>JAVJIX010000075.1:1530000-2730000 GCA_036785185.1 Paratrypauchen microcephalus
CGAGAGCGTAAAGTGCAGAAAATTGGAGACATTGTGATGGCAAATGTCTGCATACTTGTATTACACGTGTAACGTGTTTAAGTACTAGTATATTTTTATTATTCACATTTTGCAAAGATTAAAATATTAACATTGTAAAACAATTTACTGTAGGGGCTAATGAAGCAAATGAACATGAACATGTACAAGTACAAGTTACTGATGCATGAGCCTATATAATGACAAATAAAAAATGACGATAGCAATCACAATGCGCAGTATGAAATATCTACCAGCTGCGAAATGAGCTGAGCATATGCGAATGTTGTGGTTTTTCCCATTCAAGTTCTGTTGGAGACTGACGATCCACAATCGCCTCCTTTCCTCTGATAATTGCTCTGTCTGTTCACCCTGCTTGGTCACTACTTCAGGCAAACGATAGAACTGCAGGTGTTTTTCTCTGTCCGGCCTATTGTGACAGCCTAGGACCGCACAATAGTTGACCATTTTGCTTTTTTTTTTTTACTTTGCGGCATAAATGCACTGTTCGAAACCCTCCAAAATGGCGGGCGTCTGGATCGTTCTATTAGCATAGTAACACCTCTATTCACATGTATTAATGACCTAATTAGCATATGAAAAGATAGCGGAAATGTAAAGGCTTCTTAGGCCCTGTCCCCACGACAACGTTCCTGTTTTTTTTTTTACCCGGGGTGAAAAAAAGTCTCGTCCAGACACGTGTTGGATCAGAAAACCTTCGCGTCAGGACGAGCACGGAGCGCTGAGTGAAAACGATGTAGTACATATGTCACACCGATAAGTGGCGCTGTAAACCGGAAAGAACCAGAGCCACCGGAAGCGCAAGACTACAAAGAGCGCATGCGTATAAAGTCCTTTGTCTTCCGCAAACACACAAACACACGAAGATAGGATCGATGGCGAACGCACGCGGAAAAACCGACTCCCTCGTTTGGACCGACGACGAGGTGGAGCTACTCCTTCGGGTAACGCTGGATTACAAAAGCCAGCAGTGCCAGCAAAATGTCGACTGGGAGTCCTGTACTACCAAGTACACGGACATAATGAACGCTTTTCGGCGCGAGTATTCGACGGGGGACACGGCCAACGGGAAGGATTTTCCCCACGATCCGTGTGCCATTAGTAAGGCGCAGATTACGACAAAACTAAAGGCCGTTCGCAATAAGTACCGCCATGCTGTGGACTCTGGGCGTCGCAGTGGCCACGGCCGTGTGGTCCTCATGTTCTTCGAGCTGTGCGAGCAGATCTGGGGTGGTTCGCCGGCGACAACGGCAATAGAGTCTGGAGTGGAAACCGCGGATTTGTTGGAGGAGGACTCAACTACGCGGTCGACATGTTCTTCTCCTTCCCCCGAGTCCCCTCAGACCAGCGACTCTCTGCCGGCCGCTGTGGTGAAGGAGCGCCGGAGTTTACTTCAGGTGGGTTTCGTTATGATTGTACTCTCGAATACGTGCGTGTGTTGGCCATATTGCTTGGCATGGTGTTAGCGATGTGGTTAGGTTGCAATCTAAACGGTGTTTTCTTTGTTCGCATAGGCAAGACTCGACAGCCACCGCGGGGACAGATTGAAGCGGAGGGCTCCAATCGACCCCGCAGTGCAACAGGATCTCCACCTGAAGAAGAGGATGGTGGACATTATGGAGGACGCGGAGAAGCATCACCGCGTGACCATGCAGCAGGTCACCTCCAACATGTCCTCCATCTCGGACTCCATCAAGGACGGTTTGTCGCTGCTGCGGACAATGCTGCACCAGCAGCAGGCCTACGTGCCACCCCACCACTACCCACCGGCCTATGGGGCCAGCAATAGATTGGGGAACGGACATATGTATGGACCCATGGCACCACCCACGCCACAATACCCTCAAACGCCACTGTACCCCCAAACTCCAGTATACCCCCAAACTCCAGTATACCCCCAAACTCCACTGCATCCCGGACAGTCCGCACAGTCCACACCGCTGGCCCAACCTGCTCAAGGCAGCCACACCTTCAGGAGAGCTCTTCTGCAGGACGACAGTGCGGAGTCGCTGTGAGGTGGCACTTCATAGTTCGCCTTTTTTTTAATGTTTAAAACATTTTTTCCCCCATTTTTTGGGTGTACTGCTGTGCAGGTTTTTTCCTTTTGTGCAAAGACTGAATACAAAGTCATGTATATAGTTGTGTGCATTGCACTGTGTGTATATTTTTGTAAGTGTTTTATTAAAAAAAGTTTACCAATGTCATGTGCCTTCTTGTTACTATGCTAGTTTATAATCATTAGCAAAAGACAACAAATTGTTGACGGTGTTCTTTATTTACATCACAAACACAGTAAATCCACACATTTGTAGCAAGAAAATTCAACAAAATAGCGGCAATAGTCGATGTGAGCACTGAGTTCATGGGTCCAGGAACATTGTGACCACTCGTCTGACCCTTTTTCCCTCTGTACTATGCTAGTTTATAATCATTAGCAGAAGACAACAAATTGTTGACGGTGGTCTTTATTTACATCACAAACACAGTAAATCCACACATTTGTAGCAAGAAAATTCAACAAAATAGCGGCAATAGTCGATGTGAGCACTGAGTTCATGGGTCCAGGAACATTGTGACCACTCGTCTGACCCTTTTTCCCTCTGTACTATGCTAGTTTATAATCATTAGCAGAAGACAACAAATTGTTGACGGTGGTCTTTATTTACATCACAAACACAGTAAATCCACACATTTGTAGCAAGAAAATTCAACAAAATAGCGGCAATAGTCGATGTGAGCACTGAGTTCATGGGTCCAGGAACATTGTGACCACTCGTCTGACCCTTTTTCCCTCTGTACTATGCTAGTTTATAATCATTAGCAGAAGACAACAAATTGTTGACGGTGGTCTTTATTTACATCACAAACACAGTAAATCCACACATTTGTAGCAAGAAAATTCAACAAAATAGCGGCAATAGTCGATGTGAGCACTGAGTTCATGGGTCCAGGAACATTGTGACCACTCGTCTGACCCTTTTTCCCTCTGTCTCGTTACAGTCAGTAAGGTACCGGTTGTTCTCTGTGGTAGGCTGCACTTCCCGGTCACAGTTTATGGCGCTTAACACAGACTGCTCGTCCATCGTCTCCTTGCTTGCCTCACAGTAGTTGTGCAGAACAAAACAGGCATAAATAACATGCGGCAAGTCATTCATATTAATGTCCATGGGCCTTTTCAGTGCCGCAAATCTGGCTTTCAAGCGACCAAAAGCACACTCGATGACCATGCGGGACCTACACAAAGACAAGCCGAAGTACTGTTCTTGTGGCGTGGCTCCGCCGTTTGAATACTCCTTCATCAGGAAAGGCAAAAGGGGATAGGCAGGATCACCCAACAGAAATATCGGTATGGGCTCCTCATTGTCCACTATCTGCCTTTTTAGGGACGGGATCTTTCCAGTTTTAAAATGCGAGTTTACCTTTGAATTGGCAAACACCCGTGCGTCGTGCGTACTGCCAGGCCACTTCACATTAACATCCATAAAACGGTACCTGTAGTCACACACCGCTTGTATGTTGAGGGAATGTTTACCCTTTCTGTTGATGAAGGCCATGGCGTTGGTGGATGGCTGCTTGATTTCAATATGGGTCCCATCGATCGCTCCCAAACATTGTGGCATGCCATGCACACGGAGGAAGCCCGAAACAAGCTCCTCTGCCTCCGGTTCCGTGAAAGGCAGCTTGATGTATTTCGGGCCGAGGTGAAGAGCAATAGCCGTACAGGTCTGTCTAACTATGACGGAGACAGTCTGTCGCGACACTCCAAATGCGTTCGCTGTTTTGCGCAGCCTTCCCTCGTCGCTCAAGTAGTAGAGCGTAATGGCGAGCTTCTTCAATGTGTCGACCGGTGCTCTCATATTCGTCGTTTGCCCTTCGATATGAGGACGCAGTTCTTCACACAGGGCCACAAGAGAAGCTCTGGACATCCGGAAATTCGCTCTCCAGTCGTCCTCCATTACAACGCCATTGACGAAATTGTCCCACCAGCTACTCGTTCTCCCAGGTCTCACCCAAAACCTTCTTCGGGTGGCCCTTCTTGTCATTGTTCTCGACCGCGGCAGCGGGGTGAAAAGCATCCGACGTGCGTAATTGTGCATGGTCCTCTGCTGTTGTCGCAATGCATTGCACATGAACACAGTTTGATGCAGCAGTGCCAATAAACTTCCTAAAGTCTGCAAAAGATACTGAAGTCCATTGTCCGCCATGGCTGTTGTTATCTGGTTGTTACCTGCGGAAGGCGCCGGGTTCCACCCTCTGGTCACCGGTCACGTGATGATTACGGCAGCGCGACGTCATCATTTTCTCACCTGCCGCGCTTTTTTGCCGCCCACATTCCAACGCAACGGGGGGCGTTCTCCGACTTCTCCACTCTGGAAGCCGTTTTTGAAAAACTCCGTTCTAGCCCCCAAAAACGCCGGCGCCGTCTGGACGGCAGGCCCAAACGCACCCAAACTTCTCCGTTTCCTCCAAAAAACGTTGTCGTGGGGACAGGGCCTTAAAGTAGCAGTTTGTGGTGCTAGCTTTTTTCTGAAGCTACTCTGTTTTGTATTGCAAAGCTAATGTAAATTTTATTTATGTTTGTTTTCCAGTTTCACTCGAGCTTTTCATGCCACAATTGTAAAGAATTGTAAGCTATCTTGAGGAATGTATTAAAGGAGTAAGACGCTCAGTTTCCTGGCTCGTGAATACTGAGTTTGGCTTGCTGTTGATCTGCGCTCATATACACGGTGTAGCCAACACGTAGTGATAACAGTACAGGCTTGTAAAATAAATTGACAAAGATAAAAACAAAGAGCAATTTATCTATAATTTCAGTTAGTTTTAGTTAGTTTTGTAAACACACAATACAGTTTCATTTATGGTTTTGTTCTTTTAATTGTCGTTTTAGACGTGCAATATCCTCTTTTCCATGTTGATGCTTGTATTGTTGTTATTATTATGTTATTATTATTATTACTACTATTTCCATTATTACTATTATTACTTATTATTATTTCTTTTCTTTTTTTTTATTATTATTATTACTTACTTTATCCCATTCCTGCCTGCATGCACTTTCTCTCTTGTTCAAATGTCCTGGAGCTACTGTGGCAAGTAAATGAGATCAATGTGAGATCAATAAAGTCTTATCTTATCTTATCTTAATTCAGTTATTTTTTTCAATTTTAGTTTTCACTTTTTTGTTTGTTTTTGTTAACTATAATAACCTTGCTTACGAAAGTCCCGCTGTTTATGCAATGGTTGTAGTACGTGTGGATAAGACCACATAAGACCACCATTTATAAACCTACTCTATACATTTTACGTTGTAGCCCTGTAATTCAGAACGTTGACTGACTAATTCTGGCAGGGACACTCCAAACACAACCATTTGAAAGCCACTAAGGTTAGTACAGATCCAAACCACAGCATAGACATGTCATTCTGAGCACCAAAACATACCCACATGTAAAACTGCACCATAATCAAGTGGTACATTTGTTGTAACCAGATTTTTTTTTATAGCAAGAACCTTCGATACAAGAAGTAATGTAGCATAGTAAAAGTAGATTACTGTACTTGAAGGTGCGTTGTTTAAAGCCCCAGTGTGTAGGATTCGTGGCGCATAGGTGGATGGTGCTATTGCACTTTCTGTTTTAGCTACGGCAGACATCGAGGGTCACCCGCGGACGAGCCGCACGCCGCTACTATATAAATAAAACGCGGTCCCGTTTTTTTTTTTCTTTTCTCATGAAAACACACATTCCTGATCATGTACCATGACACTCTACACATCAAATGAAACCTTACAGTCTCCTCTTTTTGACTATGCAATTCATTTCCCTGCACAACAATCACTCCCCGAGCACATGGGGCTTTTATACGGAAAAGCACAAAACGAGGTTAGCTTACCTTAGAATGCTTTGCACAGGTCAAACTCTGTATTTCACCATAAATTTGCTCTCAATTTGTCCGTAAGGATCCAGCGAATAAAATCCAGTAAAACAATTTAGTCCAAAACACGTGTTAGATCCATTACAACATATGATCCGGCAACATGCTTGTGTTGTTTACCCCAAACACCGAGCCTTGCCGAAGGCGAAGGCGGAGCCCAAATGTCCTTCTGCGGCTCTCGTATTCAAAATGGCTGCCTCTGCATGGGGAAGATCCCCCTTTTATGTGACTATATCTAAGTCCAAAAGAATACTTTGATTTCATGATGGAAGTGAAAAGGCTTGGAAAACAATGTATTTTTGAATGGGTATCTTCAATTTCAGTAATTAACGGGTAAAAATCTTACACACTGTCCCTTTAAGTTTTCTGGTGGAGGGTCCTTCAAATGCTTTTCTCCATGGAGATGTTATTGCTTTGTCTGGAATGTTCCACAGTATGGGATTAAACCTTTCTGTAATCATGGAGACCGAGCAGACCAAGTTACAGGTCAGATCTGTGGAGAGGCGACCCGGCTCACAGTCAGAACATCTGTTTTTCTAGGTATTTTTTGAGCTCTAAAACCACCTGTAATTGAATAAATGTAAAGTAGAACCTTTTAAATGTCATACTGTGAAACATCCCAGACAGAGCAATAACATCTCCATAGAAACAAGAGCCTGACAGACCCTCCACCAGAAATGTTACACAATACACCTTTGAGTAAAAATGTCAGGTATCTGGACTTTACTTTAGTTGATTTTATGGTGGATACTTTTTAATTTTACTTCACTACATCTGAGAGCAGGTATCTGTACTTGCTGCCGCGCTACATTTTTGAACAGGACTGAAAAGTAAAAGTATTTTTATTTTTGTGCGAGACCTGCTGAAAAGGCTGAGGGGTTAATTTTAACACATTCATAGCTTCAGAAAAAATAAATAAATAAATAAATAAAAAATAATAATAAAAAACAGTTTGAAAAAAAAACAATTGATTCAGTTGTTTCTGTTGAACAAAATTCAGCACAAATCTGTAAGAAAATCCTAACATTCAAAGCTTTATTAGATCTCAAAATATGCGTGAAATACTTTTACTTTTTACTCGTCAAGTACATTTTCAAATGGGTACTTTAATACTTTCACTTCAGGATAATTTTTATGTGATACTTTTACTTTCACTACTGTTTTGATTCCATATTTGTACATTAACTTAGTGACAAAACTGAGTACGTCTTCCACCGCTGCATTTGGTGAGTAATTAGTTAATTAGAAGTATACAAAAAACATATGGTACCACAGTTGTCCTGCAAAATTAAAGGAGAATTAACGTTTTTTACAATCTGAGCCTTATTTCGGTAATAAAACAAGTTGTTTTACTCACCCATATTACTTTGGTGTCATATGGAGCACTTCCAGAGATGTTTTAGATTAGCGATAGCCGTAGTGCGAGTCGTAGCATATATTATATGCCCCGAGCATGTAATATATGCTCCGTGCGGTCTCCAACTAACACAAAGTTTAGCACTTTTCAAATCATAGAAGCTCGATGTCTTAGTTTACGCTTTCGTTTGAGTCAAAAGTGGCCTGTAATCCGAGATTTATCCATAATTTACAGCTTTGCGTTTCATGTTTGGGTCCCGGGAGCTGAGAGCGAAATAAACTGTGACTCCGCACATGCGCACTGGCGTCCTCATCTACTCGAAACTATGGATAAATCTCGGATTACAGGCCACTTTTGACTCAAACGGAAGCGTAGACTAAGACATCGAGCTTCTATGATTTGAAAAGTGCTAAAGTTTGTGTTAGTTGGAGACTGCAAACATGTGCCCCGAGAACTCAAATTACGGAGATCTCCGGAAATGCTCCATATGACACCGAAGTGCTATGGGTGAGTAAAACAACTTGTTTTATTACCGAAATAAGGCTCAGATTGTAAAAAACTTTAATTTTCCTTAAACCAATAAAACGACATCAGAAAGTGGAACGGAGCATTTTGAGCTTTGTCGATGCAAATAGACTAATAATGCAGGATTACTCAAATGTCTTGTTTTTGTTGTATCTTTAACTCTATTTTGCCGTGTCTTTTTCATGTCTCATCTTTGTGTAACAAACAGACACAACAGATGCTTTTTGATTGAAGCAGAAGAGTTGAGAACATTGGCCCGCCGGGGGAATAGCCAGTGAGACCTGAGCAGATCTGAGGACCTCCCATAGCTTTGATGGAACCGGTGAGAAGGAACAGCTGCTGGAACCTGCTGCTTTATACTGCAGCCGTACACTCCACAGCTAACACAGGCTGACTTCCACATGGAGACGTAAATAGTAAAATGTGTCTTTCCCCAGTACAGATATTATTGTAAAAACAGCTCACGACAATTCACCATAAATATACAAAAACACTCTCCCTCACTCTTGGTTCTCCTTTATTAATGCAACGTTCGGCCCATATTTTACTCAGTTCCACTTCGAGACATCATTGAGTGGTAATCCAGGAAGTGCTTCTTCATATTTGCGCAATTAATACAACTTCAAATTTCAAATAGCTTACATTCTCTGCAACCTTTTGCTTAAAGACGCAGCACATGATTTTTTATACAGTTTGAAAAAGGTGGAAAACAGAGCTAGTTTATTTCAAATGGTTTGCGGTGGTCCAGAGTTGAAATTATTCACCGCCGTTCTGAGACCAGCGACAGTAAAGCTAACAACAATTAGCATGCTAACGCGCACTTCTGGATCATCAGACAATAGATGCGGTTGGTACAAAGCTGACCTCCAGAGCTGCTTGGCCAATATACATTCCCAGTCAAAAGTTTGTACTCACCTTACCATTCAATGTATTTTTTTTTTTCTATATGTTTAACCCTACTTCCTACACTTTATTTACAAACAGAAGACCTCAAATATATGATGTAAGATGTATGGAATTAGGTAGCAAAGAAAAAAAGTTAAATCACTAAAAATATTTCATTGCATAATCCTCAAATTACCCACCTTTTGCTTTTTTTCTTTACAAAATAATTCCATATATTTAGTTTTATATATTTAATGTGATATTTGGGGGGAAAAAAATCAGGTACAGGGCCACAAGGCTAGCTCATAATAAATATAATAAATCTTGTGGTCCCTAAACTGCACCCTGTGGTACTTCACTCATTATAGCTGTATACTTACATAACAGCGCTGTCTGCAAATATTTGATCTTAAAAGTGACACCAGATCGACATATTGTCTTTTTAAGGCTTTAAGACTATTTCTGTCACTATGGCCCCAGCGTTTTGGAGTCAGTCTGAGCATGGGAGTGAACAAAATGTACCAGCCTCTCTTGTTTTCCTGGTTGGCGTCCAATTTTAGGAATCGCAATGTACTTTTGGAACACCTCCGATCATCTCTCCCCCATTATAATCTGATCCAGCGTCCTGGCCAGTGACCTAAATACAGCACCCGACACAGTGAGGGTATACCCATACCAGCCCTGGCACGAGTCTGAATTCTGATCGCACCAATTTCAGGGGCGAACGGGGTGATGGCATTGACAAAGGATGGGATCAGCTGCCAATTATCACAACTTTAGTGTATTCTAAAAGGAAATTACTACAAGTACCCAGTATTGAAGTAATTACTCCAGTAAAAATGTTTGCTAAAAATCCGACTCAAGTTTCTTTTGCATGTCATGTGATAAGCTTACATTTAGGACAGGCTATTTTGTTAAGTTTAAAATTTTAAATTACTTTTTGGTGTAACGCAGTAATGTAACGCATTACAGGGAAGAAAATCGGCAATATATTACTCGTTACAATGCCAGTAACGCACATTACAATGCATTTTAACCTGCTTTGTTTTTGTGGGTTTTGCGTTTTCTTCATACAAAGTTCGCGGATCACCGCGAGATCAGCTACTGAATCTGATAAGTCCACGCAGAACATTACATTTCATACAAAGTTCTGCGAGATCAGCTAGTGATATAAAAGTCCGCGCAGACCATTCCATTTCCTTTTACTTCGTCTCGAACTGGCAGACTGACAAAGGATGACAGAACCAGAAGAATCGGATAGTGCTAGCTCCTTTTCAAGATGGGCATATGCCCACTACTTTCACTTTGTTCAAAATAAGGACTCCAAGAACATTTTAGTTAAATGCTCACTGTGTGTGAATCCCAAACCTCTTTCCACACCGAAATGCACTACAAGCAATTTGACGAAGCACTTGCAGAGGTGCCATAGCACCACGAAATTAGTCAGGAAAGGAGGGGATGGGACAGGGAACGATACAACTCAGGTGAAAGTCATGACACATGAGAGATTTGCACTGTAGATTGCCAAATCCTTATTTCCAGTCATTTTGGCGAGAGTAACTAAAGTAATGCAAAAGTAGTGTAATGCCTTACTTTTTATTTAGAGTAATATTGTAATGTAAGGCATTACTTTAAAATGACAGTAACAAGTAATAAGTAGTGCATTACAGTTTTTGAGTAACTTGCCCAACACTGTTTATCACATCAAAAACAGATCTGGAGTTGTGTTTTTTTTTTTTTTTTCCACATGTTTGAGTAATCTTTTATCATTAGCCTCTCTACATCTTCAAAGCTCAAAATGCTCTGTTCTACCTTGTGATGTCATGCAATGGTAATTTTCAAGTTCCCGTTTACCTTTAGTTTAGCAGAGATCGACAGTTCCAGGTATGAAATCAATCAAGTGATTCTAGTGAAGGTGTAGGGAGTTTAAAAACACAGTGAAGCCTAAATATGCAGGGTTTGTGTGTTTGACATGTGTGAATGAACAAAACACAACTCCGAGTATGCTTCTGATGAGGACACAACATTATAACTTAAAATAAATATAGCTTTAAAATGAAACCAAACACTAAATCAACTTTTGCTGTCTAACTGTATATTAAGTGGTATTTTAGTAGTATTGTCTACTAGTTCTTTCTGATCATTTTAGTGCAAACAGGGATAATTCGCAGCATTGTAATCGAAAACAGTCAAAAATTGTGTGACAGTACTATGTGACATCACGCAGGACTGCCATGATTACAAGTGTTTCAGGTTCCAAACGCCCGGGTGCAGGGGCGGAGTTTGAAGTGCGGATATCTGTTAGACCAATCACACTGCTCCTTATACCTCCAGACCCCGCCCCCTCCCCACTCATCCCTTTAATCACACTTTAACATATCACAGTGGAGCGATATGACACACAGAACACATTTCAGAAAGTAATTCAGCAAATCTCATTGATCAAATAATTACAAATGTATTAAATATATCTGAAATAAAGCCACTCATGTAAAAATACAAATAATAAATAATAGAAAATGCTCTATAACATTGATAAAGGCTTTTTAATGTGCATAGGCTGTAAAATCATAAACTGGTTTGTGGTGGTAGGTAATAATAAAATTGTGAAACGAGTGCATATTTAAGGAAAATCGTGCTGCACTCGGCTCATTCATGACTTATTCATGACTAACATGAGTCAGTATAGTCACATTTTCATTGTGTTTTGGTCATTTTAAGCAGCTTTTCTGTATTTTACCAAAACGAGTGACAATTAATACCTCTCTTCATTGCTGGCAGGTAGCAAATTGGTCAAAAATAAGGACACCTGGGACATTTCTTGTATAAAACTGGGACAAATCACTGGTTTTGGATAAATCAGCTGGGACAGGGGACACAGGGCTCAAAACTGGGACTGTCCCAGCTGAATAGGGACATCTGGTCACCCTATTGATACTTTGTAGCTGATGTCATCAACATTCCCTAAGTGTGCAATGCTAACCAGAGGCACTGCTCTGTTAGAAGCTACACTATATTACCAAAAGTATTCGCTCACCCATTCAAATGATCAGAATCAGGTGTCCTAATCACTTGGCCTGGCCACAGGGCTTGGCCCCTTAATTCCAGTGAAAGAAACTTTGAATGCTTCAGGATACCAAAACATTTTGGACAATTCCATGCTCCCAACCTTGTGGGAACAGTTTGGAGCGGGGCCCTTCCTCTTCCAACATGACTGTGCACCAGCGCACAAAGCAAGGTCCATAAAGACATGGATGACGGAGTCTGGTGTGGATGAACTTGACTGGCCTGCACAGAGTCCTGACCTGAACCCGATAGAACACCTTTGGGATGAATTAGAGCGGAGACTGAGAGCCAGGCCTTCTCGAGCAACATCAGTGTGTGACCTCACCAATGCGCTTTTGGAAGAATGGTCAAAAATTCCTATAGACACTCTCCTCAACCTTGTGGACAGTCTTCCCAGAAGAGTTGAAGCTGTAATAGCTGCAAAAGGTGGACCGACATCATATTGAACTCTATGGGTTAGGAATGGGATGGCACTTCAGTTCATAGTATGAGTCAAGGCAGGTGAGCGAATACTTTTGGTAATATAGTGTATGTTGCTCAAGTTCGTCTTTAATCTGAGCATTGAGTTAAACAAGTCTCACTCAAATAACATTACAGTTCCAAGCTAGAGAGAACAGTTTTTCAGTCAGTTTTGTTGAAAATCAAACTCCTGAATAGAAACGTGAACGCTCGGACTGATAGCAGGTTCCTGATTTTATTTTATTTTATTTTATTTTTTTATTATTATTATTTTTTAAATGTATTTATTTTTTCTTGAGTTTTCAGACAATCTTAAAACTTTTTTGTCAGTGTTTCTTCCACCGTAGAGACACATAGAACACCTCCAGCATGATGTCACTGCGAAGTATCAATAGGCCTACAGAAAATTCAGCATAGCACAGTTGTAGAAAATCAAGTTATTTTCACATGTTGCATTTGACATCGTGTGTGTAGAATCCCTCAGGCGTCCAGGTAGAATCCATAACAAAAGAAGTGGTAGTTTCAAAGTAATTTCGTTGTAGTTAGCGCCTCCCTTCGGGCAGATATAGGCAGTGTCCTCCAGCACTCTAACCTGGACTGAAGAAGCAGTTTGGATGAGCTGTGAAATGTATTCGACCAAATAAACTTTTGTCCAGTTAACAAATTGAATTTCTCCTTTTGTCATTAGACATCATGCTTTAAAATGTACAGTACCTACATAATGAAATCATTTGTCTTAAAAGGCCCATATTACACCATTTTCTAATCTCTGTTCTAATGTTTCCTCATCCCAAACAGACCTGGAGTTGTGTTTTGTTTCATTCACACATGTTTGCCGGGCGGCAGTAGCTCAGTTGGTAGAGCATATGCCTCGTGATCCAGGGGTTGGCGGTTCGATCTTGACGGTGCTCTTGACGATGATCCCAGCTCCCACAGATGAGTGCTGCCGTTGTGTCCTTGGGCAAGACACTTAACCCCACCTCGCCCCCAGTGTCTGTGGACATTGGTAGCCCCCATGGCAGAAGATACATCAAGGCCCCTTTCTCTCTCTCTCCCTGTTGATTCATGGGGGCTGGTGCATTGTGTTCTGGGCAGCAGAACACTGCTTGGACTGCTGCCCCCGTGACCCAGAAAATGGAAAAAGCGGAAGAAAATGAATGTTTAACACACACATCCTGCAGATTTAGGCTGAGTTCTTCTTTCAAACAGAAAACACGTTGGTAAATGATCACATTTTTATACAGCGCTTTTCCACCTTAAAGTACTTTTACACCTCAAAAGTACTTTTACATCAAGGAACTACTCACCAGCTCATACAGCAGTGTACACAGGCCCTGGATGCGAGGTGGGCTAAGTGTCTTGCCCAAGGACACAATGACAGCATTCATCTGTGGGAGGTAGAATTGCCACGTCACCGCATGGGCCAGTTGACAAACACGCTACCAGCTGAGCTACTGCTGCCTAGCCTCTTTGTTCCGCTTGAAGTTATGTCACTGAGTTAGCTGAAAGTACCTCAACAACTGTTCCAAAAATAGCCTGAGAACTCGTGTTTATCCGCCCGGAGTAAAGACAGTAATAGCTTTGAAATGGACTATGTTGCTGTAGGAAAAAAGCTAATCTCATGGTAGGCTAGTATTTGTGGTGCTTGTCTTGGTTTAGATTTGGTTTAGTCCTGGTGTTGTTCTGTTTTTAAAGGGAACTAATGATGCTATTTTCTCATCTGTGTTCTAATGTTGTTTCCTCATCACAAACAGACCTGGAGTTGTGTTTTGTTTCATTCACACATGTTTAACACACAAATCCTGCATTTCTAGTTGAGTTCTTCACTCTTTTCCACCTTGTGATGTCATGTGGTAATACAGGAAGTGCTCCATTGTGTTTTTAAACTTCATACACCTTCAATAGAATCATTTGGATGATTTCAGCATTGGAGTTTCCAACATCAACTGAACAAAAGGTGAAAGCTTAATGGTAACTTGAAAACTACCACTTCATGACATCACAAGGTGGAACAGAGCATTTTGAGCTTTGGAGATGTAGGCAGACTAATAACTCAAACATATGTGGAAGAAATGGAACACACCTCCAGGTCTGTTTTTGAGGAGGGAACATTCTAACATGGCTTAAAGATCACAAGAGTCAATTTTGCGTAATGTAAGACCTTTAGTGTATTCTTTTTAAATAAAGCTGCACTATGCAACTTTTCTGGTGTTAGTGACATTATTTAAGTCTGTGTGTACACCTGTTCCAGAGATCTACCCCATAAGCTATCCATAACTTCATTGGCCATTTCCATATATTGTATAAAGCAGTGGACTAAAGAAGTGTGACTTCACCCATAGTGCTCAGCTCCAGTCAAATGAAGCTCACAGAGGCTAGCAGTTATGTGTTCCTACACTTCCTATTTGGAACACGGTGGCTAGTAGGCATGGCCAGCGCCACGAGGGGGCGTTTGGTGGCGACGCCCCCTCACGTAATCAGTCCTGCCCCCTCAGATGTGAGAGTTGCGCTGTGTTGCGCATTGCCCAATTGCGCTGTGTTTGCGCTTGTGGTGGAGGGCTATGTGGCGTTAATGTACTGTCTCTTGGCGTTGCTCAGATCAGTTGTTGGCTTGGTTTTGTGGTATGCAGGAGATCACTTGACCGAGGGTCTACGTTCAAATAATAATAGTAAAAAAAACCTCTCACTTTTTATCACGATCACTATCACTTTTTACTCTTACTCAGTCAGTCTCTTACAAAGGTGTAGTCTAAATACACAAGCTCTCGAGGAGCGCGCCTGACCCATTACGCACGCGAGGAGTGGGATATTGTGTGTGTGTGTTGTGTGTGTGTGTGCGACGCGACCCCACCTCCTGTGATAAACTCATCGCCCCCTTAATATTTTATGTCTGGCGCCGGGCCTGCTAGTAGGTTAGCTCTGTCCCAAGCCCCAGGGTCTCAAAATGGCTACCCATTCAAGTGAACGGGCCGAGCTCAATGGCGCATGACTCCAGATTAGCCTCACCCAGAGGTACTTCCGGTGACTCCGGGCCGATTGAACATGTGCATTATGAAATCACGCCGCTTCACGCTTTACACTACTTTTGACTTTTTAATATCACTGACTTCATTTGAACTTTTCAGAAAAGATTATTTTGAATGCATTATTGTAAAGTTTTCATATATCTTTTAAAACATGATTGAATTAATATGATATGACCATTTGTATTTGACTATTGATTTGATTATTGGCATAAACAATAAAAACTGTTTTAGGGGCATGTCCCTGGCACTAAGTTCAGCGCTAATCATGGACTAAATCAGGATTATATAATAATAATAATAATAATAATAATAATAATAATCATAATAATAATAATAATAATAATAATAATAATAATAATAATAATAACATCATGACAATTCGGCTCAATACCATCACTCACATGCTTCATGTTGTACCACGTCACCGCTCTAAGCAATCAGCGCTTCAGTTTAGCTAGAGCAGGCATAGAGCGTAGACGGACCAAAGATTAAAAAGCGCTTTTTAAAACAACAGAAAGATTTTGAGCTGTGAAAAAGTTTATGATTTGAAAACAGGTCAAAATTACCACAAAATCCAACATTTTTGAAAGTTGTAGGTGCCCTGTCAGCCGAACACGAGCAGAGAGATTACATTGGGCTCTATGGGAAAAATCCTATCTCGGCAGGGGGGATTTTTTCTCTGTACCAGTGAATGTTCCTGCGTCAACTGGAGGCAGCTACAAGCAGCAATACCCTGTCCAGTTATTTGAATAAATCCATGCTCTGTTCATTTGTATATACAGTCTGTGGCTAACTGTTGTAAATGTTTGTGTTTTTTACACTTCTTGGGGTATTTACTGTTAAAGGGATAGTTCGGATTTTTTGATGTGAATATGTATGGCATTCCCTTCAAAAGTCTTGTGCATTAACACTGGCATACCCCTGACAGTGTCCTCTGAGACGAGTTCTGCCCCTTGTAAACATCGCCACTTACAAGTGAACAGGCTAATAATAATAATAATGGGCGCGCAGTGATACGACTCAAGAGAAAATAGCACCAAGCGATTATGACTTCTGACTTTTTCGTGTGCAACTGTTTTGTGATGCAAATATATCACTTTTTGGACAAATATTGTTTTGAGAAGAAAAACAAGCTTTATTAACTGTCCCCGCTAACTTGCCGGACCTACTTTCGTCAGCGCCAGAACCGGGGCAGAAACTCGGCTCAGAGGACACTGTCAGGGGTAAGTCAGTGTTAATGCACGACACTGCTGAACGGGATGCCATACAGATTCACATTTAAAAAAAAAAAACGAACTATCCCTTTAACACATAGCATATTTAGATCCGCATGTTAACTTTTATTGTTTTGAAAGTGTTAATGAAACTAATGCACGTCACATCAGGTTTTTGAATTTGTAGTGCACTGCTCTCTTGTATATTCATGTAAAATGTAAAGAGGGTTTGAATAGGACCCGTTGGAGATCACTAGATGACTCAAACATGGATGGACTACATCTAAAACCTCTTCAGCCATGTTTTTGATGAGGGAACTTTGTTATAACATGGGAGAAAGCTAAAAAATAAAGTGAGTTTGCATAATACCCCTCTCTGTCATTTATATAGAGTTGAATGTGCTCGACTGGCTCCTCAGATTAAACCACTAAAGCTCTTTGCATAATGTGTCCGGCGAAGAGGGGCAGTGGAGCTTTAGGCCATGCTCACTCTTTCTCTCTTTTCTCTCTCTCTCTCTCTCTCTCTGTCTCTCCACTCTTTCTCTACCTCCCTTTCCACTCCCTTTCTCTCTCTCCCTCCCTCTCTTTCCACCCCCTTTCTCTCTCTCCCTCCCTCTCTTTCCACCCCCTTTCTCTCTCTCTCCCTTTTTCTCTCCACCCCTTGTCTCTCTCTCTCTCTCTACCTGCCATTCTCCCTCTGTCTTTGTCTCTCTCTCTCTCCACCCCCCTTTCTCTCTCTCACCACCCTCTGGTCTCTCTCTCTGTCTCTCCACCCTTTCTCTACCTCCCTTTTCTCTGTCTTTCTCTCTCCCTCTTTCTCTTTGCACCCCCCCTTTCTATCTCTCACTCTTGCTCTCTCCACCTTTCCCCTTTCTCTCGCTCCCTCTCTCGTTCCACTCTTTCTCATGCTTGCTCTCTCCACCCTTTCTCTACCTCCCTTTTCTCTCTCTTTCTCTCTCTCTTTCCACCCCCTTTCTCTCTCTCCCTCCCTCTCTTTCCACCCCCTTTCTCTCTCTCCCTTTTTCTCTCCACCCCTTGTCTCTCTCTCTCTACCTGCCATTCTCCCGCTGTCTCTCTCTCCACCCCCCTTTCTCTCTCTCATCACCCTCTGGTCTCTCTCTCTCTCTCTCTACCCTTTCTCTACCTCTCTTTTTCTCTCTTTCTCTCTTCCTCTCTCTCTTTCCACCCCCCCTTTTCTATCCCTCACTCTTGCTCTCTCCACCTTTCTCTACCTCCCCTTTCTCTCTCTCCCTCTCTCTTTCCACTCTTTCTCATGCTCGCTCTCTCCACCCTTTCTCTACCTTCCTTTTCTCTCTTTCTCCTTCTCTCCCTCTCTCTTTCCACTCCCTTCCTCTCTCTCCCTCTCTTTCCACCCCCTTTCTCTCTCTCTCTCTCCCTTTTTCTCTCCACCCCTTGGCTCTCTCTCTCTCTACCTGCCATTCTCCCTCTGGCTTTTCCTCTCTCTCACCACCCTATGATCTCTCTCTCTCTCTGTCTCTCCACCCTTTCTCTACCTCCCTTTTCTCTCTCTTTCTCTCTCCCTCTCTCTCTTTCCACCCCCGTTTCTATCTCTCACTCTTGCCCTCTCCACCTTTCTCTCTGGTCTCTCTCTCTCTCTCTTTCTCTCTCTCTCTCTCTCTCTCTCTCTGTCTTTCCACCCTTTCTCTACCTCCCTTTTTTCCTCTCTTTCTCTCTCTCTCTCTCTTTCCACCCCCTTTCTATCTCTCACTCTTGCTCTCTCCACCTTTCTCTACCTCCCCTTTCTCTCTCTCCCTCTCTCGTTCCACTCTTTCTCATGCTCGCTCTCTCCACCCTTTCTCTTCCTCCCTTTTTCTCTCTGTCTTTCTCCTTCTCTCTCTTTCCACTCGCTGTCACTCTCTCCCTCTCTTTCCGCCCCCTTTCTGTCTCTCTCTACCTGCCATTCTCCCTCTGTCTTTGTCTTGCTCTCTCTCTCCACACCCCTTTCTCTCTCTCACCACCCTCTGGTCACTCTCTCGCTCTCTCTCTCTCTTGGCTTTCTTTCTCTCCACCCCCCTTTCTCTTTCTCTCTCCACCCTCTCACCACCCTTTTTCAACCCTCCTTTTCTCTCTATTTTTCTCTCTCTCCCCACCCCCTTTCTGTTTCTCTCTCCCCCCCTCTCTCTCATGGCTTCCTTTCTCTCTCTCGCTCCCTCCCTCTCTCTCCACCCTCTTTTTTCTCTCTTTTGCTCTCTTCTCCTCATTTTCCAGCCCTTTCTTTCTCTTTCTCTTTCCCTTTCTCTCCAAACTCTTTTCTCTCTCTTTGTCTCTTTCTCTCCCCTCCCTCTTCTCCCTCTCTCCCTCCCTCTCCATTGGGGTCATGGTGGTTGACTGATTAGGACAGACACAACTCGACCGTTAGCTCGTGCAGGACATGTTACTCCTGACCTCCCACTAGGCTAGGCTAAAAATACACCGCTACCTCACAGGCTAAAACAAAACCCCGCCGTAACTCACAGTAAGAACGTCGGCATTTCAAATATGGACGTTTTGAAAAGCTACATCATCACATTCTATTTATTATTTTTTCCCGATTGGTGAAAAGGAGAAAGAGAGGGCATTTATTTTGGAGTGCACATGGACATAAGAATGAAAAAATAAATTATATATACACATTTTTAACATCACAATAATCAAAACATTCTTTAAAAGGGCCGGTATTCCACTATTTTTATATGTTATAATGTTGTTTCACCCAGTTCCACTTTGTGATGTCATCTGGTAATACAGGAAGTGCTCCATTGTGTTTTTAAACTCTATCTGCCTTCACTAGAATCATGTGGATTATTTCAGAGATGGAATTGTCAGTCTACTGAACAAAAGGTAAAATGTAGCTGAAAACTAACAGTGCATGACATCACAAGGGGCGGCAGTAGCTCCGTTGGTAGAGCTCTGGATCATCAGAGTTTGTCTGATGATCCAGGGGTTGGTGGTTTGCATCCTGCTCTTGACAGGTTGGCCGTGTGCGATCCCAGCTCCCACAGATGAGTGCTGCTGTTGTGTCTTGGCACTTGGGCACTTAACCCCACCTCGCCCCCAGTGTCTGCTGACACTGGTAGCCCCCATGATAGAAGTCATCAAGTCATTATGACGTGGGCCGTCTCCTGTGGACCCACCACCTGCGGGAGGATTCATGGGGGCTGGTGCACTGGGATCTGGGTGGCAGATCTGCTTGGACTGCTGGCCCCGCGACCCAGAAATGGAGAAGCGGAAGAAGATGGATGGATGGACATCACAGGGTGGAACAAAGCATTTTGAGGTTTGGAGATGTAAGACCGAGTAATATTAAAAGGATTACTCAAACATGTGAATAAAACAAAACACAACTCCAGGTCTGTTTTTGGGGAGGTAACATTATAACACGGCTTAAAGCTCACAAGAGTCTATGTTTATGTAATATAAGACATATAAGACAATGTAAGACATTTCAGGATTATCACCTATTGACATCATGCAGTGGGACCAATTGTTTTTGACTAAACACGGGTTACTGAAAAAAAAAAATAGTTAAAGTAAACTGTTAAAGGTGCTGTATCTGATTTTTACTGTCTAAAAAGAGATAAACAGTTTAAAACGGTTTGCATTGGTCCAAATTTCTTCCTCACTTTCCTTATGCATTCTGAGCATCCTAACGATTCACCGCCATGAGTTTATATGCACTTTTCACAGAGATATTAGATATCAGAGATGAAATTGTTGCAGTGTGAAGCTAACAACAACTAGCATGCTCACTATTGTAACCTGTTATCTCCATGAAGATGTTATAGCTTTGGCTGGAGTTTTTCAAAGAATGGCATCAAACTTGTCTATCTCCACAGAAACAAGCACAAGACGTCACCAGGTCAAGTTACAGTTAGATCTGTGGAAAAGAGGGGTTCTCCTAGTAAGAATGCATGTTTTTAGGCAATCAGAACACATATAAGGAGCCCATACTACACTATTTTCTGATCTGTTATATTGATGTTTCCTAATCACAAACAGACCTGGAGTTGAGTTAATTTTATGTATAACACCTTTGAACCACAAAACTAGAATATTGCCTTGTAGCCCACTGTTGCATACATCTGTGCGTACATTTTCATTTACTCATTCAACATTTTATAGCAGTGTGACCTTGTTTATGCACTTCCTACCCACCTCATATCCCCGACCCTTAGGTAAGCCTGGTTTCTATTACAGTCCCATCAGCGTTAAACAAAGGACAGGAATGAAATATTCAGGAGAGGGTCACACACCTGTCATTTATCTCCTCCACCACGCCAAAATAAAACTATAGGAAACACACTTTCTCTCCTGTTTCTGCTCTGTAGCAGCTCCAGGATGGACGAAAAAGCTGAGTTAGCATTGTACTGGAATAGTGTGTAAATGTGTGTGTGTGTTTCATTACATAATCGTTAGTAGTGGAGCGGAAATGCATGGAGTAATCCTCATGCTGAGCGAAGGGCCTGAAACACGAGATGTTTGTAAACAACTCAAGCAGCATTTTTTAAGCTGCAAAATGGACACTTTTTTTCTTTTCTAATTTATTTATTATTAGCAAAGTGTGGAGGTCAGGCTTCACACTCGACAAACACCACCCACACATCACACACTACCCCTTTTTTTTTCTAGGCCAGTTTGTCTTGTGGTGTGTTGTTGCACACACACTGTCCCTTTTTTTGGTAGCATTATTGTGTCCACTAGCATTTCATCTTTCACCCAGTTTGAG
The DNA here is from genome assembly GCA_036785185.1 of Paratrypauchen microcephalus. Taxonomy (NCBI): domain Eukaryota; kingdom Metazoa; phylum Chordata; class Actinopteri; order Gobiiformes; family Gobiidae; genus Paratrypauchen; species Paratrypauchen microcephalus. The sequence goes on from JAVJIX010000075.1 coordinate 1,551,232, forward strand.
CCGCTAACATGTCTTTTTTGAAAATGTGCCCACATTTTATTATTATTTTTTCTTTAAATTACCATGATGCATATGTGTATCAAATTAGTCTACGACAAAGTAAAGTTGTATTGCTCCATGCAAATTCCCAGTTGTTGATTTCCTTATATAAATCTGTACAGGGCCGTGGTGTCCACCAACCATTAGAGTTTGAGTGAAATCAGTGTGTGAATGATCACTAATTCAAACCTGAAACTGTTGCAGTTGCCAACCTGTGACAACTTAATAATAATAATAATTCATAGCATTTATATAGCGTCATGACACCCAAAGCACTTTACAGTTCATTGGTGGTGGTAAGCTACTTTCTGTAGCCACAGCTGCCCTGGGGCAGACTGACGGAAGCAAGGCTGCCAATCTGCCCCTCCAACTACCTCCAACACTCACGCACACTCCACTTTCATACTAGTTTCATACACAACAACAGTTTTTTTGGCAACTGGCGCCCCCCTGTGGCACCTGGAATTCCCACTGGTCTCCCATCCAAGTACTAACCAGGCCCTGCCTTGCTGAGCTTCTGAGATCTGATGAGATCAGGCTTTGACAAGCAGGTATGACCACATGTGTAAGAACCTGTAATAGCATGTAACCTACACACTGCAATAAACTGTAACTTCTCCAGCGCATTTAACACCATCTGACGTCTGCTGCTCAAAACAAACTAATGTATTATTTACTTATGGGCCCTTCTGTGTGGAGTTTGCATGTTCTCCCCGTGTCTAGGTGGGTTTCCTCCGGGTATTCTGGTTTCCCCCATCAACCCAAAACATGCACCATAGGGAAAATCCTCCAGCTGAGGTCCTGACCAAACCGAAGCAAGAAGATCATGGAGATGGTCCCTGGGCGCAGTAATGTGCTGCCCACTGCTCCTAATAACAGGATGGGTTAAATGCAGAGAAGAATTTCTCCTGTGTGAGATCAATAAAGTCACTTCTTCTTCTTCTTCTTCTTCTTCTTCTTCTTCTTCTTCTTCTTCTTCTTCTTCTTCTTCTTCTTCTTCTTCTTATTATTATTATTATTATTATTATTATTATTATTATTATTATTATTATTATTATTATTATTATTATTATTATCATTATTATTATCATTATGATTATGATGTGGCCATAGCTACTTGTCAAAGCCTGATCTTGTCAGATCTCAAAAGCTAAGCAAGCAGAGCCTGGTTAGTACTTGGATGGGAGACTGCTGGGAATTTCAGGTGCCACAGGAGGGCGCCAGTCACAAAAACTGTTGTTGTGTCCTTAGGCAAGACACTTCACCCACATTGCTGGTGGCTAGTGAGGAAGGCAGGATCTGTAGTGAGTGCAGAGCTGGGCTCACTCAGATCTGTGGCTGAGAAGAGGGCCCTAAATAAGCTCCTGTCCATCCCCTGCACAAGGAGAGCACCTTTGGGGACAGGCTGTTGTTTGTTCCACTCTATAATTGAATTGATGTTATGATGATGATGATGATGATAAGATAAGATAAGACTTTATTGATCTCACACAGGAGAAATTTACTTGTCACAGTAGCTCCAGGTAGGGACGGTTTGAACAAGAAGACAAGTGCATGCAGGCAAGAATGGCATAAAGATAGGTAGTAATAATAATAATAAAAAAAATAAGTAGTAAATCTAATAATAATAATAATAGCAGTAATAATAATAGTAAAAACAGTGACTATAAAAAAACAAAAACTATATTGCGCAAAATTGAAAAAACAACAATATTGCACATTGGGAAAACGATATTGCACGTCTGGACTATACAGTGGAGTTATACATTCTGATGGCGGTGGGGATGAAGGATCTGCGGTAGCGCTCCTTCTTGCACTGGGGGTGCCTCAGTCGCTTGCTGAAGGAGCTGCTCAGCTCCTCTACAGTCCGGTGCAGAGGGTGAGAGGTGTCGTCCATGATGGACGTGAATTTGGCCAGTACCCTCCTCTCAGCCACCTCCTCTACAGAGTCCAGAGGACAGCCCAGGACAGAGCTGGCCCTCTTGACCAGCTTGTTGAGTATTTTTCTGTCCCGTTCTGTGCTGCTCGGGGCCCAGCAGACGACGGTGTAGAGGAGAGCAGAGGCCACCACAGAGTCATAAAAGGTCTTGAGCAGAGGCCTGCACACTCCAAAGGACTATACACTCTAAAGTATTATTATTATTATTATTATTATTATTATTATTATTATTATTATTATTATTATTATTATTATTATGCATGTATGTATTGTGCTGACTGAAATGAATTTCCTTCGTGATAATAAAGAAATAAAAAGAAAAAATAAGTTGAAAATTACAAGAAGTGCAGAGTTTTATTTTTGAGAATTCTACATTGATGACATCACACTGGGAAGAATTCTGTGCAAAATTTTGGCACAATTTACACAAAATCACATTTTTCTTAAGTGCTTTATGTTTGGATAAGCAATGACAGCGTGCTACTGTCAGTGACAGTCTCTAGTTGGTATTGACAATGTGCATTATTATATGGGCGTGTGCTGCCCCCGTGTGTTTTAAAGAGTTATTACAGGAGTGTACTCGACATCGTCAGTGTAGAAACGTAAGTAAAAGTACTAAAGTACTGTACTTAGGTAAGAATTGTAGGCATACTTTACTTAAGTAAATAAAAATACTTTTTACTTTTAGTCCACTACATTTTTGAACAGGACTGAAGTAAAAGCATTTTTTATTGTACTTTGAAACCTGCTGAGAAGGCTGAGGGGTTTATTTTAACACATTCATAGTCGGAGTAAACAAAATATACAAAGATTTATCAAAATCGCTACATTTGAAGCTTTATTAGCTCAAAAAACTGGACAAACTGACGCAAGCGACATAACATAGAATATTTTTAATAGGATGGATTTTTTTGTGTAAAAAAATAGAACAATTGATGAGTCGCATTAAAAGGAAAGAGTATTTCCTCGCTTCCTTCTTCTTGATTCCTCTCCTCGATTCTGCAGGAAATGGATGAGGAAATCCCACCCACAGAGGAGACAGACGCTACTCAATATGACACATTTGACTGACAGCTGAAAAATGGAGGATCGAGGATAAGAATCAAGGAGAAGGAAGTCAAGGAACTCTTCTACCGTGAAAGAAAACGCATCCTGACACTGAGATTGTGGCGTAGTTACTTCAAGACAACACCAGGGGGAGCCAAAACTTACTTCTACCCACCCTCTACTAGTACTAGTTACTCTATAGTATACTTATAGTTCTTGCTTGTCTCCATGGAGATGTTATCCCTTTGCCTGGAATGTCCCACAGTAGGGCATTAAACATTCCTCCATGGAGATAAGCGGCAGAAAAGTTACACAGTGCACCTTTATTGTATTTATGATAACAGTTGTAATACTGATTTATTCTTAATTACAAAAACATTGGACTTGGCGGCTACCTAACTGGTTTATGTTATAATTTAGTGTTTTGATTCTCAAAATGATTATCCAATCAGAAAGCAGAATGAGCCTCACATGACGCTCTCATTTGTTTCAGTGCTGAAATCCAGCTGGTTTAATCCTAAAATGCCTCTCTCTGATCTGGATGGTCACTACCTAAACCCCAGCACCTGCACGACATGAATCAGAGCTAGTGCAGCTTCTGCAGCTCAGAGAGGGAATTCTGGAGGTTCTAAACTTTCACATGAAGCATGGACTGCCCATATCCTGAGAATCAGAAAAACTCTGATGTGTCCTCTATCTGCAGGTTAAAGAGATAGTTCGTTTTTGTTTTTTTGGATGTGAATCTGTATGGCGTCCCCTTCAGCAGTGTCGTGCATTAACACTGACTTACCGCTGACAGTGTCCTCTGAGCCAAATTCTGCCCCGGTTCTGGAGCTGACGGAAATAGTTCCGGCAAGTTAGCAGGGACAGTTAATAAAGCTTGTTTTTCTTCTCAAAACAATATTTGTCCAAAAAGTGATATATTTGCATCACAAACAGTTGTCCACGAAAAATTCAGAAGTCGTAATCGCTTGGTGCTATTTTCTGTTGATTTGTATCACTGCACGCCTATTAGTATTATTAGCCTGTTCACTTGTAAACATCGCCACTTACAAGTGAACAGGCTAATAATACAAATAGGCGCGCAGTGATACAACTCCAATCCCAAATGGTCACCCAGCTGGTTCGGAACCCCCCCCTCTTTAAAGATGATGTTTTCAGGCTGAAGCATGGACGAGAGACACGGGGTGGGAGGGGGTCTAGAGAGCTGACATATCGGGATAGGCTGTATAAATAGGGCTTCTGGGTAATTGACCTGTGGTTGGCTGGCGAGGAGGTTGAGGTGTAGTCCAGCTCCAGAATCTCAGTTTTTCATGTTAACTCCGCTTAAACTTAACTATCTTTCTTGTATTACAGTTGTTGCTAACCATTATGATTGGTCACCTCTCCACAGATCTGACTTATAACATGACCTGATGGCACCACCTGCTTATCTATATAGACAAGTTTTAATGCCATACAGTGGAACATTCTGGTAAAATAATGTGGAGATAAGGTAGCACTGGATGCCCACCAGAAAAGTTCCATTGTGCACCTTTAATGTGGATGATTTCACTGAGGCTGTGTTAGGGTCCCTCTGGGGCCAAACACTGAACACACTGAGCTGACTGACTGTTGGCCTGATGGAGTTTGACAGTGTGTCAGGAGATCTGTGCCAGTATTAAGAGCCAGGGGAGTCATTGCAAACATCAGGCCGACTCTGGCTTCAAACCCTCAACCCTGAGGCTCACCTGTGATCTACAGCCATGGGACTTCTGTGGCTCCGTCACTGCGTGTGAGGCCACTGTCCTCTCAGTACTGGCTCCAGACGAGATGAGCAGAGCAGATGTGCTCTATCCATCAGCAGAGCCAGGGATTGTCTGATGCCTTCCCCAGGCCTGTGCACTGCTCTGGGACCATCCTGGGGTGGGCCTGCATGGGAACCTCCAGAAGGACCTCCACAATGACCTCGTTCACCTTTCTACTGCTGGGGCTAATGTGGACTCTCTACTGTCGTCAGCTGTCTGTGCGAGGCAGGCTCATCACAGATATGGGTGTATAAACTGTCATCACAGGACATGTGCATGTTCTGCAGAGAGCTTTCCTTTTCCTTTTATGTGAGGCTGGTGCAAGGTCAGTCAGTGCACGTACTCCTGGAGATTATTCTCAGCCAAAGACTTTGTTCATCAAAAGCAGCAAGTCTTTCTTCATTTGAATAAACAGACCTTTGATAAGACACAAATGAAATACATTTGTCAGATATTAATTATAGATTTATTCATAATTACAAGCACTATTTACATGAAGTGAAAGTCGATGTCCACAGTGGTGTTTCTGGCTCTCACACTCCTCACTGTGGGCTGCCAGTTTGTAATGAACCCAGAGGTCTCTCTTACGACGTGTCCTGGTGTATGATCTGATAATGGCATTCCAGGCATGGAACCAGTTTGTTTTGTGTGCGCCGCTCTCTCTTAGTGACTGAAGGTACGGCTGGGCCTCTCTTTGTTGTGGTGCTCCAACAGCTGCTGGAGTGTGTTGGCCTCCCGGGGGTGTAGCCCGTAAAGGCCTGTGGAGGAGGATGGGAGAAACAGAGTGTGCGATGGTGAACACCCCTGAAGCCTCCTGTTGGCACGCCATGAAACGCATAACTCTCCACAGCTCCATGTGAGCCTACAGCCCTGCTCCTGCGCCAATTACAGCCCACCACAGAGGCTGGGCACAGGGCACACATTTTTACAATCCCACAGAGAGGGCAATCAAAGCTTTGTTTAACTAAACTCTGTGTGGTTACCAGCTCACAGCCCTTATATCTCCGTTTTTACAGCAAGATCAATGAGCATGTCTGCATCACATTACTTAGACTTATACTTATATACTATACAACCACATATATATCTACTCATACACCCACAGCACACCTTTCATTCTTCACACTGGAAGAAAACAATATGATGAAAGATTATAAATAGCTACAATGTGAAGACAAAAGCACAGGGCCGGCACAGATGTGTGCGATCCAGGCACATTCACATGTGTCTCATGTCTTCTATTACAGCTAATGTCCCAGTAGACAGACAGGAGGAGGACAGTATGTATGACAGTACACAGGAGGAGGACACACTATAGTACATTCACTTAAAGGAGAATTAACGTTTTTTTACAATCTGAGCCTTATTTCGGTAATAAAACAAGTTGTTTTACTCACCCATAGCACTTTGGTGTCATATGGAGCACTTCCAGAGATGTTTTAGATTAGCGATATCCGTAATGCGAGTTAGTGTACACTTTCGTTTGAGTCAAAAGTGGCCTGTAATCTGAGATTTATCCATAATTTACAGCTTTGCGTTTCATCTTTGGGTCCCAGAAGCTGAGAGTAAAATAAGCTGTGACTCCGCACATGCGCACTGGCGTCCTCATCTACTCGAAACTATGGATAAATCTCGGATTACAGGCCACTTTTGACTGAAACGAAAGCGTAGACTAAGACATCGAGCTTCTATGATTTGAAAAGTGCTAGTTTGTGTTATTTGGAGAACACAAACATGTTCCCCCGAGAACTCACATTACGGAGATCGCAAATCTAAAACATTTCTGGAAATGCTCCATATGACACCAAAGTGCTATGGGTGAGTAAAACAACTTGTTTTATTACCGAAATAAGGCTCAAATAGTAAAAAACGTTAATTCTCCTTTAAACATGTCAAAAGCAGCATGTGTCTATCAGAAGAGTTCTTTTGTTGAAATAAAGCATCCAGACTGACATAAGTCTACTGGGGACTGTTGGTGATAGCTCGTAGAATGTCACATGTGTTTTTAGATATGACCTCTTTGAGCTTCCGTACACGGCGTGGACTGGACACTCCCACAAAGCTCTCGGGCTGCAGCACAGCCATACCGTCACTAACATTCCCCATGATGATGACCGGGCCCTCTGCGGCTGCCCCTGTGATGTTGGGGCAGGGGCAGGTCCAGTCCATGTTCAGGAAAGTGACCTCCAGAGGCTCTGTGCCAAAAAAACGCAGACCCATCTTCTCGTCCTTCAGGATCTCCTCCACAGAAACCAGGGCATGTCCGGAGTCCTTCTCCTCGGTCAGCTCACTCATCCGGCCCACGATCACAAAGTCGCTCCTACAGAAGCTGGTCACCATCTTGCCGCGGGGCTTGCACACTTTACAGTGCTGGTTTTTGGGGAAGGGGCACATCTCCTCACAGGCTTCTTTGGACTCGAAGTTGTTGTCATTGCCCTCACATCCTCCGTAGATGAAGGACTGGCACTGGAGCAGAGTGCTGCTGTACGCCCAGCGTGGCTCGTAGGCCTTACAGGGGCCCTGCAGAGTGGGCAGTCCACATGGGCCCGACAGCTCGGGGCCACAGCAGCGCATACACGCCTCATATGTGTCAAAGAGCCTGGAGCCGAGATGCTGGGGGCCCTGGCAGTGGCTGACAGACAAACAGTTATTAGCTTTGTGCTCATAGTACCAGCTGACCCTCTCCTGCTCAACAGGGCAGGGCTCCGAGCTGCCAGGGGGCTTCACACACTCCTCTGGGAGACAGCGGCTCAGGTTGGCTCCTTGGCTGTGGAGGGGCTGAGGGGGCAGGACAGTGAGCGGGTGGTGAGCCTGCACAGAGCCAGAGGGGTTGAGGGCTGTGCAGGTGTACACCCCAGAGTCCTGGGGCTGGGCGTTGTAGATGACCAGCTGGCCGATGTTGGTGACCACCTTGTTGCCCCTGACATGGTTGGGCTTCATGAGCACGCGCTCGGCCCCCTCAGGCTGCTGCTTCTCCCACGTGATGTCTGGACGAGGACGCCCCACCACGTCACACACGAAGCTGGCGGTGTCGCCCACACTCACCGTCTGCTGTACGGGGCTGCTGACCAGAGCAGGGGGCTGGGGATCTGTGCGGGCGGGGGCGGTGGTGTGGAGAGGAGCAGTAGTGGGACGTCCAGTGGTAGAGTCCAGAGGTAGAGTGGGACTGGTGTTGGGCCAGCTCAGGTGGAAGCGGCAGGTGACCACAGCCAGGCTGATGCCTCTGGAGCAGGCCTCTGCGTCCATGTAGCACCTGTTGTAGTAGGTCATCCCGTCAGAGGCGCACGTGAAATGGGGTTCCCTCTCGCAGCGGTCCCTGCACTTACACACGGGCTGGCCGTCCCAGATGTCACACACAGAGCCCTGCTGGGAGCACATGAAGCTGGCACAGCTGGCCTGGGGAGGCATGCCCACCGGACCCTTGGTCCCATCTACATAACGTGCCGCCACACAGCTGCGGTTTCCACACACGTTATGACAGCACTTCTCTGAGGGCTCACACTCCTGCAGGAACACACAACTCGTGAATATGTTGTACATACAAAGAAACAGAACAGTCCTATTCAGTTGAACAGTACAGTTCTGCGTCAGGTGTTCAGGTGAGAGCTGACGTCCTGACGCAGACCCGAACCACACGAGCTTCTGCAGCGCTCATCACTTGTGGGAATCCAAACTATTTAATTTGAATTAATGATTAAGCTTTTTTTTATTTACTCTGGCAATAAACAATCATATTAGGCTCATGTGCAGACATTTCTGTGATAAACATTAGCTGTGCCAAGCTGTTTTAATCAGTTGTCCTATAGTCTTTGTGAATCAACCAATCCCTTGCGTTCGGTGGAAGTTTGACGTGTACAGTAATCCCTCGTTTATCGCGGGGGTTAGGTTCCAGAAATAACCCGCAATAAGAGAAATCCGCGAAGTAGGACAACTTTATATTTTACAATTACAGTATTCTACATGTTTTAAGGCTGTAGATGCCTCACCACACACATTATACGCTTTTCTCAGACTGGAATGAACATTTTCTCACATTTGTCTCTAGTTTAAACACGATAAACCCCTCATCGTGGACAAAGCCGTGACAGAGCAGCACATGTCGCGCACTTCTCCAAGGGGTTGGTGCGCGTCTCGTCCTGGGACGTGGCAGTGCTCCTTGCGCGTCTGGCGGGGCTTCTGGGGCCATGTCTCCCCCCATGCGTCACTATTAATACATTTTGTTGAAAATCTATGAAAGTTTGAGTGTTTAAACTAGAGACAAATATGAGAAAATAAAGCGCGAGGCCGCGCGTACACCGGGACTGCGAGCACGAGATAGAATTGCGGCACCCGGACCGCGTGCTCTCAACCCGACCCACAAACCAAACACGCACAAACGAACTCAAAAGCCGCATGGAGTGATTTAATCCTGGTTCAGACCTGCTCTAGTCCCGGTTTAGTCCAGGTCTAGACCTGGTCCAGTCCTGGTTTAGTCCAGGGCCAGTCCAGGTTTAGACCTAGTTTAGACCTGGTCTAGACCTGGTTTAGTTCTGTCTAGACCTGGTTTAGTCCACGTTTAGTCCTGGTCTAGTCTCTTAGCCAATCAGGACGCAGAACACATTGTTACACTATTAAAAAAAAAAAAAAGTTACACTATAAAAAAAAATGAAAAAAAAAATTGGAAAAAAAAATCTGCGAAACAGCGAGGCCGCGAACAGTGAACCGCGATAGAGCGAGGGTTCACTGTAGTAAGTTTTTGGCTGAGGTGCACAAGTGCGGTGCTGCTAACACAAGCATCTGATTGGCATCAAGGAGCTGTGCAGCACTTCTGCCTTTAAAGGTGCACTGTACAAGTTTTCTGGTGGAGGCTTTGCCTCCTGCTTGTCTCTATGGAGATGTTATTGTTTTACTATCCATGTAGCACTTATTCATTACAGGTGTTTCTATTGCTCAAACACAGTGAATAGGGATCCTCTCCACAGATCTGACCTGTAATATAGCGTAGTGCTGTAACCTGCGTGTTTCCCTCGTGATAGGTGAGTTTAATCTATACTGTGGAACATTCTAAACAAACCAATAACATTTCCACAGGGACAAGCAGGTGGTGGACCCTCCACTAGAAATGGTACACAGTACACCTTTAAGGCCTGGGGGCCAGATCAGGCCCTCCCAGTGATACGATATGACCCCAACCCTTCTTCCAAATATACATATACTCTTAATTCTCTTGCTTTAGACTTGTTTCATTTTGGTTTAGTCCTGGGATAGCCCTGCTTCAGACCTGGTTCGTACCATCTATAAGGCTGCTTCAGTACTGGAATGGCAATTTCACAATGTTGGTAAAGCCTTTTGTATTGTTTTTATTTATTTTTTTTGTATGTATGTTCGTATGTTTTGTTTTGTTTTTTTGTTTTTTTTAAACGGATCTAGTGTTGAGGAAATTTTGTGTGACCCCAATCAGTGTTCAAAGTGGTGTGCTGTGCACCTACCCGGCTTAGGCGCCACTGCCTTCCACAAGATCTGTCCGTGAGGAAATGTAGTCGACTCGCCCTGAGACTACATGAGACACCTATATCGTGATAAATGCTGGACTTTACCTGGTCAGAGAGGCACTCGCGCGTGCACGTGCTCATGGCGTCCACCCACAGGTTGGGGTTCATGTCATTGGGGCAGATGCCCGGGTGAGTGTAGGTGACGGCGGGCACCGCTCCGAGCTGCCACTCCATCCAAAAGGACGCGCACGCCAGCATCCAGCCCAGGCGCGCAAACTGCCTCCAGCACATGTCCGCTGTGCGCGTCAGAGTCCGAGCAAAGTTCTGAAAGAACTCCTGTGAAGTTTCTGTGGAGTTTAAGAGTTTAAGAGTGCGTGAGGCGCAGAGAGGCGCTGCAGGTGGAGCCTAGTGTCTCTGTGATCCTGCTCCCCGCTCTGAGGAGCACCATCCCGCCTCTGGGGCTCCGGGGATGCTCGGGAGGGTTTGGTCTGATCCGCAGATCTGCTGGCGGCACCTGTCTGAGCTCGAGCCAGCTTAACCCTGCGTGTGCCGGGCCACGAGGGACTGTGCAGGAGGAAGGAGTCATTATGAATCAACTGCAGAAATAAAGTCAGTGCTCCCAGTAACTCAAAGAAGACGCATTTTGTTATTGCGCTGTTGTGTTCTGCTGTTAAGTATTAGTATAACTATTTTCAAAAGCAGTGGGCGGAGATAGGGGGAAGTTAAAAATGTCATTTTTAGTCAAGTCAAATTTATTTATAAAGCACATTTAAAAGCAACCACAGCTTCCCAAAATGTTGTACAAAGATAATACAACGTGTAAAATAAACATACAAAAACACATCAAAACAATACAATACAAATGCCCACTCAGCTTGTGTTCAAAGCCAGTGCACACATATGAGTTTTCAACAAAGATTTAAAAATATTTAAATATGGGGCAGTTCCAGAGGAAGAGTGTTCCAGAGTCTGGGACCAACTACAGCGAAAGCCCAGTCCCCTCGTTTTTAGCCCGGACCTTGGAACATCTAACGTCATCTGGTCTGCTGATCTAAGGTTCTACTGGGAACATGGACAGATAGAAGCTCAGAGAGATAAGGAGGGGCCAAACCATGTAGACATTTAAAAATCATCAGCAGAATCTAAAAAGCCACCCTGAAGCTGACAGGACCCGGTGCAGAGAGGCCAGGACTGGAGAAATGTGCTCATTATTTCCTGGTTTCTGTGAGCTTCCTTGCCACAGCATGCAACTGTAAGTGGCGATGGAGCCCTGGTCTAACCCATAGTACAGGAAGTTACAGTATTCTAATCGGCAGGTGATGAACACTGTGTTCTAGGTCACCTTACTAACTTAAGGAGACGCAGCTGGTAAAAGCCTGCAACGACAACCTGGGTGATCTGTTGGTCAAATTTACTATGAAAAACTATCCAAAATAACACCACGATTTCTGGCAGCCTGGTGACAATAGCCACTCGGGGCCCCCAGAGAGGTTTTGGCAACTTTCATTTTTAGATTCATTCAGCTTTTAGAAGTTTAGAGCATCCAGTCGTTTACATCCTAAAAACAACTTAAGAAGGTTTGGGTACACTCTGTGCAGGGTTTTAAGGGAAGGTAAACTTGTACTTCGTCGGCAAAACAATGAAAGCAAATGTGTGTGTGTGTTTTTTTTTAAATTGACCCAAAGAGCAGCATTTACAAAGAAAACAGTAAAGGGCCTAAAACGGACCACTGTGGAGTTCCTCGCCTCAGTAGAGCCATGGCTGAACTATGGGGGTCTAACTGAACAGAAAAGGATCTTTCTTCAAGGTAGGATCTGAACCACTTTAGAGCTACACCTTTGTTGCCAACATAGTTCTGAAGATGAGAAATCAAAGTTTGGTGAGCCATAGTGTCGAATGCTGCAGTCAAAAGCAGTAACACAGTGGAGGAACCAGAGGCAACAATCAAAATAAGATCATAAGTACGGTTACAGTGCTGTGACGGGTTTTAAAGCCAGAATCATTTTTTTTAAGATACAATTTTCCTCCAGATAAATTCACCAACACTTTTTCCAACACCTTTTACAAAAAAGGCGACTTAGAAATTGGCCTGTAGTTTGACAGAGCCTCAGAATCCAAAGCACACCGCCTGAGTTCAGAGAGGTGTTCATTATCATTATCATAAGATAAGGACCAATTACTTCCAAGACATCTAGTAGGAGCCTGGAGGGAATACAATCAAGTGCACAGTCAGGAGGTTTTAGCTGTACTACAACATTTGACAGAAAACCAAGAGACACAAGATCCAAGTGCAAAAATCACAGTACAACCAGGATTTACAGCGGGGTCAGCAGCACTACAGGATGGGGCTGAATCCCTAATAGAAGACATTTTCATATTTTCTCCACAAAAGATTTAATCTTTCACACAGTGAAACTGACAGTACAGTACTGGTAAACTCAACAGGATTCACAAGGCGATTAGGGTTTTAAAAAGTATTTGGGGTCTTTGGCTGTTTTTAGAGATCAGGTTCGCCATCGCCAATACTCTGTCTTTAGAACATGATTAAACCCTCATAGACGTGTATTTGACATGATACATTATGTTGGGACAACATATATGTCCCCTTTAAGTGATGATTACATAAAGATGTGAAGAGTGGCACCTCTTGCTCTCGACTTGTACCCACACAAAGCCTCCTTTTGTGCACTCCTTTATATAACTGCACCATGTGCCACTGCACACATGAGACTGGTGCAGACCCTCCTCAAACACTTCCCACAAGAGGTGGGCACAGCAGTACCAGGACAAAACCAGAACAATACCAGGACAGTACCAGGACAGCACCAGAACAGTACCAGGACAGCACCAGGACAGTACCAGAACAGCACCATGACAGTACCAGTGGCCCCTGAAGATGTGGATAGAACATGAACATGCTCTCTCAGTGCAGCAGGTCTGGAGTGTGGCCCTGGTGCCCAGTAGAAGTCACATATAAAATGATGCTTTGACCTTGTAATGTGCTTTACAGGTATGTCAAAGCGCCTCCAAGTACTACAGCACACTGTGGTCACTATTCGTTCACTCCACACTGCAGTGGTGAGATACTACTGTAGCCACAGCTGCCCTGGGGCAGACTGATGGAAGTGAGGCTGCAATCATTGGCACAGATGCACACATCACTTTCAAACTGTCTTGCCTTAGGACACAACCATTGAACTTGTGGTTTTCCTAGAAATAATTCCTTAACTGTGCCCATTGTTTTTGCCCTGCACTCTCATATGCAAATCCCACATTCCAGCAGGCATGTGCCAGAGCTGCAGACAGACAGTGCCCCAGGCCACATGCACATGCGCACACATGCACACACACACAGACGCACGCACACACACGTTCTTCTGATGATAGAGGGATTCTTGTCAAGTACAGACTCTTTTACAGCACTGCTTCAGGCTAAGGGTTATTCAAGGACTCGTGCCCCAGTCCAGCCTCACTGCTGTGATCAGTGCTTCCACTGACCGGAGGCACCTGTGAGAAAGCCCTCCCAGTGCCCAGTGCCCAGCACCCAGTGCCCTAAGAGAACAGCTCCTTTTAGTGCCCTAGTGCACTAAGAGGAGCTGTTCTGTGCCTTCGCTGCACTTCTCATTAGCCATGCTAAGCTCATAGAGAGAATATTACACATGTTTCAGGAGTGATCAGAGTGTGACATGTTTCAGGAGTGATCAAAGAGTCTGACATGTTTCAGGAGTGATCAGAGAGTGTGACATGTTTCAGGAGTAATCAGAGTGACATGTTTCAGAAGTGATCAGAGTGTGACATGTTTCAGGAGTGATCAGAGTGTGACATGTTTCAGGAGTGATCAGAGAGTGTGTCATGTTTCAGGAGTGATCAGAGAGTGTGACATGTTTCAGGAGTGATCAGAGAGTGTGACATGTTTCAGGAGTGATCAGAGTGTGACATGTTTCAGGAGTGATCAGAGAGTGTGACATGTTTCAGGAGTGATCAGAGTGTGACATGTTTCAGGAGTAATCAGAGTGTGACATGTTTCAGGAGTGATCAGAGAGTGTGTCATGTTTCAGGAGTGATCAGAGAGTGTGTCATGTTTCAGGAGTGATCAGAGAGTGTGACATGTTTCAGGAGTGATCAGAGTGTGTGTCATGTTTCAGGAGTGATCAGAGAGTGTGACATGTTTCAGGAGTGATCAGAGTGTGATATGTTTCAGGAGTAATCAGAGTGTGGCACGTTTCAGGAGTGATCAGAGTGACATGTTTCAGAAGTGATCAGAGTGTGACATGTTTCAGGAGTGATCAGAGAGTGTGACATGTTTCAGGAGTAATCAGAGTGTGACATGTTTCAGGAGTGATCAGAGTGTGACATGTTTCAGGAGTGATCAGAGAGTGGGACATGTTTCAGGAGTAATCAGAGAGTGGGACATGTTTCAGGAGTAATCAGAGTGTGACATGTTTCAGGAGTAATCAGAGAGTGGGACATGTTTCAGGAGTAATCAGAGAGTGGGACATGTTTCAGGAGTGATCAGAGTGTGACATGTTTTGGGGGTGATCAGAGTGAGATCTTCCAGGAGTGATCAGAGAGCCAGTAGTAAGTAAATATGTAACATTTAAGCAAAAAATAGATTTGAAAAAAAAAAAAAAAAAATCTTAAAATCCCTTTTTGCTGTTTTTATTTGAAAACCAAATCCTTACTGCGAGCAGGCTTGCATCTCCTCAAACCTGACTCTTATTGGACCTGAAAGATGGCCTTCTCCTGCTAGTTTCCATGAGAATGCATCTAGAATGTTTCCACAGAATCATGCAGGTGACTTTCCACCTCCAGAAAGTTGCATACTGTACATTGAAGTGTTTTTTGAATATTTTTTTTAACACTCATTACTATATTACATAATAATATGCTATAATGTACAATATACTAACTGTAATATAATATACCAACTATACTATAATAGTGTAATAGGAAAATAAGGAGTGTGAGCGCTCTCTAGTGGATATGCTGAGTACGTGCATGTGCCACATCCATGTTTATCACAAGTATTTCACCAAGTGTCTCATGCACATGGACAGTACCAGAAGCTACATGTGGAACAAGTCATGGTTAGTCTTACTAACTAAATGAGGTTTAAGTCTCTCTAATGAACTATCAGTGTCATGTCAAAGTCAATAACAACACACATAGTTACTCTTTTTTAATAAAGGCATCATTGTCATATTTCATATTTTGGTGGCTGACAGTTCAAGTTTTGAAAAATCTGCTTCACAAAAGAATCACACATAAAACAGAGCAAACTAGCAGAGACATTCCTTTAACTTAAAAAAAAATGTACAAAAATACGTGGGCTTGTCACAAAACACAGTGTAGTACAGTAGAAAAACATCAAATATAAAAGTTGCGATTGTCTCATTTTTCAGCATAAAGAGTTGTCAGTGATACATTCTGGCTTACTTCCTCACACTGGCAGAAGGCACTAAGGGGCACGCTCGGCTCATACTATGTCCTTAGTCAACACAACAGAACTGAGGAGCCACACAGTGCAAGAGACATTGTGTGCGCAGCTGGGTAATACACAGAGGTGGGTAGTACTTAGTGACATATCACCTGAGTAACTTTTTAAAGCTTTGGAGCTTGAGCTTTGAGGTACGGAGATGTAGACTGACAAATAATAAAGGAATACACAAATGTGTGAATGAAACAAAACACAACTCCAGGTCTGTTTTGGATGAGATAAGAACATTATAACATGGCTTAAAGCTCACAAGAGTCACTTTTGTATAATACAGGATCTTCAATAAAATTGTACTTATCATAAGTAATTTCAGACACCATACTTTTACTCCTCCTTAAGTAATATTGTCGTCCAGGTAGAATCCATGACAAAAGGAGAAATTCAATTTGTCAACTGGATAAAAGTTTATTTGGTCGAATGCGTTTTGCAGCTCATCCAAGCTGCTTCTTCAGTTCTGGTCAGAGTGCTGAAGAACACTGCTTATATCCGTTTCTCTTTTTGCCATATATTGTACAGTGTAACAGTACTCCTACTTGAGTAATATATTGTTCAGTGTAAGTAGTCACAAATTTGAACATTTGTGTTTCTTGGACCACTCCTTCAGATATGATTTAGTTTTGTATCTGTCCTTCCATTTATATTCACTTCAGTCATTGTGCCCTTACTTGTACAGTTACTCTTACTTGAGTAGTAGTTCTCCAAATACCTCTAATAACTCTTACTTAAGTAATTTCTTGGACCACTAAGTACTTCTACAGGGATGAAAGTCATGAAAAAAGCTGAAACACATGTAGAAGTTTAATACGAGGCATGTACTTTTGTTTCTGAATACGGGACGATTACATTTTTCAACGGACGGTTGGCAACCCTAAACACAATTATACATATATAATACACACCCAAAATTTCAACGTATTTGGAAAAAAAAAAAAAAAAAATTACCACGTGGCTAAAAAAAAAGCGGATCCGCTAGAAAGCGGAACTCTTTCATCCCTGCTTCTACTTGACTAATATTAGTTATAACATTACTGTTATTTGAGTAGTTTTGGCTCCTCCAACTCCACCCTCTTTTGCTTATAATATAATATTTATTAAAATAAAAAGAGTAAAAATACACTTCCCACGGTCTAGAAGTGACAAAAGCTTTATATGACAATATGAAATGATTTGAACTTTTGTGTTCACTGCTCCTTCAGATCTGATTTAGGTTATTTTGTGGTTTATCCTTAATACCAGATTCTAATGTCCTTTCACTAAGATTACATGAACTTCAAATTGTAAATCAGATGTTGTGTAGTAGTTCCCCTAAATACCTTTGTACTTGTACATGAGTATTTATCTTTGTTGTTAGTCTCTCCTACACGGCTGGTGCCACGAGGGGGCGTTTGGTGGCGACGCCCCCTCACGTCATCAGTCCCGCCCCCTCAGATGTGAGAGTTGCTCTGTGTTGCGCATTGCCCATATGCGCTGTGTTTGCGCTTGTGGTGGAGGGCTATGTGGTGTTAATGTACTGTCTCTTGGCGTTGCTCAGATCAGTTGTTGGCTTGGTTTTGTGGTATGCAGGAGATCACTTGACCGAGGGTCTACGTTCAAATAATAATAATAAAAAACTCTCAGTCTCTTACAAAGGTGTAGTCTAAATACACAAGCTCTCGAGGAGCGTGCCTGACCCATTACGCACGCGAGGAGTGGGATGTGTGTGTGTGTGCAACGCGACCCCGCCCCCTGTGATAAACTCATCGCCCCCTTAATATTTGATGTCTGGCGCCGGGCCTGCGCTCCTATCGAGCTTTTCGGAAAAATTCTAATATTAAAGTTATTAGAGACTAACCACCTACAGGCTAACAAATATCTATAATGCAGTTGTTTTAAGTCCATTTCAGTCTTTAAAGAATGAAATGTGACAATTTTGTCGTTTATGGTGAGGAAATGAATATTAAAAGCCAAAAAATAGATAGAACGGAAAATGTGGCTAAGTCAATATGAGGGTAACGTGATCAATTATTTTATCATATGGCCCGGCTTTACACAGTGTCTCTTGCTCTCATTTGGCTCTCAGTGGTTGATGTGTGGAATCCTAGTGTGAGTTCAGACAGAGTAATGCCACTGGAGTCATGTCTGGAACAGTCCACAGCTGGCCTTCTGGAGCTCCAGTGTCCGAGCTGGACAGAGAAGGACGTACTGGGCCCTGGGCTTGGGTCACTTTCTGTGGAGGTAGGTCTATATGGTAACCTGTACTGAGTTCTTACATTTATCTCCATAGAGAAACCAGGGTTAGGCATGTCACAATATTTACATACTTCGGTACTATGTGTTATGCAAGATGAACACTTAAAATTCAGTAATCCCCCAACACCTGAGCACCTGAGAGAGTGGCAGCTGGGTAACAGTAGCTTGCTTTTTTTCTAAGCCAAACAATTTCTCTTGTGGATCAATAAAGTTTGTTTAAGTCTAAATCTAACATAATGATTAAGATCACCTTAGATCTTAAACATTATATAGAATTAAATCTTAAATCTGCACAAAATCTGTAAACTGTAAATGTGCCAATACAGTAACTTCACAAACAACTAGTATGCTAACTGCGCACTAGTCTCATTTCCTGGTTCACAAATGATAAAAGCAAACAAAAACTCTCTCACAAAGGTGTCATTTTGATTTTAAGAGTTGATTCTACAAGATACTGGCCAATTTTTTTTACTTAATAATATGAAAAAAATGGGTAAGTCCCCATTAAATATTGTGACAGTCCTACCCAGGGACCAGTGGACGACCTGCTGTGTAGTGACTTGTTTAGTTTGGTCTGTATACGGCGTTTCAGTCTCAAAGCCCAGGGCCTGGTCTGGTCCCGTCTTGGGAGGGGAGGGTGTGTTACTGAGCCAGCCCAGCGTCTTTGGCCATGCCGTAAAATATTCCTCTCTGAGATATGAGATTTGACGGAGTGTCAAACTCTGCGATTGTTCCCTTGTCCAACACCAGCACTCTGAAACGCAACCACACCGTTGCTGTTAGTGTGTGGAAAGAAAGACATTGGGTTACACAGACAGAACCTGGTGGCAACACTTTTTAGAAGAAGAAATCCCCATAAGGAAATTATTTCTCTGGATTTGACCCATGGGGAGGGGGTTCGAACCCAGGTCCCGCAGGTGAAAGTCAAGTGACTTACCAGTTGAGCTAACAGCCACTAATTTATGTAATTTACGTCAGGTTTTAAAGGGACACTAAGCAGCTTGTCTCTGGAGATATCACATTGACTGGAATGTCCTACAGTATGGTATTACATGTTAATGAAGAAATTAATAATGTCACTTTTAAGACACCAAAGAGCTTTATAACATTATTCAATCACTCCACATTCTGTGGTGGTTAGATAGTATTGTAGCCACAGCTGCCCTGAGGCTGCCAATCTGACCCCTCCGACCACCACCAATCACACACCACATTCATACATGGCAATGTGGGTGAAGTGTCTTGCCTAAGGACAAAACTTCACTTTTTTGCCACTGGTGTCCCACTGTGGTTCCTGGAATTCCCAGCGGTCTCCCATATTATTATTCTTGGCGATTTTAATTTTCACATGGACAATTGTAATAATTCTCTTTCGAATGACTTCTCATCCTGTTTGGACAGCCTTGGTTTACAGCAATATATTAATTTTCCCACTCACTGCAAAGGACACACCCTGGACTTAGTATGCTGTTCTGGTATCATTCCCTCTGACTGCAACCCCCACACACTCCCATTCACCGACCACATGCTCATCACATTCAGTCTCAAACTCACACTTGCCAAACTCCTCCTCCCTCGCACTATATCATTTCGCAAAATAAAGGACATTAACACCAATACATTTTCTTCTGATATCAATAACTTCCTCAGTACAGATCCTACTACTCCACCTGATGACCTAGTCTCTCACTACAACAACAGCCTACACACACTCCTGGACACTCATGCTCCTCTCAAAACAAGATCAGTTTCCTTCTCCCGCTCCGCACCCTGGTTCACTCCCGCACTACGACAACTCAAAGCCAAAGGCCGACAACTGGAACGACTCAAAAATAAAACTGGTCTCACAATTCACAAGGACATGTACAATAACCACATTATTCACTACAAAGACTCAATATCCACTGCTAAATCCACCTACTACTCCGGCCTGATTCACTCCAACAAACACAACTCCAAGACCCTTTTCTCACTGCTCTCTAACATAACAAAACCCCCTGACTCTCTGCCCAACCACCTGTATTCCACTGATTTTTGCAATTCTCTCATGTCTTTCTTTGTCTCCAAGATCACAACCATCCACCAACACCTGACTAATGGAGCTGCAGTCTCTGGAGTGGACACCTTCTTCCCGCACTCACCTCTGTCACCATTTTCAAGCTTTTCCCTTCCTTCTGTCCAAGTCGTCTCTGAGCTCATTCTTAACTCCAAACCCTCTACCTCCCAACTTGACCCTATCCCTACAACCCTTGTTAAATCCTGTCTCTCCTCTCTTGCCCCCATCATCACTAACATCATTCACTCTTCCCTGGTCTCTGGTACGGTTCCTTCATCTCTCAAAACTGCCTCTGTTACTCCCATTCTGAAAAAACCCGGTCTAGATCCCAACAACTTCAATAACCTCCGTCCTATTTCCAACCTGCCCTTCATTGCCAAAATTCTCGAAAAAACTGTTGCCTCTCAACTCCACACTCATCTCACCACTAACAATATCTACGAACAATTTCAATCCGGTTTCCGCCCACTCCATAGCACAGAAACTGCACTTCTCAAAATCACCAACGACCTCCTGTTAGCTTCTGATTCCGGTTTACTTTCTATCCTCATCCTCCTCGATCTGACAGCAGCTTTTGACACAATCTCCCACAACATCCTCATTCACAGACTTCAGTCCATTGGTATTTCCCACATTCCTCTCTCCTGGTTCATTTCATATCTCTCTGATCGCAGTCAATTCATCCAATTCAAATCTTGCAAATCCAACACTTTCCCTGTCACTGCTGGTGTTCCCCAAGGCTCTGTCTTAGGTCCCCTTCTTTTTATCATTTACATCCTTCCACTTGGCTTTCTGTTCCGTAAACACAACATTCTTTTTCACTGTTACGCGGATGACACCCAGCTCTACATTTCTACCAAACCTTCCTCATCTCTCCCTCCAACCTCTCTTACCCTCTGTCTACAAGAAATCCATTCCTGGTTCTCCTCCAACTTTCTCAAACTTAACAGCTCTAAAACTGAAGTCCTCCTAGTAGGCACCCCCTCCACTATCTCCAAATCCAGCAGTTTCTCTATATCTATCCATGATTCCACTGTCCTTCCTTCCCCTCAGATCAAGAGTCTGGGTGTCATCCTTGACAGCACACTTTCTTTTCAATCCCACATTAATAACATCACCCGCTCCGCCTACTTTCACCTCCGCAATATCTCTCGTCTCCGCCCCTCTCTCACTCCTCACACCACTGCCATACTCGTTCACAGCCTTGTTACTTCCCGGATTGACTATTGCAACTCCCTCCTCTTTGGTCTCCCCAATAAATCCCTCCAGAAACTGCAGCTTCTCCAAAATTCCGCTGCCCGCATCATCACCAGGACCCCCTCCTCCAACCACATCACCCCCATCCTCCAACAACTACACTGGCTTCCCATAAAACAAAGAATTCACTTTAAAATTCTCCTAACCACATTCAAAGCAATCCATAACCTGGCCCCACCTTACATCACTGACCTCCTCCACATCTCCATTCCTTCTCGCTCCCTCCGCTCCTCCTCCTCTCTCCAGCTCTCTGTCCCCTCTGCTCGTCTCATCACCATGGGGGGCAGAGCCTTCAGCCGCTCTGCTCCCCTGCTCTGGAACTCTCTCCCTCCTGACCTCCGCAATATTGACTCTCTTCCCACTTTCAAATCCAGACTCAAAACACACCTGTTCAGACAATCCTACACCACATAACAGTCACTTTCACCATCTTCCAGTTTTGTATTTGTATTTTATTATCTTTGTATTTTAAGTATTTTTATGTTTTAACTTTGTTTTGTACAGTGTCCTTGGGTGTCTTGAAAGGCGCTTTTAAATAAAATGTATTATTATTATTATTATTATTATTATCCACCAACAGATTACAGATTGAGGCGTGTACCTGGTGTAGTCCATGATGGTGTTGAGGCGGTGGGCGATTGTGAACACGGTGCACTCGTCAAACTGCGTGCGGATGGTGGACTGGATCAGGTCGTCCGTCTCCAGGTCAATGGCGGCCGTAGCCTCGTCCAGGATCAGGATGCGGGTTTTCCTGAGGAGAGCACGGGCCAGGCACACCAGCTGCCTCTGCCCCACGCTACACACACACACACACACACACACACACACACACACGCAGGGCATTGAAGCACATACAATCACATATAATTATCAATAGGGCTGTAGTCACTAAAGAAATTGTTGGTCGACTAAAGACATGTATTGTTGATAATCTGCTGATTTGTTGAGGAATCAACTAAAAAGGGGGCGTGGAAAAGCTGTCATAATTAGTACGCGTCTCTATATCTGACAAAAATTACTATTTTTGCAGAAAAATAACTACTAGGAAACAATGGATTTATTGAAAAGTTTAAGCTCACTTTCTGCTGTTGTCCCCATAGAATGTATAAACGTTCCAAATAGGAACTGAGCATGATTGCACTTCAGCTCCAACTGACTTTATATTGAAAAACCCTCTTTCTGTAACAGCTGCAGTGAGCATTGTCATTTTGGTTTTAAAATATTCATATTAACTGGCTCTACATGATCCTGATGTTTTTATTTTGTTTTTTTCCTAATACAGAACTCCAAATTGGCTTCTATAACTGCTAGCCTCTGTGAGCTTCTTAGGTCTATGATCTCACCTGAGGTTCTCCCCGCCCTCTGCACACTCCAGCTGCAGCTTAGCCGGCTGGTTGCTCACAAACTTGTGCAGGTGAGCGTGCTCCAGAGCCTTCCACACCTCCTCATCATTGTATTTGTTAAAGGGGTCCAGGTTCATGCGCAGAGTCCCTGAGAACAGCACTGGCTCCTGGGCTCAACACAAAACACACAGCTTTAGTTAAAGATCCTAAATGACTTACTTTAAGTCATGTTATAATGTTGTTACCTCCTAAAAACAGGTCTGGAGTTGTTCATTCACACATGGTTGAGTAATCCTGCATTATTAGTCTGTCCACATCTCCAAATCTCAAAATGCTCTGTTCCACCTTATGATGTCATGAAGCGGTAGTTTTCAAGTTAATGGCTACATTTTAGCTTTCGTTCAGAAGAGATTGGCATCTCCCAGGCTGAAATAATCCAAATTATTCTAGTGAAGATGTATGTTTAAAAAAAAGTGGAGCACTTCCTGTATGACCACATGACATCAAAAGGTGGAACAGAGTGTTTTCTGTTTGAGAGAAGAACTCAGCCTAAATCTGCAGGGTCTGTGTGTTAAACATGTGTAAATGAAACAAAACAGAACTCCAGGGATGTATTCCACGAACGTCGCTAAACATAGCGGCGCTTAAGAGGTTAGTCTTCACCTGAAGTAGCCGCAACTTAGAGCAAAGCCTGAAGTTGTTCCACTAACACGTTTCAGCTGCGCCTCAGCAGCGCTAACTTCAGCCGCGCCTATCCTGTCCAGGCCTAGACGTGTGCACGGGGAACGTAAGAAGCCCTGAACAAGCAACTGTCGAAAACGTGATCATGTTGGAGATCCGGGCCAATTATTTCAGTGCATCAGAACAAAAGTTGCTTTTGTACCTCTACAACACATTTGCACTAACCAAGGCGAGAGAGATGGCGTGGCAGAAGATCGCCGAGCGCTTAAATGCATAAGTTAAGTTCCGTAACAGTGCTGAATGTTGAGTAGCTTAGATCCCATGACATGGTACTTCTTGATGCTTTTATATGGTGCCTTAATGGTTCCCTAATACTGTAAATGAACCCTTCTTCAAAATCACTTAGTGCATGAGAAAGACACATGTACAGAGTCAGAGTCAAAAGATAACTCTCTGAACGACTCATTCTGGGCCTTGTTGCTTGAATGCAAATGAGAAGGACACAGATTGGTTAGAGGAGCGGGTGGGGGGGGCCAAATGCGCCGCTGGTTCCTTGTTTTAGCGGTGCGCTGTGCGCTGGCCCCACTTCCGCGTGTGTAAGTGCGAAGGAGGAAAGGAGAGCCTTTTCAATGAAAAATTTTATTTTCACAGAAAATAAAATTAAACCACTGCTGTTTCAGAGGTCCAGAGGGTTGGGTAAAGGACTTCCGAGCCTAGAAACACTCGCACGTGCCTTCAGGCAAATAAAAAAACGCATTTCGCATTGCGTAGCTCCTCCGCAGTCCAAATTCTCTGGGTGTGATTTCCAGAGACAGGGGGTGGAGATCCAGACGGTGGTGGAACTGAATTTGCATTTCTTTTTTCGATCTGACGTCAATAAGGTGCCTTGTCCAGAATCGCCCATTTGAGCTGTGTTTTTTTCAAACGCAGAAAAGGATCGCAAATGCTCAGTTTAGACATTTCGCAACTTTTAGCCATTGGGGGGGCCTAAACAGGGTAGGGAAGCTCACATTAACGTTCAAAAACCTCAGAAAGTGAAAATTTCATTGGACCTTCCATGGGACCTTTAAGTATGTTTTCACCATTGGTGTTAAGACAAATCCATGGGGCAGAGCATATGCTATGGTTTAGCATGTGGAAGACGCGAGTTCGATACTCAGAGAGAAGAGTTGATGTCTTAAGATGTTTATATTCATATTTGTAGAGCAGTCTTGTCAGTTGTAATTTATTTTTGTGTAAAAGTATTTGCTCCAACTAATATGTTAAATTGTGTTATCTTGTCTTTGAGCAGGAATAATGTGAAGAGGATTGTTTTGCAGGTAAAGACAAAGCATAAAAACATTTTGCAGAGTGGTAAGTAGGCTTATATTAATATTATTATTCAGTGAAATTAGTAATACTGTTGAAATGGTACCTTAACAGGAGGTGGGAGCCCCCACCTTTCACCTGCAGAGGAGCTGGCACTGGCCCTAAACCAGGGTCGCCCACTGGTGGAGGTAATTGAAGGAGGGACCCCATCAAAGATCCTTCCTGCGAGTTCTCGTGAAGAGTATATTCAAGGTATTCTCTAGGCTAATGCTTGCCTCAGCTGTGATCCAAGCATTTGTGTATTTTAATAGTATGCTTGTGTCCTAGTTACTGAAGATGGCGTACACTTGGACCCTCCTCAGCAGTCCTCCAGCAGTGCCTTGCCTGACCCTCAGCAGTCCTCCAGCAGTGGCCTCACACCAGAATGTCATACCTAATGTCTTTTATTGTTTTATGCCTATTGATGGAAATTGATAAATAGGATTTCATTAAAAAGGCTTGCACAGCATCTCTGAAGGGACTAATGTTAGCGAGAGTCATGGAACCGAACTCTCACTAAAACTAGCGCGGACTGTCAAATAAAGCTGGGCTTTGCACTTAGCCACGTTCATGGAATACCCCTCAGGCACGTTTGTGATCAGGAAACTACATTAAAACAGAGATCAGAAAATAGTGTAATATGGGTTAGCATGCTATTTGTTGCTCCTTTCTGTTCTCTGAAAGCTTAAAAACTCATCACGGTTAATAGTTAGGATGTTCAGAATGCAACCAAGAGCAACTGGACATTATTCTTTACGCTCTCAGGAAGCACTGTTGTTGACTGTGCCAAGTGTTCGCACAGAAGCTGGTAAAGGGGCGTTCCAGTATTCCGCTCCCACAACTTGGAACAATCTACAAAAAGACTGGAAACTAAAGGAACTGGTCTCTATAGGACAGTTTAAAATCTTGCTCAAAGGTTTGGAATTGAAATCTATGGTTTGTAAATGTTTTTAATTCTGAAACATTTTATTGCTTGTAATTGCTTAAATTGTTTTTGAAATGGTTTTGTAATTGTATTGATCTGTGCCGCTGCCTTGGCCAGGACTCCCTTGAAAAACAGATTATTAATCTCAATGGGACTTTCCTGGTTAAATAAAAATTAAAAAAAAAAAAAAAAAAGTGAGGAATAACTTTGGACCACTGCAAACCATTTAAAATGAACTAGTCCTGTTTTAGTCCGCAAACACTTGGCCTTCTCTCAATGACCTTCATGATGAAGTCCCTGAAATGGTTTCACTTCACAGCTGTGCCATGTCAGGCTTCATGAGTGGATTGTACAAAGCAGTGATCAAAGCAAAGGGTGGATAAGATCTGAAGAAGCTAAACTATAAATCATGAGTTATTTCACCCTTCTTTCCATGTGCTCATTCATAGTTTTGTTGCCTTGACTGAGAACGGAAATAGTCATGAAAATAAGACAAAACCTTTAATGAAAATATGTGTCCGAACACTAGTGCACCTGTGGGATGATGGTGAGTTTGGAGCGCAGGTCGTGCAGTCCGAGCTCTGCTATCTTCACATCGTCGATGGTGATCTCTCCTCCTGCTGCCTCCAGCAGGCGGAACAGGCACAGGGTCATGGAGGACTTTCCCGCTCCAGTCCGACCCACTATTCCAATCTGCACAACAAACACATGGGTCAGCTTTTCACCACCTGTGTGTGCTGTTTCAGAGGAGAGCCCTACAGCCAGCCCTCTGTAAGTAAAAGCATGTGCTTTGGAGCAGAGGAAGACTTTGGAGGAAGAAAGTGTTGTTCATGTTAAGGAAATTGATAAAAGCCATTTTTATTTGTTTTAGAGAAGACCAAATACATTACAGAAAGCTCAAAACCTCCAGAATTCCCTCCCTGAGCTGCAAAGGCTGCACTAGTCATGACTGGCTGCAGGTGCTGGGGTTTAGGTCCACCATTCAGATCAGAGAGAGGCATTTTAGGTTTAAACCAACTGGAGTCTCATTCTGCTTTCTGATTGGATAATGAATGGTGAACCAAAACACCAAATTCAAACATAAATAACTTGGGCATGTCACATGTTTTCGTTAGCATTACAGTTGTTTTCAGCAAAAGCTATTTTAGGTCATGTTTATGAAAATCAAAATACAGTTCCTTTAAATTAGGCCCAAAGCAATAGCTGCTAGCTTCAAAGATGCTACTAAATGAAATGCTAAAATAAGTCTAGGAGTAATAGAAGACTGAAACACAACTTGAGGCATGTTTTGAAGATTAAAAGCTGATTCAAAGCTTAGGTAATGTTTGTCAAAAGTCCCATTTCCTGGTGTAGTCTGATGAAGAAGCGTGCAGACCTTCTCCCCTCCTTTGACGCTCAGGCTGAGGTTCTTGAGCACCAGGTCCAGTCCCTCTCTGTATCTCACGCTGTAGTCTTTGAACTGCACATTTCCCTGCAGCGGCCAATCAGGAGGCGGCTTCTTGTCTTCGATCTCCCACGGCGCCTGGGGACATAAACGGGGCTCTCCTGAACAACTCATTAGGCAGAGTGTAATTTGTTTATCATTCTCTGACGGGTAGCGGCCAAACATTTATCGGACCCATGGGATGGGCTTAGGAGAAGTGCTCAAAACAAATGTGCTCACTGAAGACTCTAGCAGCTAATGGGAGAACGTTGTGTACAGAACACGTGTTGTGCAATAGGCTGGCACTGGTGGGGATCTAATAACAAGTAGCAGTAGTGGAGACTACTGAAAATGTGTACCCAGTTAAAAGTACTGTTGGAGATTTCAGTCATTCAATCACAGTAAAGTAATAAAGTGTAACTTTCTGGAGGTGACACGTCACCTGCATGGCTCCACTGAAAATCAAAAGTTAAAACCATACATATGCTTTATGGGATACTGTGAAAGATTATAACCAAAGAACAGCATTTCCACAGAAACAAGCAGGAAGAGTCCTCTACGCCAAATAAGAGTCAGGTTTGTGGAGATGCAAGCTTGCTCACTGTACAATGTACAGTTTTCAGTATAATGAAAAGTACAAGGAAAAACAAACATGCTTTTATTTTATTCTATTTTTTGGCTAAAAAGTTGTTGGGGCTTTAAATTAAAGTGTAAAGGACAAGTTACAAGTAGCTATAAGTTGCTTTTTTTTAACTCTAGAAGAATTTTAGCTCAGTCTTTGTGTGTTCTGTGTGGAGTTTGCATGCATGGTCTGGGTTCGATCCCTGGGTAGCCCGGGCTTTTCTGTGTGGAGTTTGCATGTTCTCCCCGTGTCTGGGTGGGTTTCCTCCGGGCACTCCGGTTTCCCCCATCAACCCAAAACATGCACGATAGGTAAAAATCCTCCAGCTTAGGTCCTGACCAAGCCGAAGCAAGAAGATCATGGAGATGGTCCCCGGGCGCAGTAATGTGCTGCCCACTGCTCCTAATAACAGGATGGGTTAAATGCAGAGAAGAATTTCTCCAGTGTGAGATCAATAAAGTTTCTTCTCTTCTCTTTCATAAAAGTAGATGAAATAAAGAGTTTAAAGGTCCTCTACTACACAACATTGATTCTTGTGAGCTTTAAGTCATGTTATAATGTTGTTAACTCCTCAAGAACAAATCTGGAGTTATGTTTTGTTTCAGTATCCCTTTATTATTGGTCTGTCTACATCTGTCTATATCTCCAGAGTTCAAAATGCTCTGTTTCAACTTGTGATGTCATGAAGCAGTCATTTTCAAGATAACATTGGGAATTCCAAGAATCAGGTTTAAACTTTAGAAAGAAAAAGAGGTGAGATAACTGTGGATTGGGACTAGTGCATGGCTTAAAGTTGCCTGGTTTACACCAGACCATATCACAAGTGATATTTGGTCTGGGAGCCACCTACTGAATATCTCGTAGCGGAGGTGTGGTTTACGATCGCCAACAGCCGTTTATTGGGCGTTAGGAATGTCTATCATTTGGCATATACGTAGCCCATAGCCAATCATGTCAGTTGTCAGTTCAAAGTACAAGCTTCCGTTTGTCACGTAGTACGCGTCACTGTCTTTCCACCCCTCCCCGCTCTCTGATTGGCTCCCAAAATCAGGAGAACTCGCTTTGCCTAGTTGCCAGGCTGTCTTTCAGATCGGAATGAACGAAAGCAGCCTGGGATTTCCCAGGTTAGGCTTAAAGTAGAGTAACAGGGTATTCGTAACTTTCCAAACGTGACATGTACTTATACTTCATAGCTTGGTGTTGTCTGGCATCATTCTGTATTTGACTGGCATCATTCTAAATTCCTGAATTGAAATTCCTGAATGAAAGCTCACCTCTGTTTGAGTCTCGGAATACTCCTTCACTCTCTCCACTGCTACAATGTTGTTCTCCAGGTCAGAGGTCATGCGCACCATCCAGTTCAGGGACATGGTTACCTGTGGGAGACAACATAAACACTGTCCATCAAATCTGCTGCTAAAGCTAGCGAGAGCAACCTCAGGGAAAAATGTTTTTTCAGTATACAGTGAATTAGAGTTGATGGAGCTGGAAGCGTACCCATGCTCACATCCATACTTCGTTCTACAATTTAATTTTCTTAATCAGTTATACACGTAAGATTTGTAGCACTTGCTATGGTGATCTGCAGCTATCCATGGGAGGTGCTGACAGCTGCACGGAACTTTGTTGTGATGATGTTTATGGCAACGTCAGCTCACATTGGGCACCGCAGTTTTCTAACATGGAAGTGGACTTGTTCATTTTATTAATAGGTTTTAGATGAATATTGTGATAGAAAATTTCCAAATGAAAACATAATGATCCGTTTGGGTCAGAGATTATAATTACATAGCAGACAAAAGCACAAAAGGTCTTCTTTAAGTAAGTAGTAAAGCTGTATTATACCTGTAAAGCGTAGGACACAGACAGCCCCACGAGACCCGGGCTCAGGTTTGCCTTCCCACCGACTGCAAACAGAGCAGCAAACAGCACGATGCAATTCCCAATGAACTCAATCCTCACTCCCAACCACCTGCAGACAGACAAGGGGAGGCAGATGGGCAAACCAAGAACTAGATCGGTGTACAGGATAGAATGTCTCAACTCTATGTTAAATAAGTGTGTTTGACAACATCTGTTACTTAGAAGATAACATTACATTTATAGCATGGTATAAGATCGTCATTAAAGGTGCCTTTAAGGAACCCTGTGCCCATACATGAAGTATACTATATGTAATATTAAATAGTTAGGCCATGTCATTGAAATTATGTTCAATTTTGACATACAATTTGAACAAAAAGTCATAATGTGCAGACCAAGAAGAGAATCTGAATCAAAGTTGAAATTTACAAAAGCATCAAGCTTTTCTTTCTTACATTTAATTCCATGGCACAACCATTTGTATCTGGAGATTAGCTCCAATATTAGTATATATTTAGCTTTTAACTTTCTTTGTTTGGGCAGGATTGCAACACTGAATCAGTCCCAAGGGGAAAAGGCAGATTTGTACGTTGGCTGCCCTTCCTGTCACAAAAAGATTCTACAGTTGGACAAGACCATGTTGGCACTTTAATGAAGCAGTTACTGAATCATTCTTCATAAAGTACTTTATTTGTTCATTATGAGTTATATTAAGTTGTAATAGGGGCTACACTTATGGATAAAAATGTGTTAATCTGTGTAATTTGTCCAGGAGAGAAAGTGTTTTAAGGTGGACAAATCAAGGTGTTGCTCATTTGTGTCAGGATGGGCAAAACCTGCTAAATAATAACTACGCTGTGATATTCTCTGATACAAAACGACAATACTAAAAGTAGACATAAAAGACTGTGCACAACAGCATGCCAGCTAGCTCACTGTATCTCAAAGCTAATGTTATGTTTTATTTATCTTTTATTAAAAAATGTAAATCGAATAAATAACCCAATAAATATTTAAAATGCATTAAAGTAAAGACCACACAATTGCTTTTATATGTAGATTAGTTCAGTTTGAGGCATTGTTTTAATATTGATTGGGCCTCGAAATGAGCATTAGCGTTAGCATGTGTCTCCCTTTCTAAGCAGTGAAATATTCCCTTCATTTCTAATGTGTTTAACATGCTGTCTGTGTGATCCAGCCGCAGCTCCCTGTAGGCCTGTCACAATAAATACTAGACACATTTATTATTCAATATATTAAATGGAACAAGTTTGGGTTATTTTTTTCTACAATATGATAAGATTTCAGCAGTAGAAGGATGAATTATGAACTAAAATTACACAAACTAAAGTGTTGCATTCTGCTATTTATTTATACATCTCAACAATATGTCATAATATGGTACATACAACATACTTTTTGTTTCAATATTGTTTATCGCCTATAATGCCGTCAGCAATATATAGCACTTCAAAATATCTTACCGTAACAGGCCTAGCTCTCTGTCTCTTGTCACATCTTTAAATATTAGATTTTAGTGCCACCCGGCAAAAACCTCAGACATACAATCGGCCTTTTTCACAGAGCCTCCTGGCTAGTGCTGGCTCTCTCCAAAAGTGCAGACCTGCACTTCCTGCTCCATTCATTGTGTATTGGGAATAAGCCAAGTCATGCTAAAATAAATGACTTAAATATCAGGCAGTGGACACCACATGATCACAGACAGCATATTATGACCTTTGCTACGATGGAAATACTTCATTGGAGGAAGTTTCTGTGTTCATAATGTTGACAATGCACTTGTCATTAGATGTATTTTCATTTAAAGTTGTTTGTGCTCTAGATTAGATTAGCATGAGCCTACTTTAAAGGCTTCCTCTGGTGTTCAAACTATCTGTGATTATCCATCTGTAACTACTGTCTGATATTTAAATATAAAGTTGTTTTAGCACAACTCGGCTAATTCCTAATACACAGTGAATGGAGGAGTTAGATTGCTCTGTGAATTAGGCCTACTGGACAGGAAGTAGTGATGGTAACAGTGAGGTTATGGGGCGCTGTTGTGCACAGAAGCTTTTCTTCTGTAATTGTCTTATTTATGTGTGTTTGTGTCTTTTGTGTGTGCCTTTCCTTCCACCTTTGCTTCCTGGTCTCTGAGGAGGGACCCACCTACCTGTTGGACACTATACCCGGGTAGTAACTCTTTTGATTCTCGTCCACTTTGGTATCGCTCATCAGCACAAAGGCAGACTGTCTGCCGTAGGCCCGGATTACACTAGAGCCCGTCACCGTCTCCGAGAAATGGGAGTAAATGGGAGAGCGGCTGACCGACTCCAAGCGTTTTAGCTGTCGTGATGTTGCAACATAAAATCTCTGGAGAAGATTTCGGGGAAAGAGACAAAAACAGCATTACAACTGAACACAAACCAGAGAGGTATTCCAGAAGCAGCCAAGTACACATGCAGCCAGCCCATGCACACACTAACAGAAAGCGAGCTATTGCCTGCACAGCCTCCACAACACGCTTGATGTGATGCCAGAGCTCTGCGGGTGGCACAGTCTACATACCAGCCAGGTTCAACAATGTGGTGTTCCTTATTAATGTTATTACGAGCTGGAAGTGAGGTCGGCAGGGTTTGTACATCGCTTCCCGGATCACAGTTTTCAAGCATAATTTGAAACACACATAAGGTTTAATTTACTGTTGATTGTTCCTATTTTATTTAGATTAACTTGTGTAATTGTAAAATGTTCATGGTACCAATTTGTAATAACTACAATGTAAAGCCACAGTATGTTAGTCTGGTTAACACCTGACCATATCACAAGTGAGATATGGGTCTGGAAACTCGCTTCGAAAAATCCCGTAGCGGAGGTGTGGTTAGCGATTGCCAACGGCCGTTTATTGGGCGTTATGAATGTCTATCACTGAGCGTATACGTAAGTCCATAGCCAATCATGTCAGTTGTCAGTTCAAACTACAAGCTTCCGTTTGTCATGTAGTACGCGTCACCATCTTGCCACACCTCCCCCGCTCTCTGATTGGGGCCCTAAATCTGGGACTCTCGCTTGGACGAGTTTCCAGGCCGCCTTCCAGTTCGAAACGAACGGAAGCGGCCTGGGAATTCCCAGGCTAACAGTATGTAACTTTTTAGCCACTAAATAGACTAATATTAAATATTATAATATAATAAAAATATATAATATTTATTGCACTGAAAAACATGTGTCCTACTGTGAGTGCATCTCCACAGACCTGACTCATATTTGGCCTGGACTTGTTTCCACAGAAATGGCTATAATATTCCATAGTATCTATCGCAATGGGGAATAGAGATATATGCTTCTGACATGTAAGTTTCTATTTCCATGGAATCATGCAGGTGATCTGCCACCTCCAGAAGGTTACATACTACACTGTTAACTAGCTTTAATAAAACATAAACAAGGCTTAATTCACAATGAACAAATTCTGTTAGGCATGATTCAGCCTTAGTTTAGGAGTTAGGGTATTAGCTAAGAATGAAGAACTATGCTTTCATAAACTATTTTATTTATTATGAGTAAAGTCTTTGTTCATGCTTTATTAAGCAATTAAAGTGTTACTGTGTACTTTTAAGATACACTGGACACTGGGAGTCTGCCTGCTTGTCTCCATGGAAATGTTATTTCTTTGCCTGGAATGCTTCAAAATCTGTCTTGCATTAGCCAATTACAGGTATTTTTATTGCTAAACAATAAACTCTTATTGCGAGTCTAAGCCTAGTCTCAACTGCATGTCTCCATGGAGATAGATATGTTTAATGCCTTCCTGCAGAACACTTCAGGCAAAACAATCTCCATGGAGATGAAGAAAAGTTGCATAGTGCACCTTTTACAGAGGATTATGGATGTACAAACACTGTGACTGCCAGTATGCATAATTGGTTATTCAAAAGTTTAAGTAAATCTGATATGTAGAGTGTGGTTACAGGTATTCAATATAAAGGTTAGTTGCATCCAAATAAAATCAGTACGTAGTAAGATCCCTGGTCATGACCTTGGTGTTCGAGATAAGATAAGAAGTGTGAGAATGTGAGCCATGCAGCAGGAGTTGTGTTAGTGGGCCACACAGTCCATGGCTAGTGCCAGGTACAGAGCACTGCACACAGACTGCACCACCCGTCATGAGGATAACCAGGCTGTTCATCTTTGGTACTGGTGTTTGGCTACACTATAACAGATAAACTACATTTGGCTGTACTGTTCATACTAGTTTTGTTCACAGTACAAGCAGACTTTGCCTCCAACTGAAAGGCTTAACTGTGCCCTCTAGAGGATGTTGTAGTTTCTAACAAGCCAAAAGAGTACAGTGGAAATACACAGTAATGACAGCAGAGCACATATACAAACTGTATAGTGGGACAGTTCGCCCTCTGCAGAGGGCACACCCACTGCCATGTTTCGCTTGGGGCCGCCTTGGCCCGGCACAGCTAGGGGCACGTTTCCTTTACAATGGGCGCAGGCCGCTTTGGGTATTATACAGGTCTAACAAGGCAAACCAAATGGCTTGAATTAGGCCTGGCCCACGAGCCGCTGGACAGCTATCAAAAGACCGGTGTTAAACTAAAGGAGCATCAAGCCCTGAAGATAGGACATCAGAACCATTCCCACTACTACTATCATCAGAACTATGCCTACTCCATGCCCACTATGTCCAACTATGGACACTGTCTAGCAAAGTACTGACAGACTATGAAGGAGAGGTAGTTAGCAGCTTGTACACTCTCACACAGGGAGCAGACTACAGCACTCACATGCATGTATTAATGAGTTAGCAGACTCTGTCCAATTTAC
This sequence comes from Paratrypauchen microcephalus, assembly GCA_036785185.1. Classification (NCBI taxonomy): domain Eukaryota; kingdom Metazoa; phylum Chordata; class Actinopteri; order Gobiiformes; family Gobiidae; genus Paratrypauchen; species Paratrypauchen microcephalus. Next base: position 1,585,594 of record JAVJIX010000075.1, read on the forward strand.
CTGAACCCACCAATAGAACAGTGTTAACGGGGCTATGACTAGGAGGAACATTGGGGTGAGGGCACAGCATATGAGCAGCACATTGAGAGTGTACCAGAAAGTGCGCATCCATATGTCTATATTTTCTGGAATGTGAGAGTCAATAGCGTCCACGTCTTTGCTGAAGCGGTTGAGTAAGCGCCCAGTAGGAGTACTCTCGAAGAAGGCCTGAGGGGCCCGCAGGACCCCGCACAGCAGCTTGTGGTGTGTGATTTTGGCTGCGAGCAGCATACTGTAGGCCCGACACAGCAGGCAGTTTACCAACAAGAACAAACCTGCGAAAGGAGGGGCACAGATTAACAGCCACTCCAACTGTCAGCACCTGCCTCTCATATGTCCCCTGTAAACATCACTGTGTATGGCTCTAACACTCTAGTCTCCAAACAAAATACATAAGCTCCTCTGTGAAACAATGCCAGTCCCTTAAAAATCAAGTCCAACACAAGATGTCTCCAGCAGCCCTCAGAGAACTACCTAAAACAAATGTGGCGTTATTTTAGTACTAGTGTAATAACACTGACTCAACACAAGGTGTAACCAAGAGAAGACAGATCAGATAGTCTGATTAGATGATGTCACTGGGGCCAGTAGTACTATGTGTAGTTCAGACAGTGCCTGTGCAGTGTGCCTGCAGGGAAAGCAAAAGGAGGAAGCAGCACCAGCAGAGAAAGGCTTAGACTCCGATGTGCCAGGTTACAAGAGTGGGACAAAAAGAGCAGGGTTAAAGCTGCACGTGGGCATTATAGGCATGCAGAAGGTGCACTAGGACAAAGACATCATTCCTGGAGAGGAGGGGCTGTACCTGCACAAACACGTATATGAAAGTCAGTGGCACGACCACCAGCGCGAAGAAGGGCGTGCTGGAAACTATGACTATCATGGTGGACAACGAGACAAAAAAGGTGGCCAGGAACATGAGCACGGTGGAGGGCAGGGTCTCGTCGATCACATACACATCCTTGGAGAAGCGGTTGATGATGCGGCCTATAGGCGTGGTGTCGTAGAAGGACTGGGGTGTGTGCAGTTTGTTGGTGACGAGGTTTAGGTGGAGCTTGCGGGCCGCTCCAATGTTGCCCATGTACAGGGTGAAGGAGGACATCATGACCAGAATACCTAAGGTGGAGAGGGGCGAGGGGAAGGAGGTCAGACTCCATGGATTAATACAAGAGTGGAAGAGCTTCCGTTGTGTGGCTTTAAGAAGAAAAGGACTCCGGAAAAATTGAAATGAATATGTAAGGTTAATGTTAGCTATAATACTGATGTAGGAAAAAAACACAGCAGATCATTAATTAAAAAACAAACAAACAAAAAAACTGGATTAAACCAGAAATATCGAACATTTCCCATAAAAACATCACCTGTCCTCCTCATTTTTAAACCATTTCCAAAGTCACAACATAACAGGCATTCTATAGAGCTTGTGTGTCATTTAATATTCACTAGCTAGGACCACGCCATCAACATAATGCAGTGAAGATGTTTATTATTGAATGATAGTGGATGTCTCGGTGAATAGGTGGTGATGGCTGGGTTGAGACAGTGGGTGGGGGCTCCGTCTCAATCTTCGATTGGCCCAGCGGAACGGGACCCCCCCTTTAGGAGATGTCTTGTGGCTGAAAGACAAACGAGATAGGGGTGGGAGGGAGGGGTCGAGATAACCGAGACGAACTGGAATGAAAGGATGAGTGGCTATAAATGGCTCCGGGAAATTAGAGGTGTGGTTATGGTGAACTGTGATTCGCTGGTGAGGAGGAGAAGGTGGTTGAGGCGTGGTCCTGCTCCTGAATTTCAGTTAATCACATTAACTCCATTTCACTAGCTAGGACCACGCCATCAACATAATGCAGTGAAGATGTTTATTATTGAATGATAGTGGATGTCTCGGTGAATAGGTGGTGATGGCTGGGTTGAGACAGTGGGTGGGGGCTCCGTCTCAATCTTCGATTGGCCCAGCGGAACGGGACCCCCAAAAGTTTTTGAAAGAGCATAAAGTGGAATGGGTCTGGAGGAGATCGTTGAGGTCGTGACGATCGTACACGAGGTAGGTGCTGGAGACCCGACAACCAAGGGTTCGAATTTTTCCGGTCGGGTACATCTGCCCTGGCCGTGGACATAGTGGCGCCAATGCGAAATAAATGAATGGAGAATGGATGGGGTGTTATGCCAGAAGAGGTCTGTGAAAGGCGAGAGGTTGCCGGAGCGCAGAGTGAGTGTGCAACGGTAGAGAAGGTCCGAAATAAGTGATAGGCGTTTCGGAGGAAGGCGAGGTTCAGTTTTTTGCAGTCCTTTAATCAGGCACGGGAACATGAAGATGAGACTGGCAGTCTTCACCAGAAATCAGCTTGTATATGAGATTTATCCCTGAGAGGCAAGCCTGGACCTACTCTTGCGGGAGGATTCATGGGGGCCGGTGCATAGTGTTCTGGGCAGCAGATTTGCTGTCCCCGTGACCCAGAAATGGAAAAGCAGAAGATGGATGGATGGATGGATGGCAAGCCTGGACGGTGGAGACGCAGACATTCCTGGAGTGGGGTGAGAGGGTGCTGAAATTGCAGATGATGGTGACGTCAGATGAGCAGAGGGGAAGCTGATGAAGGTGATGTTGACTGATTTATTATTGTTAGAATGCCTGGATTAATCAGACCCCCCAAAAAATGGTGGAAAAGTAGGACGAAGTTCCGATGAAGCTGAAGGCTAATTGTGCGATTCGAGGGCTCTGGAAGCAATGCAGAATCCGACTACTGCCGAAGATTCGGATTGAACACTGGAGAAACTGGAGCTGCGTCGTGAAGGTGCCGTATGGCGAAGGAGTCAGGAGTGATGTAGAGAAACCGTGACGTGGAGGGTCTTCTCCCCTGACTGAGGAGTTGGACCTTTGCTGGAGTGGGGTCACTCGCGCCAGCGCAGATGGTTGACGGACGTGACCATGATAATGCTGATGTGCGTCCTTCAGCATGGGTTCGGATGGCAAGCATAGGAACCTGTAGGTGAAGAAAGCCACGCTCGAATGTTGAGGGTTGGATAGGTGAGGGATGAGGGTCGGTGGGATGGGTGGGGTCGGAGTGATGAGGGTCGGGGGGATGAGGGTCGGAGGGATGCGGGTCGGAGGGATGAGGGTTGGAGGGATGAGGGTTGGAGGGATGAGGGGGGTCGGGGGGGGGGACCTGTCGGGAGGGAGACCTGACGGGAGGAAGATCTCCTATCGTGAGTCGGGAGAGAGGCAGAGAAAGACCCGTCGTGGGTCGGGAGGGAGGGAGACCCGTCATGGGTCAGGAGAGCGAGGCAGAGAAAGACCCGTTGTGGGTCGGAAGAAGTGAGACCCGTTGTGGGTCAGGAGAGAGGGAGACCGTCATGGGTTGGGAGGGAGGGAGACCGTCATGGGTTGGGAGGGAGGGAGACCCGTCGTGGGTCATGAGAGAGAGAGGCGGAGAAAGACCCATCATGGGTCGAGAGACCCATCGTGGGTCGAGAGAGAGACCCGTTGTGCGTCGGGAGACCCGACGTGAGAGCTGGGTGAGCCGTTGTGAGACCCAGGCGTATTGTCATGCCGTCGACCTGACGGGAGGAAGACCTGTTGTGGGTCAGGAGAGAGGTGGAGAGAAGAAGACCTGTCGTGGGTCAGGAGAGAGGCAGAGAAAGACCCGTCGTGGGTTGGGAGGAAGGGAGACCCGTCATGGGTCAGGAGAGAGGGAGACCCGTCATGGGTCAGGAGAGAGGGAGACCCGTCGTGGGTCAGGAGAGAGGCAGAGAAAGACCCGTTGTGGGTTGGGAGGGAGGGAGGGAGACCTGACGGGAGGAAAGGAAGCTATGCCTTTATTAGTCCCACAGTGGGGAAATTCCCGTTCTGCATTTAACCCATCCTGTTATTAGGAGCAGTGGGCAGCACATTACTGCGCCCAGGGACCATCTCCATGATCTTCTTGCTTCGGCTTGGTCAGGACCTAAGCTGGAGGATTTACCTATGGTGCATGTTTTGGGTTGATGGGGAAACCGGAGTGCCCGGAGGAAACCCACCCAGACATGGGGAGAACATGCAAACTCCACACAGAAAGGCCCAGGCGACCCGGGGATCGGACCCAGACCATGCACGCAAACTCCACACAGAACACACGCCTGAAGACCTGTTGTGGGTCAGGACAGAGGTGGAGGAGAAGACCCGTTGTGGGTCGGAAGACTCGACGTGAGAGCCGGGCGAGCCGTCGTGAGAGCCGTCCTGAGAGCCAAGTGAGCAGTCGTGAGAGCCGTAGTGAGAGCCAGGCGTGCCGTCGTGAGAGCCGTCAAGAGAGCCAGGCGAGCCGTCGTGAGAGCCGTCAAGAGAGCCAGGCGAGCCGTCGTGAGAGCCGTCGTGAGAGCCATCGAGAGAGCCAAGCGAGCCGTCGTGAGAGCCAGGTGAGCTGTCGTGCCGTCGTGAGAGCCAGGCGAGTTGTCGAGCCGTCGTGAGAGCCAGGCGAGCTGTCGAGCCGTTGTGAGAGCCAGGCGAGCTGTCGAGCCGTCGTGAGAGCCAGGCGAGTTGTCGAGCCGTCGTGGGAGCCAGGCGAGCTGTCGAGCCGTCGTGGGAGCCAGGCGAGCTGTCGAGCCGTCGTGGGAGCAAGGCGAGCTGTCGAGCCGTCGTGGGAGCCAGACGAGCTGTCGTGCTATCGTGGGAGTCAGGCAAGCCGTCGTGAGACCCAGACGAGCTGTCATGCGGTCGTGAGAGCTGGGTGAGCTGGCGGTCATCATGCTGTCATGAGCCGGTGAAACGTTGTGACAATCGGCCAGTCGTCAGTCGGCTTGGAACCTGTGGAAAAGCTAAGGACCTGAGGGTGGAGGTGCATATTGGGGATGTTCACAGGGCAGGTACGCGTTGAATGCTGGACAGATGAGAGCGGTCGAATTTGGAGACCGTAATAGTAGTCGCGACATGAGAGCTGAGAATGATGAAAGAATGCAATGATGTAGCATGAGCAGGAGAAGATGAGGATTCGATGGCGAGAGCATCGCTGAGGACGCGTATAGGATAGAATGGTGAAGTCGTGAGCTGACGTCGATGGTAGGATCCTCAATCGGGAAAGGGGTGGTGAGCCGAGATGGTGTAGCTCAGGTGAGGGCGGAACTGGGAGGAGCTGAATAGTGTGACACGTGGTTATGATGGCTTAAGCTCGCTTGTAATGGATGACGTGAGCTGCTCGAGCTATAATAGCGTGAAAAAGCAAGGGCTGGAATATGAATTGATGGCGAGCGGGTGTAAAGACAGCTAGCGTACGTCAAAATTGCGTGAGCAGCACGAGCTGAAATTGAGTGAGTGACGTGAGTCTATGGGTGCTGAATATGGAATAGCAGAGAGAGGATGTAGAGACTGCTTAGCTAGCATGTGATGGAATGGTGTGAACTAGCATGAGTTGCATGAGTTAGAATGGTCGGATGCGAGTCGGTAGGAGAGGTTGAATACGAGATGACCGTGTGCCAGTGCAGAGAGGAGTTAAGCGAACAAAAACATTCGTACGACGTTTCGGAGTGTGAACGAAAATGGTGTGAGTGGGCATGGCGACTTGTGTAGGCTGCAACGACAGATAAAACATTGGGGTGGGGGGGAGGGGGGGGGGGTAGGGTGGGGGGAAGGGATAGAGCAGAAGACGGGAAATGGATTAGAGGCCCTGCCTAAGTGGGTAGGGCACGAGAGCCATCTAGCTCATGATGACTGAAAAGAGAGAAATGAGAGATGGGGAGAAGATGCATGTGCATGGGAAATTGTGCAGCCTGCGAGACGGGGACAAGAATGAGACACGAAGGGTGCAGGCACAGGGGGAGATGGCCTGCTGAAAGCAGGCTGAGATGATACAAGAGAATTCAAATGAAACTGCACAGTAGACAGAATATGTTGGCTTGTATGGGGGCTAAGTAGTATCACCACCAGTGGCCAACTGGTGGTGATACTACTCAGCCCCCAGCAGGGGGAGCTATGACACTGTAGTGGAGGAGAGGAGGGAGTGGCGACATCTGCAGCTGCACGCGGGAAACTTGATGGGAACCCGGAAGCTCCTTCGTCTCGTTCCAGGGCGCCGGGTTACATTCTTGATCTAAACTGTTGAAGGTCCTGTCTTGATGTGTCAGCCTGAAGGGGAACGGCGGGTGCTGGGCGGTACCGAACGCTGTGGTCGCTGGAGGCCGGGCCGCGCTGTGCCGAAAGCCGTGGTTGCCAAAGCCGGTCTGCGCACCGAGAGCCGTCTCACTCTGACAGTACACCGGGCTGCGCCAGGCTGCGCGCTCACCTACACGAGGAGGAGGAGGCGACGAGAGGGACAATGTGGTTATTCCGTATATACCGCCAGCACAGAGATATTGACGGTGGGTGCTCCTTGGAGGTGGAGGTCCGCTGCGTGAGCGCGCGCCTGGAGCGTTCGCTGGGCGGCGCGGGCCGTGGGCTGGACGCCGCGGATATGCGGTGGAAGATCCTCCGGCTGCGGATTCCTGAATAGAAATCCGTCGCGACGTAAGGAATTGCGGACTGGAAGGAACGAGGAGACGTGAGGCAGGTCGGTGTTTGAATGTGACGGGTTGTTAACCCAGCTCGAGCGAGCTGACGCGGTTGAGCTGTCGAGATAACCGAGACGAACTGGAATGAAAGGATGAGTGGCTATAAATGGCTCCGGGAAATTAGAGGTGTGGTTATGGTGAACTGTGATTCGCTGGTGAGGAGGAGAAGGTGGTTGAGGCGTGGTCCTGCTCCTGAATTTCAGTTAATCACATTAACTCCATTTCTGGAAACACTCTGCAGTTAGCATTAGCCAAAAAAAATTCAAAATGTAAGTAAAGTTGTGGTTCTCAAAGTTTGGTGAGAGTGCCCCAAGTGGTAAGCAAGCATGCTGTACTCTGTTCCACCTTGTGATGTCATGAAGTGGTAGTTTTCAAGTTAACAGCTCCTTTTACCTTTAGTTCAGCAGAGATTAGCAAATTCAGAACTGAAATTATCCAAATTATATTAGTGAAGGTGTATGGAGTTTAAAAACACAATGGAGCACTTCCTGTATTACCGCATGACATCACCAGGAGTGTTTTTCATTTGAGAAAAGAACTCCTAAATCTGCAAAACATGTGAATGAAACAAAACAACTCCAGGTTTGTTTGTGATGAGGAAACAACATTATAACAGATCAGAAAATAGAGTAATATGGGACCTTTAAAGGTCCCATGACATGGTACTTCTTGATGCTTTTATATGGTGCCTTAATGGTTCCCTAATACTGTAAATGAATCCTTCTTCAAAATCAAGACTCAAGTGCATGAGAAAGACACATGTACACAGTCAGAATATCTCTCTCTGAACAACTCATTCTGGGCCTTGTTGCTTGAATGCAAATGAGAAGGACAGAGATAGGTTAGAGTAAATGCGCTGCCAAATGCGGTGCGCTGTGTGCTGGCCCCACTTCCGTGTTTTAAGAGCGGAGGAGGAAAGGAGAGCCTTTTCAATGAAAAAAACAAATTTTCAGAGAAAATAAAATTAAACCACTGCTGTTTCAAATGTCCAGAGGCTCAGATAAAGGACTTCCGAGCCTAGAAACACTCGCACGTGCCTCCAGGCAAATAAAAAAACGCATTTCGCATTGCGTAGCTCATTCGCGGTCCAAACTCTCTGGGCGTGATGTACAGAGACGGTGGGTAGACATCCAGACGGGGGGTGGAGCTGCATTTTTCGATGTGACGTCACATAGTTGCCTTGTTCAGAATCGCCCGTTTGAGCTGTGTTTTTTTCAAACGCAGAAAAATGCTCAGTTTAGACATTTCGCAACTTTTAGCCATGGGGGGGGGGGGGCTAAACAGGGTAGTGGAGCTCACATTAACGTTAAAAAACCTCAGAAAGTGAAAATTTCATGCCATGGGACCTTTAAAGAAGACTTTCTTCTTTTTTTTTTTGAGTATTTGATATTAAGTTACGTAGGTCATGTTTTCACATTGTGTAAACCACACTCTAAAGGTTAAGGTACACTTCATTGTCCCCATAGGAAAATTTGTCCCCTGCATTTTAATAGATATAATGGTACTTGGATAGTACTTAATTATGTTGAATTCTATGTATTTTGTCAGTATTCCCATGATGTTTTGACGACACTCTCGCGAGCTCTATGGACAGAAACAGTGAGCAGGCTTCTCTAGAAAAAAATACAAATTTGCGTGACTTTTAAAAAAAGAAAGTGAGCTGTTAGCATGCTAGATTTGGTTAGCATTACCATAAGAGCAAAACTTTGGACTGGTCAAAAAAGTTATGAAAAGCACTTACAACCTCATCACTGTGAATAATTACAATGCTCTGAATGCATAAGGTAAGTGAGGACAGCCGTGAACTGAACTAGTTCTGTTTTCCACATTTTTAAGATTACTAGGAAAGACCATCCACTTTTGCATTCCACTGTGCATTGACTGTAGCTGACTGGAGGACTGCTCACCTTGTGCAATGCCCAGTGCGGCGTACACCCCCACCCTCATGTTGACACGCTCCTGTGTGTGGTTGGCGTTGGCGTCGTTGGTCCAGTCGCTGAGCCAGACGTTAGCTCCGATGGCGGCGGCGCTCTGGCACCCGTACAGCAGGCAGATAATCACTGATAGTGTCAGGCCCACCGCTTTGGCATACTCCAGGTACACGGTCGCCTTCACCTAGTGTGGGCCAGTGGGACACAAAGGTTAACTCGGAGACAAATGTGACGCACCACGGATTTTCAGTCCTCATCTCGGCATTAAAGAATCTGAGATAAACAAGGTTTTTGTATTTTTTTTCAAAATTTGTGATTTTTGTTTTTTTGCAGAATGTGCTAGTTGAGATCATGAAGAAGCCACTCCATGTTTCAGATAACAGTGTTAGCTGCTTAAAAAGCATACATTTTGTCTGTGAAATTGGCTTGTTTTTCGGAAAGAATCGAGGTGTGTCTAAATTACCATCCTGTTGCTGCGGACCAATAACGTTACATTTGCGCTCATTTGTTTACTTTTTCCGCCTATCAGCTGTGCGCAGCTCCTGAATATGTACCTGGATTTCATAGGCTGCAGTGGCAACCGTAACTTAAAAATCCTTAACTTTGACTGTAAATGCTACATAAAAAGAAAGGAGCTCATGTACAGAATGCGATCGGATACTTAACTGGCGAAAGAGCGCGGATATGCAATCCACGGACAACGAGGCAAACAACGAAAGCAAGTAAGTGTACCCGATTATCTTTGCAGGAACACATTTACTTTATAAACTTTAGGACATATTTAAATACTGATTCAGCTTTTAGTTTTTTTTTTTTTTAGTTTTAGTTTATTAAGGACAGTGTGCAGTTTCATTAAAAAGATGTCTGCACCAGATTTAGCTCAAAGCTAATTTCCATCTGCAGTCCTCACATCATAAAATACAATACAAAAATACGATAAAGTGCAATTATAAATACAATAAAAATACAATACAATATAATAAAAAGAAATCACATATCAAATACAAGGTACAATCTTAACAGGCTAGTGCAGGATAAAATCTTAAAATATAAGCAATTCTAAAATAAACAATCTCAAAACAATTCTATACATTATCCAGTATTAAAAAGTGCGTGCATATTCATAAGTGCATACAGGTAGAAATCACACGCATAATTTAGGATCAAGGTCATTGAGAGCAAAGGTGAACGCTGATGATAATAACCCCTTTCATTACTTTTATAAAGAGCAGCAGCTGTCGAATGGTACCCACGAGGGTATCATCCGACAGCCACCTACCTAACTGGTACTATTATTTTGAGGTGAAGCTTTAGAAATAGGGCCTTAGCCAACAGAGGATACCCACGAGGGTAACCTCTGTTGGCCAACTACCGTCTGGTATTAATGAGAGCAGGACTGACTGTCCAGGAGCCAGCTTTTAACGGCTCGAGAGAATGTTAAAAAGTCTGCCATGTCCTTTATATGACTCGGGAGTCTGTTCCACTCCGTCACAGCTTTATAAGAAAAGGCTGATTGGGAGAAGGCAGTTCTCCTTTTTGGGACATCGCAGTCTCCCCTCGAAACAGACCTTAACACTCGGCTGGTGAGCCGAGCGCGTGGCTGGACATAGGTCTGTAGAGGGGGTGGGGCAGCGTCATGCAAGATTTTGTGAACCAGACGAATATTGGAGAAGCTGATCAGATTTTCAAAGCTAAGCAATTTGTATTTTTTAAGTATATGACAATGATGGTGCCTTAGAGGCTTTTTATCCAGAATTTTTAGGGCCCGATTATGCAAGGATCTGAGAGGTTTGAGAACTGTCTGTTTGGCCTGAGACCATGAGGATATACAGTATGAAATATGAGATATGATCATTGCGTTAAAATATGTTTTTGCTGCCTCCAAGGATAAAGAACTCCTGATTTGTTGAAAATTAAACATATTAAATTTTAAAACATGACAGACTTTTTTTATATGTTGTTTAAAACCAAGTGTAGAATCTAGGATTACCCCGAGGTATTTTACCTCCTCCACATTCCGGATCATATGGCCCGCCACAAAAATATTAGGGTGTATTCGTGTGGCGATCATATTGCGCTGTGCTCTGTGCAGTACCGCGCTGTGCGGCTGCTCACTGCATATTGTGATGCCGCGGATCTCAATTCACAATGTGGCTAAGCTAATGCTAACGCTAGCATTGAAACAATGCGGTCAGCGCAACCAAGAACAGTCTCTTTAGGTTATTTTTCAAATGCATAGCGGTTTATTACATATTTTATTACTTTAAAAAAAATAATTATATTGGTTACTTTGCTATGCTATTAGTACTTCCTGACTGTCTTGGCAAGTCAACGGTTCTTCTTGATCTTAAGTATTTCATTGCATTATTGACCTTGTGTTGATCCCACATATGACAAAAAAACAATCTTGAATCTTGGTAGTCTATTACATTTTGTAGTATACTTTAACTTAACATATTATCCTGTGTGTTATTAAATTATTGAATGATTTTGACCTGCCTGGACATTAACACCACACCACAGATAGTCAGTGATGGGGGAGGGCTTAGCTTAATGTCATGCAAATTAGGCAAGGAGGGCTGAAGTGAGGAAACTTCACGAGCTGATTTCAGAGCTTTCGAAAATCCCATGTGCATGCTTTCAAATAGCGACAACTTCTTCAAATGTTGTCAGATTTCCATGTGTAAGGCATCACTAGAAAGCTTAGAATCTATACTTTCAGAATCAGTAAATAACTCAAAATGCCTCCGGGATCACTTGTGTCCTGTTTGGCCGCGGTCAGTCACAAATGTGCACTAGCCACATTAAAGCAGACCTATTATGCAAAATTAACTTTTCAGAGCTTTTATGTTATAGTTATTTCCCCTCAGTGAGTGATTTGTGCATGTTTGAGCAATATTTAATCACGTATTTTCAAGATGCCATATTGCCCGTCAAGGTTTTGGGGTAAAGGCGATTTGAATGTGGTTGTTTAGTGTAATGTTCTCTATGCATGCAATCTCAATGAGTAGTGCTGGTGGGTGGCTGTACCTTGCCGGTCTCGGCGGTCTCTGCCTGGATGAGTTTGTCCAGCTCCTGAGGTTTCTTCTTCTCCTGGGGCTCTCCGTGCTTCTTCTGACTACAGGTGTGTCTCCTCACAGATCGACACCGTGCGCCCTCACTGTCCGCTGAGATGATGCTGATCTGCCTGGAGTAAAGCAACAGGCTTTGGGTGATGGGGCTGCTGAAGACTGTGCATGAAATGAAATGTACTTACATCCATAGTGATTTATATCAATTGAAATGAAAGGTCTTCTATTACACCAAATTTATACTTGTGACCTCATCAAAAACAGACCTGGAGTTGTGTTTTATTTCATTCACACATTTGAGTAGCCCTTTTTTATTAGTCTGTCTACATCTCCAAATGGTCTGTTGCACCTTGTGATACCATGTAGTGATAGTTAAAGGAGAATTAACATTTTTTACAATCTGAGCCTTATTTCGGTAATAAAACAAGTTGTTTTACTCACACATAGCACTTCGGTGTCATATGGAGCACTTCTGGAGATGTTTATATCCGTAACGCGAGATCTCGGGACATATAATATATGCCCTGAGCGGACTCCAAATAACACAAACTTTAGCACTTTTCAAATCATAGAAGCTCAATGTCTTAGTCTACACTTTCATTTGAGTCAAAAGTGGCCTGTAATCCGAGATTTATCCATAATTTATAGCTTTGCGTTTCATGTTTGCGTCACGGGAGCTGAGAGCGAAATAAGCTGTGACTCCGCACATGCGCACTGGCCTCCTCAGCTACCCGAAACTATGGTCTGTTTGTGATGAGGAAACATACTAGTATAACAGATCAGAAAATGGTGTAATATCAATCAATCAATCAATCAAACAAACATTATTTATAAAGCGCTTTTCATACAAAAAATGTAACACAAAGCGCCCACAATATGGGCCCTTTAAATTAATCTTGTTGAGTGTTTTCAATAATTTAGATTTATAGGATTTAGATTTAGGGTTGACTTGTTTTAAGCCAAATTGTCAGCCAGTGTAATTATGTAAAGGAGCAATATGTAACTTTTCTACCTGCTTGTTTCCACAAGGATGTTATTACTTGGCTGTAATGTTTCACAGTATGGCATAGAGCATATATCTCCATCTCCATATCTCCATCTGTGAAGAGGTGACCCCGTTCACAGTGAGAATGCATATTTTCCAAGTTATTTTGGAACAACACAAACACCTGACCTGTTATTCAATAAATGCCAAATATATATGTTTTATGGCATATTGTGGAACATTCCAGTCAAAGCAATAACATTTCCAGACAAGCAGGTGGCAAACCCTTGTTACCTAGTGCAGGTTTAATGCAACTACAAATAATATTGCTGTATGGTTTACTATGGGCCAGTGAAAATCCCATGTAAGTCTAAGGGGCCGTTTACACGAGGACGATTGCGACTGAAAACGACAAAATATTCTATCGGAAATGTCTTTCGTTTACACGGCGGCGGCGCCGTCAGGCTCTGAAACCGCAAAAATCTGAAGACTCCTTCCAGAGTGTGGAGTTCTGAAGACAGCGCGGGTCGTGTCTCTGTCTAAACGGCAAGAAGCGCAAAACATGTTCACGTCGCATACACCTGACCTGATGCGCCAAGCCGGTAATAACAATAACAATACGTCGCAGGTGACAGAGGCGAGTTTGGACAAGACCGGGCAGAACCAGTCAGTGGTGGGACAATTTTGAGAATGGATTAGTTGATGACAGTGCTTGGGTGGAAAACTTCAGAATGACTAAACAAGCTCTTGTTGCATTAAGCGAAGAGCTCCGACCCGACATCGAGGGCGAAACAACCGTAATGAGAGCCCCTGTTGGTGTCCTGAAAAAGGTAGCTCTGACATTATATTAGCGGCCTGGCGTGCATATTCAATCGAATTCGCCCACTTTTGCGTCTTCGTATAAACAAACATTTCCTGTTGAGAACGCTCGTCTAAACGGGGATAAAAAATTGAAGACGAGACGCCACTTTTGCGTCTTCTGTTTTGATCGTCACCGTATAAATGTAGCCTAATACCGTAAAAAACTCCTCTTGGCTTCATTGATGGTTGGCTCATTGTCCACAATGTCTGTGTGGGTACTCAGTGCATCTTCAGGGAACAATTCCTCTTCTAGTAAATCCTCTGTGAAAACAATCACATTATGCACATCCTGTATTCAACATTATAGGTTTTCATGTTTCTCTAATTATGACTTGGTTTGGTGGGAAGTGGATTTAAGTGGATTTGCATATTAGCCTGAATGATTTCCGCTTAACCCTGTTACCAGTGGCCTCGTCCTCCTCGATGATGTCGTCCAGGGAGTAGTTGCGGAGGAACTCGGCGAAGGCCCCGTTCTGTTTGAGCAGCTCCTGGTACGAGCCCATCTCTGACACGCCCCCCTCCACCACAACCATGATGTTGTCCACCTGCGGCAGGAAGCTGATGCCGTGGGTCACCAGGATACGGGTCTGAGCCAAAGACACAGCCAGGCATTTGGGTTAGTGGGGACCATGACAATACTAAAGGTTTAAACATAAAATATATGAAGCCAGTATTGAAACAGATATTTAGAAAAGAAAACCATTAAAATTTTACCTGATTTTAATTCGCGATGTGACTTTCGGCTCTTTTATGGGATCTGAATCTTTTGGATCCCTTCATGTCAAAGAGCCGTTCAAAAGACTTTTTTATGCTTTTTATACAGAAGCAAATGTGATTTGAACTAATCACAAGAGAAGTGACCAAGACTCTGCTGTTCAAAATGGTTCAAACTGAGAGAGGGACTGAGTTAACCTTTTGAAATTTTACACAATCTAAATAAAACTTAATATTAATTTAAAAAGTAACTGTTATTGTGATGCTACATTCATTTCTGTTCTCACTCTGGTTGCCTATTATACTTAGAAAGAGAAAAATTCAAAAATTAGATCTAGTTCCAACAGTTCACGCTAAGGAACCATTCAAAAGAGCCGACTCCTTCACAAATCACATCATTGATTCATTTATGCAAACTGAGACTGTAAAATATAATCTATTCATGTTACATAGCATTTTCTCAGGTAAAAGTCAATAATGTAATGACAATAATTATGGGAGCGATGTAGATACAGGACTACATTCATACCATACGCCATACAACTGTACAACAACTCACCCTTATGTAATACATAACTCTATGTTGTGTCAATCACTGTTTCATCTTTGCACTGCAAATGAAGCCTCTCCCAATGTATTTCAATCATATACAGTTCTGCAGACAGCCAACAGATATTAGAGCTATCTTCTATTAGCACTCTGAAACCGTGTTTCAGTCCAAGGCAGAAGTTTGAATGGTTTATTGAGTCATGAGGTTTCAAACTCCACATTGCTACTAAGAATCAATCCAACAGCTTCTTAAACACCAGATCACAACATAGCACATGCAAAGGATTTAGGCAAAGTTGGAACAAGGAAACAACAACAACAAACAAACAAGCAACAACAAGCAACAACATGCAGTCAGAATGAGTAGCACTAAAAAAGCCCACTAGATGGTGGTGCTGTCCAAAAATGATCCTCTATGGGTGTAACTGTAGAGATCTGTCAACCGATTGAAGTTTAACAGGAGGTAATTATAAAGGTCTTATGTGGTGAAAAATTGTCTCATGTGAGCTTTAAACAAAAAGTAAAATTTTTTTACAATCTGAGCCTTCTTTCGGTAATAAAACAAGTTGTTTTACTCACCCATAGCACTTTGGTGTCATATGGAGCACTTCCAGAGATGTTTTAGATTTGCGGTTAGCCTAGCGCAACTTCTAGCCATAGCTCGGGGCATATAATATATTCCCCAAGCATGTAATATGCCCCGTGCGGGCTCCAAATAGCATAAACTTTAGCACTTTTCAAATCATAGAAGCCCGACATCTTAGTCTACGATTTAGTTTGTAGCAAAAGTGGCCTGTAATCTGAGATTTATCCATAGTTTACAGCTTTGCGTTTCATGTTTGGGTCCCGGGAGCTGAGAGCACAGTCCGCGCATGCGCACTGGCCTCCTCATCTACTCGAAACTATGGCTAAATCTCAGATTACAGGCCACTTTTGCTTCAAACAAAATCGTAGATTAAGACATCGGGCTTCTATGATTTGAAAAGTGCTAAAGTTTGTGTTATTTGGAGACCACAAAGTAATGCCCCGAGCACTCAATTTAACGGATACGCTACAACATAACTTCTACGAAACTGCTCAAAATGACACCAAACTCCTATGGGTGAGTAAAACTACTTGTTTTATTGCCGAAAGAAGGCTCAGATTGTAAAAAAACGTTAATTTTCCTTTAAGTCATCTCAGAATGTTTTTACTTCCTCAAAAATATGCCTGGAGTTGTGTTTTGTTTCATTCCCACGTTTTGAGAAATCTATTATTAGAACTAGCGTTATCTTGAAAATTACCACTTCCTTATGAGCGAAGTCGTAGTTTTCAACAACTACCTTTTACCATTTGTTCAGTAGAGCTGACAATTCCAGGGCTGAAATGATCCAAATGATTCTAGTGAAGGTGTAGGGAGTTTAGAAACAGCTGTTTGAGAGAAGAATATAGCCTAATTATGCAGGGTTTGTGTGTTAAACATGTGTGAATGAAACAAAACAAAAACCCCAGGTCTGTTTGTGATGAGGAAACTACATTAGAGCATAAATCAGAATATAGCGTAGTATGGTGCCTTTAAACAACAGGATAATTTCAGTGACGTAAAAAGCAGACTGGTTCACTACTCTAAGTTCTTATCGTACGCAGAATGCTCTGATAAAATTGTTTACATTACACTATCACATTTTTTCCGGCTCATCACAACCTCAACTTGGACTTCTCAAGTGTTTAACCCACAGACTTTTACGGCCAGGCACAATTCCTGCCTATGTCATAATGTCATTTGCATGTATTTGTTTGAGTTCTAAAAAATACTTATATAGAATAGTGTATGTGTAGTTATTTGCATCATTTTTTTGCATAGTAGTACTTATTTGTGGTCTAATGATGTACTTCTCTGCCAAATAAGTAAATAACTGGATAAAGCCGGCTTCATCAGTTCTGAATATGCCCAAAACTAAGACTACAATAGGACTTAAAGGGCCCATATTACATTATTTTCTGCTCTGTTATGAACTAAAGATAAAAGGAGGAACAGAGCATTTTGAGGTTTGGGGACGTGGTCAGACTTATAATAAAGGATTACTCAAACATGTGTGAATGAAACAAAACATAACTCCGGGTATGTTTTTGAGGAGGTAATTAGGCATTATACCATGGCTTAAAGGGATATGCCACCCCCAAGTCAAATTTGGGCATCTCCCCACAGTCCAGAGACTAAAATAAGTGGTGGAAAGCGTTTTCCTGGTCACCCAGCCATTGTCCGAGTCTGTCGCCACTGACCGCTGTATCTGCAGCTCCTCCGCCTAGACTGGAGTCTAACGTCGCCAGAGAAATTTCGCCAAAAGGAATTAATTTGCTCGATGCGTTTCCCAATTACTTTCTGTGTAGTGCGCATTCATATCGAGTGCAAATAAATGTGCAAATCAACACGGAGAGCTTGCCTTGGTCATTTTGGGTGGGAACTATTTTCCAGTGCGGAAGAATACAGTCGAACCACGCAGCACGCTGCCAGGGGAATCCCTGTTACGCACCGGGAAGGGAGTTCCCCTGTTGCACAACGTGGTGCGTGATTCGACTGTATTCTTCCGCACTGGAAAATAGTTCCCACCCAAAATGACCAAGGCAAGCTCTCCGTGTTGATTTGCACATTTATTTGCACTCGATATGAATGCGCACTACACATAAAGTAATTGGGAAACGCATCGAGCAAATTAATTCCTTTTGGCCGAAATCTTTCTCTGGCGACGTTAGACTCCAGTCTAAGGCGGAGTAGCTGCAGATACCGCGGCGGTCAGTGGCGACAGACTCGGACAATGGCTGGGTGAGCAGGAAAACGCTTTCCACCACTTATTTTAGTCTCTGGACTGTGGGGAGATGCCCAAATTTGACCTGGGGGTGGCATATCCCTTTAAAGTATACATTTTGTGTAATATTGGACATATGAGAATGATTACAGATGGTACCTTTAAGTAGGATTATTTCAATTTGTCGGGTGTAAACAAGATCTAAACTAACCAAAAGACCCTATATACCCAAGTAGGGATGGAACAATAAAACAAATTGTGATATCGTCATAAGTAGGGATGCACGATGTGAAAATTTTAGCCGATACTGATATTAATGTTGCTGCTATTGGCCGATACCGATATTAGCCAATACTGATATTTATTTATTTTTAATTCTGAGATAATATTTTGTACAGACTTAAAATCATGCAAAATTAATTTTTGAATGTCTTCTTTTATTATCTTCTTTTTTGATTCCTGATTTTTTCTTTCTTTTTTTTTTTTCAATTTCAAATTTTTTTATAGTGTAAATTTTTTTTGTTTTTTTATAGTGTAACATTGTGTTCTGCGTCCTGATTGGCTAAGGGACCTTTGCTGATTGATGTTATAGATGGGGGAAACGGGGACCAAACTGGAACTACACCAGGACCAGACCAGGATCAGACCGGGACTAGACCAGGACTAAACGTGGACTAAACCAGGTCTAGACCAGGTCTAAACAAGGTCTAAACCTGGACTGGACCAGGACTAAACCTGGACTAAACCTGGACTGGACCAGGACTAAACCTAGACTAAACCTGGACTGGACCAGGACTAAACCTAGACTAAACCAGGACTGGACCAGGTCTAGACCTGGACTAAACCAGGACTAGACCAAGTGCCTGCGTGCCTTCCCCTCGGGACACGCAGTCCGAAAAGAGCAAAGGCAAAGAGCCGCACGCTGTGGTTTAATCCTGGTTTAGACCTGGTCTAGAGGAGGCACGGTTTGGGCACGGGTCTCGTGCACGCAGCCCCGGACGCACGGTCTCGCGCCGGTCACGGATTTGAGCACGATGAGCGCACGTGTCCGCGCTCCCCCGGAACCTTCTTGCTGTGAAGCATGAGCGCTAGCCGCTCAGCCACTGTGCCGAGAGAGAAATGTGAGAAAACGTTAATTCGTGGGATTACTGTACTGACAAATATCGGTCGTTAATATCGGCCCACTTTTACACATCGGGTCGATACCGATATGTTAAAAAAATGGGCAATACCGGCCGATACCGATATTAATACCGATATATGGTGCATCCCTAGTCATAAGGGTCACAATAATATCGGAGGCCATCACAATATATCAAATTACCAGTCTCTTCGCTTAAATGAATAGTTATGGTGATTTGAACGTCTTCTGTAAAGCACATTGAATTACTTTGTGTATGAATTATGCTATACAAATAAGCTTGCCTTGCCATGTTGCATCAGTAGCTAAAAACAGAGGGAAAACATGATCCTTTGGTCCTTTTAAAGATCCCATGACATGGTACTTCTTGATGCTTTTATATGGCTCCTTAATGGTTCCCTAATACTGTAAATGAATCCTTCTTCAAAATCAACACTCAGTGCATGAGAAACAGAGATAAGATGAGAAAGAGTATTTTTTCTCTCTCTGGAACACTCCATAATGGGCGTTGTTGCTTGAATGCAAATGAGGAGAAAAGAGCTGGCCAATAGTAGAGGGTGGGGGCATGGCCAAACTCTCCGCTCTCCGCTGTAGCTCATAGCTGATCCATTTCCTTGTTTTTGCACGGGGGGAGAGATTTGAAGCGTTCCATTGAAAAATAAACACATTTCCACATAAAATAAAATTAAACCACTGCTGTTCAAAGGTCCAGAGGCTCAGATAAAGGACTTCCGAGCCTAGAAACACTCGGACGTGCCTCCAGGCAAATAAAAAAACGCATTTCGCATTGCCTAGCGCTAGTCCAAACTCTCTGGGCGTGATTCACAGAGACGCTGAGTACAGACAGACGGGGGTGGAACTGCATTTGCATTTCTTTTTTCGATCTGACGTCAATAAGGTGCCTTTTTCAAAATCGCCCGTTTGAGCTCAGATTTTTTGTAACGCAGAAAAGGATCGCAAATGCTCAGTTTAGACATTTCACAACTTTTAACCATGGGGGGGGCCCTAAACAGGGTAGGGGAGCTCACATTAACGTTCAAAAACCTCAGAAAGTGAAAATTTCATGCCATGGGACCTTTAAGCACTTTTACATCTTAATTCTTCATGTTATAACCGCACCAAAGGCTTTTCAAGGCTTTTCTATGGCTTCTAAATGAAAAATGTAGCACAATATTGGACAGCAAGATGCGTATCGTGAAAATATCGTATCGAGGGATTTTGATATCATTACATCCATACCCCCATGTAGCCCACAAAGTTACAAAGCTGATTTTAGAAAAGAAAAAGGATATAATTTTGCTAGTTTTCACAGTTTGACAGAGCATGTCCTGACCTTGCCCTTGAGTGCCCCCTCTGGTCCGATGACGTGGTCAAAGATGTGTTTGGCCACATGAGCGTCTACAGCAGACAGAGGGTCATCCAGCAGGTATACATCTGCATCGCTGTACAGGGCCCGTGCCAGACTCACCCTCTGCCTCTGTCCTCCTGACAGGTTAATGCCCTGCACACCACAAAAGCACTCATTTATTACATTTAAATACACAAGAAACACAAAAACACTACAGAGATTACAATGCTCTGATTTGAAATTATTTTAGCTCCGTTATCTTTACTTGGAGGTGTATTGTGTAACTTTTCCAGTGGAGGGTCCATCATACGCTTTTCTCCATGTAGATTTTATTGCTTTGTCTGGAATGTTTTACAGAATGGTATTAAACCATTCCATCTTCACAAAGACCAAACCAGGACACGTTACGGGTCAGATCTGTGGAGAGGGGACCCCACTCACTGTCACAATGCCTATTTTTTTTAGGTATTTTTGAGCTATAAACCACCTGTAATTGAATACATGTATAGGTAGAGTTGTTTAATACCATACTGTGGAACATTCCGGGTAGAGCAATGACATATCCATGGAAACAAGCAACAGTGATCCCTAACCAAAAAGTTACACAGTGCACCTTTAAAGAGCCCATGTTACAAATATCTATGTTATATGAACAAACAAAAACATCAAAAACAGACTTTGAGTTGTGTTTTGCTTCATTCACACGTTTAACACACAAACCCTGCATATTTAGGCTCTCAAACTGAAACATAGGAAGTGCTCTACTGTGTTTTTTAACTCCATATACCTTCACTAGAATCATTTGGATGATTTCAGCCCGGTAAAAGTTAGCTGATAACATGAAAACTATAAATTAATGACATCACGAGGTGGAACAGAGCATTTAGACTGACTCATATTAAAGAGTTACTGAAACGTGTGAATGAAACAAAGAGATAACAACATTCTAACATGACTTGAGGCTCACAATCATTTTTGAATTTGAAGCGAGGCTCTATATTATGAATAGGATGTTTTTGATGGACAAAATAGCAAAAAACAAAACAAAACAAGACAAAAAAAACCCCACCAGGATCATGCAGTGTGGGATAATACAAACGTTTTAAGACCAAAATGACGAGGCTCACACAGCACTTACAGAGAGAGGGGCCACAGTATTCTAGTGTAAGTCAATGGGAGCCAGGGTTAGAAGGAGCCGGAAGAGCCGCATGGGAACCTCCTATTTGGAACACGGCAGCTAGCGCAATAGCTATGTCCTTTTATATATACAGTCTATGTACAGGACCTTTAGGGTGTGCTCAGACTAATTCTGATCATTTACACTGACAGCCTTCTCCAGCTACCAAGAAACATACAGTACCATTCAAACTCTCAGACTCCACACTTTTATGTACAGAAAGACTAATGACCAATGTGTATGTAAAAAAAGATTGTGACATGTGACACATTAAATAAAATAAAGCATAAACAATAAATAAGAAAGTCAATAATCAAAAATGCTAGGGGTGGGCAAACATAAAAAAATCTTAATGGGATTAACTCAGTGACTTTCTGTGATTAATCATGATTAATCGCATGTTATCGCGGAATGTGTGAAACCCAAAAATGAATTCAAAAGCTGCTTCAAAAGCACAGTTTTATTTGATAAAATGTAAATGAACGTTGCAATGTTGCATTGAGAATCTATCATTAAAAAAATAAATAATAATAATAAAAAAAAACTGTAACCAGTACATAAAATAGTCTTTAAGTGTTTTTGTCAATAACTAAAAGTCCTTTTTCTTTTATCTTTATAAATCCTTTACACGAAGCCTGTTGCTAAGGTACAATATTATTCACATTTTCAGAGTATTAAGTAAAATAAAAGGCTAAATAGGCTTTTATTTTACTTAATTCAGTCAAAAACTCAAAATCTAAATTCAGACAAGCAAATCAAATATAAAACTGAAATATCTCATGCCAGGGAGCTTATCCTGTTTGATGTACAAATGAGAATCTGTCAACGTAAATAAAAACAGAATAAAATACTCTAAATCAGAATCAGAATCAGAAAGATTTTTATTGCCATTGTCAAGTGAACAGAGTTCACAAAACTAGGAACTTGTCTCGGTGATAAGGTGCAAACATAAAACACTAAATAATAATAGTAATAACTAGAGTAAAACTCAGGAGTTGGATAGCACTGAGGTGGTACCTGAGACTTGTATAACTTCGGTGAAATGCTAATTCTGCATCGCAGTGTTTACAGATAGCTTTGTTTTTCCCCAACGTGCCATCTTGTTTAACTTTGTACTGAAAATGTCCATTCAAAAGTTCGGCGCCTTTCTGCATTTTGTTTTGTGCATTGTAGCCTACTTTCCTCGCTCCTCATATCGTTTCAGTGTGAAGTAGCCAGCTATCAGCAGGAAGCGGCAACATTCCCTTGCCCCCGACTGACGCTTTCAAAATAAAAGGCAATGAATAACAGTTACAATAGTCAAGGGATAAAATTAAACACAAAATAAATGAAAAAAAAGCGTTAAAGGGGGTAACAAAATTGTCGGCGATAATGACCCGCAGAATTAACGCAGCGTTAGTGCTTTACCTTTGCCCAGCCCTAAAAAATACTAAAATGAGCAAATAAAAAAAAAGAAACCACACAATTCTCATGCCGGGTTAAAAGCCAGTGAGTAAAAGTGTGTTTTTAAATGAGACTTAAAAGCATCAACTGAAAGGGCAGCGTTAATGTGACGAGGCGTGTGTACTGTACCTTCTCCCCTATCTCAGTCATGTCTCCTCCGGGCAGTACTTCCAGGTCAGGGGTGAGAGCGCAGGCCTCCAGCACACAGCGGTACTTGGCTTCTTGGTAGAGATTCCCAAACAGGATGTTGTCCCTCAGGGTGGCGTTCTGGATCCAGGCCTGCTGCGGGACATAGGCTACAGAGCCCTGTGCAGGAAACACATGTTAGTTTCTGCTTCCACCCACAGATCATGTATTTATACCCATACATGTAAGCAGTGGTGGAATGTAATGAAGTTAAAGTAGTATCGTAGCTAGGTTAAAAAACAATTGAGTATATCTACTTACTACTACCTTACTGAAGTACATTTTAAAGTGGATATTTTTTACTTTTACTTCACCACATTTGAGAGTAGGTATCTGCACTTTCTACTTCACTACATTTTTAAACTGGAATGAAAAAAATGTCTGCTGAAAAGACTGAGGGTTTATTTTTAACATGTTAATAGTTTGAGCAAACTAAAATATACAAATAAAACAGCTACAAAAAATAACTGATTCAGTTGTTTCTGTTAAACAAAATTCAACACGAATCTCTATCAAAATCACTTCATTTGAAGCTTCATTAGATCTCAGAATCTCAAAATATACTTTTTACTCTTTAAATACATTTTGAAATGGGTACTTAAATACTTATTTAGGTAGATTTCCCGTGGGCCATAGATATGATACAGTGAATGATACGACAATACAATAAACATATGTCTTAATTGTGTTCAAACTTCAGATTTATAACCATTCTTTTGGACAGTAGAAAGATATCACTGACTATTTTTAAAGCCACAGTATGTAACTTTTTAGCCAATAAAACGACTGATATATGTATCAGTTTTGTTCCTTGTTTTCTAGAAAGGAACTCAATTATGCAACACATTTGACATTTTCACTGTTGATTACAGTGGGTGTGTTTCTTATTCACTTTGCACATAGTGGTTTAATCAGACTTTTAGTATCATGATGTAGTAGTCATGTACTGAACCTTTAGAGCGGGTAACCTGCACAAGTTCCTTTGTCCAAGTGCATGCTGAGCTCGTATAAGCAATGGCCAATGCCACAGTTTGATGTGTTCTTCTAGTTAGTAACACACACTAAACAAAAAGCACTTTGTCAAATAAGTGGTTGAAAGCCTTTATTTTTCACTGACCAATGGCCTATTTTGTTTGTAGTTGCATTTCACCCATTCTTTCAGGAGCAGTGGGCAGCACACGGGGCACCAGGGACCCATCTAAATGACCTTGTTTCTAGGCTCAGTCAGGACTTCAACTGGACGATTTTTCTTACCTATGGTGCATGTTTTTGGGTTAATGGGGAAACTGGAGTGCCCGGAGGAAACCCACCCAGACACAGGGAGAACAAGCAAACTCCACACAGAAAGGCCCAGGGATTGAAATTCTTGCCACAGCTCAGCCACCGCCCGCTGTTTATTGAGGTATGTATCATATGAACAACTTCTTGCATCCTTGAATTTTTCATAGTAGGGTTTTTAAAGGGCCCATATTATGCTATGCTCTGATCTATGTTCTAATGTAGTTTCCTCATCACAAACAGACCTAGAGTTGTGTTTTGTTTTATCCACACATGTTTAGCACACAAACCCTGCAGGTTAAGGCTGAGTTCTTCTAACTACAGTAACTGATATAATATTGATATATTATATATAATATTCCACCTAAAACTACCACTACATGACATCACAAGGTGGAACAGAGCTCTTTGAGCTCTTGAGATGCACACAGACTCAAAATAAAGGATTACTAGGGATGCACCCATGTGAAAAATTTAGCCGATACCGATATTAATGTTGCTGATCTCGGCCGATACCGATATTAGCCGATACTGATATTTATTTATTTATTTTTAATTCTGAGATAACATTTTATACAGACTGAAAATCATGCAAAATTAATTTTTGAATGTCTTCTTTTATTTTCAAAATGTTTTTTTTTTTTCAATTTCAATTTTTTTTTATAGTGTAACATTTTTTTTTATAATGTAAGATTTTTTTTTTTTATAGTGTAAATATATATATATTTTTATAGTGTAGCATTGTGTTCTGCGTCCTGATTGGCTAAAGGACCTTTGCCGATTGATGTTATAGATGGGGGACGTGGGGGGGGGGACTGCGACCAGAGTGGAACTAAACCAGGACCAGACCAGGACCAGACCTGGACCAGACCGGGACTAGACCAGGACTAAACAAGGTCTAAACCTGGACTGGACCAGGACGCTTCACTATTTATACATTTTGTTGAAAATCTATGAAGGTTTGAGCGTTTAAACGAGAGAGAAATGTGAGGAAATGTTAATTCGAGGGATTACTGTACTGACAAATATCGGTCGCTAATATCGGCCCACTTTTACACATCAGACCGATACCGATATGTTAACAATTTGGCAATATCGGCCAATACCGTTGTTAATGCCGATATATCATGCATCCCTAAGGATTACCCTAACATGTGTGAATGAAGCAAAACACAACTCCGGGTATGTTTTATGGAGATCTGATCTATTCATATTAGTATGTTTGGATCACATTCAGAACATTTATATTGAAAGGCATTTTGTTTTTTCATTCATAAAAAAGACAAATGAAAATAGGATCAATCAGTATGACAACAAAAATCAATGATATTGCCCTCCACTAATCTCTACTATCAGCAACTGAATGTGCTTTGGTTGACATTCCATAGACTATATAAAGAAATGGGCTAAGAGAGTGTGATGTCACCCATAGTGTTCGACTCCTGTCAAATTAAACTATAACAGTTATAGGACCGCATTTGGAGCAAAGTTCCATATTACGAATAGAAATTGATTTATGGACAAAATACTGAAATAAAAACACCAGGATCAAGTAGAGCAGGTTAATACAAGCTTTTTAAAATGAGGAGTCTGACTGCAGTAGTTGGAGAGAGGAGGGGAGATGTTTTTTCAATACAAAACAAGCTGGAGCCAGAGTCAATGGAGCCGGGAGTGTGCCTATGCTCACTTCTTATTTCAAAAGTGGCAGCTAGCGGGTAAGCTATATCCACTTATATATACTGTCTAAGGTATGTTCACATTCTTACCCGCACAGACACTTCTCCCTCCAGTTTCTCCATCTCCCCGAGTAGAGCCGAGATGAGCGAGGACTTCCCACAGCCCACATGACCCACTATGGCCAACAGAGAGCCCTGAGGCACCATCATGTTAATGCTGCAACACAAAGCAACCACATAATATTCATAGGACTGAACCATGGGACTCCCAAACACAACACAACAAACACAAACAAAACTGATTCCATTAACATTTACTGGGTGGTTTTCAAAATCAAACATGCGTCTTAAAACGTGTTTGCTAATGTGTGGATTGTGTCACTGTTGTAACTGCTGAATAATCCGCCACAGGCATGCATGCAGAACTCCCTAGTATGATCAGTTGATTACATTATACTTGAAATATCCAAAAGGTAAATGCACAAATGTTGACCATGATCATTCTTGTATTAGTTCATCATATTTATTTATACTTCAATGTTCTATCATGGTTGTGGTCCTGTTGTTGTACTTCGAACAGATCTACATTCACCACAGTATGTGTTTATGTGCAATAAAACACCTGGAATTATCAGACTCCGATCGATAACTGATCTTTGCCAATCTTAAGTTGAAGTAAAGCTTTAGTTTACATACTTGTGCAAAACTGGTGGATCTTGTTTGTCCCATGTGAATTTTCCATTGATGATGGTAGCAGCAAACTCTGTGGACAGAGAATGAGTTTTTGAACAGGAAAGGCTAACGTGTCCTCACATTTGTACAGTATGAGTAAGACAGGATTCTGCAGGACACACTTTGTTTCTTTAATTTTCATTACTGTATTTACATTGTAAATTCTCACTGGAAGCATCAAAACTATAGATGAACATGTATGGAATGCAGTGAACAAAAACAAACTCAAAACAATTAAAAATATGTTACATGTTAGATTTTTATGAATAAATGAATATAAAAGGCCACCTTTTACTTTTATTATAGCTTTTGTCTCAGACAAGGCACACCTGTGAAGTGAAAACCATTTCAGGTCACTTCATCATGAAGCGCACTGAGAGAAGGCCAAAGGTTTGTAGGGCTGTCGACAAAGCAAAGCGTGGCTGTTAAATAAGTTAAATATTTTATTTAACTTTTTACATTTATCTTGCATCATATATTTGATTTGTACATAGTATGTACCTAGTACGTAAGTACAAAGTAGAATTCAAAGAAATCACTCAGGTAAGAATAAAAAAATATCACCACTAGTAATAGTACAACTAGTAAGTAAGAGTAATTGAGAATTAGGCAATGAGCAGAGAGCAGTGAGCAGAAAGCTGTGAATGGATGTGATGTGGATGTGACATGTTAAAAACTGCACAAATCAAAAGAATACTTGGGTGGACACTTCTGTGTTCAAAAAGAGATGTTTGTGTCTCAATGCTAACACTAATGCTAATTTTGAGGTATATTAAAGATTAAAACAACACCACAAACTGAGGAATTCTACACATAAAAATAATTGGGTAGTTTTAGTTTAATTCATTTGAATTTTAATAGGCTGTTTACATTATATTTTATGATTTTAAATGAATAAAAGTTATTGTTAGCTTTGCGACACAGTGATGTAACTACTGGACAGAGCCTATTCTAGACCCACAGTAACTAATTATTTACTCAAGTAAGAGTATGCCTTAGTTATTGTTGTTGTACCTGATCCCTTTTTGTCCACGGACTCTGGATCCAGCTCATCGTGACTCAGGAAATTATGAATCCTCTTGAGTGATACGCTGGCCTGCCAAACAAAACACAGACCCGGGTCTAGGCACTGTTCACACGCCAACAAGTCAAATGGAATGCTTTTTGAAGCCATTATAGTGCACTTTTTTATTTATAAGTACATTTAAAAGTATAGTTCAAGAAGATTATGAGTTAAAACAGACACAAGAACGGACACACGCACGCACACACACACACACACACACACACACACACACACACACGACCCTTAACTTAAAGGGACCCATATGATGTTATTTTGTGATCTATGTTATAATGCTGTTTCTTTATCCCAAACAGACCTGGAGTTGTGTTTCGTTTCATTCACACATGTTTAACACACAAACCCTGCATATTTAGGCTGAGATTAGGTTGCTTGCATACTGTATGTCCCATAGAGTTATACAGACCACTTCCCACCACATTCTAGAATATTATTATGATTATTTCCCCATTGAAGTGCCTATGAGAGTTTTAGACTACTCATTTTACTAAAACACAGTTAAGATCCTTATATTTAAGATTTCTGCAAAAAAGATTCACACTTGTTTTCCCAATTTGGCCATTTTTTTAGCTTTAAAATTTTACTTCCTGGTTGGAAATATGATTTTTTGCAAGGTTCACAGGCTCGGTGTTTACGGAAGTAGCAGCCTAAACATAGACGCCAGCATTGAGCACCTGGCGATTTTAAAGTTGCCGTCATACCGAAGCTGGAACACGTACAGCATATTTGTTTTAAGGAGGAGATTAGGAAGGAGAAGGACAAGGTTTTTGGCCATGGCATTTTGTAGGGCAGTGGCAGCAACATCCATAGAAAGGAACGTGTGGGTGCGAAGTCACAGCCAAAAGTGGTGGGACTACTATGTGCTTCGCTGCTTCACTCATACACAATTTTCGTATGACGAGAAGAACTTTTGTGTACATTTGTGAGCGCCTACTTGTACCACTCTCACTTGCTGATGATGTGTAGATCGGATGAATGTGACCTGGCCATTCAGACTGAAGTCACATGTCACAAGTCAAAAAAGTCAAAAATATGTATCGATTTTAGGACCACATACCCACATGGCCTGGGTCACATTTGAAAAAATCTCATCTGTGTCATTAAAAGATCAGATACAGGTCACATGGGGACAAAAAACATTTGGGACACTTCACTTCAGGCTGCAGTCTGAACTTAGACTTAGTTTTATCTGGGGTCCCCCTACAAATGTTGTTTGTTCCCTCATGTCTGTAAACTGGCCTGTTTTTTGTCTGCGCATTGAAGCTAATAGTGAATGAAAACGTCTCTATGGCCCATTTTAGCTCCAAATATGAACAAAATCAACAATATTTATTCTCCACGGACTGCACTCTAATCCAGTTATTGTATTTTTCTACAACTAAAATTAGGGATGCACCGATGTGAAAATTTTAGCTGATACCGATACCCGATATTAATGTTGCTGTTATCGGCCGATGCCGATATTAACCAATATTTATTTATTTTTAATTCTGAGATAACATTTTATACAGACTGAAAGTCATGCAAAATAAATTTTTGAATGTCTTCTTTTATTTTCAAAATGTGTTTTATCTCATGATTTTTTTTTCAATTTTTGTAACATTGTAACATTTTTTTATAGTGTAACATTTTTTTATAGTGTAACATTTTTTTTATAGTGTAACATTTTTTTTATAGTGTAACATTGTGTTCTGCGTCCTGATTGGCTAAGGGACCTTTGCAGATTGATGTTATAGATGAAGGGGTGGGGGGTGGGGTTCCAGACTGGAACTAGACCAGGACCAGAATGGGACCAGAGCGGGACTAGACCAGGACTAAACCTGGACTAAACCAGGTCTAGACCAGGTCTAAACCAGGTCTAAACCTGGACTGGACCAGGACTAAACCTGGACTAAACCAGGTCTAGACCAGGTCTAAACCAGGTCTAAACCTGGACTGGACCAGGACTAAACCTGGACTAAACCAGGTCTAGACCAGGTCTAGACCAGGTCTAAACTAACCTGGGAAATCCCAGGCTGCTTTCGTTCGTTCCGATCTGAAAGACAGCCTAGTGACTGTAGCAAGTGAGCTCTCCCGATTCTGGGAGCCAATCAGAGAGGTGGAAAGACGGTGACGCATACTACGTGACAAACGGAAGCTTGTAGTTTGAACTGACAACTGACATGATTGGCTATGGGCTACGTATATGCCAAAAGATTGACATTCGTAACGCCCAATAAACGGCCGTTGGCGATCGTAAACCACATCTCCGGTACGAGATATTTCGAAGGTGGCTTCCAGACCATATATCACCCCCCCCCCCCCCCCCCATCCACACGCTTCACTATTAATACATTTTGTTGAAAATCTACAAAGGTTTGAGTGTTTAAACGAGAGAGAAATGTGAGAAAATGTTAATTCGAGGGATTACTGTACGGACAATTATCGGTCGCTAATATCGGCCCACTTTTACACATCGGGCCGATACCGATATGTTACAATTTTTTGCGATATCGGCCGATACCGATGTTGATGCCACTATTTCGTGCGTCCCTAACTAAAATGTAAAAAACATAAATCAATCTGCGATAAAGACGTGGCATGGTGCAACATTTGTAAAGTTTGGATGGACTGGCTGTATCGGCGGAATTCTCCCTAGAGTGATGTTCAGAACTCTCTGCTTCCTGTAATTTTTTCCAACATATTTTTCAACTTTTCTTTCCAAATTGCTTCTTGATTGGTGTAAAACTATAATGTATATTTACAGTAGGGATAATCCCACCAAATGACGTCAAAATCAAGAGAATCATAAAACTCTGTCATACGCACTTCCATGGCTGCGTTTAGAGCTGCCTACCTGCACCATGCTGCTGATGACTTGGGGAAGCATGTTGAGAGGAAACCGGAGGATGTTGAAGAGAGACAGAGACACAAAGGCCTTCTCCGCATCCAATACGTTCTTCTCATCTACCTTCACATAAACGGTGAATGTCGTCAAGGCAACCTGTGCACACAAAACTGGTTGATATTTAGGGATAAAAGAACTTTGAAGGTAAAGTGGTGAAATAGTACATTAAATGGGCCTCTATTATATGCTTCTGAATAGGAGTTTAATTAGCAAACATGGTGTGAGTTGGAAGAAGCAATGAGATAGAAAGCATAGTGAGAGATGTGTTGTATAAGAAATTTGATGGTTTTATCTGCTGTATAGTCTTATTAAGTCCTTCTTCTAACTGCAATTGGAGCAAATAATCTCCTTTATTACTCATGGTCACGTACTAGCTAATTGTGCTTGATTTTTACAAGACATAATATGCAATCATACTTTAAACTGTGAAATGTAATTTGTCTCTTTAGATCCAAGTACAGATGCTCACATTTTATGCCTCCTGAAGTCGAAGATCATCTCTTTAGTTTTCTTAAGACATATAAAACATTTGAGAACGTCATCCTGTGGGCCAGTTGTGGTCTTGTGTGTAAGATTTTTCACAACCGGGTGCTCCCACCTCTAAAAGTGTGATTGTGTGAAGAAGCAGGAGTCAGGAGGACCACAGTTTCCTCTAGAGAAGAGTGTGAACTTTACTGTAGGCCCACCACGTTTGGACAGAAGTGCTTCTCTGTCAAAGCAGTAGGGGCCTGGAACTCCTTAAAGAGAGTCAGGGCTGTAGCCATTAGTGATCTGCTGTCTGCAAGAATAATGTTTATACAGTAAGTAAATATTTCAATTTGTAAATTTCTATTTGGAATGTTGATGATCTGCTCCCTCTACTGGTGATGGGTTGTTCCCATTTGATTTATAGCTGTATTTTAAATGTTGCCTGGGCCATTTTTTGAAGTCCCTGTGCACTGTTACCTGCTGTCACTTTGCCTCTACCCAGAGATTATACATGATAGTTAAATCTGGTCTGTGCAATACTTGTATTGTACTTGTAATGTCCCTGCCAAATAAATACAGTGAATGAATAAAGTAGTTTGGATGTATAATTTGTAGTTAAAGGAAAAGTAACGTTTTTTTTTTTTTTTTACAATCTGAGCCTTATTTTGGTAATAAAACAAGTTGTTTTACTCACCCATAGCACTTTGGTGTCATATGGAATACTTCCAGAGATGTTTTAGATTTGCGTTAGCCTAGCTCGACTTCTAGCCATAGCTCGGGGCATATAATATATTCCCCAAGCATGTAATATGCCCTGTGCGGGCTCCAAATAACACAAACTTTAGCACTTTTCAAATCATAGAAGCCCGATGTCTTAAGTCTATGATTTCGTTTGAAGCAAAAGTGGCCTGTAATCCGAGATTTATCCATAGTTTACATCTTTACGTTTCATGTTTGGGTCCCGGGAGCTGAGAGCACAGTGCACATGCGCACTGGCCTCCTCATCTACTCGAAACTATGGCTAAATCTCGGATTACAGGCCACTTTTGACCAAACGAAAGTGTAGGCTAAGACATCGGGCTTCTATGATTTGAAAAGTGCTAAAGTTTGTGTTATTTGGAGACCGCAAATCAGTGCCCCGAGAACTCACATGATGGAGATCGCAAATCTAAAACATCTCTGGAAGTGCTCCATATGACACCAAACTGCTATGGGTGAGTAAAACAACTTGTTTTATTACTGAAATAAGGCTCAGATTGTAAAAAAAAAAAACGTTACTTTTCCTTTAATTGAAAAGGTTGAGAGATACAGGACTACATTCATACTATAATACTCCTTAACACTGTACAACAACTCACCCTTATGGAAAAGATAATACTCCCTACAACAGTACAATCACTCACCCTTATGGAACAGATAAGCCCGTGTTTCTGTCAATCATCATATCATCTTTATTCCTTATGACCTCTTGTAACTGTGATATACTGTTTTTATGTTACGATATTTGTTTTTTACTTACTGTACATACATTTATGTCTTATTGATTCCAGTCTCTTGCTACTTTTATTGCTACTTATTTAGAAGTTTATCACAATTTTTAATATATTTTTATATTTTCTTACTCTTTGTTATTGTAATAAAATGTGCTACTGTATCCAAGTCATTTCCATTGTGGATCGATAAAGCCTGTCTAAGTCTAATTTTTTATGCCTCTGAAATTCTTAAAGAAGGGGTATTTTACTTCTATGGAATATTAACTGATAACAGATATAAATATTTATATGTGTGTAAAATCCCTCAGTCATCCAGGTAGAATCCATGGCAAAAGGAGAAATTCCATTTGTCAACTGGACAAAAGTTTATTTATTTAAAGTTTATTTTGCCAGCTGGCTAGTTCAACTGGTATGTCACTTGACTTTCACCCGGGTGACCTGGATTCAAATCCTCCCCGGCAATGCGCAAGCCAGTGTGGGTCCTTGGGCAAGACCCTTCACGGTACTGCCCTCCGGGCGCCGGGAAAAACGAGCTGCCCACTGCAGCCCACTTGTGTCAAATGCAGAAGTGAATTTCTCCTGTGTGTCACTGTGTGTGAGATCAATAAAGTCTTAATCTTAATCTTAAAATCTTATATGTTTCACAGCTCACCCAACCTGCTTCTTCAGTTCTGGTCAGATGCTGGTGCACACTGCTTATATCTGTCTGAAGGAGGAGCTAACTACACTGAAACTCACCCACCAACTTGTTTACAGTTTCTGTTTGTTAGTTTGGCCTATTGAACTGCGCTGAGTGTGGGTTCATATTAGCAGAATCATTCAGGCCCATAATGGGTGTTTTCTCTGAGCTTGAGCAGGCTATCACTATTGTTTTCTTTTAGGTCTGAGGATGGAGCTGTAAGTGTGAGACAGATGAGTCTGAGTCCTCCATTTGTGTTCAAGGATGGATTATCTTTCTTAACCAAAACAGCCTTTTTAACCTCCTAGGACCCGAACTCTTGCATGGCACGCTTTATTGATTTCACCTTGTTATTTGAGCTGATTGGGACCCGATGAGTGCAAAAACAACAACAACATATCTTTATATGATGTAGTTTCTGGGGACATCCACAATTGAATAATGATTTGCAAAAAATTTAAGTGCCTCAACACAGCAACATTTTTCCTGAGTGTAAAAACAAAATGAAAAACAACAATTGTGGCTCATTTGAAGTGCTGCTAATAGGTGCAGGAAAACATAGGCCTTTGACAAAGTAAAAAAAAACAACAACAACAACATTCTAAACTCTAAACTGAATATTTTTGCATTGTTGCTGTTCTAAACTGTCCACCTATGTGTGAAAGGCTTTGTAACAGTGTAACAATGTACCTATGTGTTGTGCACATTTGAGGACACCAGGCTATAGGAGGCTAACTCTCCTCTGTCCTTAGTGTCCTCAAAGGAGTGGCCCGTGGCTTTTAAGTGGAAATGTACGACAGACTGCGTCTGAATGATATGACCCCACAGTGCAATTCAATAGGCCGAGCTAACAAACAGAAACTGTAAACAAGAAGGTGGGTGAGTTTCAGAGCAGTTTCAGTGTAGTTAGCTCCTCCTTCAGGCAGACATAAGGCAAACTGAATTTCTCCTTTTGCCATAATATACTGTATTTAGATCACCATGTTAGTATTCACAGATGTATTAATATGTTTAATAAGTTTCCCTTTTGTTTTTGATGCTCTGAATCCCCTCTCCCTTTGCTCACTGTGTTAAATCACTCCCCCTTCAGAGCATGATCACAACACAATGCAATCAGTGTGTGTATAATCTGTTCTAATTATCTGGCCCCAGTTTTATTCAGTGCTTTCCCACTGAAACTGTCATTCCTATCTCAAGGGCATCCCCTCACTGTCCAGACCTCCCTTCATTATTTATGATGACCTTCATTCATGGTCATTCACCATTATTCATGATGACCTGTGTACATCCCTGCCCCACCACCACACACACACACACACACACACCTGATCTCCTGTCTTCTATACTTGCTCCTTCTCTTGCAAAAGAATAAACCACACAAAAACAACTGTTTGACTTAAGACCTCTATTTCATTCTCACCCAAATATTTCCACCACATCCCGCTAATGAAACCACTGCACATGGCATCAGGTTTGTCAAGTTGCTGTGTACACTTCATGTTTTTGTATATTTATGGAGAGCTGCATGGATGACATCTTAAAAAAATCTCTTCAGGCAAGTGTTTTATGAGGGAACAATGGTTAAAATGGTAGAAAGCTTCAGCAAGTACATTTATATTATCCCCTCAAATACATAAATAATAATAAAAATATGGTTTGGATATATTGCCATTTTGTCTATAATTTAAAGCATGGATTAATGCTTGGAATGCATAAGTGATGAATAACTTTAGACCACTGCAAACAGTTTACAATGAACTAGATTTGATTTTCACGCTTTTAAGACACAGCACCTTTTAAACTGTGCATAAATCAACCACTTCTATGGCTCATTAATGTTTATGGCTAAAGTCGGACACTGTTTTGAGTTATGGGCTGTTGGATGTTGCCATGACGTTTCCGTATCCATGGTATTTCAAATCATTAGCAGTAAGATATCTGCATGGTTGACTATCTCTAACCAGTAAAGCTATGGAGACTGAAGTGTTGTATTTACTTTACTAGGTCCTGGGGTCACCAGCATTGGGAGTCATTTTTTAAAAAGGAGACGTATTGTGTAGAATTGACTTTTTAGAGGTTTAAACCGTGTTGTGTTAATGATTTTCTCCTCTCATTTACCCATTTGGAAGTTATAATTAGAATGATTCATGCACATTTGAGTGATCTTTATTTTCCAGTATTCAAGACGTCATTGCTCTGATCTACCCTCATTTGTAGGGATGCACCGATGTGAAAATTTTAGCCGATACAATATCCAATATTGATGTGGCTGATATTGGCCGATACTGATATTAGCCGATACCGATATGTATTTATTTTTAATTCTGAGATAACATTTTATACAGACTGAAAATCATGCAAAATTATTTTTTGAATGTCTTCTTTTATTTTCAAAATGTGTTTTGACTCCTGATTTTTTTTTTTTTTTTCAATTTAAATTTTTTTTTATAGTGTAACTTTTTTTTTTAAATTTTTTATACTGTAACATTGTGTTCTGTGTTCTGCGTCCTGATTGGCTAAGGGACCTTTGCCGATTGATGTTATTGACTAAACCAGGTCTAGTCCAGATCTAAACAAGATCTAAACCTGGACTGGACCAGGACTAAACCTGGACTAAACCAGGACTGGACCAGGTCTAGACCTGGACTGGACCAGGTCTAGACCTGGACTAAACCAGGATTAGACCAGGTCTAAGCCAGGACTAAACCTGGAGTAAACCAGGACTGGACCAGGTCTAGACCTGGACTAAACACTTCTCCGCCCTCCCCCCACGCTTCACTATTAATACATTTTGTTGAAAATCTAAGAAAGTTTGAGTGTTTAAACGAGAGAGAAATGTGAGAACATGTTAATTCAAGGGATACTGTCAAATATCGGTCGTTAATATCGGCCCACTTTTACACATTGGGCTGATACCGATATGTTAAAAAATTTAGCAATATCGGCCGATACCGATGTTAATGCAATATTATGTTATATATATATATTATTGTGCATCCCTACTCATTTGTACAGGAATGAAAACTGGTCAGGGATGAAAAAGGTGAGAAGGGTACACTCCGCCCCCCCTTGAGTTATTCACAGATTCTGAAAGTATAGATTCTAAGCTTTCCAACAATGCCTTACACATGGAAATCTGAGAACATCTGAAGAATTCAATAATACACAAGATAATATGCTATCACATACACACACTTTGTACTTTTGTTTATAGATGCACCAATTCAGCGTTTTCAGTACCGATAAGGATTTCAATACTGTAGCTTTAAAGGTGCATTGTGTAACTTCTCTGGGGGAGGGTTTTTCAAATGCTTTTCTCCATGGAGATGTTATTGCTTTGTCTGGAATGTTTCACAGTATGGCATTAAGCCTTTCTGTCTTCATGGAGATCAAAGCAGACCAAGTTACAGGTCCGATCTGTGGAGAGTCAACCCTGCTCACAGTCAGAATGCCTGTTTTTCCAGGTACTTTTGAGCCATAAAACCACCTGTATTTGCTTATTGTCAATGTAATATTCTAGATTCCACTTAAGACAGAAAATGGCTGACATATCCAAAAAGAACACAACAGAAAACTTCATATCAGATGTGGAGTTAATATGATTAACTGAGATTCAGCAGCAGGCATTTGCAGCTGCTTATCCCATCATCCCAGTTTGTCTCGGTTAACTTGACCCCTCCCACCCCTATCTCGTTTGGCTTTCAGCCATAAGACATCTCCGAAGGAGGGGGTTCCATTCCGGCTGGGCCAATTGTCGACTGAGACGGAGCCCCCACCCTGAGTCTCAACCCAGCCATCATTACTTTATTCATCCAGACATCCATTGCTATCCATTAATAAATATCTTCATCGCATTACATTGTTGGCGTGGTCCTTGCTAGTGAAACTAAAAATGGGGAAGGCATCTGCTTATCTGATGAAAGAATACATCCAAGGCATTCCAATATCCTTAGCTATAATTTTATTTCATGTCAAACGCCAACACGTTTTGACTTGCGTCTTCATCATTCATGTCATTCACATGACATGCCCTGATGAAGGGCATGTCATTCACATGCCCCGATGGAGACACAAGCCGAAATGCATTGGCTTTTGACATGAAATAAAATTATAGCTAAGCATATCGGAGTGCCTCAGACCCCACTAGGGATATCCGAAGAGAACCTGATTATTTAACTTAGTGATGATCCAACAAGTGCACCGACTACATTATGTTTTTGCACCTTGCATTTGACTGAATCCGATGGACTGGAACATGTATATTCACATTTGACTTCCAGGAAAGGAAGTAGACAACTACAGATGGGAAACGTATGTACAGTATGTTTGAATATGTTTTTTCATATGTTGTAAAGCAGTTTTAATACAGTACTCAATGTTCTACTGCAGGAGTTCCCAACCAGGAGTGTGTACTAGTTGCTTGAGGGTACTTGGAAAGGTTTCAGATTTTAAAGGTCCCATGGCATGAAATTTTCACTTTCTGAGGTTTTTGAACGTTAATGTGAGCTCCCCTACCCTGTTTAGCCCCCCCCCCCATGGTTAAAAGTTGCGAAATGTCTAAACTGAGCATTTGCGATCCTTTTCTGCGTTACAAAAAATCGGAGCTCAAACGGGCGATTTTGAACAAGGCACCTTATTGACGTCAAATCGAAAAAAG
Source organism: Paratrypauchen microcephalus (assembly GCA_036785185.1). Lineage (NCBI taxonomy): Eukaryota > Metazoa > Chordata > Actinopteri > Gobiiformes > Gobiidae > Paratrypauchen > Paratrypauchen microcephalus. The sequence continues at coordinate 1,623,292 of JAVJIX010000075.1, forward strand.
AAATGCAAATGCAGTTCCACCCCCGTCTGTCTGTACTCAGCGTCTCTGTAAATCACGCCCAGAGAGTTTGGACTGCGAATGCGCTAGGCAATGCAAAATGCGTTTTTTTATTTGCCTGGAGGCACGCCCGAGTGTTTCTAGGCTCGGAAGTCCTTTATCTGAGCCTCTGGACCTTTGAACAGCAGTGGTTTAATTTTATTTTCTGTGGAAATGTGTTTATTTTTCAATGGAACGCTTCCCATCTCTCCCCCCTGCAAAAACACGGAAATGGATCAGCTGAGAGCTGAGCGTGGAGAGTTTGGCCACGCCCCCACCCTCTACTATAATAATATAGTATAAGTACAGCTCTTTTCTCCTCATTTGCATTCAAGCAACAACGCCCATAATGGCCTGTTCAGAGAGAGAAAAAATACTCTTTCTCATCTTATCTCTCTTTCTCATGCACTGAGTGTTGATTTTGAAGAAGGATTCATTTACAGTATTAGGGAACCATTAAGGAGCCATATAAAAGCATCAAGAAGTACCATGTCATGGGATCTTTAAAAAGTAATGTTGATTTGAATATGAAATGTTCTTTGTTTACTACATTTTACATCCTTATGAATAAATGTTATGGATTTTGTTGACTGACTTTACATATCAGTATCATTACAACAAAGAAGTATAAGAATATAACAGATTTATTATTCTAAAGCATTACCAGTACAAAATGTAGGGTGTATATTTGAGTGTCAGTGTCATAGTTTAGGGAGTACTGGATAACGATTTTCTGAGCTGATACCTAAATCTGATATTTGGCCTGCTGCTATGATTGATAACCGTTGCTTTGAAACACATAGGTTAATTTGTTAAAGGTGCATTCTGTAATTTTTACCTGCTTGTTTCTATGGATAATGCATTGCTCTGCCTGAAATGTTCCACAGTATGACAATAAAAAGCTCTACTTTACATTTATTCAGTCACGGGTGGTTTTATGGCCCAAAAATACCTAGAAAAACAGGCATTCTGACTGTGAGTGGGGTCGCCTCTCCACAGATCTGACCTGTAACTTGGTCTGGTTTGGTCTCCATAAAGACAGAAAGGTTTAATGCCATACTGTGAATCATTTAATGGATCCTCCACCGGAAAAGTTACACAATGCACACTTAAGGTAAAGTTCATAAAATGTATTTTACTGGGATACAAAATCATTAGTCACATACAGCCACATACAGTGAGGAAAATAAGTATTTGAACACCCTGCGATTTTGCAAGTTCTCCCACTTAGAAATCATGGAGGGGTCTGAAATTTTCATCGTAGGTGCATGTCCACTGTGAGAGACATAATCCCAGAAATACCCAGAAATCACAGTGTATGATTTTTTTTAAAACTATTTTTTGTATGATACTGCTGCAAATACGTATTTGAACACCTGTCTATCAGTTAGAATTATGACCCTCAAAGGCCTGTTAGTCGCCTTTGAAAAGTCCACCTCCGCTCCACTTCTTATCCTAAATTAGAAGAACCTGTTTGAGGTCATAGCTGCATAAAAACACCTGTCCACCCCATACAATCAGTAAGACTCTAAGTACTAACATAGCCAAGACGAAAATTGTAGACCTCCACAAGGCTGGAAAGGATTACGGGGCAATTGCCAATCAGCTTGGTGAAAAAAGATCCACTGTTGGAGGGATTAGTAGAAAATGGAAGAAGCTAAACATGACTGTCAATCTCCCTCAGACTGGGGCTCCATCCAAGATCTCACCTCGTGGGTTCTCAATGATCCTAAGAAAGGTGAGGAATCAGCCAAGAACTACACGGGAGGAGCTGTTCAGTGACCTGAAAAGAGCTGGGATTACCATTTCCAAGGTTACGTCATGGTTTAAAATCATGCATGGCACGGAAGGTTCCCCAGCTTAAACCAGCACATGTCCAGGCCTGTCTTAAGTTTGCCAGTGAGCATTTGGATGATCCAGAGGAGTCATGGGAGAAAGTCATGTGGTCAGATGAAGAACTTTTTGGTCTTAATTCCACTCGCCGTGTTTGGAGGAAGAAGAATGATGAGTACCATCCCAAGAACACCATCCCTACTGTGAAGCATGGGGGTGGTAGCATCATGCTTTGGGGGTGTTTTTCTGCACATGGGACTGGACGACTGCACTGTATTAAGGAGAGGATGACCGGGGCCATGTATTGCGAGATTCTGGGAAACAACCTCCTTCCCTCAGTTAGAGCATTGAAGATGGGTCGTGGCTGGGTCTTCCAACATGACAATGACCCGAAGCACACAGCCAGGATAACCAAGGAGTGGCTCCGTAAGAAGCATATCAAGGTTCTGGAGTGGCCTAGCCAGTCCAGACCTAAACCCAATAGAAAATCTTTGGAGGGAGCTCAAACTCTGTGTTTTTCAGCGACAGCTCAGAAACCTGACTGATCTAGAGAAGATCTTTGTGGAGGAGTGGGCCAAAATGTCTCCTGCAGTGTGTGCAAACCTGGTGAAAAACTACAGGCTACTGTACCAAATATTAACATTGATTTTCTCAGGTGTTCAAATACTTATTTGCAGCAGTATCAGAAAAATAAATTGTTAAAAAATCATACAATGTGGCTTCTGGATTTTTTATTTTTTTCTCTCACAGTGGACATGCACCTACGATCAATAAATCAATCAAACAATATTTATAAAGTGCTTTTCATACAAAATGTAACACAAAGCGCCTATGATGAAAATTTCAGACCCCTCCATGATTTGTAAGTGGGAGAACTTGCAAAATCGCAGGGTGTTCAAATACTTATTTTCCTCACTGTAACACTCAATTTCCATTTTGAGCCATTAGTCTGTTCAAAATGGGCACACGGAGAATGATCTTCTCCCATGCGTACAGTTTCAGAACCTTAATTCCATTCAGGATCTCATTCATCACTTTAACGTGCTCATCTTTGTAATGCATCTGCTCCACTTGCGCACCGAGAGGGTATGGAGTAGACCTGCACGATTAATCGATTAAATCGATTAATTCGACTTTACAGTTCAGGACGATGTGTTTTTATGAAAATCGATTTTTAAATTATTTTTTACACGCGAGTGGAACTAATGCGCGGCGACGTTTTACACGGGTAAGTTAGCGGGGCGTACCCAAACATTGTAAGAGCTAGCGTGGCTAGCGAGTGAGCTAAAGCCAGAGCTTGTACCAAACAAAGGTGTTGCTACATCTGTTATATGGAACTGGTTCGGTTTTCTTGCGTCGGACTTAGAACAAACGAGTGCTCGCTGTAAGGTCTGTTCAAAAGCTGTGCACGCAGCGGATTGGGAGAAGTGCAGAAGTGCGAACGGAATGAAAATATCCACCGTCCAGTCCCTAAAACATTTTCGAACTGTTTGCAGTATAAGCATGGGCCACGACGGAAGGCAATCACACACGCTGTTGTATGTTTTACCAAAAACATGATATATACTGTGGAAAAGCCCGGATTCATTAACATGGTGAAGTACGTGCTATCAAGCCGCAAATATTTTTCTTGTGTTGCCACAGCTGTATACAGACTGCACAAGCTAACATACATGAACACAGCAGCTTTTCTGCATCACTCGAGGAAAAACTAAAACACAACACTACCTATTCCAATCCACATTTCCCACAATCAGGGAATAATTTAGCTTCATAAAATGCTTCTTTATAAAAGAAAGATATTTATATAACTATGTTATTATTGTTATATATATTTTGTTGTAATATAATTTTGAGTTGATAAGGGGGCAGATATTATACGCTTATGCTTCTTTCTGTTCCCTTTTCATTCATATTTAAGTTATAATTGTAAAGATGCAATTGTGTTGCATCTGTTATTTTTGTTTTGCTTTAACGAATGAAATAAATAAATAAATAAATGAAATGATGTATATATATTTTTAAAACAATAACAGCTTAATTGATGCTAGGTGTAATGTATTTGTTTTATAAAAGAACGTTGCATTGTTTTGAGCCATTTGTCTGTCATCTGTTATTTGTTTTTGAGTAGGGCAGAGAAAAATTGATTAAAATCGGAAATCAGATTTTTTTTTTAAAGAAATCTGAGATTTTATTTTTAGGCCATATCGCCCAGCTCTAGTATGGAGTATGGAAAATCATTTGTTTCATCAGAGTTTGAATTTGAAATGCAGGTAAAGTTGTCTTGTGTAACTTTCTCGTGGAGGATCAGTCAAATGCTATTCTTCATGGAGATGTTATTGCTTTGTCTGGAATGTTTCACAGTATAGTATTAAACCTTTCTTCATGGAGACCAAACCATATCAAGTTACAGGTCAGATCAGTGGAGAGGCAACCCCGCTCACAGTCAAAATTAGGGATGATATTCAACATACAGTAATATCGAATCATTCAATACTGGTGTCACGAATGTAACTTCCCCATCAGTCTATATTAAGAGTAGACTGGCTATACTATAAAATGTAAACTAGCCTTAGAAAGCTCTATTCTTATTTTCACAAAAACTGTAAATCATTGAATCAAATGAACTAAAACTCTTCACATATGAATACAAATTTATAGTAGTTGTACTGTAATGTATTGTATGTAATGGATGTAAGGTTTCACTAATATCATAGTGTTATTATATTATACTCATTAGATGGAAAGATTACATGAGAATTTCTTTTTCTTGTCTTAAAATGTATCGAAATTGAATCAATATCATGAGCCCGTGTACTGAGATGCATATCGAATTGTGGGATATCGTTGCATATCGTCAGAATGTCTGTTTTTCAAGGTATTTTTGAGCTATAAAACCTCCTGTAATTGAATAAATGTAAAGTACATCTATTTAATGTCATACTGTGGAACATTCCAAGCAGAGCAATGACATATCCATAGAAACAAGCAGGTGACAGTACTCCAACCAAAAGGCTACATAGTGCACCTTTAAATTCATCAAAAAAAAAAAAAAAGAATATTGGTATCATGCTAAACATTGGCTGATAACAGTATCGAGTCATCTGTATTGATAGTGGCCAATACTGGAGTACTGGATACTGGAACCATTATAACGCTCAATCCTAGCACTTGAGACAAAAAAGGTTGGGACCCACACTACAGTATGCTCCTGTACTCTTCCCCAGCCCAGCAGACTTTTATAGTCAAGCTTCAAACAGTGTTTTACTTGGCCTGATGCCACACTGCACGTACAGCTGTCATGTCTGATTCATTAGGTATCACGTTTTCCCAGCAGCTGCTACACTTCCTCTTAAAGTGTACTGTGCTGAACCTGATTTTTTCCTGTCTTAAAGACATGAAAAACAGAACTAGATAATGTTAAAGAGTTTGCAGTGGTCTCTGTCGTTTACTCAAGTACATTTGTGGATACTTTCTACTTTTACTTCACTACATCTGAGAGCAGGTAGAAAGTACAGATACCTGCTGAAAAGGCTGAGATTTTATACATGTGTGTATTTGGAGCAAACACAAATGTACAGACAAACAGCTAGGGAAAAAAAAAAAAGATCTTTGGCTTCCACCCACGCTACAATGCTGCCGTGTCATTTGTCCAGTAAATGCGCCCAAAAACAGACAAAGGAATTCATCTTGCTGTGGTAGGTCAGAGAATTGTCGCCTCACAGCAAGAAGGTACGACATTTGATTTCCAGAATGGGTATGACCTTCCTGTGTGAAGGGTCATACATTCTCTATTTGGGTAGGCAGCTTTCTTCAGGGTGCTCTGATTTTTCCTGTCAACATGCGTAGTAGGCTAAATCTCAACCTAGGTACTCCTGATTGAGAAATGGAGCAGTGTCTTTGCTACAGTTTTCCGGGTTGCGATTTAAAGGTCCTATATTACGCAAAATTTAATCTTGTGAGCTTTAAGTCATGTTATAATGTTGTTACCTCCTCAAAAACAGACCTGGAGTTGTGTTTTGTTTCATTCACACATGTTTAAGTAACCCTTTATTATTAGTCCATCTACATCTCCAAAGCTCAAAATGCTGTGTTCCACCTTATGATGTCATGAAGCTGTAGTTTTCAAGTTAAAGGTCCCATGGCATGAAATTTTCACTTTCTGAGGTTTTTGAACGTTAATGTGAGCTCCCCTACCCTGTTTAGGGCCCCCCCCCATGGTTAAAAGTTGCGAAATGTCTAAACTGAGCATTTGCGATCCTTTTCTGCCTTACAAAAAATCGGAGCTCAAACGGGCGATTTTGAACAAGGCACCTTATTGACGTCAGATCGAAAATAGAAATGCAAATGCAGTTCCACCCCCGTCTGTCTGTACTCAGCATCTCTGTAAATCACGCACAGAGAGTTTGGACTGGGAATGCGCTAGGCAATGCGAAATGCGTTTTTTTATTTGCCTGGAGGCACGTCCGAGTGTTTCTAGGCTCGGAAGTCCTTTATCTGAGCCTCTGGACCTTTGAACAGCAGTGGTTTAATTTTATTTTCTGTGGAAATGTGTTTATTTTTCAATGGAACGCTTCAAATCTCTCCCCCCGTGCAAAAACATGGAAATGGATCAGCGGAGAGCGAGAGCGGAGAGTTTGGCCACACCCCCACCCTCTACTATAGACCAGCTCTTTTCTCCTCATTTGCATTCAAGCAACAACGCCCATAATGGCCTGTTCAGAGAGAGAAAAAAATACTCTTTCTCATCTTATCTCTGTTTCTCATGCACTGAGTGTTGATTTTGAAGAAGGATTCATTTACAGTATTAGGGAACCATTAAGGAGCCATATAAAAGCATCAAGAAGTACCATGTCATGGGATCTTTAACAACTCAAAACATGCACCATAGGTACTCTAGCTTAGGTCCTGACCAAACCGAAGCAAGAAGATCATGGAGATGGTCCCCGGGCGCCCTAATGTGTGCTGCCCACTGCTCCTAATATATGTATATATATATAGGATGGGTTAAAATGCAGAGAAGAATTTCTCCAGTGTGAGATCAATAAAGTTCACTTCTTCTACTTCTTCTTCAACTCCTTTATACCTTTTGTTTAGTGAAGACTGGCAATTCCAGGGCTGAAATTATCCAAATGGTCCTAGTGAAGGTGTATGGAGTTCAAAAACAAAGTAGAGCGCTTCCTGTATTACCAGATGACATCACTAGGTGGAAGAGAGTGTTTTTCATTTGAGAGAAGAACTAATATATGCAGGATTTGTGTTGTGAATGTGTGAATGAAACAACACACAACTCTGGGTATGTTTTTGATGAACAATAAGGAAACAGCATAACAGCCTTTAAAAGCAATGGACACATTTCCCTACAGGGACAATAAAGTCTACAAAGAAAAACAAGAGATTACCAGGAAAGGGGCGCTGGTCCAGGCCATGGTGGACAGCGCTCCTAGGAAGGCGGTCTTGCGCAGCACATTGAGCTCCTTCTGTCGGATGGCTAACACTTTCTCTATGAAGGACTTCTCCCAAGCATACAGTTTTAGAACCTTGATCCCATTCAGGATCTCGTTCATCAGTTTAATGCGCTCATCTTTGTGGCGCATCTGCTCCACCTACGCACACACAGAGGGTCAGTGATGTGCTGTGTGGTGAGTAGGAGAATGTGGGTGCCTGATACCTGGTAGGCTCTGGTTTTCATAGCGATGAAAGCATTGAGTGGAATCAGGAGGATCATAACTGCCACTCCAGCCAGCACGGACGGCCCCAGGTTCTGCAAAACATCAAAGCATCCGTGATTAAAGTACATTTTACAGTATGCATAGTTCCTTTGAGTGAATGTGACCTAGACCTTGGGCATGTCTTAAGATAGTACACGCACTTTGGTCAGTATGAGAAAAAAAGTAGTAGCTCTTGATCAAAGTAGAGTGTGTTTACCTGCCAAAGATAATAGAGAGCCAGCATGATCTGCAGAGGAGCGGACCACAGCATGTTAAGGAACGTGGTGAGGTCCATAAACCTCTGGGCGTCCACTGACATCAGGTTGACCACTTCCCCCACGGTGGACGAGCGCTTGGCTGCATTGGTTATGACCAGGGACTGCAAACAACACAGCACACAACATCAGCTCTGCAACACTCCTGGCTGTGTTTGCATTTAGTTTGATCTAGATGTGTACAAACAATATGTTGCATGTGCAGGAAACAGCTTTTCATCGATTTCATCTATCAGTATGGTGGGATAGTATTTGGAAAGCAGCGACATGCGGTCAGGGGAGGCAGTGCCTCACCAGTCATTTTGGAGTGCCTCACCAGTCATTTTGGGGATAAAAAATATGCTCAGTGTCAATAAGAAATACTTACTTTATATATCACATATATCTCTTTATTTATCATATTATTGGTGATTTCTTGTGATTTGTGGTTTAAAAAAGTGAAATGTCCCAGTACTTGCCGATATAATGCAAAGAGATAGGAGGTGAGTCTCGCCTCACACCGACAGCGAAGCCACATCAAACTGCACAGGGCGTGTTCATTCAGCGCACTGCCTCACTGTTTCTCCATTTAAAGTTACTAAATAACTTATATATGAACTGTTTTCAAGTGCTTTGTCTTCTTATCATCAAGACAAATAATCTTGTGCACAAAGCAGCATATTTAGTGAGTTAATCTAACATTAAACGGCATTTGACCAGAGCCAAGGTGAGGCTGGCCTCTTGTCTCTGTGTCTGTGCGGGGGCGTCCACATTTACTACACAAATATGGACTAGGAGTTTAAGCTAGATGGTGTCACATTTCACTGCATTCACTTTTACAACTAAAGAAATCATTAGTAAACACATGGCAATTGTGTCCACAGATTATTTTTTATTTCACCAGCATGTGAAATGCCCAACAAGGGGAGAGAACACTCTGGATCAGGTGTATTCTAACATCAAGGGTGCTTACAGAGCCATACCACTCCCTCACCTGGGCCAGTCGGACCACCTCTCCCTGTTCCTCACTCCCGCATACATCCCCCTCAGGCGGCAATCAAAGCTCACCACCTGGCCTGAGGATGCCCTCCCCCGACTGCAGGACTGTTTTGAACAGACAGTGGGAGGCCTTCCACCATGAGAACCTGGCCACATACACAGATACAGTACTGTCTTACATCAAGTACTGCACTGGTATGGTCACTGTGGAAAAGTCTATCCAGGTTTACCCAAACCAGAAACCATGGATGACCAGCCAGGTCCGCACACTCCTCCGAGCCCGTGATGCAGCCTTCAGATCTGGGGACAGAGCACTATACAGCACTGCTCGCTCCAACCTGAAGAGAGGCATCAAAGCAGTGAAAGCTGAGCAAAAGCTGAGGACAGAGGAGCAGTTCAATAACCTCTGGCAGGTGTGGCAGAGCATACAGTCCATTACCAACTATAGAGGCTGTACTGCAACACCCGGGGACTCAAGCATGGCACTGGCAGAGGAGCTTAACAGCTTCTTTGCCCGCTTTGAGTCCCAGGCACAGCACTCAGCTACACCACCCCAACCCCCACTGCAACCCACACCAACCCACAGCACGAGGAGGAGGAGGAGGATGTGAGACGGGTGCTCAGGGCCGTTAATCTTAGGAAGGCTACAGGCCTGGATGGTGTACCAGGGAAAGTGCTCAAGGCATGTGCTGAACAGCTAGCACAGGTCTTCACTGACATTTTCAATCTGTCACTGAAGCAAGCCATCATCCCTGCCTGCCACCATCATCTCGGTCCCCAAAAAATCCCCTGCAGCCAGCCTTAACGACTTCCGTCCTGTAGCACTCACCCCAGTCATCACCAAGTGCTTTGAAAAACTGGTCCTGAGTCAAAGCCTGTCTCCCCCCTACCCTTGACCCACATCAGTTCGCATACCGGTCAAACAGATCCACAGAAGACGCAATAGCCATCGCCCTCCACTCTGCGCTGAGCCACCAGGAGAAGCAAGGGAGCTACGTCAGGATGCTCTTCATTTACTATAGCTCAGCCTTCAACACAATAATACCGGACATTCTGATCCCCAAGTTAGTCAACCTGGGGATCCCACCATCTACCTGCTCGTGAATTAAGGACTTTTTAATAAACCGACCCCAGCAGGTGAAACTGGGCCAGCACCTCTCATCCATCCGCACTCTCAGCACCGCCCAGGGCTGTGTGCTCAGTCCACTTCTCTACTCGCTCTACACGTATGACTGCAATCCCACCCACCCAGAAAACATTCATTGTCAAATTTGCTGATGACACGACGGTGGTGGGGTTGATAACAGGGGGTAACGAGGAGGCCTACAGGGATGAGGTCCTGAAACTTGGGGAGTGGTGCGCAACCAACAACCTGGCACTAAATATCTCCAAGACAAAGGACAAAGGAGCTCATCCTGGACTTCTGGCGGAATAGATCTGCCCCTGCCCCCCTGTACATCAACGGAGAACGTGTGGAGCGAGTGGAGACCTTCAAATTCCTGGGTGTTCACATCTCTGCAGATCTCTCCTGGTCAGTCAACACCTCGGCTCTGGTAAAGAAGGCCCAGCAGCGGCTACACTTCCTGAGGTGCTCAGGAAGGAGAAACTAAACAAGCCTGCTGGTGACCTTCTACCATTCCACCATAGAGAGCCTGCTGAACAACGCTGTGTCGGTGTGGCACTCTAGCTGCACGGAGCCTGACAGGAAGAGACTGCAGAGGATGACAAACACAGCAGAAAAAATCATTGGCTGCCCTCTGCCCTCCATCTACAACTCCTGCTGAAGGACAATACCCACCCTGGCTTCCATCTCTTCAACCTATCGCCCTCTGGCAGGCGCTACAGGTCCATATCAGCCAGGACAAACAGACACAGGGACAGCTTCTTTCCCAAATCTGTCACCATACTAAACTCCAATTTGCAGGTAGTTTTGGACTACCTCTACCACTACCTCTACCCTGTATGCTGTATGCTGTATGTGTGTATATGTGTCTTGTTTTTAGCAGAGTAGTTTTATAGTTTTTTATTAGTACACTATTTATACTTTTATACTTGCGCTTGCACTTTGAAGGAGGGCTTCAAATCTCATTGTACTGTGTATACTGTGACAATAAAGGCTTTCTATTCTATTCTATTGCAGTGAGGTTGTGAGAACAACCGATTTGCCCATGCTATAACGGAGTTTAGCTCAGTTGGTTAATCTGCTTTTCTTTAGTGTGGACAATTGGAGTTCAAGACTTATGTCAGAGTTCCTTTATTTCCCCCTTTTCTTCATAAACCAGATGCTTTCATTAGTAAAGGTGATTCTTAAGTATTTGTAAAGAAAATATAAGCAGTTTAGTGGCCATCAATATTGAGCCTACTGCACTTTGCCTCACCAGCTGTAAACCTCACCACACGTCACTGCTGGAAATTAGTTAATGCTTGTTGAGGCATAAATACATGTTTTAAATGTTATAAAACATTATGATAACACAGGTAGGGGGATTCTATTGGTTGTTGTATATTTTTATTCTTAAAGGTCCCATGGCATGAAATTTTCACTTTCTGAGGTTTTTGAACGTTAATGTGAGCTCCCCTACCCTGTTTAGGCCCCCCCATCATGGTTAAAAGTTGCGAAATGTCTAAACTGAGCATTTGCGATCGTTTTCTGCGTTACAAAAAATCGGAGCTCAAACGAGCGATTTTGAACAAGGCACCTTATTGACGTCAGATCAAAAAAAGAAATGCAAATGCAGTTCCACCCCCGTCTGTCTGTACTCAGCGTCTCTGTAAATCACGCCCAGAGAGTTTGGACTGCGAATGCGCTAGGCAATGCAAAATGCGTTTTTTTATTTGCCTGGAGGCACGTCCGAGTGTTTCTAGGCTCGGAAGTCCTTTATCTGAGCCTCTGGACCTTTGAACAGCAGTGGTTTAATTTTATTTTATGTGGAAATGTGTTTGGGTTTCAATGGAACGCTTCAAACCTGAGTGCCCGGAGGAAACCCACCCAGACACGGATCAGAGAACATGCAAACTCCACACAGAAAGGCTTGGGCGAGCCGGGGATTTTGAAGAAGGATTCATTTACAGTATTAGGGAACCATTAAGGAGCCATATAAAAGCATCAAGAAGTACCATGTCATGGGATCTTTAAATAATAACTACAGAGTTCAGGGTGGAAAGTCAAAAATTTGATTTGCCGTACATTTATAACACTGTTATTGCTATGGCATTAAACATATCTGTCTTGCATTTAATCAACAGGTGAGTTTATGGCAAAAGTATACATTTCTACTGTGAGTAAGGTCACCTCTCCACAGTTACATCAGTGGAGAGGTGACCTTACTCACGGTAAAAATGTATGCTTTTGCCATAAACTCACCTGTTATGTAACAAACATGTGTGTATAGTAGTAGTAAAGTGAAGTACCTTCCTGTAAATAGCTCCGATGATGGCTGTGCGTACATTCATGCCTGTCACAAAGCAGTACTGGAAGTGCTGGTGCAGTATAAGAGTCTGGAGCACTGCAGTGAAGAACATGAGGAAAGCCAGAGCATAGCCCCACCAGTCTGGAACGCCTTTCTGTTTAGTGAACGAGATCAGCATTCTGAGGAGAGAGAACACATATTTCGCTATTTTCCTGATCTCTGTTATAATGTTATTTCCTCATCACAAACATACCTGGAGTTTTTTTCATTCACACTTGTTCATTTTCATTCACCCTGCAGATTTAGGTTGTGTTATAACACCATGTGATGTCATGTTGTAAGAAGTGCTCAACTGTGTTTTTAAACTCCATACACCTTCACTAAAATCATTTGAATAATTTTAGACCTAGACATTCACATTTCTACAGAACAAAATGTAAGAGGTAGCTGTAAACCTGAAAAGGACCACTTCATGACATCACAAGGTAGAACAGAGCATTTTGAGCTTTGGAGATGTAGACTAATAATAAAGGATTACTCAAACATGTGTGAATGAAAAAAAAAGACATAACTCCAAGTATGTTTTTGAGGAGATAACAACTTTATAGCATGATTTAAAACTAGGAGTGTGCAAAAATATTGAAATATTGATATATTTCGAATCGTTTAATGCGGTGATACAGTATCGAAATCGTGGGCTGCTGTATCAATATATATTGCCAAGAGTATTTTTTGGTATATTTACCTAAATTATTTTGTTACAGCGATACAGAATTGTTGCTTGTTTATCAGAAGAAAACTCACTTATGCAGCACATTTGACAAATTCATTGTTCTGATGTTTAAAATGGGCATGTTTCATATTCATTTTGCACAAGAAGTGGTTTAACAAAGTTTTTTTTAGTATCACAGCCCATGAATTAGCCTTTATTTATCATGGAGATCATGGAGATGGTCCCCGGGCGCAGTAATGTGCTGCCCACTGCTCCTAATAACAGGATGGGTTAAATGCAGAGAAGAATTTCTCCTGTGTGAGATCAATAAAGTCACTTCTTCTTCTTTTTGCTTTGTTTCATTCACACATGTTTGAGTAATCCTGCATTATTAGTCTGTCTACATCTCCAAAGCTCAAAATGCTCTGTTTTCAGTTTGAGAGAAGATCTCAGCCTAAATATGCAGGGTTTGTGTTTAAATGTGTAAAATCCTGTTTGAGATCATCATAAATAATACAAGATTACGATCAGAGGCATTGTCAAGATACACATACACTTTTATTCAGCACATTTTTAGAAGAGAATAAAGGGCCAATGTATGTGTGCAATCTGATTGTCATAAGAGCGTGTAGGCCAGTATGCATTATTTTAAATGTGTATTTTTATAATCAAAGCTAATGTTATTTTAGATCTGAAGAGATAACTGTTGGAGGATTATACAAGAAGGTGAATCTTGAAGAATCTTAAAGGTCCCATGGCATTAAATTTTCACTTTCTGAGGTTTTTGAACGTTAATGTGAGCTCCCCTACCCTGTTTAGGCCCCCCCCATGGCTAAAAGTTGCGAAATGTCTAAACTGAGCATTTGCGGTCCTTTTCTGCGTTACACAAAACCAGTGTTGAAACGGGCGAGTTCGGACAAGGCACCTTTTTGACGTCAGATCGGCAAATGCAGCTCCAGCCCCTCCCTCTGTCTCCGCTCAGCGTCCCTGTATCCCTGTATATCCCGCCCATAGAGTTTGGACTGTGAATGCGCTACAATGCGAAATGCGTTTTTTTATTTGCCTGGAGGCACGTTCGAGTGTTTCTAGGCTCGCAAGTCCCTTACCCGACCCTCTGGACCTCTGAAATACCAGTGGTTTAATTTTATTTTCTGTGTAAATATGCTTTTTTTCATTGCAAAGTCTCCCATCTGTCTTCCTGTGTTAAACACAGAAGAGAGGAGACGAGCTGCGCCGAGCTGCGCTTCGAGCGGGGGAAACCCGCCCCCCCCGCTCCTTAGCCAATCTCTCTGTCCTTCTCATTTGCACTGAAGCAGCAACACCCACAATAAAGCATTTTAGACACATATCTAGCCTCATGAAGACTGTCAGAGTCATATCTCATGCAGTGAGCGTTGATTTTGAAGAAGGATTCATTTACAGTATTAGGGAACCATTAAGGAGCCATATAAAAGCATCAAGAAGTACCATGTCATGGGACCTTTAAAACTAGTAAAAAAACAAATATACTTGACATTAAAGGTGCATTACATAACTATTTGGGGGTCCTCCACCTGCTTGTCTATTGTTCTATCTGGAAACAAAACTTATCTATCACATCTGTTTACAAGCAGGTGACGCCAGGTGTTTAAATGTGTAAAATCCTTTTTGACGTCATCATAAAAATCCAGGTCTGTTTAGGAGGAGATAACGACATTACAACATGGCTTAAAGCTCACAATCAATTCTGTGCAATATAACAATTTGAGAGAAGATTGAAATAGAAATGTATCACACGCCTGAGGGCCTGAGAGAGTGGCAGCTGGGTACAGTATACATTCATACCATACTCCATACAGCTGTACAAAAACTCACCCTCATGTAACAGATAATACTCCCTACAACTGTATATACTGTAGCTGTCATTTGATATTTTATTTGATATTCTATTTTATTACTTATTTTTCTATTTTATTCTGATTTGTACATATACACTTATTATTATGTTTTTATTTTTATAATTACGTCTCATTTGACACCGGTCTATTGCTATCTTTTTTTGCTATTCCATCTATTTTTTGTTACCCTTTGTTATATATTATATTTGATGAAAGAGCTACTGTACCCAAATAATTTCCCTTGTGGATCAATAAAGTTTGTCTTAGTCCAAGTCTAAATAGGAACTGATCAACTAATGCAAGAATCCCATGCATTTCAGTACATGTTTGTAGAGGTCTAAACTACAGCTACAACAAGGAGTTTCTATTAACACTTGCATTTTGTTCTTTGCAGAGGATATTCTATTTAAGGCTGCAGCTTTTGTGATATTGACAATTGAACCAACTCAAATTGCGACTTTGTTTATGGTATGGTATTGTAAAGCTTTAATAAAACTGACATTTAAAAGGCCTGTACCTGTTTTTAATGTAGTCTTGTCAAGATAAACGCTGTTTACATCAGGCATTGTTGTAAAAGTTGCCTAATCAGTCTCACTGTTACTCAGAATCATGGGAAACAACTGCATGACATTATCCCAGACACTTGTTTCCGTGCAGGTGCAATATCACAACTGCAGAAAGAAGTTCAAACTAGCACTAAACACCGATATTATTGGTGTTACGTGCCATAGATTTCGGTGGAGCACACATGCCTGAAGGTTATTGTAGTGAAAGCCTGCACTGTGATGACTGTTTGTATGTGATAACTTATCCAGATCCAGACAGCAGTGATAAGGGCTTCCATAGAACTGCATGCATTTTTGTTATTCCTACTTTAACTAGCACATTTCCATGAGTTTGCATTGGGTACATGGAAAAGAAGACATATAACACCACTCCACATTATTCTCGGATGAGGGGTACAGAGTATGCAAAAATGTACTGATGGGAACTGCGTGAGAATAAAGGGCCAGTGTATGTGTGTCTTTAAAGTATGCAAGCCTGGTCAGTTTTCATTTAAAATGTGTATTTTTATAATCAGAGCTGATGTTTGTGAGAAATTTGTTATTTTAGATCTGAAGGTGAAACTTGAAAACTATCAAAACACTTATGCTTAATTCCACTGTGGATATTTCAGACAAAGTAATCACACCTCTGTGAAAAAAAAGTTTCATAGTGCACCTTAAGGGAAAAGTAACGTTTTTTTTACAATTTGAGCCTTATTTTGGTAATAAAACAAGTTGTTTTACTCACCCATAGCACTTTGGTGTCATATGGAGCACTTCCAGAGATGTTTTAAGATTTGCGGTTAGCCTAGCGCGACTTCTAGCCATAGCTCGGGGCATATAATATATTCCCCAAGCATGTAATATGCCCCATGCGGGCTCCAAATAACAAACTTTAGCACTTTTCAAATCATAGAAGCCCGATGTCTTAATCTATTATTTCGTTTGAAGCAAAAGTGGCCTGCAATCCGAGATTTATCCATAGTTTACTGCTTTGCGTTTCATGTTTGGGTCCCGGGAGCTAAGAGCACAGTCCGCACATGCGCACTGGCGTCCTCATCTACTCGAAACTGGCTAAATCTCGGATTACAGGCCACTTTTGACCACACAAAATCGTAGGCTAAGACATTGGGCTTCTATGATTTGAAAAGTGCTAAAGTTTGTGTTATTTGGAGACCGCAAACAAGTGCCCCGAGAACTCACATGATGGAGATCGCAAATCTAAAACATCTCCGGAAGTGCTCCATATGACACCAAATTACTATGGGTGAGTAAAACAACTTGTTTTATTGCCGAAATAAGGCTCAGATTGTAAAAAAAACATTACTTTTCCTTTAAGAGTGCTTGCACATCTTAAAAAAAAAAGAAAAACAGAACTTGTTCATTGTAAACGGACCTACAGTGCCGTGAAAAAGTATTTGCCCCCTTCCTGATTTCTGTGTTTTTTGCATATTTATCACTCAAAACATTGTCAGATCATCAAACCAATTTTAATATCACACAGAAACAACCCAAGGAAAGACAAAATTCAGTTTTTGAATGATGATTCCATTTATTAGTGCACAAAAAAAATCTAAACCTATCTGGCCCTATGTGAAAAAGTAATTGCCCCCTTAATCTAATAGCCAGTTGAGCCTCCTTTGACAGCAATAACTGTAACCAAACGTTTGCGATAATTGGTGATGAGTCTTTCACACCGCTGGGGAGGGATTTTGGCCCACTCTTCTATGCAGAATTGTTTCAATTCTGCCATATTGGAGGGTTTTCTTGTATGAACTGCCCGTTTAAGGTCACACCACAGCATCTCAATCGGATTTAAATCCGGACTTTGACTTGGCCACTCCAAAACCTTAATTTTGTTTTCTTTGAGCCATTCAGAGGTGGACTTGCTGGTGTGTTTTGGATCATTGTCCTGTTGCATGATCCAAGAGCGCTTGAGTTTGAGGGCACGAACTGATGGCCGGACATTCTCCTTCAGGATCTTCTGGTAAACAGCAGAATTCATTTTTCCGTCAATCACAGCAAGTTGTCCTGGTCCTGAGGCAGCAAAGCAGGCCCAGACCATCACACTGCCACCACCATGCTTTACTGTGGGCACCATGTTCTTTTTATCAAATGCTGTGCCATTTTTACGCCAGATGAAACGGGCTGCAGACCTTCCAAAAAGTTCAATTTTAGACTCATCGGTCCACAAAATGTTTCTCCAAAAGTCTTGAGGGTCATCAAGGTGCTTTTTGGCAAAGGTGAGACGAGCCTTTGTGTTCTTTTGTGAAAGCAGTGGTTTTCTCCTGGGAACTCTTCCATGGATGCCATTTTTGGCCAGTGTTTTTCTAATGGTGGAGTCATGAACACTGACCTTAACTGAGGCCAACGAGGCCTGTAGTTCTTTCGATGTGCGTCTAGGTTCTTTTGTGACTTCCTGAATGAGCCGTCGTCGCACTCTTGGAGTAATCTTAGTTGGTCGACCACTCCTGGGAAGGGTTGCAACTGTTCCCAGTTTCCTCCATTTTTGAATAATGGCTCTGACAGTGGTTCGCTGGAGCCCCAGAGCTTTGGGAATGGCTTTGTAACCTTTTCCTGAATTATAGACTTCTATCACTTTTTTTCTCATTTGTTCTTGAATTTCTTTGGATCGTGGCATGATGTGTTTGTTCTTGAGATGTTGTAGCCAACTTCACTTTGTTTGACAGGAACTATTTAAGTGATTTCTTGATTCAACACAGGTGGTGACAATCAGGTGTGGGTGTGGCATGTAGAACTGAACTAAGTTTTCTCAAAACTGTGGTTAGTCACAGTTAGTTTGTGATTTAACAAGGGGGGGCAATTACTTTTTCACATAGGGCCAGATAGGTTTAGATTTTTTTTGTGCACTAATAAATGGAATCATCATTCAAAAACTGAATTTTGTCTTTCCTTGGGTTGTTTCTGTGTGATATTAAAATTGGTTTGATGATCTGACAATGTTTTGAGTGATAAATATGCAAAAAACACAGAAATCAGGAAGGGGGCAAATACTTTTTCACGGCACTGTATTTTAGTGAGAAAACCTGCAGAGAAGGGCTTTCAGCAAGATCCATACAACACACACAAGTCTGGAATGAGCCTGTTTTATCTTCAACACCAACCATTGTTAATCACATGACTATTTACCTCAAAAGCTGTGGATTGATAAAGGTGATGATGTCCTGCAGGAGCTTGAATGCAGAACCAATCAGAAAGTAGGGCCCGAAAGCTTTGACCAGCGGTCGGAGGAAAGATGGCTGATGGGGCGCTGCTTTGTGCCCGGACAGGAGCACCTCGGCCTCCTCTGGGCTGCTCTCCGCTCCTCCCACATGATTGGTGCTCGATGATGGAGGCTTGGAGAAAGTGGCTTGACTGGACACATTTGGTACACTGCTGGGGGAAAAAAACAAATGAGAAAAAGGTTGTATCCACAGACATCACAACATTCTATGGGCAGAGCAGAATTCTATGGTGGAATTTGCAGATTTGTTGACCTGGTTTATGGTTAATATCTCTGTAATTATTGGGACTATCCACATGAAACAAAACTGGCACAGTATTTTCTGTCAGCATAGATACAATAATACAATATCTTTAGAAATTTAGAAATTGGTGTGAAAAGAAGTGATTGTTGTCAGTTGAAAGGACTTTAAGCTATGAGATTAGTTTGTGGAGCCAATCCCAAACAAATAATGAGAAGGTTCAACATTGGTGCATCATAAATATTTTCTTCAAAAAAAAAAAGTGAATCTTACATGCTCCATCTGAGATTATGCCATCACCAATAATGAAAGAATGTTGAAATACGAATTATGATAAAGTGTAGTACCTTTTGGCTTTGGCTAGTTCCTTGTCCCACTCCTTGAGCAGTTTAGGCACAATTCTTTTGGAGCTGTCCCGCTGGTTAAGGGACCACAGATCTTTGGTTTCCAGGGGATTTTTGTAGCCCTTAATCGCCATACTGAGAAACACAAACACAAACACAAACTTTACATTTTACATTCTGGAGAGACAGAAAGGACTAATATTTAAATTAAATTAACCCTAAATTCAATGTGCATACTTCTGTATCTAGAGGCCTAAGACTGGGACAAAACTAGGACAAAACCTGGAACTAAAACTGGACTTGACCAAGACTAAACCAAGACCATAGAACAGGACCAAACCTGTCTGTATCAGGACTAAACTGGGCTCAAACCAGGATCAAATCATGATGTGTGAACACACCCTAAACCATAATGCTTTCTTAAAGTTTGTATAAGTTCAAGAACTTAAGCCACATATTCAAAAATGGATTCACAGACTGAAATGGAAGTTGCGCTTCTATTTTAGAATTAAGTCTTGTTTGTCATTTGAGGCTCGTAAAAAACTTGTTAATGCTACTTTTCTGCCTGTTCTTCATTTTGGTGATGTAATTTATATGAATGCCTCTGTTGATTGTCTACAGGCTCTTGACACTGTGTATCATGGTGCAGTATGTTTTATTACAAACATGAGGTCCCTGACCCATCATTATGTCTTGTACGCCCGTGTGGGCTGGCCTTCCCTGACCAATCGTAGACTGAAGCATTGGTATCTTTTTATTTATAAATGTCTTGTTGGGCTGGTGCCGTCCTATCTCCAGCAGCTCATAGAGGTGAGGAGCAGCAGCACTTACAGTCTCCGCTCTCAGGAGCTGCTCCTGCTCTCTGTGCCCAGAGCTCGCACAGAACTTGGTAAAAAGGCTTTTTGTTTTGCTGCAGCTCATTCCTGGAATGAACTCCAGAGGGAATTTAAACTGAAAGATCTGGTGTCATTGGACTCTTTCAAGTCACTTTTAACTGAACTTGAAACAAAATTATCAATTTGTAAATGTTTCACATAAGACTCGTTTTTATGATGCTTTTATGTGTGAAAATGTGAACATTTTGTGTTATTGTTTTGTCTCTGTGCTGATGCTGCCTCTTGGCAAGGACACTTTTGTAAGTTTTTTTTTTTTTTATCCTGGTTAAATAAAGGTAAATAAAATAAAAAAAATAAATCAATATAAAAATAGAAATATGCTATAAAAATATAAATAATACCGATACCATAATAACTATTAAATGACTTGACAATAGGGAAAAACTCTAACGCAACACCTACAGTACACAGTGTCTGCCTATGGTTATGTACAGTGCACCATACGCTAGGCCTGAATTTTTCACAAGCATTGTAATTCCAATTACATTAGCGATTTATGTTTTAATTATACGATTCTGCTAGGGGTGGGATGACACAGAATGAGACACAAGATAGGATCCATGAGAATGAGACAAGAAAAAATGTTGAACAAATTTACAACAGTCATATCAATTCATAATTTTTAATTTAGTTTAATTTTCTGTGTTGTGAATGGGTTTTATGTGCTGACTGAATTATAAACATTACAACATTAAGACATTTCCCTACTATGCTTTTGATGCATTAAATAATCTTATTGCTTTAAACACCAATTTCCCACATACACCGCTACTGATTATTACAATATACTCAATATACGCCTAAAATATGTTATTGCACTCCCCGTGTGCGTCTTGTGACAATGTGATCAAGTCCCATCCCCAGATTCTGTTTTTTAAATGCCTCATTTCAAATCACATTTGTACAGATCTAAACTATAGGGTCTGCTGTTTGTTTGTTTTTTTATGCAGAATAAGATATTTTGTGATTTGTGGAGGAAATGTTGGTAAATGGTCACATTTCTGTATACCGTATTTTTTGGTATCCAGCCAAAAAATGCGTAAAGAAGAAGAAAAAAATCATATATAAGTCGCACTTTTTGGGGGAAATTTTATTTTATAAAATCAGAGACCAGGAACCAGGATTTCATTTTGAAAGGCATGTATTTCAATTTGAACGGCAACAGTAATAATAACAGAATAGAGAACAACAGCCTGTTAACATAACATTAATGTTACGTTAACAGATACCAATAAAAAAAATAACATACCTTAACAAGATTTCAGATAACTATAAAATAAATAACATACCATAACAAGTTTACCAAACTCTCCATCTCACTCCAAATCACTAAATCCACTGAATTAATTCTCGGTGTCACTTCGGAACAACTCCGCGAACTCCAGAGGTAAACATTTTCAGTGGTACAGAAGTAGTAGTAGTAGCAGATACTGGTACACGAGCCCACAGCGCCCTCTCGAGGCTGACACGAGAGGGCGCAATTTTAATATATAGCGGTAGCGGTAGTTTTCAAGTCAAGCCATCAGAGGGCGCTCTGGAGTATAAGTCGCAGGACCATCCAAACTACGACTTATAGTCCAAAAAATACGGTAGTGCTTTTCCAACATCAAGGCACTCAAAGCACTTTACATCACCCAGTCACACACCAGTGTACGCAGACACTAGGGGTGAGGTGGGTTCAGTGTCTTTCCCACGGGCACAATGACGACATCTGTAGGGACTGGAATCACACCAGCCAACCTGTGGGTCAGTGGATCTGACCACTCAGCCGACAATGTTTTTTTTACGTTGAGAGCGGGATTTGAACTCCCAACATTCGGATCAGTGGAAGAGCACTCTACCAACTGAGCTCCATCCCATGATACTTCAAAAACTGCGTATATTGAAACTACAATTTGAAATATGATTAATCTTGTAGTGCTAGCATATGGACAAAATCAGCATGAGGTAAAGTACTTGAGTGAGTAGTACTAGTAGTGATTCTTAATATGTTACAGTATTGTACATGATGCATTTTGTCTTGGCTCTACGGTTTACTGGATGTTCCATCGACTGGCCTAAATCCAATTGTTACAGATTGGATTTCCCAGACATGCTAATCATCACATCAAGAAAGAGTGGCTCAAGTTACACTGGAAATGAACCTCAAGCGGGTTCCGTAGGCTGGAGTAATAAGTATAAGACTACAGCAGACACGCCAAGATGTTTCTGTGTTCTTCTCATGGCAGAATACTTCAAAATGTAGTACTCATTTACATTTATTTTCAGTGGCTGCTCCAAGACTCTGGAATGCACTTCCACTGAATGTTAGACAGGCCGACTCACTTCCTGTTTTTAAATCCCTTATTAAAACTCATTTTTTTAGATTGGCTTTTAACTCAGTGTGAGTAGTTGACTTTTATCATGTTCTGTTTTTAATGTTACTGTGTCTCATGTTTTTGTGTTTTAACCTGTGTACAGCACTTTGGTCGACTGTGTTGTTTTAAAAGTGCTTTATAAATAAAGTTGGATTGGATTGGATTTATTTGAGTAACGGTTGATTGAAGTTCTACAAAAATTTCAAACTCAATTATGTTCATTTTATTTTATACTATGACCATCTAAAAACATTCAAGCTAATATGAATAATTCTTGAGTATACAGTATTCATTACCTATTAAAGTTCAAGTAATAGGCTTTATATTTGCACTATATTGGAATTCTTGTGCAAGGCTGTCAGGGGTTCAAGAAAAAAAATATTTAAAAGTGCCTTTGTGAATATTTACACGGACCACACGAGTGTTGCCAAGATACTAAAATTTCAGACTTAATTTCGATACTAAGGAATAGACTTCATACTCAATACTGATTCCGATAATAGGATGATAATAGAAAACACTCTTTCTTTAGGCTATAATATGATTGTGAAAATAATAAATAATGTGAAATGAGTATCTAGTTTTGATACTTGTTTGATTATCGACTAATATTAGATTTTCAATACTTTTAACAATAAATAAATAAATACATAAATAGTTCTGTTATGCAGGGATGAAAGTGAACAGCAATGAAAAAAGCTGAAAGTCCCCCCACTTCACTTTGATCCCACGTTGCACTACCTCCTCACAAAATTTTACAAATATATATGTTTGCAATAAAGTAAAACTGTAAATCAAAGCACAAACCACATTTTATTGACAGGTACTAGTGGTGACATACACATAAATAAGTTTTGTCTATCTATCTATAGTTTGTAAATCTATCTCCATTTTATCTGATAAATGTTAATTTTTTTTGCACTTAAATGGTCACATCTTTATACAGCGCTTTTCCACCTTCAAGGCACCCAAAGCGCTTTACAACAAGGAACCAATCACCCATTCAAACACACATTCACACACCAGTGTACGCAGACACTGGGGGCGAGGAGGGTTAAGTGTCTTGCCCAAGGACACAACGGCAGCATTCATCTGTGGGAGCTGGAATCGTACCAACCAACCTGTGGGTCAGTTGATCTGACCGCTCAACCACTGATGTTTCTTATGTCAAGAGCGGGATTTGAACCGCCAACCTTTGGATCAGTGGACAAACACTCTACCAACTGAGCTACTGCCGCCCCTAAACACTCTGTGCCCCGTTTTTGGACCCTCACCCAGTTTGAGGACCCCTTCCTTGATTTTTTATTTTATTTATTTTTTAACCTGTTTTTTCAAATTCACATTCTCTTACTGGTTTTGCAGTGGTATTTACCAGATTCTGCACATTTACTAAACGCACGTCATGACAAACAGATGCATTTGTGCACTTTTATTAGGCAAAATTCAACCACATGCCGCTGTAGACCTGCTCTGTGCCGACACTGTAACATAAATTTAGATTTGCTTTGCACTTAGTCTTACACTTCTAATCAGAGGCATTGAGGAGGGAGCCTGTGTGCGCTATGAGCAGGAGGAGCGAGAGTGTGAAAAAGAGCGGTGCGCTGACTTGAGGCGGACAAACAGGTAGGATGTTTTATAAAGTTTAACCTGCTCTGTGATACACGCTGGTACGCAAAGGTACACGCTGTTGCGAACAAGCTGCGTGCGCTGGTGGCGCTCGTGGTGCCGCAGTGTCATCGACTCCAGTCGAGTGTATGGGCTGCAGTGAGAAGCCCCGAGTGCTCCCGCACACCGATAAAAGTTTATTGCTGACCACAGCAGCCGTAATGAAATATGATCGCACACATCTCGAGACCGGTGTCAAGTACTACAGCACTACAATCTACCCACACTAACTTGGCGATCAACTGGTAGATCGCAATGTATTGGGCACCCCTGTTTTAGACACTATTTTGCGTCCCTATTCAGCTCAATACTGGACGCATACTTTTGTTTCTGAATATGGTACAATTCTTTTTTCAAGGGAGGGTTGGCAACCCTAAACACAATTATACATATGTGACCTTCCGCAGAAAAACAGGACACAAGTCATCCCGGGGGCATTTTGAGTTATTCACAGATTCTGAATGTGTAGATTCTAAGCTTTCCAATGATGCCTTACACATGGAAATCTGACAATCTGACCTGAAGTTGTGGCCATTTGAAAGCAGGACATCTCAAAATAATGATCTTGAGAAAAGCTTCTCTAAAGATCCTCTTGTCCAGGCCTTCAGAACTCATTTGCATGACGTTAAGTTAATGACTATCACTGTGATGTGGTGTTTACATTCAGGAAAGGTCAGAATTAGTGCAGAATTATACTTTGTTAAAATGGAAATGCTTTTATAACAAAAAGTCCATATAACCATTCAATAATTAAGTGAAATTAAGTTAAAAATCACCTGTATTGTCAATACAATACAAAATAGTATAGGACACCACACACACGCATGCGCGCGCGCACACACACACACACATGCACGCACGCGCGCACACACACACACACACACATACACGCACGCACCCACACACACAAACACACACACATACACACACACCTGTCCTGGTTTAGTCTTATTTTAGTCCTGTTTCAGTCCTGGTTTAGTCGTGCTTTAGTCCTGTTTTAGTCCTGTTTTAGTCCTGTTTTGGTCCTGGTTTAGTCCTGGTTTAGTCCTGTTTTAGTCCTGTTTTAGTCCTGGTTTAGTCCTGTTTTAGTCCTGTTTCAGTCCTGGTTTAGTCCTGCTTTAGTCCTGTTTTAGTCCTGTTTTAGTCCTGTTTTAGTCCTGGTTTAGTCCTGGTTTAGTCCTGTTTTAGTCCTGTTTTAGTCCTGTTTTAGTCCTGGTTTTAGTCCTGTTTTAGTCCTGTTTTAGTCCTGTTTTAGTCCTGTTTTAGTCCTGGTTTAGTCCTGTTTTAGTCCTGTTTTAGTCCTGTTTCAGTCCTGGTTTAGTCCTGCTTTAGTCCTGTTTTAGTCCTGTTTTAGTCCTGGTTTTAGTCCTGTTTTAGTCCTGTTTTAGTCCTGTTTTAGTCCTGGTTTAGTCCTGGTTTAGTCCTGCTTTAGTCCTGTTTTAGTCCTGTTTTAGTCCTGTTTTAGTCCTGTTTTAGTCCTGCTTTAGTGCTGGTTTTAGTCCTGGTTTTAGTCCTGTTTTAGTACTGGTTTAGTCCTGGTTTAGTCCCGGTTTAGTCCCTGTTTAGTCCTGTACACACACGCATGTACACACACGCTAATGTTGACACAAGCCGCTGCTTTCAACTAATATCTCAATTTGATGCAGAAATAATATGATAATGACTCACCCCGTGTCATCGTGTTGTCGGATAATGCGCGTGTCTCCACGTGTATTCGCGTATGCGCTTATATCCCCGGACTTTCTGCTGCTAAAGTATCCAACCGCACTTTGTACATGAGCTCCGAAGAAACGGACCTGTCACGAACGTGTCATGTGTCCAAGTGGAAGTTAAAAGTCCATTTTCATGTCCTTTTTGTCTCACAATGCCACGTACATATTCACGAGTTCCTCACGGCTGATAGGCGAACAAGGGAAACCCCTTCGGTGCTTCTCGCAACAGTATTGGCAGGCGCACGAGCGTGGGATAATATGTTATACATGCTTTTCTTTCTGAAAAACAAGCCAATTTGAAATTAAAAATTAGTTTTTAACGTCACTAATGCTGTTATCTGAAACATGGAGTGGCTTCTTCATGATCTCAACTAGCACATTCTGCAAAAAAAACGAAAATCACAAATTTTGAAAAAAAAAAAAGCAATATCTCCATTTCACTAATGCCGACAAGTGGACGGTTTTAGCGTGGTCGGACATATATATACACGCAAAATTTTTCTCAACGGATTTGCACTGATATAAAAAAATGACCCAGACGGCTGACGAAGCCTCTCGGATGAGCGGCGAAACGTTTTCAATCAAACAAACTTTGTCCAGTTGACAAATTGAACTTCTCCTTTGATCTTCTAATGCAAATATCTCCATTTCACTAATGCCGACACGTGGACGGTTTTAGCGTGGTCGGACATAAATGTTGAAAAATGTTGAAATGGCTGTTAGCTGATCGCAGTTGATATGTTGAAAACACAATTTCAAATGACAGTATAGAATTAGAAGTGGGGATGGACAGTACATCGGTTGGTATATTGGTATTGGCTTATATTGGAATGTTTTTGCAGATATCAGCTTTGGTTCGTATCGGGGAATATTTGGCACCAATATTTTCTCTGTACTGTCCCATTCTCTGTGTGCCCATGTGTCATTTCCAGTTTGTATATCAGATATCAGTATTGGATCAAAAAAACTCATATCTGACCATCCCTAAGTAGAAGCCATAGACTGTCTAAAGTGGACTAAGGGAGTGTGACGTCACCAACAGCGTTCGGCTCCAGCTTCGAAGCCGAGTTTTATATAAGGAATAGAAATTGATTTACAGGCAAAATAGCAAAATAAAAACACCAGGATCATGTAGGGCAGGTTAATATGAACATTTTAAGATTAAAATGATGAGGTTCACAGCAGCGGTTACGGAGAGAAGAGCAATGTTTTTTCAGTACAAAGTGAGATTGGAAATTATGATAATGGAGATGGAAGCACCCCCATGCTCACTTCCTATTTAAGTGCTTAAATGGCACTTAAATGACAATGACACTGCTGCTTAAGTGACACTTAAATGACATTGACACCGCAGCTTAAATTACACTTAAATAACAATGACACTGCTGCTTAATTGACACTTAAATGACACTGACACCGCTGCTTAAATGCCTTTTGTACTTTTGCTATGGGTAGATGTGATGTTTTAGTCATTATGTTTATTGTCTTATTATAAGATGTTTGATGTTCACTGTGGGCCTGGGGAGCGCTGCAATTTCAAATCCTGTGTGTGCAACCTGTACACATGGTTTTTGACAATAAAGCAGACTTTGAAGTTTAACAAGCTGCCAGATCCCCTACCCAGCAGTGCGTAGAGTGGTACAAACCTGGTAAACCACCAAAACGTCATCGTGGACAGAAAGCCTGCAGTGTTCTCGGGGCAGGGATTCTGAGGAGAAAGGGAATAAGAGTGAGAAAGTAGGTTAGCGGAGGATAAGCGTGCATTAACAAGTCCACCACCCACATGCACAGTCTGCTTCAATGACTGCAGACACAGAATGCACAAGGCAAAACTCTTACAAAGTGCGATATGCAACTGCTGTCATATTCAAAAATAAAGCTACAAGTATGAGTGGCATTATTTCAGGGCCCATATTATCCGTTCTTCTCTCAGACAGAAAAGTCCTGCAATTGCCAATTTCTACAGAACTAAAGGTAAAAGGTAGCTGAAAATTACTGCTACATGACATCACAAGGTGGAGCAGGGCATTTTGAGCTTTGGAGATGTGGACAGACTAATAATAAAGGGTTACTGAAACATGTGTGAATGAAACAAAAGACAACTCCCAGTAGCCAGTCTTGTTCAAAAGGCCTGAGGTCCAACAAATAAATAAAACTGAATCAAAAACTAGCCATAGAAGTTACTTATTCAATCCTCAACAGCTTGAAGCTTCTTGTATTTGTGGGGAAGCTGGCCAATGTGGTCTTAAGTAGGAGGCAGACTCTGAAAATATTTCTTTTGTCCCAAGACTTATTTAGACATTTCACCGTGACATTTGTGGCAATCAAAATAATACATATTTACAAAAAAATAAATGTGCTCAAATTAGGCATAAGCAACAGAAATTAACGCAACTAAAGCAAAACCCACATGTGCACGGCTACACTGATGAGAACCCCCGAAAGCAGTGATGTTACGAGATGGGCCGAGGCTTCGAAGCGTGTGCCGAGTAATGAAGGGGACGTTTCCGCGAAGCACATTTCGAGGCTCGCTTTATTTGGGGGAGGAGCCAAAATTATGACGTTCGAAGCCTCGCTGCCCGCCTGTACCACGTGATTACTTCGGGAAGCGGTTCAGATTTTGCCACAAGCTTTTCCAGCTGTATAGACCCCTCAGGCTCCATTCAAAATGTGGGGATTTGAAGGAGAGTTGCATCAGTTGAGAGTTTGGAGAGTCTAGATACTAGAGTTGCATAGCGTTTATATAGTTTGGAGAGAGTTTGGAGATATTTTGGAGAGAGTTTGAAAAGTTTAGGGAGAGAGATTTAGGAGAGTAGGATAGGTGATAGGATGGAGCCAGTGAGGAAGAGGTCTCCCCCTGTGTGGGAACACTTTGATCTGGAAACCAAAACCTGTTGAGAAACTCTTGTTTATGAATTTAAAAAAATGCCCTGTCCTGTACATCATTGTCCAAGTGACACAAGCATAATCTGTGCCCTTTTCCTAGTTCCACAAGCACTTTCACTGTCCTCTGCCCAAATATGCCCTTGCCAAATATGCCCTTATGTACAGGCACATAATGCCAAAGGCAGAGATTCTTGTACCAGATTATAGCTTCAAAGCTAATTTCCATCTGTAGTCGTTTAACCTGTCATATATGATCATTTTGGAAAAATTTACACACACAGAATGCTTACAAAATTGATTATACACATATGTGATAATATATGTTTAAAAAGTATTTGGTCATACATGTTTCGTAATTCATAGTCATTCCCAACAGACACAAAAATCATCAGATACAGCTGCCTGTGATTACACACATGGCCAGTAGGTGGTTTCGTGCGCATATGAAGCTTCGAGAAGTGAACCTTTTCTCGAACCAATTGGCTCAAGTGGTTCAATGCCTCATGAGGCTTCATCTCACCATCACTACCCGAAAGGCTGAGCTGACCTGCTTTTATAAATACTCCCCCAGGAAGCTCCTCCCTCCAGGTAAGTACACAATCTCAGCAGGTTGGATGTGCAGCAACTTTACTTTTATCTAAGTTCCTGTTAACTTACTGAAAGGACCTAAGTCCCCCTTTAAACAGAAATGCTCAACATAATCTACAAACACCAAAACATCAAAATCAAATACAAAACCCAACAAACAAAAGGAACTGAAACCAATTCTCCCCCTCCACATGGTCTGGCCCAAACCTCCCCCCAGAGGCTATAAATATGGCAGCCTCAGGGCACACCCCCTCTTTTGTCTCCAGACCATGTGGAGTAACAGGTAAGCAGGTAAGTGAGGTGTTTGACCAAATGTACCAAATTTAACCAAATAAAATCATTTAAAGTAATTTGAATGTGTGGTGATTAACTAAACAAAACTAAATAAAACAAACCGGGATAATTGTATTTAGCAGTTTAGTAGTGATGGTGAAATGAAGCCTCATGAGGCATTGAACCACTTGAGCCAATTGGTTCGAGAAAAGGTTCATTTCTCGAAGCTTCATATGCGCACGAAACCACCTACTGGCCAAGTGTGTAATCACAGGCAGCTGTATCTGAACCACAATGTGTGACCCATTGAATTGTTGTCTGTTGGGAATGACTATTAATTACAAAACATGTATGACCAAATAATTTCTGTACATATATTCTCATATGTGTATAATAAATTTTGTACGTATTCTGTGTGTGTAAATTTTCCCAAAATGATCATATATGACAGGTTAAAGGACTACAGATGGAAATTGGCTTTCAAGCTATAATCTGATACAAGCATCTCTGCCTTTGGCATTATGTGGCTGTACATTGTCCTGTTAAATAAATAAAATAAAATGAAATGAAATGTAAAGCTGTTTTTTCTGAAAATGACAAGGGCATAATTGGGCAGAGGACAGTGAAAGTGCTTGTGGAACTAGGAAAAGGACACAGATTATGCTTGTGTAACTTGGACAATGATTTACAGGACAGGGGAATTTTTTTTATTTTTATTCAGAAACAAGAGTTTCTCAAGAAGTTTTGGTTTTCAGATCAAAGTGTTCCCACACAGGGGAAAACCTCTTCCTTGCTGGCTCAAGTCTCGCGCGTGTCTCGAGTGTGACACGCAATTCAACGTGTTCACACGCTCACACGCCACACATGGTATTTCTCACGCTGAAATTTTGGTAAGCAATTCAAAACTCTAGCCGCTGGTCACAGCACTTCTGTGCCCAGAAAACTGGTCTGTGTGGCTCAGTTATGCAGGCACCGCGCCGTTTTCAGCGAAAAAAAGTCACTCGCACTCCCCCAATATAAATCTCACTCCGACCAAACTTGAAAACTTGAGAGCCCTGCTATCACCTATCCTACTCTCCTCACTCTCCTAAATCTCTCTCCCTAAACTTTACAAACTCTCTCCAAACTATATAAACGCTATGCAACTCTAATATCCAGACTCTCCAAACTCTATCCAAACTCTCAACTGATGCAGCTCTCCTTCAAATCCCACATTTTGAATGGAGCCTGAGGGGTCTACGGCTGGAAAAGCTCGCGGCAAAATCTGAACCGCTTCCCGAAGTAACCACGTGGTACAGGCGGGCAGCGAGGCTCGAACGTCATCATTTTGACTCCTCCCCCAAATGAAGCGAGCCTCGAATTGCGCTTCGCGGACACGCCCCCTTCATTACTCGGCACACGCTTCGCAACCTCGGCCCATCTCGTAACATCACTACAGTTTAGTTGAATATGGAAAAATTAATATGAAATTAATGTGAGAACACAGGGACAAAGTCCTTCTTTGTCACAGTATTACTTATTATATTGTAATATTGATTTCATATATTGAACGATAAAGCCTAGTTTGACGAGCCTTTATGAGAACATGAGAGCATAGACGGTGGTGTGTAGTAGGACAGGACTCACAGGGTCTGTAACCACGCTGGAGAAGAGTGGAGGTCTCTCATTGAAGCAGCAGAGGATGAGCTCACACAGGATCAGGACAAAGTAGAGGTAGAACGTGGTCAACCTGAATGCATCGCTTTTCTCCTCAATCTGAAACATCAACACACGGTCAAGAGCGGGTTACACGTAATGGAATCCAAAGCAAACCTCCAGTGTTAGTACATGTTATGTCAGTGTATGGTGTGGACCGTGTCATGTGATCTGTTTGTAGTCACACATATACACTACTTGTGTGCATATGACCGGTTAGACTATGCATTTCACTAAAACATAGTTGACATAAGTATATGGAAGATTTTACCCAAAACTTGTCTAGTTGATTTCAATTTTTTACATGATTTTACTTCTTGGTTGGACATGGGTAGAGACAATTCCACAACTGTTACCTAGAAGCCATAATGTTAAAGGCACTAAATTGGATTTTTACTGTGTTTAAAAACTGGTTTGCAGTGGCCCTAAATTATTTCTCACTTAATGTTAAAGTAAATGTGCCTGTGAGGTAATTTGTTCTCTTCATTTGACCCATCCTTCTGGGGCACCTCATCAGGAGCAGTGGGGACCCATTTCCGTGGTATTGTTGCTAGTCTTGGCCAAGACTACCTTAGCTGGAGGATTTGGCCTATGATGTACTCAGCCGCTGTGTGGCTAGCACCGTAATTACGATTTTTCCATTCTTCTAATTCTTTTAATCCTAATTATTCACTGCAATGAGTTTATGAGTTATAAGATCTTTATTCTCTTTCAGATACCATTTTCTATTTCATGAAATAATGCAGTTAACTTTCCATCTCCAGAAAATTACATATGATCTCTATATTACACTAAGCTGAGTTCTTCTTTCAAACAGAAAAACTCTTCCACCTTGTGATTTCATGTGGTAATACTAGAAGTGCTCCATTTTGTTTTTAAACTCCATACACTTTCATTTGAATATTATTGATGATTTCCGATGAATACTGTACCACTGCATGACATCACAAAGTAGAACAGAGCATTTTGAGTTTTTGAGACGCAGACAGACTAACAAGCCAACCAGGATTACGCAAATACAATTAAACAAAACACAACTCCAGGTATGTTTTTGATGAGGTAACAGCATTCTAACATGTCTTAAAGACCACAAGAGTCCATTCTGTGTAATACAGGACCTTTAAGGAAATGTGATTAATCAATGCAATCGATTACTGTTTTATTCATTAGCCAACTCCATTACCGGCCCTAATTAATATATGATAAAAGGAGAAATTCAATTTGTCAACTGGACAAAGTTTGTTTGGTCGAAAACGTTTCGCCGCTCATCCGAGAGGCTTCGTCAGTTCTGGTTCTAGTGCTGGTTAGACCCTGTTTATATCTAGCTGCAGGGAGGAGCTCCCTACACTGAAATAGCTCTGACACTGTCTCCACTAATCTGTCTCTCTTGTATTACAAATTCCTCTGGCGTCTAGTATTAGCATATCCATTCAGCCCTTGGAGGCGCTCACTACACTGAAATAGCTCTGAAACTATCAACTAATCTGTCTCTTTGTTTTTCAAATTTCTCTGGCGTCTGGTTTAGCATCCCTATTCAAGCCTAACGACCCTCTCCACCCCTCTGCCCTGGCTTGTCTGCCCTAATGTTTCTTTGTCTGTTTTTGACTTGGTTTGAGAATCGAATTATAAATGGGAGACAAGTTATGTCTAACTCCCCCATTTCTGTTTAACGACGGATTCTCTCTTTTAGCCAGGGAAAAGAACTGGTTTGAGAGGGGAGTTAAAGAGGCAAACTAGACGCCAGAGAAATTTGAAAAACAAAGAGATTAGTTGAGATAGTTTCAGAGCTATTTCAGTGTAGTGAGCGCCTCCCAGGGCTGAATGGATATGCTAATACTAGACGCCAGAGGAATTCGTAATACAAAAGAGACAGATTAGTGGAGATAGTGTCAGAGCTATTTCAGTGTAGGGAGCTCCTCCCTGCAGCTAGATATAAACAGGGTCTAATCAGCACTAGAACCAGACCTGACGAAGCCTCTCGGATGAGCGGCGAAACGTTTTCGACCAAACAAACTTTGTCCAGTTGACAAATTGAATTTCTCCTTTTATCATGGATTCTACCTGGACGACTGAGGTACTCTTCTCGCTAATTAATATATTTTTTTAATTTGCTGAAATGTTTGTTTTTTTCATCAAACTCCACCTACCCCTTAGTACAAAGTCTGTTTCTGAATTACCTCCAATTATGCAGGGTCTCCACACAGCCTCACTCACCTGGCTGTACAGTTGCAGGATCTTGGAACGAAAAGGCACTATGGCACACAGCAAGGACAGGAACCAGAAGATAAAGAGCACTCCTGACGACTGCACCCCACGTAGCCTCTCCAGCTGGATCAGGAAGGTGGCCAGCAGCTGAAAACAGAGCACCCACAAACACATGGCTCAGTGAGTTTGTGGATTTCTGCTGACCAGAACTCGCCTTCACGGACCCGTTGGCAAATTTATGTTGGCACACTTTAAAAGATTTTGTTTTAAATCCTATTAAAATCCTGTAATTCCCAATATTATAACATTGCCAAAAATACTTCCAGTGCTTAAAGAGGGCGTATTAAGCTAAGTCGACATTTTGGAGATTTCTACCATGTCCACCAACGTTGTTTCCCTCATCAAAACATGCTTGAGAAGGTTTAAGATGTCATCCGTGCATGTTTGAGTAATCTAGCAATCTCTCACAGCCCCTATTCAAAGGCCTATATTCAAACCCTTCTTACAGTTAGCTTGTGTAAAAGGCTACAAAACAATACAATATATGAATGTGATGCAATGTGCAGCAGATTCATTAGCGGGATGCGCATCGATTGTGTTGAGATAGTGTTCTGAAGGGGGAGTGACTTAGCGCGGAGAGCAAAGGAAGTTTTTTGTGGTGAATAAAGCATTTTCAAAACAATACAAGGTAGCATGGTGATCTAAATGTATTATGTGCAATTAAGTTCTAAATAAAATACTGTCACAAAGTTCAGTGTTGTTTCTGTCGGCACAAAATAAGTTGTCAACTTCAAAAGTAAAGCTACAAGTAAAAGTGGCAATATTAAAGTGCCAATATTATGCTATTTTTTTTATTTATGTTAAAATGTAGTTTCCTCTTCACAAACAGACCTAGAGTTGTGTTTTGTTTCATTCACAAATGTTTAACACACAAACCCTACATATTTAGACTGAGTTCTTCTCTCAAACAGAAAACACTCAGACTTCTTGGGTTCTTTTTTAAAGACAATACAGTAACATGTATTTACCTTGTCGACACGTTTCGGCTGCTGCTGCTGCCATCTTGAGAACTGTCACTGGTGTTGGTGGTGATGTTTCGTATATCAACTGTTGTTATTTCCTGTAGGCGTGGTGATGGGAGGTGTGGTCAGTCTGAACGACCTGCCAGGTCCATCAAGCTGACCACGCCTACAGGAAGTAACAGCAGCTAATATATAGCCATTTCCCAATTCAGCGAGTGCACGGTTCGGAGAGTGCTTGGAGGGGAATGTGCGTCATATCCAGCGCGACAACTGCTGTTCCATTTCGTTTTTGTCCCATGCACAGTTAAGACGCGGTCCGAACAGCGCAGTCGTTTCCATGGAAATCGGGGCGTGGACCAAGCGTGCAAACATGCACGCTT
The DNA here is from genome assembly GCA_036785185.1 of Paratrypauchen microcephalus. Taxonomy (NCBI): domain Eukaryota; kingdom Metazoa; phylum Chordata; class Actinopteri; order Gobiiformes; family Gobiidae; genus Paratrypauchen; species Paratrypauchen microcephalus. The sequence goes on from JAVJIX010000075.1 coordinate 1,658,177, forward strand.
CACACACTCAAAAGCCCCAGCATGCACAGCGTGGCAGGATATATGACTACAAAGATGGACTCGCCAGCAACATTGCCATGTGACAGTTGCGACTTTACTATAAAATGTGTGTACTGGTTCACCGCACCTACAACTATGCTACATGAAACTCTTCATAAACTACGCTAAACATGTGTGACAGTAGCCGTAACGGCATAGTTCACGACACCTGTATTACCGTTCACATGCTTTTTCCCTTACACTTCTATATTTCCTTTGCTGTTGTAATGCTGGATATTCTACAGTATAACCATGTCCCAATTCGAAGTATTACTAGAGTCGCAATAGAATAATATTTTTGTCTTTAGGGAACAAGGAGCAGACCACCCGGCTCATTGAGCTGAAGCGGGACCTCAATCAATCAATCAATCAATCAAACAATATTTATAAGGCGCTTTTCATACAAAATTGTAACAAAAAGCGCCTTATAGTGGTCAAGGATTAGAAGATTGACCTTTATTGATCTCGCACAGGAGAAGTTGTTTCTATATTTGACCCGGGGACCATCCCCATGATTTTGTTTTGTTATTTAGGCTTGGTCAGGCCCTAAGCTGGAGGATTTTACCTATGGCGCATGTTTAGGTTGGTGGGGGAAACCGGACCTGTTCCATTTCGCAGACGCCCATGCGGTCCACGGACTGCATTCAGGGCTGAACAAGTATGCACCGCCTCGACTGCAGGCTGAGACCACACTCCGAACCGTGCACTCGCTGAATTGGGAAACGGCTTTTGACACGTCACCACCAACACCAGTGACAGTTCTTAAGATGGCAGTAGCAGCAGCTGAAACATGTCAACAAGGTAAATACATGTTACTGTATTGTCTTAAAAAAAAAAAAAAAAACAAGAATTTAAAGCACATAAGAAGACAAAATTAACATCTTAAAACACCAAATTAACACATTTGGTTTAGAAAACACTCGAAATCCACCTCGTGATGCCATGTGGTAAAACATTAGGTACTTCAATGTGTTTTTAAACTTCATACACAATCATTTGGATGATTTCAGCCTTGGAGTTGCCAGTCTCTACTGAACTAGATGTAAAAGGTAGCTGTTAACTTGAAAACTACCACACCACACATCACAAGGTGGAACAGAGGATTTTATGCTTTGGAGATGCAGACAGACTAATAATAAAGAGTTAATGTTTGAGTAACTTTAACTCTACTCAAACATTAATGAAACAAAACACAACTTCATGTATGTTTTTGAGGAAGTAAGAACATTCTAACGTGGCTAAAATAAGACCCAAAATCTATCCAAAATACTTTCCCTTGTACTCTAAAAAGTACATTTTTTACTTGTACTTGTACTGCAAAATTCTTACCGAGACATGTACAGGGACATTTTGGGTGGATTGCAAAAATACAATGTGGTTATTGTTTCCAATGTCATGATCAATGTCCTTACCATGGTCATCCCAAGCACCAGTGGAGTGACATAAAAAACAGGAGGTGGGCTGTATTCTGCCCGCTGGTGGAATGTGTAAAAGAGGTCGGCCCAGCATACTATCCATAGTAACAAGCCAAATGCCTACAACAACAAAGAAGGAGAATTACAAAATACACAATACTGGGAAATGCAGAAAGGAGTATACACATTATTGTTGACTAGTTTTGTTTTGACAAGTTGATGAGAGGCCATATTTTGTTTCTGTTGATACCATTTTTAAAAAGTAGTATTATCACAACTGAACCTGGGTTGGGCGAGGGTCTGAATAGTAGTATAAAACAAAGTAAAACTGATTAGCTGGTCAGTCTACAGTCATATTTTCTTCTGGAGTCTCAGTATTGTTCTTGGCTGCCAAAAACAGCTTCAATAGATGGAGAGTGCTACTGTGCTTATTAAGGCTTTTTATATTACAACACAGGAACACGTGCTTTATTATATTACTGGATGTTTATTTTAGATGATTTATTAATGATCAGGTGCTTGTAAGAGCTCAATTACAAAGTGTTCATGCAATGAATAGACCCAGTGTACAACCTGATCACCAGGATGTCTTTCACACCTGATTGTGTTCTTAATCATTGGCAACAGTTTTCCACACCAAGCCCACTTTGGCCATATATGGAATTTCAGAGGGTTTCTAACCAAATACATATGCATTCTCTATGTAAATGAAACGTAAATGAGCGCGGAGGTGTTTGTATCTGGATGTTGGTGAATTAGGTGCAACTGTGACTTAAGAAGGAATTTGTCTTGCTTAAGAACGCTTTGTGAATCTGGTGCAGGGTTTTTTCAACATCTTCTTAAAGTGGAAGAAATTTTTAAAGAAATTATTCATGAATGAGGCCCAAAGAATTCAAGTAGTGGTGTTACCGTTTTGACCCTGTTCTTTATAGACATCATGATGTAGCCTTTTCTGTTCCTGTGCAGATACAAAAAGTAGAAGGGGGACGCAGCCCACAGGTAGATACAGGGCAGCCATGACAGCACAGTGAGCTGAAAACACTGGGGCAGGTCGGGCCGGTCCGAGTGCAGGGTCAGATTGGCTTCCTGCACACACAAGAGAGGAAAAACCTTTGTCACACGCTCACTGACTTTTTAAAGAAACAAAACAATTTAATAAATTGTGAAATGAAACAAGACAAATGCATAATAAATGATGTCATCATTTCAGAGGAAGGGTAGGGGTCTTTAGGATTATGAAGTGTTATGTCACTTTTGGGTCAAAAGCGTATCAGTTTGTAAACTATTTTTCTCCTCTTTTTTATCTAGTCATAACAGTTTTTGCAGTAAAAAGGGATTGCAGTTGTTTAATCTTAAGAAGGTTATACATATAACAGAAAGTGTACAAGGTTAAAGTAAGAAGCTAGGCTTGGCTTAAAAAAGGGAGATATACACTATCCTACGTTATGCTACATTTTTGGTACAGTTTAACATACATTTTTAATAGGTAATTGTCAGTTGGACAGAAGTGATATAATTTCACTTCCCCTAGATTGGGCCCTTAGATTGTTTCAGGAAAAAATGGCAGCAGAGTGTTGCAGCTCGACAGGTGCTGCTGCACCTCTCCTAAAAGAATCTTGGAAACCGCCTAATAACGTCATTGCAAATGGGATCTGTGCATCTAACTAATGTAACTTGCACTTTCCTAACTGCACCAGAATGAAGATTTTATTTGATCTTCGTATGGTTCTGTATGTCTAGGCTCTCTTAACACACCAGCTGGTCTAGAGCTTGTGAGCACGAACGCTGCGCAGTGAACCCCACAGCAATAGTGCCTTTTTGCTCCATTGTGCTAGTACACTCTATACTCTAACATCTTAAATGGCGGGCGAGCTAGGCCTGTCTGATGCGCATTGCCTGAGCGGCAAATCAAAAATATGCTGCCCTTCTTTGCACGGTTCTACTGCTGTGTGGGAACATTTAACTTAACCTCAACCCTGTGGATTATAGGGATGGGGCCAATCCGTAACCAGTATCGGATTCTGATACCAACGTAATTCACGGATCGGAAATTCCGATCCAACCTGCGAAAATTTCCGATCCATGTGATCCCCTCCCTACCGGCACCTCTCCCTTTCGAGCGCTCCGCCTGGTTTGCCTCCGGTGCAAACCTTTCGCTGCTACTGCAGGAGTGCTTACAAACTGCTATCTGGACTCTGTTCCCCTCATGCTCTCCCGACCTTCTCCTCCGCGCTGCTCTCTGGTTCAGGGGCCAAACTGCGGCACTTCCTGGTCTTGTGATAAACAGCGTAGAGTGGTGCGCTAAAGGGGGCCACATTAAAGGGGAAATCACTAATGTTAATTTGTGGGTTTATTTTGTTTTCTTAAGTCTCTTAGTTAATTAAGTCATATCATATGAGGGTTTATTTAAGTATTTTCTTTATTATGTTGAATAGCAGGTGTTTTATCATTATCATTATTACAGATATTTGTAGTTTAACAATAATGATGATAATACTGAAAACAAACAGTTTTGGTATCGGAATAGTATCGGTATCGGTCGATACCCAAATTCAGGTATCGGGATCGGATCGGAAGTAGAAAAATGTGGATCGGTGCATCCCTAGTGGATTATCAATCTTATGTGGATGCGCCGCCATCAGATGTTACTTTTCAACAAGTAGAGACACCAGCAACCCCCACTAAACAAACAAAAAGCACAACACATGAGAAAACATCAACAGGCCTTCATGCTAGTCATACTACTGGGTGACTTAAATATAAACTAGTTTGAAAAATCTCATAGGAGAAAATTAAAGGTACCATGGCATAACATTTTCACTTTCTGAGGTTTCTGAACATTAATGTGAGCTCCTCTACCCTGTTTAGGGCCCTCCCATGGCTAAAAGTTGTGAAATGTGTAAACTGAGCAATTGCGATCTTTTTCCGCGTTTAAAAAAAAGACAGCCCAAACGGGCGATTTTGAACAAGGGAACTTTCTGACGTCACACTCGTGGAAAGGTTTCTACCCCCCCGTCTGGATGTCCACCCTGTCTCTGGAAATCACGCCCAGAGAGTTTAGACCGCAAACGAGCTACGAAATGCGAGATGCGTTTTTTTATTTGCCTGGAGACACGTGAGAGTGTTTCCAGGCTCGGATGTCCTTTATCCGAGCCTCCGAACCTCTGAAACAGCAGTGGTTTAATTTTATTTTCTGTGGAAATGTGTTTTTTAAATAGAACGCGTCTCTTATCTTCCTCCGCGCTTAAAACACGGAAGTGGGTGACAGCGCACAGCGCAAGGCTAATCCAGGAAACAGCGGAGTATTTGGCCACAACCCACCCGCTGCACTGGCCTGTCTCTGTCCTCCTCATTTGCATTCAGAGTCTGAATCTATTGTTCTTTTGTTTTCAGTTTTTGTTAATACTGACAGAGAAGATTAACAAGAAGAATGGCAAAAGGAGAAATTCCATTTGTCCTTTTGGTGTCCACCAGCACTCTGACCAGAACTGAAGAAGCAGCTTGGATGAGCTGCGAAACGTATTCGACCAAATAAACTTTTGTCCAGTTGACAAACTGAATTTCTCCTTTTGCCATGGATTCTACCTGGATGACTGAACGATTGTACACACATTAACAAGAAGAGTAACATAATATCTAAAGTAATAACACAGCCGCCAGTGTAGTGACATTTTGTTCAGTTCTCTCTCTCTCTGCCCCTACACATTTAGATAAAGACACAGAAGGATCTGTTTTCTTTCGTCAAGTGGACAGCCCCAAAAAATCCCCACCTGTGCTGGAAAATTGATGCTGGCATATGACAAAAAAACAGGTGTGAATGTCAGTTCATTGACATGTGGACATCTAGTATATGAGCCATGTAGGCTGTGGGCTAGGACTGCGCCATATCCACTGATCTACTGTATAACCAAAGCTGGATAGGGTATTGCTAGCTTAGAGCTGTAAACACAGGCTGACAGAGACCTACAGCTTTCAAAAAGGTTGGATTTTATTACCTGGCCATCCAGAACAACTCTGAAAAGGCTTTTACAATGATGAGTGGATCTGGAGCTGTATCCTGTCGTGATTGTGGATTAACAGACAGATGAATGCTCCATTTGCGTAAAAAACAAACTTGGCTGCTTACACATAAATAAGGAGAAAAATCTACATGAAGGACTCTGAGACATTGTGATTTTTTACAGAATCAGCAAATGAAGTACCAAACGTAAATATTCTGTCCTGAATATTACAAACATTTTGGACAGGAGATGTCTTGCACATGTGCTACACAATAGTGGCTGTGGCTGGGTCATCTCAAGTTTGGGTTGAGTTTTTTCACACTCTATGGTCTGGTTCTAGACCCTTCTGGATTCTAACAGAATTTAGAAGAGATTGGATGGTCAGACAATAAACCATAAACCAGACCATAAACTTTTTTCTCAGCTCAAAATCCTTGAATTGTCTTAAACTACTTTTTAATATTTAGCTTAGGCTAAAGAGTAATCAGGTATCATGAGATCATGCTGCTTGTGTGGAAGAGAAGCACTACTGTACATGGTCGCTGGGCAGCACAATCACCAGCTGTACTGAGCCACTGATGCTAATCATGCAACATGCCCCACTAAGCTTGGCCCCTTCGCTTAAGTCAGTGGCCATGTTTGAACCCTGCATTGGGCTTGGCATTAGGGGTGGGCTATAAGCCAAAAAAAATCATATCATGATCTTCTTAGAGCTAGATCATGGTTTCAATTTGATCACGGTTCAAACACTTGAAGGATTTGGAGCTGAGAAAAAAACTGTGATCTGAAAATAGGTAAAAATGTTATAAAATTCAACCTTTTTGAAAGCTGAAGGCCCCTCTCAGGCCCTGTCAACTGAACACAAGTAGTTTGGTAGCCTTTAAGAAATAACTGTCTACAGAGCTGCTTTAAACAAAAAAGCAGGAAATATGGCAGTTCAACTTAAATATCAGAGCGCCACAGGGATGAGATCACAATTCCATTTTTATCACCATATTTCCTAGACCTACTCCCAAGCTGACCGAAAGCATGTTTAACGGGGAATTGAAGCCACAAGAATGCATAATATGTGTTTAAAGCCAGATGCTTTACACTGAGAAGAATCTGTAAACAGTTTGAGAACATAAGTGTTAACTGACCTCCCTGCCACACAATGGCTGTTTAATGGTTACACTCTTAAACAGTGTGTATGAAAGGTGTGGTGAAGCTTAATCAGAAACCTGCCCACAGAGATTAAGAAGAAAGGGGAAGTGCATATCCAAAGCACAGGTCCTGAATCTTCCAACAAATAAGGCCTTTAGCAGGTTATTTTAGGGCACGCTACTCTACTATGGGTGTGACTCCAAAAAGACTCCACGACAAAGAAGTGGAATTGAACAAGATTAATTCATTATCTGCACTAGCTCTCATGGTTCATCGTGAGCAATAAAATAAAATAAACCAGAAAACTTTATTAGAGATCGGCTGATATGGGTTTTTTTCATAGTTGATGCTGATACCGATTATTTAGAAAGGCTATTAGAAAGGCTATTTTTGGGCCAATATTTTTCACCTGTTTTGATTATTTTCCCCAAATTTTGTCACTTAAATTTACTAAACCCTCCCCTCAAGCCAATTTTTACTACAAATATAAAAGAGCTGTGTAGTCTTTAGATCAGGGGTGCTCAATACGTCGATCGCGATCGACAAGTCGATCTCCAGGGCTTAATGCTCAATTCCGATTATTTTTGTGAAATCCGATTTTTTGTGCATGCGCCCCGGAGGACACGACGAGGTCACACGCAGCGAGCGTGCTCATTGTTTACGGAAATCACTTAAAGTTGCATCAAAGGGACAGATTAGCTGACAGCAGGGGCCCGGGACTAAACCGGGACTAAACCAGGTATAACCCGGGACTAATCTGGGACTAAACCAGGTCTAAACCAGGACTAAACCAGGTCTAAACCAAGACTAAACCTGGTCCAAACCAGGTCTAAACCAGGTCTGAACCAAGACTAAACCAGGACTAAACCAAGACTAAACCAGGTCTAAACCAGGACTAAACCAGGTCAAAACCAGGACTAAACCAAGACTAAACCAGGTCTAAACCAGGACTAAGCCAAGACTAAACCAAGACTAACCCAGGACTAAACCAGGTCTAAACCAGCCCTCCCCCGGTCAAAAAGCACCCCTGCTGTAGATGTTCTGCACAGCTATCGCTTCATATTAAAGTCTTAAAGGTCCCATGGCATGAAATTTTCACTTTCTGAGGTTTTTGAACATTGATGTGAGCTCTACCCTATTTAGGGCCCCCCCATTGAGCATTTGCGATCCTTTTCTGCGTTTGAAAAAAAGACAGCCCAAACGGGCAATTCTGAACAAGGGAACTTTCTGACGTCACACTCGCGGAAAGGTTTCCACCCCCCGTCTGGATGTCTACCCACCGACTCTGGAAATCACGCCAAGAGAGTTTGGACCGCAAACGAGCTACGCAATGCGAGGTGCGTTTTTTTATTTGTCTGGAAACACGTGCGAGTGTTTCCAGGCTCGGATGTCCTTTATCCGAGCCTCCAAACCTCTGAAACAGCAGTGGTTTAATTTTACTTTCTGTGGAAATGCTTTTTTTTTTTTAATGGAAAGCGTGTTATATCTTCCTCCGCTCTTAAAACACGGAAGAGGGGCCAGGGCACCGCTAATCCAGGAAAAAGCGGAGCATTTGGCCACAACCCACCTGCTGCACTGGCCTGTCTCTGTCCTCCTCGCATTCAAACAATAATGCACAGAATAAAGCATTTCAGAGACATATTTAGCCTCATGAAGACAGTCAGAGTCATATCTCACGCACTGAGGTTTGATTTTGAAGGATTCATTTACAGTATTAGGGAATCATTAAGGTGCCATATAAAAGCATCAAGAAGTACCATGTCATGGGATCTATAATATAAATTTGTGTGTATTTTTAGGCCGTATATCCACTAAAACAAAATATCAGCCTATGCTGGAGATTTAAAAGTAGCTGGAGAAGTAACTTTTTTTTACAATCTGAGCCTTATTTCGGTAATAAAACAAGTTGTTTTACTCACCCATAGCACTTTGGTGTCATTTGGAGCAGTTTCGTAGATGTTGTGTTGTAGCGGGATCCGTGAACGTGAGTGCTCGGGGCATAGCTTTGCGGTCTCCAAATAACACAAACTTTAGCACTTTTCAAATCACAGAAGATCGCTGTGTCAGCGGAGACTTTAAGTGGATTCCAAAGCGGCCTGAAACCCGATATTCAGCTATAGTTTCATCTGATGACGTCATCAGAGAGGACAGCGCGCATGCGTGAACTCAGCTGTTTAGAAGATAAACACCGCTGTCAGCTCTCGGGTACAGTCCGTAAGAAGCTTAGAAGATGAAAACATCTCCGCTTGAGAAAATGGTGCGAACATGCATTTATCCCGGTTGCGAAAACAAAATTCCATCTTGGACGAAGTTGAGCTTTCACAGGCTTCCGCATCAGAATCCTGATTTATTGAAAATGTGGCTACTTGCTTTGAGAATGGACCCAAACATGACAGGGAAAGCTGTAAGACGTCTGGACCCTCGTGTTTGCAGTACTCACAGTTAGTATTATCAAAATATGACTATATATAGGCATAACAAACCAATTCAATGCAAACAAATAATTGTGTGTTGGCTACTTACTCAACTGAAAGTTGCCCGTTTGGTCCCGCAGGCTTTGCTGGCTCCTCCAATTCAACTTCGGAACACGAAAAAATGTTTCTATTACACCACGGTTCATCATGGCACGAATATCCTCCAGAGCTGACAGACACAGATTTCTGTTATCATCACCCAGACGTTCATCTCCTGGCCGCAAATCCCACTCGACACAGCAAAGGCATTCTTCCTCTGTTGCCATTGACATACAATGTTCATATAAACACCACAAGGTACTGTCTTTTCGTAGACGGGCCATCTCTTGCTGTTCTCTTGTGCGCTGCTCCTCAAGCTCTCTTCGCTTCCTTCTTTCTAATATCTCTTCCTCAGGCTCAAAATGGTAGGGACGGACATCATACTCAAATAAGTCCTCTTCAGTTTCAAAGTCCCAATCTTCAGCCATGTCTCGCAACAGAAAAGTAAAGTTCAGAGCGGTGTTAGCTTCTTTCGGACTAGCGGTGTTTACCTGCTAAACAGCTGAGTTCACGCATGCGCGCTGTCCTCTCTGATGACGTCATCAAATGAAACTATAGCTGGATATCGGGTTTCAGGCCGCTTTGGAATCCACTTAAAGTCTACGCTGACACAGCGATCTTCTGTGATTTGAAAAGTGCTAAAGTTTGTGTTATTTGGAGACCTCAAAGCTATGCCCCGAGCACTCACGTTAACGGATACCGCTACACCACAACATCTACGAAACTGCTCCAAATGACACCAAAGTGCTATGGGTGAGTAAAACAACTTGTTTTATTACCAAAATAAGGCTCAGATTGTAAAAAAAAAACATTACTTCTCCTTTAAGACCGATAGCCTATAGCCACAGTCCAAATATCGGCCCAATATATCTAAAAAAAAAGGTTTATGCCAGTCTGTGGAAGATTCCGGGCAAATCAAGATCATCTCCACAGAGACAAACAGGTGGTGGACCCTCAACCAGAAAAGTTATAAGCCAGCTCTGTGGAGGTTTTAGATTTATCTTTGTTAGAATACTCCCAAAAATTGTCAATATATTAAAGGGATATGCCACCCCCAGGTCAAATTTGGGCATCTCCCCACAGTCCAGAGACTAAAATAAGTGGTGGAAAGCGTTTTCCTGCTCACCCAGCCATTGTCCGAGTCTGTCGCCACTGACCGCCGCGGTATCTGGTGCTCCTCCGCCTTAGACTGGAGTCTAACGTCGCCAGAGAAAGATTTCGGCCAAAAGGAATTAATTTGCTCGATGCGTTTCCCAATTACTTTGTGTGTAGTGCGCATTCATATCGAGTGCAAATAAATGTGCAAATCAACACGGAGAGCTTGCCTTGGTCATTTTGGGTGGGAACTATTTTCCAGTGCATAAGAATACAGCCGTATCACGCAGCACGCTACCAGGGGAATCCCTGTTACGCACCGGGAAGGGAGTTCCCCTGTTGCACAACGTGGTGCGTGATACGGCTGTATTCTTACGCACTGGAAAATAGTTCCCACCCAAAATGACCAAGGCAAGCTCTCCGTGTTGATTTGCACATTTATTTGCACTCGATATGAATGCGCACTACACACAAAGTAATTGGGAAACGCATCGAGCAAATTAATTCCTTTTGGCCGAAATCTTTCTCTGGCTACGTTAGACTCCAGTCTAAGGCGGAGGAGCACCAGTTACCGTGGCGGTCAGTGGCGACAGACTCGGACAATGGCTGGGTGAGCAGGAAAACGCTTTCCACCACTTATTTTAGTCTCTGGATTGTGGGGAGATGCCCAAATTTGATCCTGGGGGTGGCATATCCCTTTAAAGATCCAATTTTGACTCTTGTGAGCTTTAAACCGTGGTACAATGTTGTTACCTCCTCAAAAACATACCTGGAGTTGTGCTTTGTTTCATTCATCTTTTAATCTTTTATTATAGGTCTTTCTACATCTCCAAAGCTTAAAGTGCTTTGTTCCACCTTGTGATGTTATGTAGTGGTAGTTTTCAGGTAAACAGCTACCCTTTACCTTTAGTTCAGTAGAATACAGGACCTTTAGTAAAGCAATTTACTCTAACATTTAGTGACCAATGCACTGTTGCAGAGGCTGTCTCCTCATGACTAACATTATAAATACGAGGGCTGGTCTGTATCTACTAGAAGTGGACACACACATAATATGTGTCTGTATATTTGTATATTATACAAATACACACACATACACACAGGGCCCACCCACAGACACAGGCAAGATAAACACAGCTGCACACCACCACTCCCTAGATACGTATATACTGCCATAGAAGAGGTGCAAGAATAAACACAGTCAAATCGGAATCACAATTTAAATGGACACAATTAGCAATGGGGGTTTGCAAAAATATTGAAATATCGATATATCATGATACTAAAATTAGTGGTACAGTATCGTTATCATGGGCTGCTGTATCAATATATATAAGAGTATTTTTTGGTATCTTTTAGCAATATTTTTGTGACCGCACTACAGTTTTGTTGCTTATTTAGTGGAACGAAACTTGTTTATGCTATACTCACTGTTTTGTCACTGTTTTGAACTACTGTATTATGTATTTTATATAACTTTGCCTATGTAGTGGTTTATCAAAGAAATTATTGATAAAAATGTGTTTGTTTTTTAAACAAACAGTTATGTATCATAGATCCAATATGAGCTTAAAGACCCCATATTATACATTTTTTTCTGATCTATCAAACGTTCCTCATCACAAACATACCTAGTGTTGTGTTTTTTTGTTTTGTTTTTTCATTCACACGTTTAACACGTTTAACACACAAACCCTGCATATTTAAACTAAAAACAATTAATTTGATTTATTTATTTATCTGAAAAGGGACAATGCACATTAATCAACATCAAATCAATGTAAATGTGCCCGGGTTAGCTGATAAGAGCTCATTTGCATCGGTAGTCCCTTTGCCAGATGTCAAAAAGGCACCCTAAAAGAAAATACACTTAAAAAGTTACACATTAAAAATTACACAAATGTACAATAACATTACAGAAATACAATAAAAGTTTTAGTGTTCACACATTTGCATTTCTAAAAGCCACTTTTTAGCATTCTTTTTAAAAGCAGAGAATGAGATGTTCTGATGGCGTTCCACTGATGGGACGCTCTGACGGAGAAAACAGACTGACCAAATACAGTTTTTCTATGACGAATAATGCAGTCTTGTGATGTGTAATGTGATGTCACGTGGTAATACAAAGACAAAACACAACTCCAGGTATGTTTTTCATGAAGTGACAACATTATAACATGGCTTAAAGCTCACAAGAATCAATTTGGTGTAATAATTATAGGGCTTTTAAAATGTGAAGTTTAAACAGAATCCTATTGAAAACCAAATCATATCTAATCACAATCATCAATCCTTTTCTGAAAAATTGGAATTTGATATTTGATGGATTTGATATTTTCTCAAGTGGTTCAGCCCTATGCTATAGTGCAGGCTGCAGTGGAGGAATAACAGGTAAGGGATCTGCATAGGAAGCTGCTCGACTCGTTCCACTAGCCCCCCATGTGAACTTACAGCACAGAAGAATAGAGAGGTGACAGCATTCAAAAACAGGGCCAAATGCCCTATAGCATGCCCTGAAAAGTGAATAGTCTAAAATGCTGGTAGGTGTGGGGTCATAATCAGACAGCACAACCTCAATTTTGAGCAGTACAGGCACTGTACCCCATTTTTACCATCTTAACATTTTACAGTTAAGAGTGGTCCAAAGCTATCCCTCACTTACCTTATACATTCTGAGCATCATAATTATTCACCATTTAGTTTATAAGTGTTTTTCACAGCTTTCAGACACCAGAGTGGAGTAAGTTTAATGATACAGTAAAGCTAAAAACTAGGGATGCACGATATATCGGCATTAACATCGGTATCGGCTGATATTGCCAAAATTTTAACATATCGGTATCGGCCCGATGTGTAAAACTGGGCCGATATTAACGACTGATATTTGTCAGTACTATAAATACCAGATTAAGAGTGACATGGTGTGTCATGTCTTTGTGTTAAAAGACATCAATATTTCATAAGATCAATAAGTTAGTTAAAGGTTATAAATGAGTTCATTTTATATTTGTAAATTGTTAAAAAGAGTTAGGTAAAATCAGAGTGAGAAATCTTCACCTTTAAGGATCGTTCTATTTTGAGTAAAGAGTGAGCGTTCCTGTGTTAAAGTTCGGTCTGTTTTATATGAATTAAGCATGAGGACGGCTCGTGTTCACGCTGAATATGTTTTATACGTTTGAACCTTGGCAAACTTTCGCCTTGGTGAGTATTTTATGTTAACAAGCACTTTGATTAAGGTGATGTATATATTGCATTTGAACAAGTAAGACCTGAACTTGTGGTTTCATGGAGCTAACTGTTTAAGCTAGCTACTCGTATTTTGTTCATCACATGTACTACAAAATTAGTAATGTACCTTCTTTGTTCTATGTTTCAGTTACTACATGAATATATAAGAGACCTCCATAAAACAAGAAAAGTACGCCTTGTGTACGGAGTTTTTCTTTATTACTTGGCTGGCTGTCGAGCCTCACATAGTCACGTGTCGTGAGGACAGCACAATAGCCGTTTCCCAATTCAGCGAGTGCACGGTACGGAGCGTGGTTGGAGGGGGATGTGCATCATATCCGGCGCGACAACTGCTGTTCCATTTCGTTTTTGTCCCATGCACAGTTAACACGCGGTCTGAACACCGCAGTCGTTTCCATGGAAATCGGGGCATGGACCAAGCGTGCAAACATGCACGCTTCGCACACTTAAAAGCCCCAGCATGCACAGCGCGGCAGGATATATGACTACAAAGATGGACTCGCCAGCAACATCGCCATGTGACAGTTGCGACTTCACTATAAAATGTGTGTACTGGTTCACCTCACCTACAACTATGCTACATGAAACTCTTCATAAACTACACTAAACATGTGTGACAGTAGCCGTAACGGCATAGTTCACGGCACCTGTATTACCGTTCACATGCTTTTCCCCTTACACTTCTATATTTCCTTTGCTGTTGTAATGCTGGATATTCTACAGCAGGTCTTCAACAGGGGGGGTCGCGACCCCTAGGGGGGTCACGGAGGTACTGCAGGGGGGGTCACGAAATCTTTTGATTTCACTTTAAAATAATATAATTTTGTATTTTAATATTTTTAAAAACAATATATTTTTTCATTTTTCCCCAATCAATTTCTCCCTTGTCTCTCCACCCTCTTTGGCTACGTTCACACTGCAGCCTGAAACGACCCAAATCCGATTTTTTTGCCTCTATGCGACCTGTATCTGATCTTCTAATGACAGTGTGAACGACACAGATCCGATTTTTTCAAATGCGATCCAGGCCACTTGGATATGTGGTCCTAAATCCGATACATAACGCGCTCCGTTATTTTCCAACTTTTTTTCTGCTCTTACCTGCTTGTTCGTTTGCACACTTTGAAGATTATGTGTATAAGGATAAGTGCTTCAGAAACACGATGTATCTTATCTTATCCGATCTTTTGACATGCGACTGCAGTCTGAACGGCCAGGTCGCATTCATCCGACCTGAGTGTGTTTCCTCCAATGAGAGTGGTACAAGTAGGCGTTCACAAATTTGCACAAACGTTCTTCTCGTCATGCGAAAATAGTATATAAACTCGTATCAGTGAAGCGGCGAAGCACGGAGCAATCCCACCCCTCCTGCCTGTGACTCCGCACCCACACGTTCCTTTCTGCACACGTTGCTGCCACTGCCCCGCAAAACGCTGTGGCCAAAAACCTCGTCCTTCTCCTTCTCCGTCTCCTCCTTAAAACAAATAAGCTGTACATGTTTTGGCTCCGGTACGAAAGCAACTTTAGGCTACTTCCGTAAACATTGAGCGCGTTCGCTGCGTGTGACGTCATCGTGTCCTCCAAGGCGCATGCGGGACACTTTTGGGGAGTTTAGCGTTCACACTGGAGATCACATACAATTCGCATTTAACTGGAAATGTGAACGGCCTCGCAAAAAAATCGGATTTCACAAAAAAATCGGAATTGAGCATTAAGCCCTGCAGTGTGAACGTAGCCTTTGATGTCTTAAAATGCACATTAATGCGTACATGGCGAATGGAGAAATAAAGGCAAACGCATCATGCTATGCATGCATTCAGCAACATATGGTAGCTAGGCACCGGATCACTCATATCAACAAAAAATATCCCTGCTCCGTCCCATGGCCTCCGTTAGCTAACTTAGCCTACTGTAACCGGGTTAAACCCACATATTTCTTCTTACTGAAAAATGGATCGTTTTGTAATTCGACCAAACAAATCAATTTCAATTCAAATCAATTTCCTTGTATTGGATGTACCATAACAGAGTAGCAATGTTTATAATGACACTAAGCTCAATTTAATATAAAACACAATTCTATGCCGTATATAAAGTAGGGGTCCCTGGCCCAGTTCGCCATCTGTTTGGGGGTCCCTGGCCTGAAAAACATTGAAGACCCCTGTTCTACAGTATAAACATGTCCCAATTTGAAGTATTACTAGTCGCAATAGAATAATATTTTTGTCTTTAGGGAACAAGGAGTAGACCACCCGGCTCATTGAGCTGAGGCGGGACCTGTTCCATTTCGCAGACACACATGCGATCCACAGACTGCATTCAGGGCTGAGCGAGAATGCACCGCCTCGACTGCAGGCTGAGACCACACTCCGAACCGTGCACTCGCCAAATTGGGAAACGGCTATGGTGATTTATCATCCTTGTGTTTTTTTGTTTTTTTTCATTGAAACTTTCTCACAGGGGTTTTGTGAATAAAATAAGTTAAGCTTTATGGAGTCATAATACGTTTTGAAAATAAAAGAAGACATTCAAAAATTCATTTAGCATGATTTTCAGTCTGTATAAAATGTTATCTCAGAATAAATAAAAAAAAAAAAATAAATAAAACAATAATAATAATAATAATAATAATAATAATAATAATAATAATAATATCGGTATCGGTTATCGGCCATAACAGCAACATTAATATCGGATATCGGTATCGGCAAAAAATATTCACATTGGTGCATCCCTACTAAAAACAACTTGCATTCTAGCAGCACACTTCCTGACTCTCTGACAATAAAATGCTTTATTATTAAATGCAAAGAGCACAAAGAGCCTAATTTTAGAATAGAATAGTCTTTATTGTGATTATGTTAGGTAAAAACACAACGAAATTGGGAAAGCTCTCCGCAGGTGTAGATAAAATAGATAAAAATAAATAAATAAAAAAATAAAAATGTTTGACCAGCAAACAACGAACTTCAGTAAAGACAGAATAAAACAAACAGTAGCAGCAAACAGCAGCAGCAGCAGCACTTGGCATACAGATAATTCACAGAATTAATAATGTAGTGAGGTAGTATGTTGTGATGTGGTGAGGTAGTATGTTGTGGTGCAGTTGGGGGGGGGGGTTAGTGCATGCGTGAGTTCAGTCTGATGATGGCTTGGGGGAAGAAACTGTCTCTCAGTCTGTTGGTCCGGCTCCTGATGGACCTGTAGCGCCTGCCTGATGGCAACAGTTCAAAGAGATGGTGTGCGGGGTGGGAAACATCCTTAATAATCCGCTCCGCCCTGCTGAGGCATCGGGAGGAGTAGATGTCCTTCAGGGAGGGGAGGGGGCAGCCGATAATCCTTTGGGCCGTCTTCACCACCCCCTGTAACCTCTTCCGTTCTGCCTCCGTGCAGAGCGTGAACCACACCGTGATGCCGTACGTGAGTGTGGTCTCGATGGAGGAGCGGTAGAAATTCACCAGCAGCTTCTGACTGATGTTATTGGTCCTGAGGAGCCGCAGGAAGTGCAGGCGGTGCTGAGCCTTCTTTACTAATCCCGAGGTGTTGTCGGACCACAACAGGTCAGCCGATATTGTGGTCCCCAGGAAAGTAAAAGAGTGGACTCTCTCTACACAGACTCCGTTGATGTGGAGAGGGGGCGGGTCTGCTCTGTTCTTTCTAAAGTCCAGGATGATCTCCTTTGTGGTGTTCAGCGCCAGGCTATTTGCCGAACACCACGCCGACAGAGCCAGGACTTCGTCCCTGTAAGCAGACTCCTCACCCCCTGAGATCAGCCCCACAACTGTGGTGTCGTCCGCAAACTTCACAATGGTGTTGTTGGAGTGGGTGGGGCTGCAGTCCGATGTGTAGAGAGTGTACAGGAGAGGGCTCAGCACGCACCCTTGTGGAGCACCAATGCTCAGCGTCCGAGTAGAGGACAGGTGGCGACCGAGTCTCACTGCCTGGGGTCGGTTTGTGAGGAAGTCCCTGACCCAGTGACAGGTGAGTGGGTGAAGTCCCAAGTTGGACAGTTTATTGTCCAGGATGTCGGGAATGATGGTGTTAAATGCTGAGCTGTAGTCGACAAAGAGCATCCGTACGTAGCTCTCCCGCTGCTCCAGGTGGCTCAGTGCAGCGTGGAGGGCAACAGCGATTGCGTCCTCTGTCGACCTGTTTGTCCTGTAGGCGAATTGATATGGATCCAAGGAGGGAGGAAGACAGTTCTTGATGTGCCTCAGGACCAGCCGCTCCAGACACTTCATGATGATTGGCGTGAGGGTGACTGGCCTGAAGTCACACAGTCACACAGATTTTTTTTGGTATGGGGATGATGGTGGCAGACTTGAGGCAGGCTGGGATGGTGGCATGCGCTAGGGAGAGGTTGAAGATCATGGTGAAGACCTCTGAAAGCTGGTGGGCACATGCTCTCAGGATCTTCCCAGGTATGCCATCCGGTCCCGCCGCTTTCCTGATGTTCACCCTGCTGAGCACCTGTTCCACCTCCCATACTTGTACAGTCAGTGGTTTGGAGTTGGGCGCGGGGAGGAGCTGAGCTGGTGTGGCTGGAGACTGCGGAGGTGGGACCTCAAAGCGTGAGAAGAAGACATTCAGTTCCTCTGCCAGAGAAGCACTTGTCTCCCCCCCTGTGGTGTTTGTCTGCCTGTAGTTGGTCAGTCTCTGTATCCCCTGCCACACCTGCCGTGAGTTGTTATGGGAGAGGTGGTCCTCTATCCTCCTCTTATAGTCCAACTTGGCCCCCCTGATGCCTCTCTTCAGGTTAGCTCTGGCAATGTTATAAAGAGCTCTGTCTCTTGACCTGAAGGCAATATTGCGTGTCCTGAGGAGTGCCTTGACCTGGCTAGTCATCCAGGGCTTCTGGTTGGGGAACACCCGGATGCGTTTTTCCACTGCTACGTTGTCCATGCAGAACCTGATGTAGGACAGCAGCGTCTCAGTGTGTGCAGCCAGGTCCTCATGGAGGAAAACACTCCAATCCGTGCTGTCAAAACAGTCCTGGAGCTGGGAGAGGGCATCCTCAGGCGGGAGAGGGCATCCTCACCTCACAAGTTGCTTTTACAAAATAAATTTGCTAAAAAAAAAATCACTGACTGAATTGTGTTGGTTTTAGTTGAAAATGAAACACCTAAACAAGACCCTGAACTCTTGTATTGATCTGTTTTGTGTTTGCTACTGTGTGCATTGTGTCACCATGGAAACATTCTGCTATGCACATACATGTAGAACACCCCCATCATGCGGTATCAATACTGTGAGATATATTGGTGTCATAGTTACAGCATCATGCTTATTGTTAAACTGAATAGTATTGCAGAGGTGTATAAACTTGTTTTCATCTGCTCCATAGCACACCTACTTGCTTTAAGAATCCAAAGTGTTGAAAATGATCAGAGCATTGCACTAGTTTAGACGCAAGCAGTGTTATTGTTTGTGAGACAAAAGCTTTTAATGCAATAAAAGCTGACAAAAGACTCACACAGTAGTCTTCTGTTTACCGTAGCTAACATGCAGCAGCTCCATCCATGCTCATTGTGTGTATTTAAGTCCGTGTGTGTATTTATGTAAATACACATGTGTGAGGGATGACGCTAGCCTTTTTCTAACTACCTTTTTAAAGGTCCAATATTATGCAGAATGCACTATTGTGAGTTAGCCATGTTATGATGTTGTTACCACCTCAAAAACAGACCTGGAGTTGTGTTTTGCTCCATTCATATCCTTTAGTAATCCTTTATTAGTCTGCGTCTGTGTTGTGTTAAACATGAATGTGTTGTGTTAAATGTGTGTTAATGTGAATTAAACAAAACACGACTTCGGGTATGTTTTTGTTAAGGAAACATTATAACATAATTATAAAATAGCATAATATGGTCACAGTTTTATATAGGGCTTTCCACCTTCAGAGGCACTCAAAGCGCCTCACATCTAGGAACCACTCAACCATTCACACACTTACACACATCAGTCTGTGTACACAGACACTGGGAAGGTGGGTTAAGCGTCTTATCCACTGACACAATGGCAGCATTACTGGCCTATACCAATACCTGAAAAATACTGGTATCAATATCGGAACAACCAGGCTCAGAATGCAAAAGGTAAGTGAGGAATAACTTTGGATGACTGCAAGCCATTTAAAATTTATTGGTTTTGTTTTTCATATTTTAAGGTAGTAAACATCAGTAAACATGTACATTAGAATGAAGCCTGAAATCTCTGCTAATCTAATCTAAAATAAAATTCTGTTATTTGTTTGCAGAGGTCTAAACTACAGGTTCTATAAAGATACAGGTTATTTTGCTCTTACTACATTACTAATACTAAAATGCAGATAAAATGAGACACCTTGTTCACAGTAGCCTATTCTCCCATTGGAGCTGTCGCCAAGGAGCCGAGTCCAAGGAGAGCCAAAGCAAAATTGTCCTCAGTTAGCATCTACTCTAATGAACGACTGTTGCATCAGCTCACTACAATAATAACGGCTTCATGCGTAAATACCACCGCTTATGCCTACCACATTCAACGCACAATTTAAATGATTGGATTAAACACATCTCAAAGTTTTTGGTGAAATGCCTATGACAGGTTGAACTACTTATTTTACCATAACACAGCCAAGATCATTATACTTAAAATTTTATGCAAGATTTTACACTTTTTTCCCAGTTTGGTGATTTTTACTTCCTAGTTGCAAATCATGACATCATCGCACAACTGTTGGGCCAATACTCCACTAATGTACACAGAAATTATTATTTGACAAAACACCTTTATTTAGTTGAAATAAAGTTAAGGGTTCATTGTGTAACTTTTCTGGTGGAGGATCTGTCAGATGCTTTTCTCCACGGAAACGTTAAATTGTGATGAAGACATAAGAGAAAGTGGTGGCAGAGTTGTCACACTGCCAAATGTTATGGTTTGCAATAAAAAAAAATATTTGCACAAAGCAAGGATATCCACTTTTCTATGTTGATAAGAGTTGTGATTAATCACGATTAAATATTTTAATCGTTTGACAGCACTAATTATATATATATATATATATATATATATATATATATACACACACACACACACACACACACACACTATATATATATATATATATATATATATATATATATATATATAGTGTGTGTGTGTGTGTGTGTGTGTATATATACGTACACAAGTACTATCAATGCCATGACTGGCTTCGTAGCGTAAGTGAATCGTATCGTATGATTGGCTGGACACCTGTCACTCACTGAGTTACACAGCAAAATGATACAGAAAAAAATATAGATCTAATTCATTTACAGTGCACTGCACGATTCATATGCCACGATGCGATACTATCACGATGCATCACGATACTTTAATTATTGCGATGCATTGCAATATATTTGACATACTTCAGTGAAAATGTACCAAAAAAAGAGGATAACTTAAATATCAGTGGCTGTGTATCTGGGTAGTGTCTTCAATTGATACATAACTCTGAGCAACTCAATTCATAACTGAATTTATTGAATAACAAAAACAAATAAACCAAACCAATAACAAAAAAGTGCATAGGATTTTTTCTAAAACAAAAAATGATGTTCAAACATTTGCCATTTTGGAGGTAGCTACCATCATAACAAACAATACCCTTTCACAAAGAAAAAAGTGCATAGGATTTATTTAAAAAAAAAGAATAATTAATTAATTTATTTATTAATAATTAATTAATAAATTATTAATTAATAAAAATCGATTTTTGGCATCAAGAATCGATGCAGTATATTGTGAAAGTATCGTGATGCATTGTCATGACGATTATTTTGCGCACCCCTAATCACCACAACAATTTTAATTCAGACCTTTTGACATCACAAAACCAGAGATTAAAGAAAATTAAGATACATTTCACTTACTCAGTCATAACCCCAAAGGCTGTATAACTTTATAACTTGAATAATCTTGTACAAATAAGATAAGATAAGATAAGATATGCCTTTATTAGTCCCTCAGTGGGGAAATTCCATTAGGGGTGTGCAAAATAATCGTCATGACAACGCATCGCGATACTTTCACAATATACTGCATCGATTATTGATGCCAAAAATCGATTTTTATTAATTAATAATTTATTAATTAATAATTAATTAATTAATTAATTATTAATAAATAAATACATTCATTATTACTTTATTTTTTTATAAATCCTATGCACTTTTTTCTTTGTGAAAGGGTATTGTTTGTTATGATGGTAGCTACCTCCAAAATGGCAAATGTTTGAACATCATTTTTTGTTTTAGAAAAAAATCCTATGCACTTTTTTGGTTATTGGTTTGGTTTATTTGTTTTTGTTATTTAATAAATTCAGTTATGAATTGAGTTGCTCAGAGTTATGTATCAATTGAAGACACTACCCAGATACACAGCCACTGATATTTAAGTTATCCTTTTTTTTGGTACATTTTCACTGAAGTATGTCAAATATATTGCAATGCATCGCAATAATTCAAGTATCATGATGCATCGTGATAGTATCGCATCGCGGCATATGAATCGTGATTCGAATTGAATCGTGACTTCTTTGCCAATACCCACCTCTAAATCAAATGTCACGAACAGTGCTTTATGTGTTACAAAAAATGTACTGTTATAAAATGCAAGAATATGGCAGGAGGAATGCTAATTGTATGGAAACAAAAGGACTGTAGGGCTGTGGGGTGATGGTACGGGATAATAAGAAATCATAACTACATATTTTGGTTGATTATATCTGAGGCCCCTTCTATAAGCTAAGGTCGCTTCTGGGGAGTTCCCTTTTACAAGACTTCCATAGAACTATTCTAAATATTTGTATGTGTTTTGTAAATAAATTAAAATAAGAGGCCTGATTTTTTAAATGTATTTACATATTGTATAAACAGCTCTTATAAACTCATCAAATGAACTACTTTTATTTTTCAAGTTTTTAAGACAGTCAAAATCAGAATTTAATTGACAATAATCAGAAAATTGTGGGGTGCTTTTAATATTGTACTAAAAATGTATCCTGATCAGTGGTGGTTTAAGTACTGAATTTTGTTACTTAAGCAAAAGTACAGATACAGGGGCAAACTATTACTCAAGTAAAAGTATCACATGAAAAGCTACTTAAGTAAAAGTTTTGAACCTGTTTAAAAATGTACTTTAAGAATAAAAAGTAAAAGTATTTTGCAGAGATTTGTAGAAAATGACAGCATCATATGTATAAGAATGTAGTGGAGGAGAAAGCACAGATAAATGTAGTGAAGTAAAAAGTATCCACTGTAAAATAAAAGTACAGATACTTAAAAATTGCACTTAAAAAGGGACGAGACAAAACTTCCATGAGACGAGACGAGATACGAGATTGGGTCTACAAGAAAGAGACAAGACGAGAGTTTATCATAATTTCTAATATATACATTTCACGGGTTCAGTTTCCAATTTTGGCTTCACAATTTTGTTACTTATTTGATTTCATATTTTTGTTTCCATTCTAGCACTGCTTTTTGGAACTGTAAGAGATGCAACTCATCAACACGTGACCCTTTTTTGTCCAATCTAAATGTGAACACATGGAAAAAAAAAAAATCTCATGAGATAATTTTCCTCTTGTGTGCACGATCTTGTGGCAATTTTGTCTCACGAGATCTTGTGGCATGAGATCTTGTACCATGCCTAATAAATGTTGATGTAATTTAAGCTGAATCATTTTTATAAAATGTATATTTTTCAAAGGATTGAGTTCCATTTCCCGTCTAATACAATGTCAAGTTGTGTTATCGGTGTGAACAGCACAGTCATGCCAAAAGAAAGTGAACTGATTAGATAAACAATACGGTCACATTGATAAAACAATGACAATTTTGAAATGGTTGACTTTTCCCATGCATTTTGCCCAGTCCGGATATACTGACCAGATCCTGAGGTCAAAATAAGACCGCTGTGTACAGGGGGTCCCCGGGTTACGACGTAGATCCGTTCTTAAGACGCGTCGTAACCCGAATTTCGTCGTAAACCGGATTTTGCCTTTGATCTTCCAACCAAAGCACCAATAACCTTTCCATCTCAATAATTAGACCACTACGCTGCTTGGTTATCACTGTCGCTTTCATAGGAGCAGATCAGAGCCCACATCAGGTACTTCCGCCCACATTGGGCACGCACATGAGGCTGTCTTCTTCTCCCTACAACCACAACAGAGCGTATTCTTGCGCCGTGCGCCGCGCGCCGTTCGCGTTTGTTTACATCTCTTACCACGCTAAACCGCGTAAGACGGAATGACGCGTAATATATACATATTTTTTTTAATGGGGGCGCGTTCGTAACCACGAAACGTCGTAACCCGAGACCGTCGTAACCCGAGGACCCCCTGTACTGTCTGCATCTTATAAAGCATTTGAATTAGCAATCAGGAAGTTTGCGTTACAATGCTAGTTAGCTTTAACGTGTATATGAAGGCAAAAGCCCACAATGATCTCTTATAAACACACTGAGGTGAATAATTAGGATGCAAACCATTTAAAATGAACTAGTACTATTTTTCAAGTTTTTATGGCTGTAAAAATCAGGTTTCTTTGATATCAATTAGAGTTTGGGCATTTGGGTTTTTGACAAACGTAAGTCTACAAAATATATTACACAGAATAGACACTTTAGCTTTAAGCTAATGTTATAATGTTGTTACCTCATCAAAAACAGACCTAGAGTTGCATTTTGTTTCATTCACACATGTTTGAGTAACCTTTTATTATTAGTCCGTCTACATCTCCAAAGCTCAAAATGCTCTGTTCCACCTTGTGATGTCATGAAGCAGTAGTTTTCAAATTAGCAGCTACATTTTACCTTTTACTTTGTACAGATTGGTAATTCCAGGGCGGAAAATATCCAAATGAGTCTAATTACGGTGTATGGATTTTAAAAACACTCCAGTATACTTCCAGTATTACCATGTGACATCAAAAGGTGGAACAGTGTGTTTTCCATTAGAGAGAAGAACTTGTGAAGGATTTGTGATTCCAAAACAGGAATGAAACAAAACATAACTCCGGGTATGTTTCTGATATGTAAGCTTCAGAAAAATATCAGAAAATTGCATTATATGAGCCCTTTCATGTTTTTGCACATAATAAGCACAGTGTCTTTGGGGCATCTGCACACTACGGCTGTGAGTTACGTAATGTTTCCATACATAAAAAAAATGTCAATTGTAGGTCCATTCGCCTATGGTATGCAGTAACACTATACCACTGTCCGGGGAGGCCACTCCACTCAGAGACGTCTCCGCTGATGCTTTCTGTGACTCAAATGTTGATTTATACGGTCATTATGGCGGACAGAGGACGGTGAAGTCTTAACAGCAACGGGACTGGCGCCGCTTTATGATAATTGAATCAATGTCAGAGGGACATCGCTTGAACTGTCTCACACAAGTGAGCTATACAAATGAAGGCTGTGGCAAATGCTATCCAGTATAATTTTTTACACATTGTGCTAAGTCCTCACCCCTTCAGGGCGCTACCAAAGCACAATCAGCGTGCATCCCACTAATTAAACTATTGCACATTGCATCAGATTTGTCAAGTTGCTGTTGTCAGTTTTGTATCATGTTTTTGTGTATTTATGGAAAATGGGAGCACGTGACATAGACTTGGCACAGCATTAGACAGAATTCTTACACCTAACTGTTCAAATCCTGCGACTTAGTGGTGTCAAAGTACATAATATAATAATGCATAGGATTTATATAGTGCTTTTGCAGTGCATTATTCGTTCACTCCACAATCAACAGTGGTAATGTATTGTAGCCACACCTACCCTGGGGCAGACTGATGGAAGTGAGGCTGCCAATCTGCACCATTGGCCCCTCCAACAACCTCCAACATTCACACACAAACCACTTTCATACTGTTGGTGATATACCACCTCACTGTGGCACCTGATTTTCCTAGCGATCTCCCGTCCAAGTACTAACCAGGCTTGGCCGTGCTTAGCTTCTGAGATCTGACGATTGGACATTGACAAGCAGTTATGGCTGTGTCCATATTTATATTATCAAGATGTTGTGGTAAAAGTAGGATAACGATCACTCCATATTATGAGCCTGGTATAAAAGAGAAGCCCTGAAAAATGAAAGCATGGTATCCATACTTGGTCCTGGCAAATACTCAAAAGGGGATTCATATTTCAGTTTGGGCTTTTAGACACAAATACCACTTTTATGCACACAGAACTTTCCACCGGTTAAGTGTTTACATCGTCTTAAAATGCTGTGCGCGATTATGTATCCGTAACCTACAGTCTGATATTTAAATATAGATTTATTTTAGCATGACTCGGCTTATTCCCAATACACAGTGAATGAAGCAGGAAGCAAGGCTCTGCAGTTTTTGAGAGAAGCAGAACTCACTTCATGTCACTTCCTATTTGGAACACAGCAGCTAGCAAGTTAGCTATGTCCATTTGTATAGATCCTAGGGTTGCCAACTCCCTGAAAAATAAATAAGGGACACCTCATTGGCAGGACCGGCCGGCCCGATTGCCTTCACCCTTCATGGTGTAGTGAATCTTTTTAGCCATTTTTGTATGTGTGAAGCGATTTTTTAAACTATTTGACTCAAACCGGAATTGAATTAGATGCATATCTGAGTGATATGAACACAGGGAAAATAAATAATTATCAGCAATTTATTTTTAATACTAAATAACAAAATTAACAGAATAAAATAAATATATGTCCTGTTTAACTTAAAACTGTATAAATTAATATAAACAGGGATGAAAGTGACCAGTAATGAAAAAAGCTGAAAGTCACCAAAAATTTTTGAACTCTAGATGCTCTGAGATGCAATCTGGGGTCATTCTAGCTAATAAAAACTAAGATGCCAACCACCGATTTTGGGGGGTAAAATTCCCTTTCTCCCTCTTGATGATCCCACTTTGCATGACCTTCTCACATAATCTGACTTGCACTGATGGAATCAGCTCGAGATGCATAGTTTGGACAGTAGCTGCTGACAGCCAGACTCAAGCTCACTTCTAAATGATCATCAGTCATGGTGGAACAGTACTTGGGCTTAATGATCTTCATGTGGGAAAAGGCTGACTCACATAAATAAGTTTTCATAGATCTATCTCCATTTTATCTGATGAATGTTAATTTTCATCTTAAAATAAGCCAAGCACTTAACTGTACTGCACTTAAACACTCTGTGCCCCGTTTTTGGACCCTCACCCACAGTTTGAGGACCCCTTCTATGATTTTTTTTTTTTTAAACCTGTTTTTCTAACAGGAGTTACATTCTCTTACTGGTTTTGTAGTGGTATTTACCAGCCTCTGCACATTTACCAAATGGATGTTGTGACAAACAGATGCATTTGTGCACTTTTATTAGGCAAAATTCAACCACATGTCGCTGTAGACCTGCTCTGTGCTGTAGACCTGCTCTGTGCGGACGCTGTAACATAAATTTAGATTAGTTTTTGCTTTGCACTTAGTCTTGCACTTCTAATCAGAGCGCATTGAGGAGGGAGCTTGCGTGCGCTATGAGCAGGGAGGAGAGAGAGCGTGAAAAGGCGAGGAGCGGCGCACTGACGTGGTTTCCGCGTGTTCCAGACGAGCGCACGGGCTGCAGTGCGAAAAACACAGTAAAAGTTTATTGCTAAAGGCAGCGGCCGTAATGAAATATGATCACAATCATCTCGAGACCAAGACCGGACACCGATCGACTGGCAGATGGTGATCGACGTATTGGGCACCCTGGTTTAGACACTATTTTTGATTCACATGGTAATACGGGACAAAGTGCGTCCCTTTTCAGCTCAATACGGGACGGGTACTTTTGTTTCTGAATACGGGACGATTCCGTTTTTCAAGGGACGGTTGGCAACTCTAATAGATCCCTACACAGAAACTAAAATCATTGAATCAAAAAATATCACAATAATATCACTATCACAGTACATAGCGTCCGTGTCACAATGTTTTCCAATATGGCACAGCCCAACACCAAATCAAATAGGTGGGTGATAGGGGGATTCTAATCTATAATGCTGTAGTGCAGTCCTTCATCTGGTCTGTGTTAAAAAGTGTGAGGCTGACGGCTGTAAAGTCAGCAACAGAAGAGGAACCGCCTCTGGCCATGTTCTGCGCCACTCCATAACACAACACACTCCAACGGAGGCACATACCAGCCTTTTTGGATAATAAAAACTCCAAAAAAGTCCATTTTCTCAAAGGGGAGAAAGGGCTATGTTATTCCAAATAAAAGTTTAACAAAAGTTTAACTTTGAGGCTCAAAATCTATTATCTACAAACAGCTGTGTGTGTATAACAGAATATTATCCGGCTGGCTAGGCTGGTAAGTCACTTGACTTTCACCCGGGGGACCCCCCCAGCAATGAGCAAGTTAGTGTGGGTCCTTGGGCAAGACACTTCACGGTACTGCCCCCTGGGCGCCGGAAAGATGAGCTGCCCACTGCAGCCCACTTGGGTCAAATGCAGAAGTGAATTTCTACTGTGTGTCACTGTGTGTGAGATCAATAAAGTCTTAATCTTAATGGCGCTAGCCTGGGATCCAGAACACACATCTCCTGTACTTTATGAAAAATCTATGTCTGGTCACCAGTGAATCTCCCTGAGTTCAAATGGGAGGATGATTGACAGGTGGATTAGTCAATCACAGACACGCATAATCTATGTGTATCAAAAAAAATACGGCTGCTTACGAGGAAAAAAATCAGCGGGGACTGAAAAACATACTGGATTTCTGCAGATTCAATGACAGAAGCACTAAACTCTGTTAATCCGAGGTGAGAGGAATGTGATTTTAGTCAAAATAATGGGCTCCTTCATTTCACAATCATCACATGCCCATGTTTGAGCTTGGTTCGAGACATACTGTAAACCAGAGGGAAACCAGTTTGGATTTGTCAGGAAATAACTGCTACATTTTATCCCACAAGGAAGGCTGATTCTCACACCCACACTGGATAAGAGGAAATATTAACTCTCTATATTCATATAGAGTTGTTACTAATTGCTTTAGTATAAAGCTCAGCAAATGTCTGCATGAGAATTTGTCTTTTATTGACTGTAAGCACATTCCCAATTTTTTTTCATTTGGCTGCTCCTTTTAGGCCATGCGTGGGGAAATATTTGGCACTTATTTTATTTATATCAGTGCCACGTGACTTTCCTGTTGAAAGTTCCAGCCAGCAGCTACATTACTGAGACTGCCTGGACTGAATGATGTAGGTGAAGTGTCTTGCCCATGGCCACAATAATAATGCATTGGATTTGATGCCTTTCAAAAGTGGGAATCCAGCCTTTGACCTTCAGGTTGGAGGACATGTGCTCTAACAGGATGTGCCTCAATCGTGTTATCTTTTTATTAGAATTTGGTTCTAATATTAGGAATAATATTAAAGTAAGCAAACTTCCTAATATAATAATGCTCATATGCAGGAGTAACGCTCACACGTGTGCTTTACTAAGTCTCACATCATACAAAAATAACAATGTCCGGATTACCCATAATGCACAGAACATTATCTATGGTATGCAGGAGGGACAAACATAACATCTCCTCCTCCCTTACAACACCTGTCCCCATAACTGAAACTGCATATTGAACAAAATCATCAATTGTACTCGGGGCAGTATGTAGATTCAAGATTCAAGATTGTTTATTTGTCATATGCAAGATCAACAGAGGGTCAACAATGCAATGAAATGCTTAGGATCAGAAAGAACTGTTGACTCGCTAAGATACTTCCTGCGGACCCACCACCTGCAGGAGGATCCATAAGGGCCAGGTGCAAAGAGATCTGGGTGGCAGTCGAAGGCAGGGGCCTCGGCGGCCGGATCTCCGGACATGGAGACTAGCTCTGGGGACATGGAATGTCACCTCGCTGGGGGGGAAGGAGCCTGAGCTCGTGCAGGAGGTTGAGCGTTACCGACTAGATATAGTCGGCCACACCTCCACGCACAGCTTAGAACCTAACTCTTTGAGGGGGGCCGGTGTGGGCCTGCTCATTGCCCCTCAGCTCAGCCGCCGAGTGTTGGAGTTCACACCGGTGAACGAGAGGGTCCCGTCCTTGCGCCTGGGGGACAGGTCTCTCACTGTTGTGACAGCCTACGGGCCGAACAGCAGTGCAGAGTACCCGGCCTTCTTGGAGTGACTGGGAGGGGTACTGGACAGTGCACCGACCAGGGACTCTGTTGTTCTCCTGGGAGACTTCAATGCCCACGTGGGCAACGACAGTGACACCTGGAGAGGGGTGACTGGGAGGAACGGCCTCCCTAACCCATCAGTGCACGTGGCACCAGGACACCCTAGGACGGAGGTCGATGTTCGACTTTGTTGTTGTGTCATCTGACCTCCAGCCGCGTGCCTTGGACACTCGGGTGAAGAGAGAGCTGTCAACTGATCACCACCTGGTTGTGAGTTGGGTCCGCTGGTGGGAAAGGGAGCCAGAGAGACCTGGCAGGCCCAAGCGTATCGTGAATGTCTGTTGGGAATGTCTGGCAGAGCCCTCTGTCAGGGGTACCTTCAACTCGCACCTCCGGGAGAGCTTCTCCCGAATTCCGGGGGAGGCTGGGGAAATAGAGTCCGAATGGGCTTTGCTCTCGGCCTCTATTGTCGATGCGGCCACCCGTAAGGTAAGGTCTGTGGTGCCTGACGTGGGGGCAATCCCCGAACCCGATGGTGGACACCGGAAGTAAGAGATGCCGTCAGGCTGAAGAAGGAGTCTTATCGGGCCTTGTTGGCTCATGGGACTCCTGAGGCAGCTGACGGGCACCGGCGGGCCAAGCGTGCTGCAGCCCGGGTGGTAGCATAAAACTCGGGTTTGGGAGGAGTTCGGAGAGGCCATGGAAGAGATGTTCACCAACATCTCTGCTGGGGAATCAGGAGAAGGTACCTCGTGAACAGGGGTACCTCCAGGTGTTGCAATGGTGTCACTGGCGTAGCATTCCAGTCAATCCCCACTGCCATCCTCAGAAAGTAGGGTGGTTGATGCTACTGTCTGTAGGAGTTGGCCGACATGTCTCCTCCACGTGCGACCATGAGCCGTCTGGATGGTATACGAGACAGGACCAGTCTGTCCCACAATGGTCACCTGCACCCACTGTGGGCCAGAACTGTAATTCCTAGCCAACACGTGGTCACCAGGGGAGACGTTTCTTTATTTGGCCTGTTGTTTACATTGCTGAATCTGCTTCTCTTGCTGATGATGAACAGTGTCTTTCACAAAGGGTTTTAACAGATCAAAGTGGTTCCGTAGGTTCCTCTTGAACATCAGGGATGCTGGAGCGACCGTGGTGGTAGCATGGGGAGTGTTCCTATAAGTTAACCAAAATCTGTGCAACTGCTGATGAAATGTTCCTTGCCCCTGAGAGGTCTTCAGCACATGTTTCTGTTACTGTAGCCCAGATTCAGTTCTGGTTTAGGCCTGGCATCCTGCTGTAGTCCTGGTTCAGTTCTAGTTTAGTCCTAATTGTGTATGTCTGATAGAAGTTGAGGAATGGGGAGAAAGGGGATGGGTAGGAATTAATCTATAGTCCAAATCAATAATAGTTTCTTCAAAATGATGTTATCAAATTCATGTGTGTATTAATATTGTCTTCAAGATTAGACAATAGAAAAGTGTTGCATGTGGTTATATTTAACAGGGAAGCACTAAATAATGTGATGATGATAAAAGCAAAAATTCATAT
Organism: Paratrypauchen microcephalus; assembly: GCA_036785185.1. NCBI lineage: Eukaryota > Metazoa > Chordata > Actinopteri > Gobiiformes > Gobiidae > Paratrypauchen > Paratrypauchen microcephalus. The sequence goes on from JAVJIX010000075.1 coordinate 1,689,348, forward strand.
TGTTTGGTGTTATTCACTTACAAACATTGTTGACTTGACGACTGAACTGAACTTTAAGCTTTAGCCAGTTTCTCTTTGTCCTTCCATTTTTTCATGTTCATTTTCCCTTCCAGGGCATGCTTAGATACTTAGAAATCACAAGAAAGTGTGTATTGAGGTAATTCATTATGGCAACACATTGTAATGTATTCTAAGACAGGTGAGACTAATTCTGAAAGATGTGGAAAAAATATCTGCAATTCATGTCAGACAAAATTGCAATCACATTTTTTTCTATAATAGGATTATGTTCAAAGTTCACATTTTAAACACGTCCAGAAGAATTGACAAAAAGACTGAGAGATGACAAACTAATACAAGAATCACACTTTCTACAGGGTTAGCAGCGTTTATGCAGAATAAAAATGTTGTTGTGGAGGAAATTATGGTAGTTCAAAAATAGCAGCTTTTGTGATTTGCTAATTGTGTCCATTCAAATTTCAATTTGATTGCAATTAATCTTGCAGCTCTAGGTTACATAATCTAAAATATGTTGCAGTAAAATTCTAACCTGGGATATCTTTTGTTCGTTCCGATCTGAAAGACAGCCTGGCCACTATAGCAAGCGAGCTCTCCTGATTCTGGGAGCCAATCAGAGAGCGGGGAGGGGTGGCAAGACGGTGACACGTACTAACGGAAGCTTGTAGTTTGAACTGACAACTGACATGATTGGCTATGGGCTACATATACGCCAAATGATAGACATTCGTAACGCCAAATAAACGGCTGTTGGCGATCGTAAACCACACCTCCGCTACGAGATATTTCGAAGGTGGCTCCCAGACCATATATCACTTGTGATATGGTCAGGTGTAAACCAGGCAAGTATAATTCTGCTTCACAAACAAAACCACAGAATGAACAAAAAACATGGGAATGCTCTTGGTGATCTGTCTGTAGTCATCATAAATGGGAACCACTTCTGGTTTCATTTTCTGTTCTGCTTGCAAAAAACCCTTCAGCGAAATGGACCAAATTAGGGCAGCAAGACTGAGCACAACTTGAATAGATGCAACTTTGTAAATTGCTACAGATTCCATTTTCGAATTACCATAATTTCCTAAATCTCTGTTTTAGTCTGCATGAAAACTGCTAACCTTGTTGATTTTTGTATTCATTTGTCAATTCATATATCAGTCTGTTTGTCAATTCTTCTGGGCGAGCCGAAAATGTGAACTGAACTGTGAACAGAATCTCAGAAAACAGAAAAATATACGATGTGCTGATAATGAGATCAGCATATAATAATATTCAACACAGCTATTTTTGCACTGCTCCATTCTAAGAGTCATTCCTAGATTGTTCTCAGCGATCATCAGATTTGCTTGTCTTGAGTAAAAGTTTTATATGACTGTATTTTTACACATGAAACAAATTACTGTATATCCTAGATTGTTATATACTGTGTTGTTATTTTTACAAAAGTAAAAAATGTATTTGTTTTTACTTCAACTTAAGATAAATGTGTGGGCCTTGCTAAAGCTAAAATACTGATCAGCACATCAGCAGGTTATGAGCATCAGATAGCGGCTCCAAAAAAATCCAGATCGGCCCATTCCTGTTATAAAACATACAATGCAAATCTAATCACAATCATTTTCCAGAAAAAAAATCACAGATATTTTTCCAACATTGTGCAGCTGTAGTCTGAACTTATAAAGACAGACTATATAAAGACATACATTCTGCACTTGTGCCACATGTTAGGACTACTAGACTCAAGAACTCTTTCTTCCCAACTGCTAATAATAATAATAATAATAATACATTTTATTTATAAAGCGCTTTTCAAGACACTCAAAGACGCTGTACAAGAGGTAAAATCAGTAATAAAACAAGTAACAAAACAATAAACAATCAGAAAAACATTAAACATTAAGAAACATTAAAAGCAGTTTTAAAAAGGTGAGTCTTGAGCAATTTTTTGAAGGTGGGGAGGTCAGAGACTATTAGACTCTTGAACCACTGAGCAATAGCCCGCTGCACATGTAACTGCTCGAATGTTTACATTTCCTGTTTGCACTATATCAACCATGTTAACACCCCGTTTTACTACTGCACATAAAACTATTGTTGCATATGTGACGCACCACGGACTTCAAGCCCGCAAGTCTGCATTACAGATTCTCAGAAAATGCGGTTTTGTGTTTTGTTTTGTTTTTTCAAAATTTGTGATTTTTGTTTTTTTGCAGAATGTGCTAGTTGAGATCATGAAGAACCCTCTCCATGTTTCAGATAACAGCATTAGTGACGTTAAAAACAGACATTTTTTATTTCAAACAGACTTGTTTTTGCGGAAAGAAACGGGGCGTGTATAAATCAACATAATTTTCCGCCAATCCCGTTGCGAGAAGTGCCGAAGGGGCTTCCCCTGTACGCGGATCAGCTGTGAAGAGCTCCTGCATATGTAAGCGGCACTGCGAGACAATAAGGACATGAAAATGGACTTTTAACTTCTACTTGGACACATGACACGTTCGGGAGACCTTCGGGACAGGTTCGGGACACGTCCGTTTCTCCGGAGATCGTGTACAGAGTGCGATTTGGCTCGCAGCCCCGGTGCCGGTCGTGCAGACCTAGGGGGACTAGGACTAGGGGTGCTGCTCGCGCGGTGCGTGCTCCTCGCGCGGTGCCGGGCTCCTATATATATATATATATATATATATATATATATATATATATATATATATATATATATATATATATATATATATATATATATATATATATATATATATATATATAAAATGCTATATTATGTGCAATACGCAATTCATTTGAGCAGTATTACCTCCTGTGAAATACTGTACCTTGGTATTTTATTACATATTTTATTACTATTTTTTTTTTTTATTATTATATTGGTTACTTTGCTATGCTATTAGTACTTCCTGACTATAAGTAAATTTTGTAGTAAACTTTGACTTAACATATTATCTTGTGTAGTATTAAATTATTGAATGATTCTGACCTGCCTGGACATTAACACTACACCACAGTGATAGTCATGATGGGGGAGGGCTTAGCTTAATGTCATGCAAATTAGGCAAGGAGGGATGAAGAGACCAAACTTTGAGAGCGTGAAAAGTCCCTCAGTCGTCCAGGTAGAATCCATGATAAAAGGAGAAGTTCAATTTGTCAACTGAGAGAGACTTCTTCAGTTCAGAACTGAAGAAGTCTCTCGGATGAGCGGCGAAACGTCTTCAACCAAACAAACTTTGTCCAGTTGACAAATTGAACTTCTCCTTTTATCACAAACTTTGAGAGCTTTTTTCAGGGCTTTTGAAAATCTACTGTGCCTGCTTTCAAATACAGGGGGTCCTCGGGTTACGACGGTCTCGGTTTACGACGTTTCGTGGTTACGAACGCGCCCCCATTAAAAATATATATATATATATTACGCGTCATTCCGTCTTACGCGGTTTAGCATGGTAAGAGATGTAAACAAACGCGAGCGGCGCGCGGCGCACGGCGGAAGAATACGCTTTGTTGTGGTTGTAGGGAGAAGAAGACAGCCTCGTGTGCGTGCCCAATGTGGGCGGAAGTACCTGATGTGGGCTCTGATCTGCTCCTATGAAAGCGGCAGTGATAACCAAGCAGCGTAGTGGTCTAATTATTGAGATGGAAAGGTTATTGGTGCTTTGGTTGGAAGATCAAAGTCAAAATCCGACTTACGACGAAATTCGGGTTACGACGCGTCTTAAGAACGGATCAACGTCGTAACCCGAGGACCCCCTGTAGCGACAACTTCTTTAAATATGGTCAGATTTTCATGTGTAAGACATCACTGGAAAGCTTAGAACCTGTACTTTCAGAATCTGTGAATAACTCAAAATGCCTCCAGGAGCCAATGTGTCCTGAAATCCTGCGGTCGGTCACATATTATCTGTAAATATGTACATAACACTTAGCCTATATTTTTCATAGTGTATATTTGGTAAAGATTGTTTCTATTTGATTATACTTTTTTACATGCTTCGCTTTATCTTATTTATCTATTTAAATTTTTTGCTCTTGTCATCCAGGGTGGGCAGCAAAGTAAGCATTTCATTGTACAGGGAAACATGCTTCTTTACTGTGCATATGACAATAAAAGCTTTGAATCGTGAATCTTGAATGTTACTGCATAATTAAGTGGCATGAATGAAATGTAAAACAGTGTACTCAAGGTGAACCCCTGGTACTGTTGAGTGTAACCCTAGCTGCATAGCTGCAGTATCTGCTAAATGGCTAGCTTGTTTGTGGCTAACAGCACTACATTATGTTCTTACACTGACTTGTGTACCAGACCTACACAGTTAGTTTTGGAGCAATTATTTTGGTTTATCCACTACAAAACAATTTGGCTTTATTTTTACACCCTGAGGAAGGAATTTTACGTCAATTGCCACACTGTAATATTTATCCTTAAGGTCATATATTAAAGAAAATAGACTCTTTTGAGCTTTAAGACATTAAAATGCTGTTACCTCCTCAAAACAGACCTGGAGTTGTGTTGTGTTGTGTTCTGTTTCATTCACATGTTTGGCTAACCCTTTATTATTAGTTTGTTTACATCTCCCATGCTCAGAATGCTCTGTTCCACCCTGTGATGTCACGTAGTGGTAGTGTTCAATTGAACTGCTCCTTTTGTCTTTTGTTCAGCAGAAATTGGCAATTCCAGGGCTGAAATCATCCAAGTGATCCTAGTGAAGGTGTATGGAGTTTACAAGCACAGAGGAGCACTTTCTGCATAACCACATGACATCACAAGGTGGAATGGAGTACAAAGACAACTCCAGGTACATGAGGAAACAACATTATAACATATCAGAAAATAATATGGGCCCTTGGATTTTTGTCTTTGGGACGACTTAACACACATCCTGCTACACATGTAGGCCTGTCATGATAATTACTATATTGACTTATCATTAAATATATGAGCGATGGAATAACATTTTTGGGGGGTGCGCACATTTTCTTTGCACTAGTGGATTTTTGGACTATATAAGATTTGACCTGTAGAAGGTATTGAATTAATAACTTCTAAGACTCAATTACCAATGCAAACAAAGTGATAAAATGTTTTATTCTGTCTGCAAAACTGCTCTTGGGTTATTGCGTCAGTGGCAAAAATTAGTTTTAATACTATCGTATATATTTACTTCAGAAATATATTATGCTTCAAAATGTGTTATTATACCCAAAAGGCAGAGCTGTTTTCCCTTATTTCTCACTTTCCTTTCCTTCCGAGTTTACAAGCACTTTTTGCAACTCTCAAAGACTAAGAGCGAACAGCAACTAGCATGGTAATGCATACTTCCCGAATAACAGACAATAAAAGGCTTTATAATTAGATGCGCACAGTACTGAAGAGTCAAGAGAACAAGTTTTGACCTCAAGAGAGACAATATTTCTGTACTGGGGTATATACATAGGAAAAATTGGGTACAGTGTTTTTATGTCATGTAGTTGATTAGTGTAGATGATTCTTTTATTAGTTTAATAAGGATTCATGCACACCATTAGATTGAAAAAAAAGTATGGAGTAAGTTAGCTGTAGTTTTCAGAGTGATTGGTTGGTTTAATCTGACTTTTCACTTATTAAAATCCTGTTTTTGCCCAAGAATTTCCAGCAATCTTCGGATCAGTGGACAAGCGCTCTACCAATTAAGCAAATGTCACCCCTGTGCGCAATTTTGGCCTGAACTATGCCTTCCTGCCCCTTACTCCTATTATTACAGCAAAAATCACAAATATAATCACAATTCAGAAAAATCACAATTACCATATAGTTACGATGCATAGATTTAGTGCCATACATGTGCCTACAACCACAAAGCACAAAAATCAAAGGTCAAACACTTACAAACAAGGGCAAGGCTTGCACTATAAGTAGGCCTACAGATTTAACAGAGGTGGTATTTATTCTAGATTGTAAATACAGATAATGCATGTGTTACCAGTCAGAGGCGTCTGAGAGTTGGTTTAGTGGGTTCCTTAAACAGTTTTTTTTTTTTTACAGTACACACAAGTCTCCTGACCTCAATAGACATGTCAGAGTCAATGGGAAAATGTATTATATAAAGTTTGACTATAAGCAAAACAAATGTATGTTCTATATAATGTTCAATAATGACAAATGTGCTATATATAGTACTAATTTACTTGCTACAATTTTTTGCCAGTTCTACATCATGATGTTGGGTTGATAACAAAAATGAGTCACCCACTCAAACCAGGATTTGCTGCCATGTAACCCCCACTGACTCCGTTAGGTGCAACTTTTCTGGTGGGAGGTCCACCACCTGCTTGTTTCGGTGGACATGTTAATTCTTCACCTGGAATATTCCACAGTACAGCATTAAACATATCAAACTTGCATTTATTTAATTACAGGTGTTTGCATTGCTAAAGAAACATGAACTGTTACTGTGAGGGGGACTGCCTCTCCACAGATGTGATATGTAGTTCAAAAATGTCGAAGTTATTGTCAAAAACCATATGTACAAGTTGCACACACAGGATTCGAAATTGGAGCACTCCCTAGGCCCACAGTGCACATTAAACATCTTATAAACATGACAATAAACATAATGACTAATACACATAGCAAAAGTACAAGAGGCTTGTATATAATACAAATAGGTAAAATACACAATGTGTACTGTAATAAATGTATGTTGTATCTATGTATGTTTATGTATGTTTAATGTCATACTGTGGAACATTCAAGGGTCCTCATCTTCATGGGAACAAAAAGGTAGAAGACCCTCCAGCACAAAATGTACACAGAGCATCTTTAAGAACTAAACAGAAGGGAAACAACAAAACATAATTTGAGGTTTGGAAAATCTTCCTCCTTGTTGGGCACTATAGATTTAGGTTTATGTGGTTCAGACATCTCATATTCACAGCCAATTCGACATCCACAGATTAAACAATCGAGACACGTAGAAAAAAAAAACATGATTTGCAAATTAACCTTAGCAAGCAGGTTTATTTCCCCTTCAGGGAGTGCTCAAAGGGCAGAATATCTCAAGTCAAGAACATAATTTTTCATGTACAAACATTAATCACTTGGCTTGCATTTGAATGCTTACGCAATATTATCTTATACAAAAGTAGTTCATTCATAGACACATGGAGGCATAGGCTATTATTTTTGAACTATGAATCTAATGTATTGCTTTTATTAGTTGCATTTGTCTGGCTGTATTGTAATTCTGCCAATATTGCTGTTATCATATGCTGCACTTTGGAAACTATCCTGTTAATTAAATTTTCTATAAACCTGGATTGGATCTCTCATAATTCTGTAATAAATATTAATGAAAAGTCTAGTTAATTAGGCCCATATTAATAGATTTGGGTAGTCCATGCCCACTGCTATTACGCAGAAAGTTATGCAACATGTCTGGACATATGTTAGAAATAAGCAAACATTCATGAGTCATTGAGTGAGACATGAAATGAGAGCTTGTTAACCGAGTAAATGTAATTATGAGAGTTATTTTTAGGAAGGTGGCGTAAACCTCTGAAAGGCTGCCCGGAAAGAAAACAAAAGCAGCCAATAATACATTCTAATATTGTCAGGTAGTGCGCGAAGTCGACACAAAGCCAATGGAGTTGGAGGATCTTGTGACATGCCGTACCACCGGTGACAACCGTAGCACCCTGGATCCAGTAGTACTCACCCAAAAGGGAAGCTCCTCGCCGCACAGCCGCTCCATCTACTTCGCGGCGGGAGACAGAGAGCGCAGAGCTCCTTTAGCGCTGCTACAGGTCGACTTGCCAATCACCTTTTCCTATTTACACAAAACTATTTATCACGTGCCAAACACACGCTCAGTTTGTTCTCCGTGCGAAGCGGCAGCCCGAGTCTGCGCTAAGGAGAAGCTCCGCCGCTTCCGCTCCGCGCAGAAGTCAAGTCATCAACAGAGACCGAAGAATGCTCTGGTTTTGTGGGAGAGAGCGCGGGGCTGACGCGGGCAGGGCTGGTGCTGTACACAGCTCCAGGCCCCGCCTTTCCGCTCCGGCTATCAGCGCTCACTTCTCCGCGCCTACGCAGCATGACTCAAGAGAACACAAAACCCCTGTGAAATGTCGAGTCATGCTTCAGCTGCATCCGAAATGCAAAACTACACCTGAGACTGTTTGACTTTTGAACAGCGTGAGACAGATGAATGTGCTTCTACTACACCCCGAGCTGCTGTCTATAAACAGGCCTGGCTCTCTCACACTCCCGTGGAGCGCTCATCAGACCTGCGTGAAGTTGGCCCCCCATCAAACGCATACCTAAACTATGTCAGTCGTTTGTGCTTCGTTTGTGTCAGCCAGCCCCCCACGAAGCTTAAAGGTCCCATGGCATGACATTTTCACTTTCTGTGGTTTTTGAACATTAATGTGAACTCCCCTACCCTGTTTAAACTGAGCATTTGCGGTCCTTTTCTGCGTTACAAAAAATCAGAGCTCAAACGGGCGATTCTGAACAAGGAAACGTATTGATGTCAGCTCGAAAAAAGAAATGCGAATGCAGTTCCACCCCCGTCTGTCTGTACTCAGCGTCTCTGTAAATCACGCCCAGAGAGTTTGGACTGCGGAGGAGCTACGCAATGCGAAATGCGTTTTTTTATTTGCCTGGAGGAACTTGCGAGTGTTTCTAGGCTCAGAAGTCCTTTATCTGAGCCTGTAGATATCTGAAACAGCAGTGCTCCCCCCATGCAAAAACATGGAAGTGGGTCACAGAGCGGAGCGGAGAGCTTGGCCACGCCCCCACCCCCTACTATAGGCCAGCTCTGTCCTCCTCATTTGCATTCAAGCAACAACGCCTATAATGGAGTGTTCCAGAGTGACATTTATGACTCTTTCTCATCTTATCTCTCTTTCTCATGCACTGAGTGTTGATTTTGAAGAAGGATTCATTTACAGTATTAGGGAACCATTAAAGGAAAAGTAACGTTATTTTACAATCTGAGCCTTCTTTCGGTAATAAAACAAAGTCGTTTGACTCACCCATATCACGTTCGTGTCATTTGGAGCTGTTTGAAGAAAGTTACGTTGTCGCGTTTCTGTTAGCATTTGTTAGCATTTGTATTCGGGGCATTACTTTGCGGTCTCCAAATAACACAAACTTTAGCACTTTTCAAATCATAGAAGCCCGATGTCTTAATGAAAAATTTCGTTTGAAGCAAAAGTGGCCTGTAATCCGAGGTTTATCCATAGTTTTCAGCTTTGCGTTTCCTATTTGGGTCCCCGCAGCAGTCCGCGCATGCGCACTGGCGTCCTCATCTACTCGAAACTATGGCTAAATCTCGGATTACAGGCCACTTTTGCTTCAAACGAAATTTTTCATTAAGACATCGGGCTTCTATGATTTGAAAAGTGCTAAAGTTTGTGTTATTTGGAGACCGCAAAGTAATGCCCCGAGCAAATGATACAGCACCATGTTAACAGATAGGGGATCATTAGTAGAACAGAACGGCTCAACATAAGTTCTGCGATACTGCTCCAATTGACAGAAAAATGCTATGGGTGAGTAAAACTACTTGTTTTATTACCGAAAGAAGGCTCAGATTGTAAAATAACGTTACTTTGCCTTTAAGGAGCCATATAAAAGCATCAAGAAGTACCATGTCATGGGACCTTTAAAAATGCTCTAAAATGGCCCAAAATGGTGACAGTTGTTTGTGCGTCGTTTGTGCTGTTTTGTGCTGCAAAAAGTTTCGTTTGTGCTGCTTTAGTTTTTTTATAGGTCAAATTGGGGTCAGCCAGCCCCCCCACGAAGCTTAAAAATGCTCTAAAATGGCCCAAAATGATGTCAGTCGTTTGTGCTGTTTTGTGCTGCAAAAAGTTTTTTGTTTGTGCTTGTTTGTGCTCAGGCTTGGTAGAGTAATATGATTAAAAGTTCAAATAAGGTCTACAAACATTAAAGCTTTTAGATTGTAGTCAGTGAGTGAGCTATAGGCTACTGTGTCTCTAGTTATTTCTTTGTATCAAAAAGGTCTTATCATTGCCATTTCACACAAATACTTAAAAAAGTATCCCCCCAAAGTCTGAACTCTGCTCTAAACCACATGCTTTTACTGACTGGGGATTGGCTGTAGATCACTGAACATTAGAAGTGACTGAATCTCAATCTTTAATTAAAATCAAACGAACTGCAAAGCATTAAATGTCCTATTTTACACAAACTCTTGTGACCAAACTGTGTTAGAGTGTTGTTACCTCATCAAACAAACCTGAAGTTGTGTTTTGTTTCATTCACACATGTTTGAGTAACCCTTTATTATTAGTCAGGCTATATCTTCAAAGCTGAAAATGCTCTGTTCCACCTTGTGATGTCATGAAACGGTCATTTACAAGTTAACAACTCCTTTTACCTTTAGTTCAGTAAAGATGGGCAATTAGGGGCTGGAATTATCTAAATGATTCTAGTGAAAGTGTATGAAGTTTAAAAACACATTGGAGCACTTTTATATTACCACATGACATCACAAGGTGCAGGTGTTTTCTGTTTGAGACAAGAACTCAAGTTTTTTTGTTTGTCTGTTTGTTTGTTTTCAATGTGGAAACAACATTATAACATCGACCAGACAATAGTGTAATATAGGAGAGAGTATAAGAGATGTAAGAGAATGTGTATTTGTGTAAGAGTCTGGGGTCAGCAAATTCTAAAGTCTAATTTGTGTATAGTAATGCAAAGAGTTATGGGGCATCAACTCAGTGTTGAGAAAAAAATTATAATTATGTATTAGGAAATACATGCTATTACTATAGTACTATTGAAATCATAACAATACTTGTACACATCTATATAGCTACAAGTGAAGAGGAAGAGGTGGTGGAACATAGTTATGCTTCTTAATGAGTTGTTCAAATTGGTGTTTAAATTCTCCTATGTATTCATGCGCCCAAATAGCCAATGACAGCGTAACGTGTGCGTGTGTGTGTGTGTGTGTGTTTTCATTTGTAGCAAAATGTCTAATCCTGTGGAAAATAAAACAGTACAAACAAGTACAAAGCAGTGGGCATATACCTTTGGTGGTAAAAAGCAGGTTGAACAATAATATTTTCTGTTTTTTGATATCAGCTGTGTATAATTTTAATGTATGTTTATTTTTCTGAGCTCCCTGGATATGCACTTACTATCATAGCCCAAGAAAATCCCTCACAGGGTTGGAGCTGTCACAGTCCCTCTGGTATCACACAGGTCAAGTTTGGCAAGTAAGCTTAACGTAGCTCCGCCCCCGGCCATGTAAGCCCATTTACTGTGGTTCTCCATGCAGTCTTGGAGTGTTGGTTTACACAAGAAACCTGTTGTGCAGACATGCTACAGCTGGAAAGCACAAAGACAAATCAGTGCACGGACTTTATTATTAAAAATACTTCATGTAACTAAAGCACTTTACTATTTAAACTACCTCATGTAACTAAAAAACTACCTTATCTAACTAAAAGCACTTTACTACTAGAACTACCTCAAGTAACTGAAGGCACTTAACTACTAAAACTACATCATGTAACTAAAAAACTACCTTATCTTACTAAAAGCACTTTACTACTGGAACTACCTCATGTAACTAAAAGCACTTTTGTATTAGATCTATTAACTCAAAATTCTTGTAAAACTGTTGTGTCCTGCTTTGATTCTGTCACTGCTTCTGTTGTCATGTTTTTATTGTTGGTCTTTACATGTTTTGTACCTTGTGTTTTATCGACTTTCACCCCTGTTCTGTGGGACTACAGATGGAAACTAGCCTTGAGCTAAATCTGGTGTATTTACAGCACTAGCTGTTCATTAATACATGCTGTCCCATTACAAAAAATAAACTTAAACTTAATAAACTTAAACATGTTTATCTGACACTTCTGCAAGACGGGTCACACAAATCTAATGCACTTTATTATTTAAAATAAGCAGGCCCAATTCTTACATGACCAACAGTCACTCTTCTTAGGTTTAGCTAAAGGCCCCATCTAGTGGTGATTACAGTTTTTACTGACCAAAAAAAAAAAAAAAAAGTACAGGCCTCTTTATTGTTTATTACTATTTTACTAATGTTTAATTAAGTATCAAGCTATCCATTACGACTTTTTTATGTGTATGAATGTCTTTGATTCTGAGCAGTGAACAATCAAACAGCAGTGTTGGCATTAGCTCAAACTAGCTGAGTTTAACTTGTTCTGAATAACATTTTGTATTGTGAGGAAAAACCTAATGGTTACACGTTTATTTCTTTTATTATTAACTGTATGACATTACTCTAGGCCTAGTCATTGTTGAGTTTACTCATAGACTGTGGGTCTACTTTAAATGCAGATAGTGCTAACTTACTTTATAACGTCGCCCTATTTTTCATGAACTATGCGGATAATATCGTCCTGCAATAAACCAATAAACATGAATTAGTCAACTTGAAAACAAGCACCCATATTTTTATAATGTTATTTTGTCAAGTTTTATACTTTAAATAACTACAATTTTCACTTATGACGACCGAGAGCGCGAGCTTCTCCTTTCCCGCCACAAGATGGAGTCGTAGAAGCAGAAACATGAAGCCGAGGCCACAATTCTGCTCCCCTGATCGAGTTCAGAGCTTTTTCTTCACAGATTTGATACGTTTGTCTGGTGTGAAGCTTCAGTACAAAACGGGTAAGTACCTATTTGCACTCCTTAAATTTAGTGTGAAGAATCCCTCAGTCGTCCAGGTAGAATCCATGGTAAAGGGAGAAATTCAATTTGTCAACTGGACAAAGTTTATTTGGGCGGAGACGCAGCTCATCCAAGCTACTTTGTCAGTTCTGGCTAGTAGCTTGGATGAGCTGTGAAATGTCTTTGACCAAATTAACTTTGTCCAGATGACAAATTGAATTTCTCCCTTTACCTCCTTAAATTTAGCTACAGCAAAGGACAAGTAAAAGAATCCCATGGAAAAACTACTTAAGTGGAAGTATTAAAGCGCCTGTTTAAAAATGGATTTGAAGGTGCATTGTGGAACTTTTCTGGTGCAGGGTCTGTCAAATGCTTCTTCAAGGAGATGTTATTACTTTGTCTGGAATGTTTCACAGTATGGCATCAAACCTTTCTTTCTTCACAGAGACCCAACCAGACCAAGTTACAGGTCAGATCTGTGGAGAGGTCAGAATGCTTGTTTTTCTATAGGTATTTTTGAGCAGTATTTTGCAGTTTTTGTGATTTTGATAAAGAATTTTGTTCAACTGAATATTTTTTTGCTAGCTGTTTTTATTTGGATATTTTTGTTTGCTTAAACTACAAATGTGGTAAAAATCAATTAATCAATAAATTAATTAAATAAACCCTAAGTGTTTTCAGCAGATCTCAATCTATAATAAAAATACTTTTTATTTTTCAGTCCAGTTAAAAAATGTAGTGGAGTATAAGTACAAATTCTTACTCTCAAATGGAGTGACGTAAAAGTACAGTATCCACTGTAAAATGTAGCCTACTCAAATAATTCTGTAGATTTACTTAAAAGCATTGTGTCAAGCGGTTGCACGCAACCACATTGAGTAATTGTTGTAAAGCATGCTTATATAGTATGGACTTAACATACTTCAATAGGATCTATGTAGCCGGATTATATATATGGAAACTATTTTCATTACAGTTAATACTCAACCTTACTGAAAGGAAAATACGTAATTGTATATGTATATTACTCAACATACTTGGGTAAATCTTAAGAATTTGCCTATTTAACCCCAATTCAAACTTAACTTGTAGTAACTTGTATTAAATACCATTACATAGAACTTGCATCATTAGAGTAACTTATAATTATTAATAAATGGCATTCATATTTACTCAGTGCAGTTACATGCAACCGCTTGACGCAACATCATTAAATATCACTTACAAAATCAAGTCAAGTTTCCCAGAAGTGAACAAAGAACAGCGTCAGAAATAATTTTTAAACAACTCTGCATTTATTGTGCAGTTTAAAACATTTAAAAACAACATTTTAAAACAGTATGAACAGAACTTTAAGTGAAAAGGTATTTTCATCAAACATAAGATGTTGTGCAAAGTAAAGCTTTCTAAAATCGCTGTCCTGCTTTGACAAATTAACTTTACAAAGAACAGCTAAGATTTTGTCAGTGCAAAAAAAATGAAATCTGCATAAAAAGGGCACATTTTTATTATTTAAAAAAAAAAAAAAATCTATATTGGGACCATATGTTTTGGTTTGGAAAAAAGTTCCAAACCAAAACATATGGTGCAGAGTAGAGGTGGGTAATATCAAATTTGAGACACTATGACTGTTTTTAAGATTCGAATTTTCATCAATATTACACTTCATTGGAACTTGTTCTGTAGTAGCATTCTGTAACCATTTTTTAACCTTTATTGATAGCTCATGCAATACAATAATGAGCTTGAACAAGCAAACTTCATGCAGAATGGCATAAATGCCAATGTCAGTCTTTGACATTTGTTGCTGGGCAGTACACAAATAATTTACTACACCCACACATATGTTAATCCAAAAACAATAGTCATTAACAATAAGCGAGCAAAATTGATATTTTCCCTCACAATTACTAACATTTCATACAATAAACTTACCACGTATTCTTTTATGATGTTGCTTGGGTCTTCGTTCAGATACACAGCAAGGGCCTTCAGGGTACAACATCTCCTTGTGTCAGTGGAGTTTCTCTAAAAAATAATAATAAAATAATAAATAGGGGGTAAAATGGGATATATGGAGGGATGAAGGGACTACTTAAGTCATTCTATATGTGCTATATGTATATATATATATATATATATATATATATATATATATATATATATATATATATATATATATATTAGGGGTGTGAATCTTTCACTCACAAAACGGTTCGATTCGAATCTCGATTCACAGGCTACGATTCGATTCAGGGACGATTCATAAAATTAGTAAACGATCCGGTACGATTCGATTCGATACGATTCGATCCGATCCGGTTCGGTTAATTTCGATTCAGTACAAAGGTAGATAAGGTAGATATCAAAAATAAAAAAAGTAGTTATAAAACAAGCAAGTTGCCTATTAAAGGCAAAAATCTGAATGAATCAGAATTAGTGCTTCAGTCACAGTTTCAGTAACTGTATAAAAGTGCAACATATCACTGACAAGAAGATAGATATTACTAGGCAGTTATAGAAAACATTAGCATGTTAAATCCAACATGTCTTTTTATGCCTGTAATTAACTTTTCTTAACAAAAAAAAAGAAAATCAGAGAGAGCTCTTAACACTGAATAATACTTTCTCTCCATCTCATAACATGACCTCAGTCTCCTTTGAGACAAAAATCATCTGTGTGTGTGAAGTACATTTCTATACACACAAATCATAAGTATTTAATACAGAAATGCACCAATTCTGATTATACATTGTATTTTCCACACAAAAGTAAATTAACCAAGTCAATTTTAGCCCAAATCAAATATACATTGCCAATACATGAATGTTGTCTAAATAAATCACCCAATCCACTAACCGTGACAATAAAAACGCTAGTATCATACAATTGTTATGGTCTACTGCAGACTACTGAGCCGATAGTGAAACATCAGACCGACAGTGAAAGTTTTATCAACGCGACACAACACTGGCACAAAAGTTAACCACGTATAGGAACCATGTCCATAAATAGCGGTAGCGCACAAAATTAACTTAAACAACAGCTCAATAAAAGGAAACTTAGCTTAGCTTACCCATAGAGTAGATCTCCTGACGAGACGAGGCGGCGGGAAACCCGCCCTCCGCACAATGCGAATTGAGACACGGCTATACAGTGCAAACATTTTGTGCTCGCTTCCGCATATAGCCCGCGCCGCTCGCATGATTGGCAGTTAACCAGCCAATAAGCTTCAACCCCAGGTAAGTGAACCACCCACCGTTCGCTAAAGAGCGCAGACACACACAGGCGGCTGCTGCGCCATGAGAGAGACCGCTCAGGAGCCGAGAACCGATTCTTGGCCGTAAATCCGGTGCATCGGACCTTTCGTAGTGAATTTGGACCGATCCGGGCTCCGCTGATCGGTACACTCAGATCGCAGAGGTCACAGACCGATAACCGATCCAAATCGGTTAATCTTTACACCCCTAATATATATATATATATATATATATATATATATATAAACAAAAAAAACACTTTTTTTAAATGTTTTAATACCCTGTATATCAGGGGTCTCCAATCCTTTTTTCTCCTAGAGAGCCACTTTTACGAACCAAAAATAGCAGAGCTATTCCTGTTAGCAGTCGCAAGAAACGGTGTCAAGATAACAGCAATTGTAAACCTTAGATGGGGAAAACAGTTAGGCATCCAAAAATATTATTTTACAATAGTTACAGGCATGTGATAAAACCAATTTGAATTATTTATTTCAGTATGTAGAGAGCTACTGGGACCCCTGCTGTATGCACAGATTTTAATACAATGCAAGTGGTGGTTCTGACGAACCTCATCAATTCCTGCCATGATTTCACTGTTCTTGCGTCCAGGTTTTCCTCCCTTCTTTCTAAATATTTTCACCATTTTAGGAGTGTAAAGATCCAGCTGTGATATGAACTTTAAGGCCAACAGCATTGTGGTGATTTGTTTGAACTCTGCATTTATCTAAAAGACTTTGTCCATGTTCTTTAGTTCAGTGGTGGAGGTGAGATTTAAGAAGGTATTGAAGTCATTATCCATGTACAGTATTGTAGTCTAAAACCTCCCATTAAGGAACATTGCAATCTTTGGTATTCCGGATGGTAAAGCAAGTTTGACTGCATTGTTTTTGCCAAACATCACAAGAAGTTTTGTTGGGTCAGTAAAAACAAAAAACAAAAAAACAAAACAAAACAAAAAAACAAGCCAAGTTCATATAGTGTAATGCAGCTTTGATTTGATGGAAGCTTTTATTTTTTTTATTTTTGGAAGAAAGTGTTTTTGAATAAGTGCAGCAGCCATCTGATATCAGATTTTTGTTAATATTGGAAAATCTTAAATTATTTACATTTATGTATTGTCTTGCCAACATGAAACACATCTCTTATTTCACCTCTGTGACAAGACTTTTTACTTGTCTTTACTTGTCGTTGCTGCTGCCTCTGAGTTTCAAATACAGCTATCATGACTGGTCTGATTTTGGGAAGTATGCATATCATATCTTAAAACAAATAAAGCAAACAACAAGCAATTTACCTCAACAGTGGATGAATCTTTTTAGTGTCACCATTCGCCACGGTCCAACTTTGTATTCGCAGAGAGGATATCGGTCCAGGAGGTCACCCAATTCCAGCAGGTTGAGGTCCCTTTCCGGTGGACCCAAATGGTACCATCTGAAGTGTTCTTTGTACCACGAACTGCGTTTCTTAACCAACTTATCTACCAATACACAGAGTAAAATAAAGATGCTTTGCTATTTTTACTTTGTTACTTTGAATAAATTCCATGCTGAGAGTTGCATGTTTTATACACTGGCTATTTAGACTCCATGCAGCCATTGACTTTATTTTTATTATTATTTTTTTTCAGTCATGTGTGGTGGACTTGAGTGCTGTGCTGCTCTGTGTGAAGAGTTCTCACTGCTTCAACTAAGACAAACTGAGCCCAGAGGATATGAGGATATGAGCAGACAGACCCATAGTGAACATAGTGTAGTGCCGCCTTCATTCCAATAGGGAGCGCTAGATGAACAGAAGTGCTGGTAATTCCTGCTAATGCAGAAGCAGTTGTGAAAATGCACCCAGTTAAGTGGCATCACACTGGGTTTCTTAGTGGTGGAATGTTTCGGAATTACTCAGTGTGACTGCATACATTAGGAAACGTTGTCAAAAGTGTTTTAAGATGAAAACTCAACTCAAACTCAAGAATAAATAGGCTACAAAATGGAGCACATTTTCAGAAGCCTGTGATCAATATGAGTGCTCATGGCCCTGTTTAGTTGAAAGAAATCCATTCTTGTAAGCTTTAAGTTAGAATGTTGTTACCTGGAGTTGTTGTTGTTGTTGTTGTTTCGTTTATACATGTTTGAATAATCCTTTATTATTAGTCTGTCCACGTCTCTGAAACTCAAAATGCTCTGTTCCACCTTGTGATGTCATGTAGTGCTCATTTTGAAATTAACAGCTACTTTTTGCCGTTGGTTCAGTGGAGATTGCCAATTCCAGGGCTGAAATGATTTGAATGATGCATAGGCTAGTGAAGGTGTATGTATCCCATGACATGGTACTTCTTGATGCTTTTATATGGTGCCTTAATGGTTCCCTAATACTGTAAATAAATCCCTCTTCAAAATCAAGAAAGACCCATGAACACAGGCAAAGTCATAAATATGTGTTGCTTGAATGCAAATGAGGAGGACAGAGACAGGCCAGTGCAGCGGGTGGGGGGACCAAATGCGTCGCTTTTTCCTTGTTTAGTGGTGCGCTGTTCGCTGTCCCCCACTTCCGCGTTTTAGCGCAGAGGAAGATATAAGATGATTTCTATTGAAAAATAAACACATTTCTAAAGAAAATAAAATGAAACCACTGCTGTTTCAGAGGTTCGGAGGCTCGGATAAAGGACATCCAAGCTTGGAAACACTCTCACGTGCCTCCAGGCAAATAAAAAAAAAAACGCATCTCGTATTGCGTAGCTCGTTCGCGGTCCAAACTCTCTGGGCGTGAGTTCCAGAGAGTTTGGGTAGACATACAGACGGGCAGTGGAACTGCATTTGCTTTTTTCCCTGAGTGTGATGTCAGAAACTTCCCTTGTTCAGAATCTCCCATTTGGGCTGCCTTTTTTTCAAACGCAGAAAAGGATCGCAAATGCTCAGTTTACACATTTAGCAATTTTTAGCCTAAACAGGGTAGGGGAGCTCACGTTAATGTTCAAAAACCTCAGAAAGTGAAAATTTCATGCCATGGTACCTTTAAAAACACAGTGGAGCGCCTGTATTGCCATGTGACATCACAAGACATTTTCCGTAACTCAGCCTAAATATGCAGGGTTTGTGTGTCTGTGTGATTGAAACCAAACGAAACTTGAGGTATGTTTGCAATGAGGAAACATTATGAGGCTATACGTACATTCATCAGAAACGAGAAGGGCCTAAAACACATCTGATAGGCCTATTTCAAATTTTTGTTTTTGAAAACTGCAGTCATTCAGGTGGACAGAGACCTGTGTTTAGCTCTCTCCTAAACATAGCTTACAACAGGGGTGTCAAACATGCGGCCCGGGGGCCAGATCCGGCCCTCCAAGACCTTTAATCTGGCCCTTAGCTGATTTTCTATTAAAATATTTTAATTATATTTTAATTTTCTATTAAAATATTGGTAATTTTCTGTGCCGCTTTTCTGCGCCTCTTTTCTGCACAGTTTAGCATAGCAGTGTCTCCAGCGCCTCTGTACGTGGCCCCTCCCACCAGAGCAGCACAAATGAAGACTTGCCGCTTTCCAAACACTCTTAAAGGAAAAGTAACGTTTTTTTTTACAATCTGAGCCTTCTTTTGGTAATAAAACAAGTTGTTTTACTCACCCATAGCACTTTGGTGTCATATGGAGCACTTCCAGAGATGTTTTAGATTTGCGGTTAGCCTAGCGCAACTTCTAGCCATAGCTCGGGGCATATAATATATTCCCCAAATAGCACAAACTTTAGCACTTTTCAAATCATAGAAGCCCGATATCTTAGTCTACGATTGCGTTTGAAGCAAAAATGGCCTGTAATCCGAGATTTAGCCATAGTTTACAGTTTTGCGTTTCATGTTTGGGTCCCGGGAGCTGAGAGCACAGTCCGCACATGCGCACTGGCCTCCTCATCTACTCGAAACTATGGCTAAATCTTGGATTACAGGCCACTTTTGCTTCAAACGAAATCATAGATTAAGATATCGGGCTTCTATGATTTGAAAAGTGCTAAAGTTTGTGTTATTTGGAGTCCGCAAAGTAATGCCCCGAGAACTCAAGTTAACGGATACGCTACAACATAACTTCTACGAAACTGCTCAAAATGACACCAAACTGCTATGGGTGAGTAAAACTACTTGTTTTATTGCCGAAAGAAGGCTCAGATTGTAAAAAACGTTACTTTTCCTTTAAGGGACCATCGTTTTGACTGTTGACTGTGACACCCTCATCAGCAAAATGTAAAAAATGAGAAAAGTGGACACAGAGTGCAGGATTTTCCAAGAAAAATTGACTAATTCCTATTTCTTCACGGAGGTCAATGTGAAACATGTATGCTTGTGTTGAAATCGCATTTTCTTAAAGTTTCAGGTTGTTCATAATATTATCATATTTTGTAAAAGAAAGAGCTGATCAAATAAAAAAGACTTCTCTAATAGACTTGCATTTCTCTGCACAAATATTTGGACTTAATGCTATTTTTGGGGTATATTTGCCATGAGTTTTCTGATCCGGCCCCTTTGGGATCAAAGTGGGTTGGATACGGCCCCCGGACCAAAATGAGTTTGACACCCCTGGCCTACAAGAAGGTTCATTTTGACCTCTGAGCGGCGGATGGGCGGGATTCCACTGGGCATCTCCTCGGCAGACGCACATGTGGTTAGCGCCTGGAGCACCTCTGAAACTTAACACCTTCTCCATTTCACGTTCGGAGTCGGAACTTGCGAGACCTCAGCAGCTTTGCGCCTTGATGCGGCTTGAATTGTGCCTTATCGCTCATCTCTTTTCCACAGCGACGCCGCGCAACCCGATCCCGTACGTCAGCTCTGTCGCTCCCAACAGCTGGGGTCACAGAAGTGGAAACATCTGCAGCCCGGGTGTTCCGGAGAGAGAGAGAGTGAGGGAGAGGATGAGACCGCGGCGGAGCGTCCAGAAACATGCCCGGAATGAGAGTTAGGGGACATGCCTTCCACTCAGAGACAGTAGGACAGAAGACAGAAGCGCTTTGAGCCGGGATGAGCGGGTATTTGTCCGAAGAGGCGCGGAGATCACCACCGGCTGCCCTGTCTGCGGTCTCACCGAAGAGGCGCTTTGGTAAACTGGGGAAAAGGACCAGTGATGGCTCCCAGCAGTGAGTACACTTTGGATTTGTCTGTAAAGTGTTGTTTGCAGATGAAATAAATAAATAAAGTTGCGATTTGTGTTTTAGCTGGAGGACAGATCAGCATTCACTTCAAAATATTACCCTATTCAACTTGAAGTAATTACTCAACTTTTATCTATCTATCTATGTATCTATCTATCTATGTATCTATCTATGTATCTATCTATCTATCGTAATTACTTCAAGTTGAATAGGGTAATATTTTGAAGTAAATGCTGATCTGTCCTCCAGATAGATAGATGGATAGATGGATAGATGGATAGATAGATAGATAGATAGATAGATAGATAGATAGATAGATAGATAGATTTACTTCAAAATATTATCCTATTCAACTTGAAGTAATTACTCAACTTTTATCTATCTATCTATCTATCTATCTATCTATCTATATTTTAAAAAATATTTCCCTCATTTTTTTAGATGTTTCATTCACACATGTTAACACGCAACCCCGCATATTTAGGCTGAGTTCTCTCAAACAGAAAACACCTTGTTATGTCATGTGCTCCACTGTGTTTTTAAATGGTCAAATGGTCACATCTTTATACAGCGCTTTTCCACCTTCAAGGCACCCAAAGCGCTTTACAACAAGGAACGACTCACCCATTCACACACGCATTCACACACCAGTGTACGCAGACACTGGGGGCGAGGAGGGTTAAGTGTCTTGCCCAAGGACACAACGGCAGCATTCATCTGTGGGAGCTGGAATCGTACCAACCAACCTGTGGGTCAGTGGATCTGACCGCTCAACCTTTGGATCAGTGGACAAACGCTCTACCAACTGAGCTACTGCCGCTCAGTTGGTAGAACTCCATATGCCTTCTATTAGAATCCTTTGAACATATGCCAGTCTTCTAAGTTAATGGTTAAAGGTAACTCAAAAACTACTGCTTCAGGACATCCCAAGGTGGAAGGGAGCATTTTGAGCTTTGCAGATGTAGACAGACTAATAATAAAGGATTACGCAAACGTGTGAATAAAACAACACAAATGCAGGTATGTTTTTGATGACGTGAACATTCTAACGTGACATAAAGTTCACAAGAATCAGTGTTGTGTAAATGATGCACGAAAGCTGAAGCAGTGCAAGACACACAAAAGTTCAAATCGTTTCATATTGTCAACGTAGAGCTTTTATCACTTGTAGACACAGTTGGAAGAGTAACTTTCACTCAAGTAAGTATAGTGTAACTTATAACAAATTCCCAAATATTTTCCTAATAATGCTGAATAGACAATGTACTTTACCTTACTATAGAATTATTCCAGTGTTTGTTTTTATGAACTTACCTAAAACGTTGAATACATTATTCAGTTTTTAACATAATACTAAGCCAATATACTACATTTATAGCCTGAATAACAATCAGTAATAGCCTCAAATTACTATTCCTTAAAGGGCTGTAAGATTAATTGAATCGAAATCACACTTTGAATGGACGCAATTAGCAAATCACAAATAATGCATTTTTTGTACCATAATTTCTTAGTAAGTAAAAAAAATATATACATATGCTGAATTAAAAATCAGGCTACGTTTGAGTCTGTATTGACATTACGTTTTGAAGTAAATTTTCACTGCTTCCATGTTAGATCTGTCAGCTTCTACAAACGTTCCAAAGTGAAACCTCACACATGAACTCTTTTGTTATGTGCTGGCTTCAAAATGTGGATATTTCATTGTGTGGTTTACAGGCTTTTCAGCCATGAATACTTTCTGAAGCTATTGTCAAAAATCTCTTTACTTATAGGCTACTCATGGAGAAGATGGTAAACTTTGTGTCAGTTTTTGTTCCATTTGGATAGACACAGTAATTACTAGGGATGTAACGATGTAGCAATCAAAATCCCTCAATAATCATATTGAGGGATTTTGATTGCTACATCGTTACACCATACAGTATGCATCTTACAGTCCGATATTTACTGCAATATTTTGTGGAGGCTTACAAGACTGAAAATGCTATTTTTTACTTTTGGAAGTCTTGGAAAAGCCTTGAAAAGCCTTTGGTACTGTTATAATATGAAGAATTAAGATGTAAAACTGCTCAGTAAGAGTTATTTAGTCTGCTTTGACAACACCAAAGGATCATGGTCTATGGCAAAAGGAGAAATTCAGTTTGTCAAGTGGACAAAAGATTATTTGGTTGAATACGTTTCGCAGCTCATCCAAGCTACTTTTTCACTTCTGGTCAGACACTGGTGGTCACTGCCTATATCTGCCTGAAGGGAGGAGCTAACTACAATGACATTACTCTATGACTAACACACCTATTTGTTTTGAGTTTCTATTAGTTAGGTAGGCCTATTAAATATGTAGTGGGAGTGGAGTGTGGGGTCATTCAGGGCCATAATGGGTGTTTTCACCCCTCTGGACTAGGGGTGGGTATTGGCAAAGAAGTCACGATTCAATTTGAATCACGATTCATATGCCATGATGCAATACTATCACGATGCATCACGATACTTGAATTATTGCGATGCATTGCAATATATTTGACAGTGAAAATGTACCAAAAAAAAGAGGATAACTTAAATATCAGTGGCTGTGTATCTGGGTTTGTCTTCAATTGATACATAACTCCGAGCAACTCAATTCATAACTGCATTTATTGAATAACAAAAACAAATAAACCAAACCAATAACAAAAAAGTGCATAGGATTTTTTTCTAAAACAAAAAATGATGTTCAAACATTTGCCATTTTGGAGGTAGCTACCATCATAACAAACAATACCCTTTCACAAAGAAAAAAGTTCATAGGAATTATAAAAAAAACAAAAAAACAAACAAACTAATAATACATTTATTTATTTATTTATTAATAATTTATTAATAATTTATTAATTAATAATAATCGATTTTTGGCATCAAGAATCGATGCAGTATATTGTGAAAGTTAGTATCGCGATGCATTGCCATGACGATTATTTTGCACACCCCTACTCTGGACCTGACCTGGATAGCCCTATTGTTTCTTTGTTTTGATTTCGGTTTGAGGATAGTTATAAATGGGAGACAGATGATGTCTGAGACCTCCATTTCTGTTCAAAGAACGATTCTCTTTCTTGACAAAAATAGCCTCTTTAACTCCCCTCTCAAACCAGTTCTTTTCTCCGGCAAGGATCTGTCCCTCACTGTCCTCAAAGGAGTGGCCCGTGGCTTCCAGGTGGACATGTACGACAGACTGAGGTCCACACTGGCTCTCCCATCGATGTTGGTACATCCTCTTGTAAAGTGGCAGTTTTGTTTCTCCAATGTAGCGCTCACTAGTCACTCACACTTCTTCACTACACTAAATGGAGTAGACCACATTGCTTTGTTTATGGCTCGGTGTTTTGTCCTTTGGGTGGACCAGTTTTTGTCTGGGTTTGAAATAGACTGGGATTTCATGTTGTCTGAAAATCCTCTGTAGTTTTTCAGAAACACCAGCCAAGTAAGAAATAGTTGCACCCTTTCTCCTGGGTTCTGTTGTCTTGTTTCATAGTTTTTTTTTTCTCTTAGTTTTGTTGAAAGCCCATTTAGGATATCCACAAACAGAGGGCATTCTGCGCATGTTGTTCTTTTTTCTCCTTTCCCTCTGTGCTTGTGAGGGCCTCCAACATTATTGTCACACTTCTGATAATACAGTATCACAATATTTTGGTTATTGTTACATCCTTAGTAATTACAGAGATATGAACCATAAACCAGGTCAACAAATCTGAATTCTGACAGTTCATCAGCAAATTCCACTGGGGAATTCTGACTTATTCTCCAGCTCTGTTTTAAACTAATGACAAAATAATGTTGTGATATTAAGTAAACCCAGCCTATTGTATTAAACAATAAAAAAACACTTCTTTCTCAATTAAAAAAACCAAAAACAAAACATATATGACAACTCTGGGGTAGTGTTGTGGCATCTTTGCCACATTTTCCGCAATTCTACCATCCACATGCAGCTCATTTGGTTGTATTAATTAAACTCATTGTCGGTTAAACGTGCTATTTTGAGTTTGCTAGTATTTTGTTCCTTCTACGCATCCGTAGGCAGCTCGAGCGGGCTTCAATCGAGTCGTCGGCATTGGCAAGGAAGGACACGCTGTTGTCTTCAGTTTAGCCAACTTAGCCACTATTACTGGTTCATTGTTACTTTTTCCTTTCTCTGCACTTTTTTGAAATAAAAAAATGGTGAGAAATACTTTGCATTGTGAGTTTAACTTTAGATTCGAACGGTCTTACTGCAAGATATCAATTTTAAACATGCAAAATAAATCACGATTAATCGCGATTAACTATGAAATTTCTGAGATTAGTTGCGATCAAGAAAATTAATCATTTGACAGCCCTAGCTATTATGGAATACACACTATACATTCAATACTGATTCTGATACCACAATGATAATTAAATACACTGTGATTTTCAACATTTCTTTGTTTTATATTAGCACGTGGTCTTATATCTGTAATTCCTCAGTGGTCCAAGTATTCGTACAGCTCAATCATTCTAAATTCAGGAAAGGACCTGATTTTTTCAATATTTTATATTTTGATTCTACTCTGAGCCATCATTTTGTGCCTTACATTACTTTTATCAGTAACGAGATTGTAATTATCCCTACTATTATTGTAAACAAAGAGAAAAATCATCTTAATAAACCGCCTTGAAGCTTTCCCAAATGTCAACAATGCAGTTTCACACTATTGGGGCAGAGGACCTTTGAACTATAAGCAGCTTACAATACAGGCTAGCTCAGCAGAAAACCAAACTTCATTCAGTATTGGGCGTTATGACCAGCCAGTGAGCGATCCATCAAGTACGCAGTGAGTATAGGCACCGCACTAGCTGGTTGTTTAATGGTATTTTTAATTGTGTTTTGTGGTATTTGATTACATTTGCACGGCTAGTAAAATCAGATAACGGAATAATCCGATAATCCAGTTTTGTGTTTTTATGTTTAATTTGAATAATTGAGACTATTGAAATATTCATAAATATATTTTGGATTTTAAAGGTTCCATATTATGCTGTTTTCTAATCTATGTTATAATGTTGCTTTCTCATCACAAACAGACCTGGAGTTATGTTTGTTTCATTCACACATGTTTAACACATAAATCCTGCATACATACACATACACGTACACTTACATACACTACACTTACAACTAGGGATGTCAACAATTAATCGATTAACGGTTAATTGTCGATTAAGACGTTGGTCGATCAAAATGCATTAATTGTAATTAACCGCTAACCGCGGACACGCGGACATGCGCACCCGCGTGGTCATGAAACAAGGCAACCGCGCTGCGCTAAGCTCGACTCACAGCCGACCGCAGGCGCCAACGGCACTGCTCAGCAGCCCCGGGTGTACGCGCGAGGCGAGATCGAACCCGGAATGCCGGTTTCGCCGCAGCCCGCGCCCCGAGCCCCGAGCCCCGAGCCCCGCGCGGCTGGCCTGCGGCTTGGAGCGCGGGGCGCGGCGAAACCAGCACGCGCCCCAGTGGTTTAATCCTGGTCTAGTCCAGGTCTAGACCCGGTCGAGTCCCGGTCCAGTCCTGGTCCAGTCCTGGTTCAGACCTGGTCCAGTCCACGTTCAGTCCTGGTCTAGTCTCTTAGCCAATCAGGACAGAACACAATGTTACTCTATAAAAAAATTTTTACACTATAAAAAAAAAATTTTGATAGAGCGAGGGATTACTGTATTTTGTTATTCAGCCTCAATACATTTGTCTGCTTTTTACTAAGGAATAATTAATTGAGGAATATACAATATAATAATACTATGATATATTCATGACTCAGTGTTATGTTACTATAGCTTATATTCTTAAAGACCCTATTGAAACACTCAAATTCAGGTGAAAAACGCCGCTTATCAGTTAATCGTTAATCGACCGATAAGGTCAATCAACTATCAGTTAATGATGATTAACCGATAATTTGCATCCCT
Organism: Paratrypauchen microcephalus; assembly: GCA_036785185.1. Classification (NCBI taxonomy): domain Eukaryota; kingdom Metazoa; phylum Chordata; class Actinopteri; order Gobiiformes; family Gobiidae; genus Paratrypauchen; species Paratrypauchen microcephalus. The sequence goes on from JAVJIX010000075.1 coordinate 1,716,377, forward strand.
ACTTACAACTAAACGGTAGTTTTTAACTTGAAAACTACAAGACATCACAAGGTGGAACTGAGAATTTTGAGTTTTGTAATCCAGAGTTACTCAAACGTGTGAATGAAATGAAATACAACAACATAACAATTATACCATCGCTTAAAGCTCACAGGAGTCAATTTTGTGTAATATAGGACCTTTAACAGGTGTATTTGAAAGGGAAATTTAAATACATTTCAGTTAATTTCATTTTTGCCTTTTTTCAGTCATTTTTTGCATAATTTTCTTATCAAAATCTACACAGGTGTAAACAATCAGAAAAAAAAATCTGAATACTAATCACTTTTAACTGTACATGACATTTCAATTATCTGAGAATACAGTGGGGCCTCAACCAGACAAGCAGCTTTAATAAAACTTTAAATTCTCAAACACGAATGCAACCACTTCAAACTCGCAGAGGTCTTACCAAAGTCTTACAATCCTGTAGGTCCAAGACATCAGCTGAGAGCACCGTCACCAGGCAGCCCTGTAAAAGCCGTAGTAACCGCTTCTTCCTGCGTGGTCCCTCATCCTCTCCGGGGTCCATGGCATCCAGCATCAAGACGTCCCTGTCCATCACGACCAAGAAGGCCAGCAGTGAGTAATAGTTTGATGTGAAATGTGTATGCATTGAATTCTTGTATTAATTATACAAACTCTTGTGAGCTTTAAGTCATGCTGTTACTTCCTCAAAAACAGACCCGGAGTTGTGTTTTATTTCATTCACACATGTTTGAGTAACCCTTTATTATTAGTCTGTCTACATCTCCAAAGCTCAGAATACTGTTCCATCTTGTGATGTCATGAAGTGGTAGTTTTCAAGTTAACAGCTCCTTTTACCTTTCGTTCAGTAGACATTGGCAATTACAAGGCTGAAATGATCCAAGTGATTCTTATGAAGGTGTATGGAGAAGGTGTATAGAGTTTAAAAACACAGTGGAGCGGCATGACATCACAAGGTGGAGCAAAGTGCTTTTTGTTTTAGTGAAGAACTCAGCCTAAATATTCAGGGTTTGTGTGTTAAACATGTGTGAATGAAACAAAATATAAGTAGTAGAAACAAATAGTAGAAACAACAAGTAGAAACAAAAGGTAAAGTGATTAAGAAACAACATATAATATAGATCAGAAAATATGGTAATATGGGGCCTTTAAAATGTAGCTTATTAACAAATTATAATTTATTCAGTTTTTATTATTAAAACAAAAAATGTGAATGCCTGGTTAAGTAACTTGTAAGTAATTTCCCATATTATTTTTGTCAATTCCCATATTATTGTTGTTTTTTGCATGTTATGTACCTTTAATAATAATAATAATAATAATAATAATAATAATAATAATATTAATATTATTATTATTATTATAAATAATAATGATAATAATAATAATAATAATAATAATAATAATTATAATAATAATAATAATAATAATAATAATCAATCTTACTTATTAAGCACTTTTAAAAACAAGGTTTACAAAGTGCTGTACAAGCAGCAAAGAATAAAAATAGCATTCAGAAAGCATACAAATACAAGACAATGATGCAAACAATTCAATTAATTATAATAAATAACTTAATAAAATAGGATAAAAGAAATACAGAATAAAATCAAGCTAAAACCAGTTAAAGGAAGGCCAATTGATAAAAATGATTTTTTAAAAGATGATTGATGATGCAGGTTATTCCAAAGCCGAGGCGCCCGGACTGAAAAGGCTCCATCAGCCTTCATCCGGAGCCTGGACTTTGGAACAGCCACCGGGACCTGCCTGAAGATCTGACTGCGGGAGGGCTTGTACGGCGTTAAAAGTTCTGAAATGTAATTTGGTGCAAGACCTAAAGGAGCTTTAAAAGTGATCAGTAAAATCTTAAAATCAATTCTAAAACTCACAGGCAGCCAATGAAGGGAAGCTAAAACAGGGGGAATGTGTTGATGTCTTTTCAAACCAGTGTTAAACCCATTTTGACTGTATAAAAGTGATATTATGAAACTTTCTGGAGGTGGAAAGTCAACTGTGTGATTCCATGGAAAAAGATGGAACATTCTCCATGCAGATAGATATGTTTTATGCCATACTGTGGAAGATGATAACCACAGGAACAACATCCATGGAAACAAGCAGGCCCTTCATCAGGCCAAATAAGAATCAGATTTGTGGAGATGCAAGCCCACTGAGAGTAAGCAAGCACACATATCATTTTGTTTTGGAACTTAGATGCAATTAAATCAACAGTAAACAAACCATAAAGAACAGGCTTTGCTAACTGTACTAATTTATGTTCCCATAACATTTGACCTGCATGTTTTTACAATACTGTGGATAAATGCCATAAATGCGTCACATAAATTGCAAACATAGTCAAAGCTTATAATCAAACTTTTATTCATTGACTAGGTTATTATTATCGGCACAGAGCCTGTATATGTTCACGCTTTGAGTTTTAATACTTAAAGTGAATAAATACACGATTACAGCGCTGTATGTGTCAAGCTCTCCAAAATATTAGACAATTAATGGCTCTGCTCCCCGACTAGAATCCCCAATAAAACCAGGAAGTGCCGGCTTTATGGGAAATGTGGTTTGGCAGCCCCAGTTAAAGCTCTTAAAAATGTGTTGCCCTTACAGCTATTTCGCCATCCACCATCGCAGAAGACCCGTCTGAACTGTCCAATCACGTCACAGCTCCAGGGGTCCTGAAAATATTCGGGAGCGAGATCTGTCAAGGCGCGCAATACAAGAGCGTCCTGGCAACCACTCAGTCCAGCGCCATGGAGCTGGTCAAAGAGGCACTGGAACGGTAAGAGGGTTTAAAGGAGCATTGTGTAACTTTTCTGGTGTCATTCCTTTGTCTAGAATGTTTCACAGTATGGTATTATACCTTTTATATCTTCATGGAGACCAAACCTGACCAACATACAGTTCAGATCTGTGGAGAGGCGACCCTGCTCATAGTGAGAATGCCTGTTTTTCTGTGTATTTTTGAGCTATGAAAACACTTATAATTGAATAAATGTAAGGTAGAGCTGTTTAATGGCATACTGTGGAACATTCCAGACAGAGCAATGGCATCTCCATAGAAACAAGCAGGTGAAGGATCCCCACCCCCTTTGCTCTCTGCATATGTCACTCCACTTTCAGAGCACTACCACGCTACTAACAATTGGAGTGCATTCCACTAATGAAAAAACTGCACATCGCATCAGGTTTGTGAAGTTGTACAGTGGTACCTCACCTTACGAAATTAATTCGTTCCAGAAGTGGTTTCGTAACGTGAATTATTCGTAAGTTGAATAGCTATTTCAATGGAAAAAGCCTGATTCGTTCCAAGGCCCCGATCCAAGTTTTTTTTTAATAACTTTTTTTATAGTGTAACATTGTGTTCTGCGTAGAGACTGTAGACCCAGGACTAAACCAGGTGGATTAAAGCGCCGCGCGCGGATCTATTTCTAGAAGAAGAAGAAGAAGTGACTTTATTGATCTCACACTGGAGAAATTCTTCTCTGCATTTTAACCCATCCTATATATATATATATATATTAGGAGCAGTGGGCAGCACACATTAGGGCGCCAAGGGACCATCTCCATGATCTTCTTGCTTCGGCTTGGTCAGGACCTAAGCTGGAGGTACCTGTGGTGCATGTTTTGGGTTGGTGGGGGAAACCGGAGTGCCCGGAGGAAACCCAGACACAGGGAGAACATGCAAACTCCACACAGAAAGGCCCAGGCATCGAACCCAGACAATGCATGCAAACTCCACACAGAAAGGCCTGGGCGACCCGGGGATCGAACCCGGAACCTTCTTGCTGTGAAGCAAGAGCGCTAACCACTCAGCTACCGTGCCGCCTTTGCCAGATGTTGACCAGACTTTTTATCTCTTTCTCTGGAACACTTTCTTCTTAAAAACTCTGCTCCAGGTGAGGCTCGAACTCACAACCTCAGCATCGCTCTGCAGACACTGTCTTATAAGTACCGCGCGCTAACCGATTGCGCCACTGGAGCTTCACTATTTCCTGGTTTCGTTTCGAGTCACGGCTGAGACGAGCAGCGAGGGGGACCGCACGCAGTCTGAGCGCATGAACGAGACCCGTGCTCAAACCGTGCGCGTTCATGCGCTCAGACTGCGTGCGGTCCCCCTCGCTGCTCGCCTCAGCCGTGACTCGAAACGAAACCAGGAAATAGACCCGTGCGCGGCGCTTTAATCCACCTGGTCTAGTCCTGGTCTAGTCCTGGTCTAGTCCTGGTTTAGTCCTGGTTTAGTCCAGGTTTAGTCCAGGTTTATACCTGGTTTATTCCTGGTTTAGTCCAGGTCTAGACCTGCTGGCAGCCCCGCGCCGGGTCATGCTGTGCTATCACACGTGTCCGCGCGCAGTTTTCTCCCCCCTCCCCCTTCCCCCCACACTTCACTATTAATAATTTTGTTGAAAATCTATGAAAGTTTGAGTGTTTAAACGAGAGACAAATGTGAGAAAAGTTTAAATTCAATCTGAGAAAAGCGTATAATGTGTGTGGCTGAGCGCGCTTTATTTGAATTTTTGAGTTTCGTAACTTGAATTTTCTTTCGTATCTAGAGACCAAAATTTAACGTGAAGGCGTTTCGTAACTTGAAATTTTCGTTTGTTGGGTCTTTCGTAAGGTGAGGTACCACTGTACTACGTTGTTTGGGTCATGTTTTTGTATATTTACTGAAATTCGCCTTGTGGGACACTGGGTGACATAGACTTGTGGGCTGAGCACTGGACAAGAATCATGCTGCTAACTGCCAGGAGGGTTCAAATAGTGCCTGGTAGAGTAGAGATGCACCGATCCAGCTGTTTCTGTTCCAATACCAATGTCGATACTTTGGCTATAAGCATCTGCCGGTATCCTGATATCAACCAATACTAGGGCAGAGATGTTTGAAACACAAACAGCGTATGGTAAAAAAAATTCTATTGTGTTTTTGTAACTGCTATTTATTATTTACAGTAACTATAGAACAACTGCAGTAGATCGTCAGTAATCAGCAAAATCATCTTATTACACAAATTTTAGGATATTGACTGAACCAATATCCTAAATGGATTATTCAAACATGCATGGATCTAAAACTTCTTCAGGGATGTTTTGATGTGGGAACAAATAGCAGAAAGCTCTAAAAAAGTGGAGTTTGCATTATACCCCCTCTTTAAGCAGTAAATGGGTTAAAAAATGGTAGAACACGCTATGTTCTATGTGTAATAGGTTACATTAACATGACATTACACTGTTTTATAACTGCTTTTGCTGTATAAACTGAGCTGGAGGACAGGTCAGAATTCTGTGGTGGAATTGGCTGTGTAACTGTCAGATTGCAGATTTCTTGACCTGGTATGTGGTTAACATCTCTGCAATTACTGAGCCTGTCAACATGAAACCAAAACTGACACGAAGTTCAAGGTCTTCTCTGTCATCATAATAACTACTTATTTTCACAATAGCTACAGACAATGGTGCCATTATTAAACACCAAATATGTGGTTGTTGGCAGTTGAAAGGACTTCAAGATAATATGACTTGTTTGTGGAGCCAATCCCAAATAAATAATGATAAAGTTAAAGTGTTTCTCCCATAGAGTTATATAAGGCCCCTTCCCTCATCTGAAATCATGACATCACCAAGTTTCAGAGTTTGAACACAACCCAAATCTGAAGTTTTGACAAGACTGTAGCATTAACCATATTGAACTGGGGCAGTAAAATAGCATTACATTTGACATGCTAAAATAATCCCTGTTTGAACAACTGCGAGCCACATGTGTGAGCTATGAGGTCTGCTCTGCATCCTCACACCACATTTGTTTATATGAAAACACGAGCACATTCACTTTGGCTGGGGATAAAGCAAATCTGCTTTTATGCTTTTAATAACACACTCAACTCTTAGATGGTGTGTTGAAAATGGAAGATATGTTATTGGTGTTTTTGTGTAGTGAAAATGAAAAAATATGAAGGTCTGGATCCTTCAAGTGATTTGAAGCAGTGTCACATACATACATAGACTATAGACTTACATATCTAACCTGCTAGCCTCCAAATAAGAAGTGAGCATGGGAGCGAAGTGGTTCCTTCAAAGTCTGGTTGCAGCTGTTGAAAAACCATCGCTCGTCTTTGCTGTCGAGCTCATCATTCTGACCTTAAACTGTTCATATTAACCCACTCTACTTGCCTGGAAGAATCCATGACTCATCGCTGTACCAGCGAGTGAGTCTGGTAACGCTTGATCCACAGAATGCGCTGCGGTTGCGCGTAGACAGACAGCTAAGTGAACCAATCAGAGATTGCGCCATCTTGATTCAAAACTGAGGCGGAACTTCCGCTGCCTAAGAGTGACTTTGCGGGCAAAGGCGGGTGCACTGACGTCACCATCTTTGAACAAATCAGAATCGCGGAGTCCGTTTGTAACCGGAGGAGCGAGAGTGGATGGAGGGTGTCCAAATGGTATCGCGCTGTATAGGAAATACAGAGAGATATCATTTGGCTGGCCAGGTAACCACTCTACATGATCCTGGAGATTTTGTTTCCCCATTTCGTTTGTAAATAAAGATATGAACATTCTTAATAAAAATAAGAAACCAAGCAGGTGCCTTCTTTTATCAAGGTTTATTCTTGCTAGTGTTAGCAGCAGGTTTGATTGACAGCAATCCCGGCTTGTTGCTTACTGCCAGCCCTCTGTCAAACCGGCAGTGCATTTGGGAAGCAACAAAAACCTTTTTAAAACCTCTTTCCTGATTGGCTCTTCGGTTGTGCACCCAGATTTCTAAATATGGGTTTTGGTTGCAGATTAGCTTCTATTAATGCTAGCCTTGATTGGCTTTATTTGGCTGGAGCCTAATTTGATATTTGCTGTTTGACATTACACCTTTCAAGAGATATGTGAGAACTGGATTATTATGTATCATGTTATGGAGATTAAAACCATTCTGTTAAAAAAAAAATTAAAAGTGTTAAATTCTTCCTTTTAAAAGAAAAGTAACGTTTTTTGTTTTTTGTTTTTTTTACAATTTGAGCCTTATTTCGGTAATAAAACAAGTTGTTTTACTCACCCATAGCACTTTGGTGTCATATGGAGCACTTCCAGATATGTTTTAGATTTGCGGTTAGCCTAGCGCGACTTCTAGCCATAGCTCGGGGGATATAATATATTCCCCAAGCATGTAATATGCCCCGTGCGGGCTCCAAATAACACAAACTTTAGCACTTTTCAAATCATAGAAGCCCGATGCCTTAGTCTACGATTTAGTCTGAAGCAAAAGTGGCCTGTAATCTGAGGTTTATCCATAGTTTACAGCTTTGCGTTTCATGTTTGGGTCCCAGGAGCTGAGAGCACACTCCGCACATGCGCATTGGCGTCCTCATCTACTCGAAACTATGGCTAAATCTCGGATTACAGGCCACTTTTGACCACACGAAATCGTAGGCTAAGACATCGGGCTTCTATAATTTGAAAAGTGCTAAAGTTTGTGTTATTTGGAGACCGCAAATCAGTGCCCCGAAAACTCACATGATGGAGATCGCAAATCTAAAACATCTCCGGAAGTGCTCCATATGACACCAAAGTGCTATGGGTGAGTAAAACAACTTGTTTTATTACCGAAATAAGGCTCAGATTGTAAAAAACGTTACTTTTCCTTTAACCATATAAGCATCAACAAAAGTGGGGTTTTAACTGCTCAATTTTTTTCAAGTTTTATTAAGTAATGGACTCCAGGAAGACTAGCTGTCAGCCATGGTGACAATGTAGTAATTGGCATCCACAAAAAAAAGAAAAAAGGAAATACACAGTATATCTCTCTTGCAACTTTTCATCACAGAATGAATGTCAGTACTAACGACAGAATCCCACTGAGACTGTGAGCGGTTTTGTTGTTAGTGCAATGAGTTCACTAGAGTTACTGTTGAGTTTATTATGACTGAAACACAATGAACACAGTGTTAATGTGCCAAATCTTTCTTTTGCACTTTGGGACAAACTATAGAATTGTTTCATTTACAGTCAGTTTTGGTCCGTTTTTTTGCTATACATGAAGGAATAGGGCTTGTGTTTTTGTTTTGTTTTGTTTAGTCACTTACTAACAGTGTTGGGAAACGAATAATACATGCACCAAAAATACTTATTTTGCATACTAAATTTGGGTTACTGTATTCCAGTACATTTACTCTTACTTGTGGTTGTATTCAGAATACAGTTACTTTCCTAAATTAAAGGAATACATACTTTCTAATGTAATTTTGGCTTTGAACTGTAATAGTGAGAAGCAAAGAAAAGACAGTTAATTAAACATAAATGAATGATAATTACAAAAATAAAGCTGTTTGTGATTTTATGTCATGTTTTCACACTACAATATAATGCAACTCAATGGAAAATATTCCAGGTATTCCAAATGCAGTACTGTGATTGGACCATGTGACAGATTAAATGTTATACAATACATTTTAATTCAGGTATTCATTATTCTGTAACTAAATCCATTTTCAAAATATTCTTCCCACCACTGCTTACTACTACAGTTACTGCTTTACAAAAGGAATAAATTTGGACCTTTACTGCATGGATAGTTTTCAAATTGTCTTTATCTACATCAGAGCATAACATCACATGGTAATTATGGCTGAATTACAACAAAATCTGCAAAAAAATCTGCAGTTATCAAGAACGTTTAATGTGCCTGAAAAATGCCTTTCTTGTGCATAACTTGTCCGTGCATTTTGGGTGGAATTTTCTGCGTTGATGACATAGGTAGAAGGATTCTGTTTTAGAACTCAAGGTTGCTTCCTGTATTTTGTACCACAAACAGCCACTTAAAGGTGCATTATGTAACTTTTTGGTTGGAGGTCCCTCACCTGCTTGTTTCTATGGATACATTATGTTATTGGAATGTTCCACAGTATGACATTAAACAGATGTCCTTTACATTTATTAAATTATTGGTGGTTTATAGCTCAAAAATACCCTGAAAATCAGGCATTCTGACTGCGAGTAGGATTGCCTCTCCACAGATTTGATCTTCAACTTGGTCTGGTTTGGTCTGCATGAAGGTAGAAAGTAGGGATGCAAATTATCGATTCATTCATTAATTGATAGTTGATTGACCTTATCGATCAATTAACGATTAACTGAATTTTAGTGTTTCAATAGGGTCTTTAAGAATATAAGCTATAGTATACATAACACTGAGTCATAAATATATCATAGTATTATTATATTGTATATTCCTCAATTAATTATTCCTTAGTAAAAAGCAGACAAATGTATTGATGCTGAATAACAAAATACAGTAATCCCTCGCTCTATCGCGGTTTGCAGATTTTTTAAATTTTTTTTTATAGTGTAACATTTTTTTATAGTGTAACATTTTTTTATAGTGTAACATTGTGTTCTGTCCTGATTGGCTAAGAGACTAGACCAGGACTAAACGTGGACTAAACCAGGTCTAGACCAGAACTAAACCAGGTCTAGACCAGGTCTAAACCTGGACTGGACCTGGACTAAACCAGGACTGGACCAGGTCTAGACCTGGACTAAACCAGGATTAAACCATCACGTGCTGCTGCTGGTTTCGTGCGGCTGGTTTGTGGCTCGGGCTGAGACTACGCATTCCGGGCGCCGCGGTTCGATCTCACCTTGCGCTTACACCGGGGCTGCTGAGCAGTGCCGTTGGCGCCTGCGGCCGGCTGTGAATCGAGCTTGGCGCAGCGCGGTGCGGTTGCCTTGTTTCGTGACCACGCAGGTGCGCGTGTCCGCGATTAGCGATTAATTACAATTAATGCATTTTGTTCAACCAACGTCTTTATCGACAATTAATCGTTAATCGATTAATTGTTGACATCCCTAGTAGAAAGGTTTAATGCCATACTGTGAAATATTCCAAACAAAGCGATAATGCCTCCATAAAAAAAGCATCTGACGGACTCTCCACCAGAAAAGTTACACAATGCACATTTACCTGGTGTAAAACTATGATAAATATTGACCACAGGTATTATCCCACCAAACCAAGTCAGAATTCTTAAAACATGAAAACAGTTCCAGACTCTTCTTGGCCTCACGTCCAACAGGTGAGAGTGATTAGCATTTTTAGCTGCTTTTACCTGGAGGTGATGGATGTACCGGAGCTGGCCCGCTCCCCCTCCCAGGCCCCTCACACACCGGGGTCAAATCTGTCTCTTCTACAGTTACAGCGGCGTTATCAGAATCAGCTGTGGAGGCCCGGGCACGCTTTGAACTCCCCCATTATCCTGAGTTTGCGGTCAACGTTCAGGTCCAAACTTATGAGGCTGTAAAAGTTAGCTTGTAGGTTGTATACTTGCAGAGTTTAAAGCTTAAATCAAATGGGATGGATTTTACTTTTTAACACATCCTTGTGCTCTGTGAATCTCCTGTTTGTGTGTTGTACTTGTTTTGTTGCCTACCTAGAAATGCAGATGTAAATTAGCTTTGTAACAACAGTTGGACATACTATAGTTATGTTCTGGCTGCATGGGTGGAGTAGTTTGAAGTGTGGACATCTTTAGACCAATCACACTGTTTCTCATATGTCCAGACCCCACCCCTCAAGAAAATTGGTCTGATATTTGGCCCCTGAACCACAGTTTGGACATTTATAGTATACCATAATAATTTGTCAGTAATAATTTAGTCATAGTCCTCTGCTGAATAGGATCGTAAACAATATAAGGTTTAAAAATCTTCTGGTCACTATTCACTATTTTGTGTAAACTGTTGCTTACTGTAATGTAAGTAGGGAAAGTTCTTGCCCAAAGACACAACAGAAGTATTCATTGGATTGCCCCTGGGCGTTTAGCATGTAACATACACTCAGCCAAATGTTGGATTGTCAGATTTTCCTTGGTGCCCTCCTTAAACCTCATTATAGATCCTTCTGCTGTGTGGTTCATGGGACATAGCTGATCCACAGCCTGCAGCCTTTAGCTCTTCTGGGCACTGTTTTACTTACACAGGTAAAGAGGGGGACAACCAAGAGCCGGATGAGGCCCCGGACCACAAAAGCCCAAGTCGAGTTAAGAGATACGAAACACTTTGGGATTGTTTTGAACTGCCCCAAAGCAAACCAGTGGATACATGATCATGTTCTCTTCCACCCACTGACAGCACACACTATATTGATTTTACTTGATTTTTTTACTCATCAAAAACATCTGGAGTTGCATATGTTGCATGGTTAAGACATGCCCAGGGCTCAAAATGCTATAGTTACAGTAACCATGGTTCTCAAAATGTATGTCACCAAACATATAGATTATTTGAAGCTTTAAACATTTAAGAATACAATTTCTAAGGGGTAGAAAAATTGTTTAAAATTAGAAGAAACTTTTCGTGATTAAAATCTGCAATTTAACTTTTTTGAAACTGCTCTCTTTTAGTTACGGCCTGAGCAAAGAGGAGGCGGGCTCCTACGTGCTTTGTGATGCCATTGGCTCTCTCACTGACAACAAGTGGAAGACAGAGGCATTCCGTGTTGTCGGTGATAACGAGAAGCCCCTCCTCCTGCAGTCTCTATGGAAACCACGAGAAGGCCTGGCCAGACGATTTGAAATCCAGAAGCGCAGCTCTGTGGAGGAGAGGGAGTCTCAAGAGAAAGACACGGTTACTGCAGGTAATACTGGCCTCACTACATCCTCACTGTACTGATTTCTGTGACTGATTTCATGAAACAGCAGCAGCCAATACAATGGGTCATTCAAACAAGTAGTTATCCACACCTTAAAGAGCGGATATTGCAATATTAAGGGCTATTTATTGCCAAAAGAACATATTTAGATAACCATGTTACCTTTTTGAAAATGCTATATTTGCCGAAAACAACATATTGAAATGTGTAATTAGTTTCAATTTTATTTTTGATGCAGTCCCATGTCCGTAGTCCCTTAGCTCTCACTCCCCCTTCAGAGTGCTATCACAACACAATCAGCGTGCATTCCGCTAATGAAACTACAGTGGTCCCTCGCTCTATCGCGGTTCACTGTTGGCGGCCTCGCTGTTTCACTGATTTTTTTTTTTTTTTTTATAGTGTAACTTTTTTTATAGTGTAACATTGTGTTCTGCATCCTGATTGGCTAAGAGACTGTAGACCTTTGTCGATTGATAGATGGGGGACACGGGGGGTACCGGGATTAGACCAGGACTAAACGTGGACTAAACCAGGTCTAGACCAGAAATAAGCCAGGTCTAGACCAGGTCTAAACCAGGTCTAATCCTTGACTGGACCTGGACTAAACCAGGACTGGACCAGGACTGGACCAGGTCCAGACCTGGACTAAACCGGGACTAGACCAGGTCTAAACCAGGATTAAACCACCACGTGCCACTCTTTGCTGGTTTCGTGCGGCTGGTTTGTGGCTCGGGCTGAGAGGACGCGGTCCGGGCGCTGCGGTTCGATCTCGTGCTCGCAGCCCCGGTGTACGCGCGGCCTCGTGCCGGTCGTGCTGCTCTGTCACGGATTTGACCATGATGAGGGGTGCACCTGTTGTGCACTTCTCCAAGGGGTTGGTGCGCGTCGCGTCCCGGGACGTGGCAGTGCCGCTGGGCTTCCGGAGCTATGTCTCCCCCCACGCGTCACTATTAATACATTTTGTTGAACATCTATGTGCGGCACGGTAGCAGAGTGGTTAGCGCTCTTGCTTCACAGCAAGAAGGTTCCGGGTTCGATCCCCGGGTCGCCCAGACCTTTCCGTGTGTGTTCTGTGTGGAGTTTGCATGCATGGTCTGGGTTCGATCCCCGGGTTGCCCGAGCCTTTCTGTGTGGAGTTTGCATGTTCTCCCCGTGTCTGGGTGGGTTTCCTCCGGGCACTCCGGTTTCCCCCACCAACCCAAAACATGCACCATAGGTACCTCCAGCTTAGGTCCTGACCAAACCGAAGCAAGAAGATCATGGAGATGGTCCCCGGGCGCCCTAATGTGTGCTGCCCACTGCTCCTAATATATGTATATATATATATAGGATGGGTTAAAATGCAGAGAAGAATTTCTCCAGTGTGAGATCAATAAAGTTCACTTCTTCTTCTTCTTCTATGAAAGTTTGAGTGTTTAAACGAGGGAGAAATGTGAGAAAGGTTAATTCGAGTCTGAGAAAAGCGTATAATGTGTGTGGTGAGGCGTTTACAGCCTTAAAACATGTAGAATAATTGAAAAATATGAAGTTGTCCTACTTCGCGGATTTCTCTTATTGCGGGTTATTTCTGGAACCTAACCCCCGCAATAAACGAGGGGTTACTGTACTGCACATTGCATCAGGTGTATTGTTTTGTATCATGCTTTTTATGGAAAATGTCTGTGCAGAAGCTTGTGGTTTGAGTCTTGGACAGGATTGTACTGCCAAACCTAAGGAGGGTTTGAATAAAGCCCAGGAGAGATCGCAAGATTACTGAAACATCCATAGATCCAAAACCTCTTCAGGCATGTTTTTGATGAGACAACAAAGTTAGAACATGGTAGACAGCTCGCTCCAAAAATAAATTTAGCATAATTCTACCTCTTTAACTCAGAACATTAATATAAGGTCTGTGTAAATAAGTACATGGGTTTCAAAATCCACAACAATTTTGACCATTGCTATAGCAATTATCAATATATATTTTGAATGAGGAAAAAGCATGCATACAATTCCCAGTACGGCCTTCTGCAAGGGTCAGTTCTTCCCATAGCAAAATAACTGCAAGGTAGTCATGCAGATTTTTGTGCCAGATGTCCTTCCACATTACTCTGACTGGAGTAGGAAATGGAGAAGTGTTTTACCCAGGTATACAACAGCAGTAGGTATCATGAGCCAGGAAAGGATAGGCTATGTCAGCACAGAAGATCAATGCTACAAACAGCCTCACTACCACCATCATCATTTAAACTTTACTAAAGAACACATTACAAATTAGAAAACCAGTGACAGCCAGCAATAAATATTAAAATCTTTTGCAGAAAGTCATTTATAGATTTATGTGTAGTGAGCCACTATTTAAATAATATAAATAATAACTCATAGAAGTACATTTCCCTCAGATTACTGTGTCAGTGTAAAGGTCAGTTATAGTTTTCTCAGTAAAATGTGGTTTTCAGGGACTTATTTTCCAAAGAGCAATTTGCTAAACCACAGAGAACAAACCATTTGAATGGGTGTATTTTTCTCATTCAAATTTCTGCTGCAGAATTGAACTGGTAAAATATTCTGTGCCAATTTCCCCAAGAAACACATGACTTATAGTAGCTCAGTTTTGATCATAAAGTCCTTTAAGGAAATAAAAACTTTAGGGTATAAAATAATTTAGAGGCAGCATGATGAGTTCAATCTTGCCTTACTTTTTTATATTCAGATAATTTTTTTTTTGACTAACTTTCTAGTCATATTCACGCTTTCCAACTACAGTATGTACTGGAGAAATATCATGAACATTTTTAACCATGCTATAACACTGTTCCTTATCAATAGCTTACTCAGAGTTGTAGTGAGTGATTTGTGCATGTTTGAGTAATCCTGTACTGTCCTGCATTTGAGCTTTGAGAATTAAGAACATTTCAGTTTTCATATACCCGATATCTCTTCAAAAACCTGTGTCATACATGGAGGGTTAAAGGAGAATTAACGTTTTTTTACAATCTGAGCCTTATTTCGGTAATAAAACAAGTTGTTTTACTCACCCATAGCACTTTGGGCATATAATATATGCCCCGAGCGGTCTCCAAATAACACAAACTTTAGCCCTTTTCAAATCATAGAAGCTCGATGTCTTAGTCTACGCTTTCGTTTGAATCCAAAGTGGCCTGTAATCCGAGATTTATCCATAATTTACAGCTTTGCGTTTCATGTTTGGGTCCCGAGAGCTGAGAGTGAAATAAGCTGTGACTCCGCACATGCGCACAGGCGTCCTCATCTACTCGAAACTATGGATAAATCTCGGATTACAGGTGACTTTTGATAGTGTATTGACAATCAGGCATGAACCCTCAACACACTGCAATAACATTGTCCAGTCCAGTTTAGTGTAGTCCAGTCTGGATATACTCTATTGTAGGGAGCATTATACCTCTAATGATGTAGGCCAAGAAAACAAGGACTGAGCTGGCAGAGAGTGTCCTTGGTACAGCACAGCAGTGCAATTTCTCTGTCAGTTTTTAACAAGTTTGCTGTTTACTATAAACAAAGTGTAAAATAATGAAAAGCATAACAGGGCAGCAGGTGGTAGTCTCAGGGTAATTTCATTGTAGTTAGCTCCTTTCTTCAGGCAGATATAGGGAGTGTCCACCAGCGTCTGACCAGAACTGAAGAAGCAGCTTTGATGAGATGAGGAACATATTTGACCAAATAAACTTTTGTCCAGTTGACAAACTGAATTTCTCCTTTTGCCACGAAAAGCATAATATGTAGTTTATTATCAACACACTTTGAAAAACAAAGACGAGTGGATCTGGAGCTGTATCCTGTCTCCCTGATTTCAGTGGGTGTGATTGACAGGCAGATTAACAAATCAGAGAGACCCACCCTCCGTACATATCAAAAATAAATGTTGCTGCTTACACATTAAAAAAGGAGAAACACAACTTAAAGGAAAAGTAACGTTTTTTACAATCTGAGCCTTATTTCGGTAATAAAACAAGTTGTTTTACTCACCCATAGCACTTTGGTGTCATATGGAGCACTTCCGGAGATGTTTTAGATTTGCGATCTCCATAATGTGAGTTCTCAGGGCAAATGTTTGTGGTCTCCAAATAACACAAACTTTAGCACTTTTCAAATCATAGAAGCCCGATGTCTTAGCCTACGATTTTGTTTGGTCAAAAGTGTCCTGTAATCCGAGATTTAGCCATAGTTTCGAGTAGATGAGGAGGCCAGTGCGCATGTGCGGACTGTGCTCTCAGCTCCCGGGACCCAAACATGAAACGCAAAGCTGTAAACTATCGCTAAATCTCGGATTACAGGCCACTTTTGCTTCAAACAAAATCGTAGACTAAGACATCGGGCTTCTATGATTTGAAAAGTGCTAAAGTTTGTGTTATTTGGAGCCCGCGCGGGGCATATTACATGCTTGGGGAATATATTATATGCCCCGAGCTATGGCTAGAAGTCGCGCTAGGCTAACCGCAAATCTTAAAACATCTCTGGAAGTGCTCCATATGACACCAAAGTGCTATGGGTAAGTAAAACACCTTGTTTTATTACCGAAATAAGGCTCAAATTGTAAAAAAAAAACATTACTTTTCCTTTAAAGGACTGAGAAACAACACAGATTTACAGAACCAACAACTGAAGGACAAAACTATAACTTACTTCAGGTAAAATTAGTTATATTTTTTGTTGTGAATTATAGAAGAATTTTTGAGAGGAGATGTCTTCTGCATTTAAGAGCCACATTCTACAAATTAGCAGCTGTGGTTGGCCCATCTCAAATTTGGACAGAGGTTTTCCATGCTCTATTGTCCGGTTCCTGATCAGAATGTAGAAGGGACTGGCTGCTCAGGCAAATCAGTTAACAGAAAAGCTCAATACGGTATTGCTATATGTACCTAAAACCCCATGCTCTACTCTGTGTGGCATACCCTTATTTAGTCATCATATAGCTGAGATAAATTTCTATATTTTACTATATTTCTATATTTTACTTGTATTTGTGCATATACATTTATATAATTATGCCTTATTTGACACCAGTTTTTGCTACTTATTTTGAATTTATTATTCCCATTTATATAATTGCTTTTTGTTGCTATAATATATTGTGATGTCCAAATAATTCCCCTTCTGGATCACTAAAGTTTGCCTAAGAATAACTATAAGTTTATTTCAGTTTCACTAAAAAAACAAAACATATTTTCATCAGACCATACATGATTCTAGGGCTGTCACTTCATATCTTCCATTGGCTGTGGACCCCCTGCTGTGTGTTGTTTTGGGCTCCGGATGGTCCCTCCTGTGACACTGTGATGCTTTGATACTGTCTGTATGATGTGAGAGCTTGTGGAGGCTGGTGTGTGGATGACCCCTCTCATTTTCCATGTACAGTGTGTGTCTTTCCAGAGGGCTGTGCTTCCTCTGCGCCGCTTCCCTGTGTGTTGACTTTGGCCCCAGATCTCCATGTGCTAATGACTGGCACCTCACCAGCACTGCTGCTTTTACTGTGTAATAATGAGAACACAAGTTGGTCTATCACTGTTTATTTTTTTTATTTTTATTTTTTCAATGGTCATGTTTTGGTACATTTCTCAAAAGTAAAAGTGGTGGAATTGTTACTGACACTCAAAAGTTCTATATTACCCATACAGTGGCCCCTCGTTTATCGCGTTGGTTACGTTCTAAAAATAACCCGCGATAAACAAAATCCACGAAGTAGTCAGCTTTATACGAGTATTCTACATGTTTTAAGGCTGTAAACACCTCACCACACACATTATACACACATTATTATATATATTTTAGTTTCAACAAAATAAAATATTAACAGGGGTCTGTGTAATCAATTATTGTCAGGGGCCATAGGTCTGCTTTATTGTACCGAGCACAAGCATATGCAACTTTTTCTAGTATTTTTTTTTCTTTTTTTCTTTCAGGTATCAACGCCCAGGCTCGAAAACTTCAGAAGAGCCGCTCCCGGGTCACCTCCAGGCTCATGGAGAGGTCGAGCGTCCGCGGAGCTCTGTGGAGGAGCAAAAGTTCCACTGACATGTTAGACTGCCATGCCCAGCAAAGCCCCAGACACCAGAGCCAGACCTCACTGCAGATCTGCGAGCTCCCCGCAGCAGGCCCAGAACACAGCCACAGTGAAGCGGGGGACTCGGGGGCCAGAAGAGAGGCCTTGTGTGAGCCCGGGTCCAGGGGTGAACGAGGGGCTGCAGAATGGGAGAGAGAGGAGACAGAGAGCAGTGGTGATAGCAGCACACAGTACTCCATTCACCCGCCTCAGGACTGTCCTTACCTGCTGCTGCTCAAGGGACACAGCCACACACAGGTACTGCATTCAGCCATCTCTGCAGACCCCTAATCATTATACTAATCATCTGTTTAGGCTGGGTGGGCACTAGGCCAGTAATCTATCCATTCAGCACTATTTTCTTAAGCTACATTTATATGATGACTGAACAGAAGACGCAAAAGTGGCTTCGCGTCTTCACTTTTTATTCCACATTTAGACGAGCGTTTTCGGGAGGAAATCTGCGTGCATACCGTGACGCAAAAGTGTGTGGAATTCAATTGAGTATGCATGCCAGGTGGCTAGGTGGCGCTGTGATACATTATCACTATGTCCGCGTGCATCCGTAGAATCTTCCTTAATTTATTTACTTAATGTAATTTACTTAACTTTTCTAAATTTTAATTTAATTTATCTGACTTAATTTACTTTACAAATATAAATATCCAGAAATGGTGACGTCAGGAGATTTGACCAGAGCATCTTGGGCAGTGTAGATGAAAACGCCACAGTGGAGCGTATTCAAGTTTTCCACTTTGGAGGGCGGGTTCAGTTTTTAAGCCCCCAATACGCTGTCACCATCTAAACAAAAGGCACTTCCGATACAATGTTTTGTCGTTTTTACCCGTAAGAATTCTTGTGTAAACGGGCCCTTAGTTGAGAACAGTTGAAAAGAACTGAGTCAGGTGTTCTTCGGAAATAAAGGGTAATGACAGATAAAGCCGCAGTATGTAACTTTTTAGCCAGAAATTCATTCTTACTATAAACAAGCTTGCATCTTCACAAACTCAATTATTGAAAAAGGAGGAGGGTCTGCTTCTGCTTGTTTCCATGGAAATCTTGTTCTTTTGGCTATAATCTTCAAGTTCAGGAATACATTTTCTCTAAAATCAACCAAATATTTACCATGAAGTTGTTTGAGACATAAGACTTTGTTGAATCTTCCATATCCTCTAGCCTTTTAAATCAATGTACCAGACTTTGCCTTAATTGTATGCATAAGACTGTATCAAACCAGTGGAAAAAAAACAAAAAACAAAACACCATTGGTATATTTGATTTGCTCTTTTCACATTTACAGTATGCAACTTTTTGGAGTTGGCTTGTTTCAAATTCAGTAGAAAATGGAAAGTAAAAACTATACTCCTGAACATTCTCCATAGGGCTGGATACACATTATGCCATACTGTAGAATGTTAGAGCCAAAGGAACAACATTTCCATGGAAAGAAGCAGGAGGACTCAGTTTTGTTTTGTTTTTTTTAAGTTTTTCAATGCACAATCACACATTACTCTGTACACTAAACTATGTCAAAGATAAGTCTGAATCATCATTTTCTAGGTAAATCCACATGTCAACGGTCGGCAGACAGTAGGAACTGACGAGGCAGTGGAGAAGGCAGAGCTGTTTCCTGAATGATTATCGTCCGCTGTAACTGTCACTGATCCTATCTCACATACACTACACAGTTACACAATACCCATGAGGCAATGCTACACAAATCTGTTCAGCAGGAAAGACACACAGGACACTCTAGGAATAATGGAATGTTTTTTGTTTAATCAGGCATGGATTAAACCAACAATGAACGCGCTATTGGACTTTGAATGAGTGTCTGGATTTTGGTCGTCAGTGCCCCATTCTTAATTAGAGCTGAGCTGAGTTCTAATTGCAGTTTTTCATGTAATAAAGTACATGTCTTTCCCCCAGATATAGTGTAAAAGCAGCTCCTAAGGTCAAAGTAAGTCCACTGTGTGCTGTCTGCATGGAATTATCCGTCAACCAGGAAGTGCACTGTTAGCATGCTAGCTGTTGCAAAACTCCACTCTGGTGTCTGAGAGATGTTAAACGTAAGGAAATTTAGCTGATATTTGGCATCGATATTTGTTCTGCTCTGCCCCAGTCTCTTTGTGCCCATGTGTTGTTCCCAGTTTGGCTTCAGTGCATCAGACTTATCTTTTGGAGCAGAGTATATGAGTGAAAATATGAATGAATGTATTAATTAAATTGAATTTATGTCCCAGATAAATGCATAAATAAGTGAAAAGGTAATTTGTAAAAATGCTTTATAACTTAAAGGAGAATGAACGTTTTTTACAATCTGAGCCTTATTTCAGTAATAAAACAAGTTGCTTTACTCACCCATAGTAATTTGGTGTCATATGGAGCACTTCCAGAGATGTTTTAGATTAGCGATATCCGTAAGGCGACATATAATATATGCCCCGAGCGGTCTCCAAATAACACAAACTTTAGCACTTTTCAAATCATAGAAGCTCAATGTCTTAGTCTACACTTTCGTTTGAGTCAAAAGTGGCCTGTAATCCGAGATTTATCCATAATTTACCGCTTTGCGTTTCATGTTTGGGTCCTGAGAGTGAGAGAGCTGAGAGTGAAATAAGCTGTGACTCCGCACATGCACACTGGCGTCCTCATCTACTCGAAACTATGGCTAAATCTCGGATTACAGGCCACTTTTGACTCAAACGAAAGCGTAGACTAAGACATCGAGCTTCTATGATTTGAAAAGTGCTATTAAGTTTGTGTTATTTGGAGACCGCAAATATGTGCCCCGAGAACTCACATTATGGAGATCGCAAATCTAAAACATCTCCGGAAGTGCTTCACATGACACCAAAGTGCTATGGGTGAGTAAAACAATTTGTTTTATTACCGAAATAAGGCTCAGATTGTAAAAAACGTTAATTCTCTTTTAAAGATGCACTATGTAACCTTTTGGTTGGGGGGTCCTTCACCTGCTTGTTTCTATGGATATGTCATTGATCTGCCTGGAATCTCCCACGGTATGACTTTAAACAGCTTTACTTTACATTTATGAAATTACAGGTGGTTTTATAGCTCAAAAATACCTTGAAAAACAGGCATTCTGACTTTGAGTGCTGAGCGAGGTCAACTCTCCACAGATCTGACCTGTAACTTGGTCTGGTTTGGCCTCCATGAAGATAGAAAGGTTTAATATCATACTGTGAAACATTCCAGACAAAGCAATAACATCTCCATACTAGTCTATGTGCTCTTATACTTGTTCTAATACAGCTCAAGATCATTTTAAAGCTATTCAGGAAAGGTTCATTTTTGTCCTGTGAATGTGACTTTTCAGTATCGATACCGGTTTAAATGAGTATCTAGGTTCGATACTAGTATTGATTATTATCTGATTTTTGATACTTTTCACACCCCTATTGTGTATACTACAGGGCTCTCAGGATCCACATGTGTGTGCTGCGACCAGATGCTGCTGTTTGTTGTTTTAGGGAAAATTTACCGTGGAGCTTTAATGTGTTTTAGTCATGCAGCTTTCACTATTCCCACTTTCCCTTAAAAGTATTTCAAATCAACACACTGACTGAGGTATTTGAAAAAGCAAGGAATTTGAAAAAGGTCAAAGCTTGGAAACATTAACTTGTGTTTTCAATTAAGCTCAAATGGCCTAAGAAATTCACCACAAAAATTATACTCCAACTAAAAATACTACATTGCAAGATTGTTTTATTTTTTATCAGCTTTTTCTGCTGCCTTTTTCTGAGATTCTATTCTATTCTATTGTGTCATTCTATTCATTATTCATCCATTTTTGGAAAGGAGTGTTCTACAATATTTTATTGTAACAAAATATCTAGAAAAACATGCATTCCTACTGTGAAAGGGGTCACAGATTCATAGATCTGACCTATCATTCTATAGGCCAATAATATTTAATACAGTAGCTAAAATTAATTTGGTCCAGATGCAGGTTTCTGTTGTAATAAGAGTGAGTTCTTGGGTCTAGTAAAAATAGAAAAGATAAGGTTCAATATTTGTGAATTTACCTTTTGGATAGTTTTTGAATACAACATCAACACAATCTACAATCTGAAAACCACCAATACTATGGAAGGTTTCAGGCCAAAAAAAAAGCGACTCCATTAGGGCTGGGCGATATGAAAAAAAAAAAAAAAACACGTTTTTTCCCCCACATATTGATCAATCTCGATTTTCGATACGATCTTCTTCCATCTTATTAAAAACATATGCTTGTGGACTCCAGGCATAACGTGTTTATTTTGTGTTGATAAGACCAATAATTCCAGAGAAATTCACATTTCAAGTTTGAAATGAGTTTGTACAATATATTAAAGCAACCGTTAGTGGCGGAAACACATGATAAGAAATAAAGACGTGCTGTGACGGGCTGTTTATTCCTAAACAAGAGAGCGTAAATCCTTGTCAGCGCCACGCACTCTTACTGCCACACAATGGGCTGTAGAGTTGATTAAAATGTGCTTGCCTTATCATCGATATTGACCAAAGTAGAGATTGTCTTTCGACTTATGGATCCATCGATTTTTGGAACAGCCCTAAACTATGTGATATTTTAGTCATGGTGTTTATTGTCTTGTTTATCAGGTGTTTTGCAATTTCAAAACCTGAGTGTGCAACCTGTACATATGGTTTGTGACAATAAAGCTAAATTTGAATTTTGAAATTTGAACTCCATGGTGACAAGCGACTGGCTGACCCTTCCTCAGAAAAGTTACATGGTGGACCTTTTACTGAGGCCCAGTAGCCAATTTCCCCCATGTATTTGAGCAAAATGCGTCTTCCCCAGTACACATATGTATATAGTATAATCAGCTCTTGAGGTCACTATAAGGCCACTGTGCTGTCTGCATCTAATTATAACGCACTGTTAGCATGCTAGTTGTTAGCTTTATCATCACAGCAAAACTTCACTCTGAAGGTTGTGAAAAGTGCTTATAAACTAATCTCTGTGAATAGTTCATAGTTTGCTTTATTGTTGAAAAACCATATGTACAAGACACATAGAAAATTGAAATTTCGTTTCCCCCTGACCAAGCAGAGACAGTGATAGAAGGCGGCTAGGGGAGGGGCCGCACGCATGTGCGTGCTGCCAACTTGGAGATGAGAGAGTAGAAAAAGATGCAGTACAATCACTGACAATATTCACAAACATATTACAACAACAATTGGACAGGTAAAACACACAGCGTTTTTTTTCGTTGGTGACAGATGGGCAGGTGGGAAGTGAAGCAGTCCAGAAAAATCAATGAAATTGATTAAAAACTGAAGCAGAGGCAAACATTACTAAATAGACAGGGCAGAGTGTTTTACATAATACGTATCAGTGTGAGCTGAATGTGGAATGCCTTGTTTTGTAGAGTGCTGTTATAAGGCCGCAGCTGTCAACCTTGGACATGTTTGTGCAGAAGCAGAGTCAAAACAAAGTCCAGTTGAATCAGATTTTTCAAGGAGAATTGATGACACCAGAAAGGGGAAATTTAACATAATCGATACAGTTTCGGCTCCAATTAGTGATGGGTCAGAAAACATCCCCCAGGCCAATCCAGATGTCCTGCCATCAAAATTCCAATAGTAAATCGTTCCACGTCCTCCAGTAACAGCGGTGCCAGGCGCATGACACGTCCCTCGTGTATCCGGCAGCGAGTTTCCCTCGGGACTGTCCGGCTCTCCGGACTGGCGCTCCTCCGTGAAAAAAAATTGCCAATTGCATTGTGGGACCAGCTTTATCCAGTTTATGATTTAGGATTTTGAAAATCTGTTCCAACAGGAGAAAAATGAGAAGAGAGAATAAATAGAACGTTAAGAATACATAAGGTAAGTGAGGAATAACGGACCAATGCAAATGGTTTAAAATCAACTAGTTCTGTTTTTCATGTTTTTAAGAGAGTAAATGTCAGATACAGCACCTTTAACCCAGTCTTAACTAAACCAGAACAATTGATCATTTTTGGCAATGCATTTTACTGTTTCTTTCATTTGTTAATATATTATGTTCCCCTTTATCTGCTCTTTAGGACTTTCTCATATATCTCCTGACCAGTCCAAACATCACAGTTGGTCGAACATCTGATCCAAGCCAGGAACCAAAAATCGACATAGTTCTTTCCGCTGATGACATCCTTTCAACACACTGCAGTTTTCAACGGCTTCAAAATGGCCGCCCGACGACACTGTGCATGTGCCCGACCGCCGTGGTGACAAAGAACGGGGAGCAGCTGAGTGCGGAGGTGATGCTCAGCTCTGGAGATGTCATCGGCATTGGACACAGCTATCTGTTTCTGTTTAAAGACCTCGCTAGTCCAAGCCATCAGGTAAGGCAGCTATAGTAGTTAGTAGTAGAAGTCACTAATGTGGGTCCAGGGCTCTCAAGTTTTGAGCGGGGTCGTGCGTGAGACTGTAATTTCCGAGGAGCGGGGGGGGGGCGAGTGAACAATTTTTCCAGAGGAGTTTGTTTTATCATCACCGCACTTTCAGTGCGCGCTGAGAGGGGCGGGGAGGAGGGCGCGGGGGAGCGGGACATTTTTAACGGATTCATGTAAGAGTCTGGTTAATGCACCGGGCTCTGCGCCGCGCGTATTCCGCGCGTAAGCCGTCGGGGAGGACACGTTACGCACAGACGGAGACACCGGGACCGGAGTCGGTGCGTCTCAGAGGAGACGTGGCACCGGGACTGAGGCTCAGGACCGTGCGCCCGGAGCAGGGGGAGGTTTTTTGCTGAAAACGCGCGGAGCCTGCATAAACTGAGCCACACAGACCGATTTTCTGGGCACAAAAAAAAAAAGAAATCAGCGTGAGAAATGCCATGTGTGGCGTGTGAGCGTGTGAACACGTCGAATTGCGTGTGACACACTCTCAATGCATGAGACTTGAGAGCCCTGTGGGTCTAAATAATGGTTTGAACTTGGCCATTGATTTTTAAGAGGAAAAGTTTGCCTGTTTTGAAGAATAAGGCTTAGCATGTCATCCAAGTGCTTGCATGAAACACAATTTGAAACTTTAACTTTTCTGATGAAGGGTCAGCCACCTGCTTGTCACACTGGAGATGTTATTGCTTCACCTGGAATATTCCATGGTATGGTATTACTGTACATGTATCTACCTCCATGGAAACAGGTGACACCACAGGCAAAATGCAGGTCAGGTCTATGGAGTGGTGACTGTCTTACTCAAACTAAGAATGCATGCTTTTCAAGGTAACATGCATTTTAGCTACAAAAACAGCTGCATGCTGTTTCTGTTTATACTCCATGGCCCATGGGTCTGGAGATGGAAACTACTGTAGTTTTGAGCTAAAAAGTATTTACGTATGCTGACCATGAATACATGCTGTCCCACTGAAATAAATCAACTAACTGTGGAACTAAATGCGGAACATTCTATCAATAACAGGCAAAAGGAGAAATTCAATTTGTCAACAGGACAAAAGTGTATTTGTTTATTTAATACACTTTCGTCCAGTTGACAAATTGAATTTCTCCTTTTGCCATGGATTCTACCTGGACGGCTGAGGGATTCTACACACATTCCATCAATAACAACTCCATGGAGGCAAGCAGATGCCCCCCACCCCCAGCATAAAATTGCATTGACCGATTGACCAATATGGGTTTTTTTATGGCCAATGCCCAAAGATCAAAATCAGCTTTATTGTCAATTCTGCCATATGTGTTCAACATACAGTGAATCTGTATTCACTGTATGAATTTC
Organism: Paratrypauchen microcephalus; assembly: GCA_036785185.1. Taxonomy (NCBI): domain Eukaryota; kingdom Metazoa; phylum Chordata; class Actinopteri; order Gobiiformes; family Gobiidae; genus Paratrypauchen; species Paratrypauchen microcephalus. Next base: position 1,741,864 of record JAVJIX010000075.1, read on the forward strand.
TCTCTGGCCTGGTAGTGCAAAAAAGACAGTGTTCAAAATACAATATAAGGACAAAACACAACCAAAAAACTATCTAAGACAGAAATCTAAATCTAAAAACTAAAATCAAAGATTTAAAATCTGAAAGCAGTGCAACAGAACAAATAAATAAATACCTATTTACAGGTGTCCAAAATGTGCAGTGTGCATCGAAAATGTGCAATGGAAGATACAGCAGTGAAATGGTAATGTGCAATAGAATGTGCAGTGAAAGTTAAGATAAAAATAAATGTGCAACAGTAGTAATTCTAGTGCAATACCAGTAGTAAACAACAGTACAACAGTAGTAAAATTCCAATAGTAAATGTAAATGTGCAACAGTGCATCAGTAGTCCTTAGCAGCAGTTTTTTTTTAAGTGTCTAGAGTGATATGTCTTGTTATGGGGTGGCTCAGGTCACCCACAATGCTGGACGCTCTGCTGATACCAATTGTTTAAAATCCAGAGAAACCAATGGCTGACAATGTCTGCTGATCTTGAGAAATGATATGTAGGGACGATTTTGATTTATTTATTGATATTTTTGCCATTGTCATTTTAAATGACGACAAACTCACCCACGAACCATCAGGAGAGCTGTGAAGTCACTATTTGCATTTAAGTGCTCAAATAAAGCCAATTCAGTAGAAAGTGGAAATATCTCAACTGTGTGTTTTCAACATTAGTTACCCCATTATCTCATCAGCCCCCATTAAACTTTTGTACATTACACTTTCGAACTCTCTTTACCGGAAATCCCTGCTAACTGTTGAGCCCAATATGGAACACATGCATGATTTGTAATTACTGTAACACACTTACACAGCGTTTATCTCAATTATCCTTAAAATGTTTATTTTTTTCTTTTTCAGGATTTCTTGACCGTTGAGCCCTGGCTGCTGACGAACTCTCCCACCTCTCCAGATGAACCGATCCTGTGCAGCACCTGCCTCTCCACTTCCCCCTGTCCGCCACCGTGTTTCAAAACCCCACAAGGACATGACCTGACCATGTGCTTTCCAACACACTCTTTGGACACTGTTACCAAGGAGATAATAACCATGGGACTACACAGCATAGTTAGAACAGAGAGACAACAGATGACTTTAGCCTTTCTACTCAGCTCCTGTATCCAGTATTGTGCCACTAGCCTGCAGGCCTCACAGCTTCGCAGACTGCTTCTGCTGACAGCCAGTCATCTACAGAGCCATGTGTGGGTAAGTTGAAGGAAGGGACCAAGTGTTGCAACTAGATTTGCAATTTATGTGTAAAAAGAAGGATTATGTTCAAAGTGCTTATTGTAAACAACTCCAGGAGCATTAAAGGACCCATTTTAAACTATTTTCTAATCTCTCTTATGTTGTTTCATTCAGTTTCAAAGTTCAACACACAAGTGAGTTCTTCTCTCAAACAGAAAAACACTTTTTGATGTCATGTGGTAATACAGGAAGTGCTCCACTGTGTTTTTATACTCCATACACCTTCGCTAGAATAATTTGGATCATTTCAGACCTGGAATTACCCATCTCTATTGAGCAAAATGTAACTGCTAACTACTGCTTCATGACATCACAAGGTGGAACAAAGCATTTTGAGCTTTGGAGATGCAGACAGAGGAATAATCAGGGGTAACCCAAATAAGTGTGAATGAAACAAAACAACTCCAGCTATGTTTTTTGTGGAGGTAACAGCATTTTAGCAAAGCTTAAAGCTCACCAGAGACAATTTTGTGTAATATGGGACCTTTAAAGATGACATGCCAATATTTTGAGGAGATCTGATTGGCTGTCTTTTAGCCGTCTACCCTGATTCACTTTTCTCGCTGAAGAAATATCTAATATGCAGAAGAATTTTACAAAGAAAGTTATGGCAGGCTAGACTGCTGCATTGTGTGGTCTGGTTCTTTTGCTGTTAGTGATGCATTCAAATTGGCTATTCTAAATATTTGCAGTGGAAATTGGTTCCACTCAACAGTGGTTACTCAGCTTTGGAACAAATTAAATTGTTCCTGATCGATGTTATAATGTTGTTTCCTCACCCAAACATACCTAGAGTTTTGTTTTGTTTTATTCACGCATGACACACAAATCCTGCATATTTCTTCTCTCTTATTTGGACAATTTCAGTCCTGTCAGTTCCAGTGACAGTCTCAATCAAGGTAAAAGGAGGTGTTAACATGAAAACTACCGTTTCATGACATCACAAGGTGGAACAGAGCATTTTGAGCTTTGGAGATAGACAGACTAATATTAAAGGATTACTCAAACATGTGAATGAAACAAAACACAATGTTTTTGAGGAGGTAACAGCATTATTGCATGGCTTAAATTACAAGAGTCAATTTTGTGTAATATAGAACACTTAAAGTGGCGCTCAAAGGATTTTTAGTGGTGGAAAGTAGTCTTTATGGGTTGCATGTGGCTGAGTGGCTACCTAGCACCCACGCTTCATAGCAACAAGGTATCGGATTCAGTGGGGGACATTAAAGGTCTTATATAATTAAAAAATGACTCTTGTGAGCTTTAACCTTAATTACACACAAGTGTGAAGTATCAGCATCCAAATGACTTTAAATTCGTGTTCACAGGAGTTCACAAAGCACCTCGCTGCTGTCCAGTCTGAAGAGTAAGTACAAGCTGCATTTAAATTACCAATAACACTCCTGCTGTTTCACCATCATGTCTTCTTCTCTTGTCACAGTTTAGAACCAGAGCAATCACAGCCTCTCACTCTGGAGGCAATGACCTCAGGCTTGCGCCCCCTGATGGTGTGGATGTCCAACAGCCTGGAGCTCCTGCACTTCATCCAGTTCCAGCTGCCTGAGCTTCTGGAGTGGAGGAGCAGGAAGGAGCAGGGGCATGCACAGGGCAATGAATACAACCTGGGTAAGACATGTTTTAAAGGACACTTTTTGAGCTTTTACCCATGCTATAACATTCTTCACCCACTAAAAAACATACCTGGGCTTGTATTTCGCTTCATTCTCTCAGAATTGTTATATCACAGGCAGTACGTAAATCATCACCAAGTATTTCTGCTGGAAAATCACATTCATTACAACTGTGTGCTCACATTATATTAGCTAAGATTATAAATAAATTATAATATGTGTCCTTTAGTAGCTGTTTGCTATAGGTGATGTGGAAATACTCGACTACTACAAGTATGATGTGGAAATAGTGGATTGCTACAAGTACCTTGGCGTCTGTGTGAACAACAGGCTGGACTGGAGGGACAACTGTAATGCTGTCTACAAGAAGAGCATGAGCAGACTCTACTTCCTGAGAAAGCTCAGGTCTTTCAATGTGTGCGCTCTGGACTTCACGGTGGTCTGTTGGGGGAGCACCACCAGTGAAAGGGACATTGAACGGATTGACAAACTGATCCGCAAAGCTGGTCACGTGATCGACATTTGTCACAGTGAGGGACAGGAGGACACTGGACAAACTGCTCTCCATCATGGACACTCCTGCTCACCAACTGCACCAGACTATAGAGGGACAGATAATACTCCCTACAACAACTCACCCAGTGCACCAGATGATAGAGGGACAGAGGAGCTCATTCTCCAACAGGCTCCTACAGCTCCGCTCAAACAGTGACAAATACAGGACTACATAATTGATACCATACTCCATACAGCTGTACAACAACTCACTCTTATGTAACAGATAATACTCCCTACAACTGTATATAGCTGGGATTGGACATCTTATTTGATATTGTATTTTATACTTTATTACTTACTTTTCTATTTAATTCTGATAATTCTCTTCCTCTTTTTTTGCTATTCCATCTACTTTCTGTTACCCTCTGTTATATATATTTGATGAGTGAGCTACTGTACCCAAATTATTTCCCTTGTGGATCAATGAAGTTTGTTTAAGTCTAAGTCTAAGTAATAACAATTCCTTTTATTGTATGTATATTTTTCAGTTCTTCAGATCTATCTCTCCTGTGTGCGATCAGCCATGGAGGAGACCATAGCTGTCCTGGAAGAGGTTATAATGCTGGCATTCCAACAGTGTGTCTATTATATCACTAAGGTAAGCTTAACTTAGGGACTTTTAACCATGTTTCACACAGGGGAGGTCCATAAAATGTATGTCTTAATACATTTTTGGTATTATCTGAATGCAAGCATTGTACAAAAAAGGACCATAGCCTATAAATAACCACAAAAACTGTAGATTGCATTAAAAGTTATATTGAATAACAAAGATAACATAGATTACATTCCAGCATTGTTGTTCTTTCTCTTTGTGAGCCGATGCTTCCATTCACCTGCATTTCATCATTAAATTATACCAATAAGCAAATAAATGACAAAAAAAGTTAAACTAAAATAACAATCTTAGAACAGCTGCTTTCTCCATACCAACCCTGAAGGGATGTAACAGTCCCAAAAAAATCATTGTTGGAATGCTGCATTTTCTAATAGCAAGTTCCACATGGGTTCTTATTCCTCACTGCACTCCCTGAACTTCCTGCTCCCTTGTAAAGTGATCAATGGATGTTTTAGCTAGCAACCACAACATTTAGCTCCACCGCTGCGCTAACAGCTATTTAGGTGTAACCCTGCTCTGTCTGGGCTCCCACTGCTGCTGCTGCTGGTTATAATATGTGCATGAAGTAAAGAAAATAATCAGAAACGAGCTGGGGATAAGGGGCCCATAGGATTGTAATGGGTCCACAACAGTAGGTCATTCTAAGCGAAAGAGGGAGAGGACTTGTATGTTAGCTTGTCTTTTTGAGGGGAGGCATTTAGCACATGTACCTGATTTCAAACCACAAGTCACCACAAGTCAGGGATGGTTTAGTTTGCATATTTAACACCGCCTATTTAGGCTGCATCCCATTTCTCTGTCTTACCCCTTCGTCTTACCCCTACCCCTTGGTTTTGCATGTTCATGTGAGGGCAAGGGGTGTCCTGATTCTAATTTTGATCAAGGGCTCGGGCCACGACCGAGGGCTACATACCCATTGAAACGAAGTAAGCTCTCAACCAGACTTGAAACGAAGAGGTACGCCTACAAGCTCAGGCAGGTTTTGGAATCAGGATGGCGGCGTCACATCGACCAGCCAAGGAGTCTCATAAATGTATTTTCAGCAGTTGTAATTATCGATTAACCGTTTAGCATGGTTTACAATTATGTCGCTTATGTTCTACGTTACTTTTAGTGAACTGTTGTTGTGGTTTTAATTGTAGTGATGTCTGTTTAGCTGACGTTATCGTTTTCATCGAACTTTAATGCATAAACAAGCAATTTTTTTTTTTTTTTTTTTGTCGAGCTGAGGTATCCGATAATCCTTGACACTTGTTTACGTTTGTTTGCATCAGTTGTTGCCTCTGTAGACGTAGCAGTTCAGGTAGAGGCAAGGGATGATGACGCAAATGGTAATCGAGTGGCGTCCCATTTCATAGGGGAACATTCATATCCCGAGCCCTCTCAGCTCGTTATCGAGGGGCAAGACAAACACGTAGATAAAGGTGTAGGTGTAGGGGAAGGGGTAAGAGAGAGTAATGGGACGCAGCCTTAATCCTTTCTCCGACTGTGATATTCCACCATGACACGCCAAGCAGTTGTGTATAGTTCTCCAATCTTTGCCTACTACATGGTAAAATCTGACCCAACCCACTGGTCCAAAGAAATAGGTTCAAATGTTGTGAACTGACCCTAACTTGCACACATTAAAGGTCCAATTAAACACAAATTGACTCTTGTGAGCTTTAAGCCATGTTATAATGTTGTTACCTCCTCAAAACAGACCTGGAGTTGTGTTTTGTTTCATTCACACATGTTTGAATAACCCTTTATTATTCATCTGTTTACATCTCCAAAGCTCAAAATGCTCTGTTCCACCTTGTGACGTTAGGTAGCGGTAGTGGCAATTCCAGGGCTGAAATAATGATTATATTTCATCATGTGCATGGAGTTTAAAGTGTGTTTTCCATTTGAGAGAAGAAGTCAGTCTATATATGCAGGATTTGAGTGTTAAACATGTGTGAATGAAACAAAACACAACTCCAGATATATTGGTGATGAGGAACCAACATTATAACAGATCAGAAAATAGTGTTATATGGGCCCTTTAAAATGTCTGCCTGTCCTGGCTGAGCGGGTTTGTGTATGTAATGGGTAAAATGATCAAAGGAGAAGTTCAATTTGTCAACTGGACAAAGTTTGTTTGGTTGAAAACATTTCGCCGCTCATCCGAGAGGCTTCGTCAGCTCTGGCCCTCACGAAGCCTCTCGGATGAGCGGCGAAACGTTTTCAACCAAACAAACTTTGTCCAGTCGACAAATTGAACTTCTCCTTTGATCATGGATTCTACCTGGACGACTGAGGGACTTTTCACGAATGGGTAAAATCACACTTTGGATGTAACTGTATATAAATATAACTGCAAATGCTCCGTGTGCACATAACACCATGCACTTTATTCTCTCCTTTGGTACTGTTATAATAAGAATAATTAAGATAAATGCTTAATAACAGCTATTTCTGCATTTAGTCTGCACTGATAACACCAAAGGATCATGTGTGAAGAATCCCTCTGTCGTCCAGGTAGAATCCATGATAAAAGGAGAAATTCAATTTGTCAACTGGACAAAGTTTATTTGGTCGAAAACGTTTCGCAGCTCATCCGCGCTGCTTCGTCAGTTCTGGTTAGAGTGCTGATGGACACTGCTTATGTCTAGCTGCAGGGAGGAGCTAACTACAATGAAATCAGTCTGAAACTATCACCTCTTTGTTTTACACTTTCTGTCTGGACTCTTGTTTAGCATACCCATTCAGTACCATAATGGCTGTTTTCACACCTCTGGACCTGATCTGGCTAGCCCTATTGTTTCCTTTGTTTGTTTTGATTTAGGTTTGAGAATGGACTTATAGGTGAGAGAGAGAATGTGTCTGACCCCTCCATTCCTGTTCAAGGAAAGGATCATGACCAAAGGACCAAAAGGATCATGGTCTATGTAGTACTCCCTGTTTTTTTTTAGCTGTTGCTGCTCCATAACTATTCATTTTAGTAAACAGACTCATAATTCAATATATTATGATAGCCCGCAATATTATTGTGAGACTTTTGACGATACATTGTCCATCCATACGCCATAATGAGTTTATTAGCGCTAATGCTAAAGCTAACAACAACTAGCATGCTAATGTGCATTTCCAGATTATCGGAGAGTAAAATGCTTTCTAATTATTGTTTTAATCAAACAGCACGCAGACTTATTTTGACATCAAGAGCTGCTCATACAGTACAGTATATCTGTTAAAGATCCCATGACATGGTACTTCTTGATGCTTTTATATGGTGCCTTAATGGTTCCCTCATACTGTAAATGAATCCTTCAAAATCAAGACTCAGTGCATGAGAAAGACCCATGCACACAGACATGGTCAAAAAATATCTCTCTGAACACCTCATTCTGGGCATTGGGCTTGAATGCAAATGAGAAGGACAGAGATAGGTCAGAGCTGCAGGTGGGGGGGGGCTAAATGCGCCGCTGGTTCCTTGTTTTAGCGGTGCGCTGTGCGCTGGCCCCACTTCCATGTTTTAAGAGCGGAGGAAGAAAGGAGAGGCGTTTCAATGAAAAAAACACATTTTCACAGAACATAAAATTAAACCACTGCAGTTTCAGAGGTTAGGATGGTCCGATAAAGGACTTCCGAGCCTGGAAACACTCACACGTGCCTCCAGGCAAATAAAAAAACGCATTTCGCATTGCGTAGCTCATTCGCGGTCCAAACTCTCTGGGCGTGATTTCCAGAGACAGTGGGTAGCAGTGTTGGGAGTAACTCGTTACAAAAGTAATTAATTACTGTAATGCATTACTTTTTGGTGTAACGCAGTAATGTAACGCATTACAGGGAAGAAAATTGGTAATATATTACTCGTTACAATGCCAGTAATGCACATTACAATGCATTTTTAACCTGCTTTGTTTTTGTGGGTTTTGCGTTTTCTTCATACAAAGATCGCGGATCACCGCGAGATCAGCTACTGTATCTGATAAGTCCGCGCAGAACATTACATTTCATACAAAGTTCCGCGAGATCAGCTAGTGATATAAAAGTCCGCGCAGACCATTCCATTTCCTTTTACTTCGTCTTGAACTGGCAGACTGACAAAGGATGACAGAACCAGAAGAATCGGATAGTGCTAGCTCCTTTTCAAGATGGGCATACGCCCACTACTTTCACTTCGTTCAAAATAAGGACTCCAAGAACATTTTAGTTAAATGCACACTGTGTGTGAATCCCAAACCTCTTTCCACGTTGAAATGCAGTACAAGCAATTTGACGAAGCACTTGCATTAGTCAGGAAAGGAGGGGATGGGACAGGGAACGATACAACCCCAACAAAGCAGCCGAAACTGATGTTGACCCAACCAGAGAATCTCAGGCTCCCAAAACCTCCTGGACGGCAGGTGAAAGTCATGACACATGAGAGATTTGCACTGTAGATTGCCAAATCCTTATTTCCAGTCATTTTGGCGAGAGTTACTAAAGTAATGCAAAAGTAGTGTAATGCCTTACTTTTTATTTAGAGTAATATTGTAATGTAAGGCATTACTTTAAAATGACAGTAACAAGTAATAAGTAGTGCATTACAGTTTTTGAGCTTTTTGAGCAGTTTTTGAACTTGCCCAACACTGGTGGGTAGACATCCAAACGGTGGGTGGAAACCTTTCCGCGAGTGTGATGTCAGAAAGTTCCCTTGTTCAGAATCCCCCGTTTGAGCTGTGTTTTTTTCAAACGCAGAAAAGGACCGCAAATGCTCAGTTTACACATTTCGCAACTTTTAGCCATGGGGGGGCCCTAAACAGGGTAGGGGAGCTCACATTAACGTTCAAAAACCTCAGAAAGTGAAAATTTCATGCCATGGGACCTTTAAGGGGAGATTGAACAGATATGGGACAGACACATTTTGCTCAAATACAAAAGAAAGAAAATCCTTTAATAGTTGCCAGGATCACATTTTTAGCTGATTGCAGAAAGAATTAGTGCAGATGTTTTACAAGAGATAATTAAGGTGTTGCCCCAAAGCACAACAATAAACACGTGATTGTGCACAGACTGATGCTGACTGTGTGACCGGTGAAAATACCTTAAATAACCTTGTAGTGGAGACATTCAAAAAGTGCAAAGCCAGATGGAAAAGTGTGTGTTAACCCAGAGATATTTAAAACCGAAAACAGCATTCATGACCCGGTTTACAGAATCGTATAGGTCAGACAAAACCAAACATTGACTTGATTCCATGACTTTGGGAGAGGGTTAGTTTGGGACAGAAAAGTTGGCAAGTTTTGTGCATTTTGACAGGCTTCATGTTTTTTAAAATTTATTACTTGGTTTGACGGGATAATAATTGTGGTTAATCTTTGTCATAGTTTTACAGCAGTTAAGTGGCAGTTTGTGGAAAAAGGTTGAAGAAAAGTTTAAAAAAAAAAAAGCAGGAAGTAGTGCTGAGTTCCATATATCCATTTTCTTCCGCTTATCCGGGGCCGGGTCGCGGGGCAACAGTCTAAGCAGGGACGCCCAGACCTCCTTCACCCCGGACACTTCCTCTAGCTCCTCCGGGGGGACCCCAAGGCGTTCCCAGGCCAGCTGGGACACATAGTCCCACCAGCGCGTCCTGGGTCTTCCCCGGGGCCTCCTCCCGGTGGGACATGCCCGGAACACCTCCCGAGGGAGGCGTCCAGGAGGCATCCGAAACAGATGCCCGAGCCACCTCAGCTGGCTCCTCTCGACGTGGAGAAGCAGCGGCTCTACTCCGAGCTCCTCCCGCATGACTGAGCTCCTCACCCTATCTCTAAGGGTGCGCCCAGCCACTGAAATTTGATTAATTGCTACTAGAGCCCTATAGATCTGTCAGATATAGACACATGTTTGGATATATGAGGTTATAACTCATGTAAATGCTTGCACACTGAACAATTCTTTTTCACAAATAGAACTACACTATGATCATAAAATTACTTAAAGCCTGAGTATGCAACACTGTAGCCAAAAAAGAAGATATGAAAGCATATTTTCATTTTGGGTGTCTTTATTGCTCTGAAAAACGAATAAAAACATGCATTCTGTGACCGGGCATGCATCTTCACAAACCATGGAAAAAAAAAATTTAATACACACACATATATATATATATATATATATATATATATATATATATATATATATATATATATATATAAAACGTATCTATATAATGCGGGTGACCTGCCACCTTCAGAAAGTTCCATTCTGCACTAGCAGTTGGATAAGCTAAATATGTTGACAACTGTGTGCAGCTGTCACGACATGCGATCGCACATGCAATTTTATCATCACATTTAAATTGTTCCTCAGCTGATTTTTATTTGTATTTATTTCATTTGCACATAGCCTACCCCTATGAACCAACATATTGTGTATAACTACATTGTGACACTACTCTTCTTGTTTCTATTCCCAAAAAGCAAAAAGAATATTCCATTGTGGACTTGTGCACATTCACCAAAAAGCACCACACCCTTGGCATGGCCAGGCGTGGGGAAAGTTTTTCATTCTGATTTCCAGTAGTGTGGGCGTACATGTCAAAACAGCATCCAAAAATCCAGCCTTAATGAAGAGATTGCCCTATTTTTACTTTTAAAGCTTTATTCACAATGACATCTCTTCTGCAGTGACCTCAGTGCTTACGAACACAGCCAATCAGAACACAGTTTAATATGACCACTTCAAGAGATATAAAAACCAAGACGCCAAATCCCCTGCTTGCATGTTCTGCCAGTTACAAGTTAGCTCCTCGCCTACAAAGGAGGTCAGTGATAGCTAAAGCAGTGTTTTCAGCCTTTTTTCAGTTGTGGTACTCTTTTTTAATCAAATTTTAAATATTACCAAATATACCATTTAGAAAAGCAAGAAAAGCTGGTGTGAGCAAAATGTATCTTGCCCCAGTACAGATATATTGTATAGATACAGAAGCTGTTAAGATCAAACTAAGTCCGCTGTGCACTGTCTGCAATTAAAGGATTTATTGTCTGATAATCTGGAAGTGCACATCAGCATGCTAGTTGTTATTAGCTTTACTGTCACAGCAAAACATCGCACTGGCTTCTGAAAGTTGTGTAAAGTGGTTATAAACTTATTGTGGTGAAAAATTAGGAAGGTCCGAATGCATAAGGTAAGTGAGCAATAACTCTGGACCACTGCAAAGCTTTTGAAATGACCTAGGTCTGCTTTACACGTTTTTCAGAGAATAAAAATCAGTTAGAGCGCCTTTAACTGAACTAAGATTTCAAGGATGTAGAGGAAGCTTACAGAATTTCTAAATAGTTGCTGTCCGTTGTGGTTTCAATGAATATGCGGTTATCAAACTTAAATGACTTCCAGATGTACACTTCTTCATTCAGTGTATTCTATTTGCTGACAGTGCATATATTTGGAGAATTACCGCATTACTGAACGAGACATAAAACAGATATTTATTGTGTTTGGGGTTTTGTGAAACGTAAACATTTTTGCATGTTTGTGGTGAGTGTTTTTTTTTTTTTTTTCCGTTGGTTTCGTGGGTTCCATGCCGTCCATCAGGCCTGTCACTGCACAGCTGGCTCAGAACTAGAAGAAGGACTTTTTCTCCAGAACATGTCAGGCGGAAAGCAGTAAAGACACGGGAGGTGCACAGCTAGCGGCTAATGGGCTAGCCCTGCAGCTGTTTCCCATAGTAGACGTGAATATTTATGATAGTGCTTGTTTTGTCTGAGCTAATATAGGAGTGTGAAGATTTTTATATTTGTTGTAACAATTCATGGTGAGAGTAGCCAAAAAATTTACTCAAATAAGACCAGTGGTGGAATGTTACAAAGTGTCCAATTGACAGAAGTGATTTTTTTTCTTTTGCTGTGGATCCTACCTGAGTCTGAGTAATTACACTGGTCTACAAACAAAATGCTTCTGGAACAAAAGTAGTGAAATTTTTCTTGGTTGAGGTCACCAATAAAGAAAAAGTAAGTCAGAAGTGCTGATTCTATATAGTTTCCAAGATATAATATTGGGTCAAAATAGGAAATGTATCCAAAATAAGGCAAAAACAGTAGTTTATCAGAAGGTGCAGTGTGTCTGCAAGCAACCAAATCTGAAAGCCTGTCTGCACATTCCAATACATTCATTTTAATATGTCTACAGTTTTAACATCAAATATTTTTTGATTTCGCATAAGAAAGATGACTCGAAATTGTGTGCACCTGATGTCTTAAGATATGTCTTGTTTATTTCTTGATGGATAAAGAAGTGCAAGTTGAATATTTTCAAAATAAAAATATTATTTTTAAGCAAAAATGCCTAAATCTATTATATAAACAGATGTGATTTTGATGTAAAACAATATCATTAAATATCTTGAATACATTAGCTCTTCAAGATATTTATCAATTGATTTTCAGTTCTTCTTATCAATATAAATGAGATTTAGCGACTTTTATTTCGGAAGCAGATCGAGTCCAAAAATTTGTAAACCAGTGTTACACATCTAGCACCCCCATGTGTCCTAAAGTGGAGACTGTGAGGTCTTATCACCGCATACAGGAACATTGGATGAGGTGCATCCCTGTTGCTGCACCACTCCAGTGCCACAGTATCGCATGTGCACATAATTTCCTGTCATGTAGAAACTGTTTCAGAAAGTGTAATGTTTTAATATACAGGCAACAATGTTTGCTTTTATGAGCTACTACTTGTGAACATCCTGCCATTTGTAAAACTTCAGGGGGCAGGAGTGCTAATGTAGATTGTGCAAATTTCCAAAAGTCCTTCTGGTGCTCTTCAGTGTAGGCATACGGGTGGCAGTAGCTCAGTTGGTAGAGCGTTTGTCCACTTGGCTCCAAAGGTTCAAATCCTGCTCTTGACATAAAAAAAAAAACATTGGTTAAGCGGTCAGATACACTGACCCACAGGTTGGCAGTACGATTCCAGCTCCCACAGAGGAATGCTGCTGTTATGTCCTTGGGCAAGACACTTAACCCACCTCACCTCCAGTGTCTGCGTACACTGGTGTGTGAATGGGTGAGTGAATGGGTGAGTGGTTCCTTGTTGTAAAGCACTTTGAGTGTTTTGAAGGTGGAAAAGCGCTATATAAAGATGTGACCATTTACCATTTACAAAGTTTAAATACCCGAGGCACTCAAAAAGTACAAAATAATTAAAATCCTTTAATATCACATGGCAGATAAAATTAAAATCATGCCGTGTTTCCACCCTTTCGGCCTTCATAAGGGCAAACTCCAGATGGTTATCACAGCACACATTCAAAGTAATAGGAGTAGGTCACATGTTCAAAGGTGGGCTGGCTCACAGTCCCCAGATGCATGATGGGACATGTAGGCCAAACAGTTTTAGCTTCAAGCTGTTTAAACTACAAGATATAAATAGTACAATTCCCAATAACCATCCTGCCTTTGTGTTTGTACAATGTACTGTCCAGAGTAAGGAATTTGTCCATCTCAGGACCCTAGGACTAAACAGGCAAACTCTACACAGAAAAGTACTTTGTCCACAATACTGGTGGTGGTCGGAGGGGCCGATGGCTCAGATTGGCAGCCTCGCTTCCGTCAGTCTGTCCCAGGGCAGCTGTGGCTACAAAAAGTAGCTTACCACCACCAAGTGTGGAGTGAATGAACAATGAACTGTAAAGCGCTTTGGGTGTCATGAAAGGCGCTATATAAATGCTATGAATTATTATTATTATATTTCCATAACATTATTTATAATTACAATCACCCACTGATCTTCCTGTCATCGTACCATCTATTTTTAGACTTATCATTTTAAGTTTTCACAATTACTATAATCCAACCAGTTCAAATTCATACCACAAACAAACTGCTCACTTGTGTTTACACTTGTGGCTGTTACATGCTAGCTCCTCCATTGTTTTCAGGATTGCTGTGGTCATGGTGAACAAAAGATGGAGGAGACTTGCAACTGACATCCAAACATGTCAGAGATGCACTCATACAGCTTTGTTTACTTATCATGACCTAGACATCCTATAATTATTTTTTTTGCAGAATGAAACTGTTCTGTAGTGGCTGTTCAAGTGACATGCCAGCTGTGTAGAATTCCTATAGTCAGAATTCTATGTTGGAACTTGCTGATTGCAGATTTGCTGACCAGGTTTAAATTCTATCCATATGAAACAAAAACTAGCACAAAGTTCAACATCAAGAAATAGACAAAAGTGAAACTTTTAACAGTAGCGTAATAAAGTCCACCTTTATTCAAACCCAAAGATGTGATTATTGTCAGTTGAAAGGAATTTAAGCCTTAAAGGAACCGTATGTAAGTGTTACACTTTAAATTTTGTATGTGTGACCACAGATATGAGGTAAACATCTTTAAATCTTTCACTGTCCTGGATGTGTCAAGGGCCCTAAAGGGTCTGGATCAAACCAAATCAGCTGGCCCTGATGAGCTAGAGCTGTATTATTTAAAAACTGCAGCCAATGTCATTGCTCCCCCTTTGACACACCTATTCAATTTGTCTCTGTCCACCAACACCATTCCTCGGACATGGAATTAATTTGCTCGATGCGTTTCCCAATTACTTTCTGTGTAGTGCGCATTCATATCGAGTGCAAATTTAAATTTCCAAATTGTCAACCCTAGCTAAGTTGTTATAAAATTTCATTCACATGCAATTAATAGAAGTTCTTACCTCTGCAAATATTTTATGTCCCTCTCAGTCCGGCTTTAGAAAACAGCAAACTATCTGTCTGACAGGACTCAGTGTGTCAAGGTTCAGAATCATAGATCCAGTCTGCAAAGAGTGTCCACAGGAGTCCCGCAGGGTTCTATTCTTGGGCCTCTTCTTTTTATTATCTGCATTTGTGACAATAATATCACAAATGCAAACCTACACCTTTATGCCAATGACACCATTCTATACACTTCAGCCCCCTCAGCAGAGCTCGCACTGTCCAAACTCCAAGGAGCCTTTGATCAATTACAAAAAACATTTTATCATCTCAAGCTTGTTTTAAACTCAGATAAAACTAAATATATGCTGTTTTCCAAATCCAAAACAACACCTCAACATCTCCCCCAAATCACCACAAATGAAGGCAAACCAATTGAAAAAGTGTCAGAATATAAATATCTTGGGATTTTGATCGATGACTGCTTTTCCTTTAAGCCACATATTCAAAAATTGATTCACGGACTGAAATTGAAGTTGAGTTTGTATTTTATAATTAAGTCTTGTTTGTCATTTGAGGCTCGTAAAAAAACTTGTAAGCGCTACTTTTCTGTCATTTGTTGTGATGTCATTTATATGAATGCCTCTGTAAACTGTCTGCATGCTGTGCATGCATGGTGCACTACGTTTCATTACAAACATGAGGTCCCTGACCCATCATTGTTTCTTGTACGCCCGTGTGGGCTGCCTTCCCTGACCAATCGTAGACTGAAGTATTGGTATCTTTTTATTTATAAATGTCTTGTTGGGCTGGTGCCGTCCTATCTCCAGCAGCTCATAGAGGTGAGGAGCAGCAGCACTTACAGTCTCCGCTCTCAGGAGCTGCTCCTGCTCTGTGCCCAGAGCTCGCACACAACTTGGTAAAAAGGCTTTTTGTTTTGCTGGAGCTCATTCCTGGAATGAACTCCAGAGGGAATTTGAACTGAAAGATCTGGTGTCGTTGGACTCTTTCAAGTAACTTTTAACTGAACTTGAAACAAAATTAACAATTTGTAAATGTTTCACATAAGACTCGTTTTATGATGCTTTTGTGTGTGTGAAAATGTGAACATTTTGTGTTATTGTTTTTTCTCTGTGCTGATGCTGCCTCTTGGCCAGGACACTCTTGTAAAAGAGATTTTTAATTTTATCCTAGTTAAATAAAGGTAAATAAAAAAAAAAAATCAAATATAGCTTTTACTGATAACAATTGTAATTCTGATATTCTTAACCACAGAAACATTGGACATTGGAAGCTAAGTTGTTTATGTTATAATTTGATGTTGTGGTTTTCAAGATGATTATCCAATCAGAAAAAAGAATGAGCCTCACATGAGTCTCTCATTTGTTTCAATGCAGAAATCCAGCTGGTTTAAACCTAAAATGCCTCTCTCTGATCGGATTGATCACTACCTAAACCCCAGCGCCTGCAGCCATGAGTCAGTGCTAGTGCAGACTCTGCAGCTCAGGGAGGGAATTCTGGAGGTTCTGAGCATTCACATGAGGCATGGACTGGTATGGACAAACTTGGATGTGTCCTCTATCTGCAGGTTATGGCAGTGCCAACACAGGTTCAGTTGTGATTGAAGTTAAATTTTCACCCAGTAAGAGCACAGGCTACATACAGTTTGTGGAGCCAATCCTCAATTTGTGGTTGAGTTTGTATACGTCATTCAAAAACAGTGAATTTCCCTTAGAGTTATATAGGCCCAGCTCTCTATCTGAAATGATGACATCATCAGATTCTATAGAACATGAAAACAGCCTATTCCTGTAAGACTGGCGTCATAAACATTCCCATTGTCTGGTGTGACTGTCCTCTTGGCTGTAGCGCACTTGTAACCTGATCTTTTCAGGGTGGATTCCTTCTGAATTCATCACTCACTTGGTTGTACCGGTGCCATGCAGAGCCCACGCCACTTATCCCCAGTCTTTAAGGATTCTTTGGCTGGCACTGGGCACGGAAGATTGAAAAGGAAAGTAGTGTGACAAGTAGGAAGAACAAAGCTAACATTGTGCAAACAAGAGTAGCATGAAGCTTTGAACATACAATTTCATGTTTATGTTGAACAAAATGAGCTTCTTTTTGCAGTGGCAATACTCAAAAATGAGAACTTCGCACTTCTATCTCTTCAGACGGGTGCGTTGGAGGCGAGGGAGCAAACCCAGAACACACACGGAGAAAACAATCCCGCACTCCGTCTTACTTGCAAAATGAAAAAGTTTATTAAGACATGCAACGTTTCGGCCCTAGGCCTTCACCAGGCAAAATGCAGTGGCAAAATGCAGTGGCAATACTAAAATTGTACTTGTAAGTCTTAAAACGTGCATTGTGTAACTTTTCTGGTGGAGGGTCTGTCAAACGCTTTTCTCCGTGAGATATTTTTGCTTTGTCTGGAATGTTTCAAAGTATCCACCTTATATTGGAAGTTGCCATGGGTGCTGCCATCATGATTCAGGTTGTATCATTTTCTATGGGGCGGCCGATGTTCACAGTAAATAAGTTCTATATGGACAAAGCCGTTTTAAAGCCCTTCAGAGAATCTGCGCAGTATTGTCTTGTTTGTGCACATGAACCGATTTTATGTCATGTTTAAGATGCAAAACGTTTCTCAGATTCTCCATTGAAATGAATGGGATTCCCATTTCACTAGAAGCGCCACCACAAAAATGTCCAGTTTAGGAGCATTTAGAGACAAGTGGGTGGAATAAGGTGATAGTACTGAACCTTTCTATCTTCACGGGGACCAAACTAGACCAACAGGTTACAGGTCAGATTTGTGGAGAGGCGACCCCGCTCACAGTCAGAATGCCTGCCTGTTTTTTTTTTTTAATCTATAAAACCAGTTGTAATTGAATGCTTTGTAAGGTAGAGCTGTTTAATGTCATACTGTGGAATATTCCAGGCAGAGCAATGACATCTCCATAAAAAACAAGCAGGTTATAGACCCCCCACCAGAAAAGTTACACACTGGTACTTGGTGTTGTAGCTATGATTTTAACACAAACAATGTAACAGATTTCAATTAAATCACTAAAATTATACTCAATTATAAGCACAAGTATGTTAAAAAGTAGAATTTACCCAAGTGCACTCCATTGTAATGGCTTGCTTGCTCTGCTTGCTCGTTCATTGCAGAATGAACAGTGAGTGAAGGGTGGGGGCTAAGGTCTGGGTGGTCTGACATTTGAGCTGCTGGTTAAATGATTTGTTTTACCTCAGAAATCAATAAGTTTGGGCTGTAAAGTTTTCCGACCTCAAAGGGCCCACAGGAATTGTCTATTCACTCTTGGGAGGAGGAGCGCATTCCCAGAGTATTAGTGTATTCTAAGCTACTTCACATTACTGTACAATTTATTTTGAAGTATCTCTGGGCACCGGAGTACACTATGTTCATGGAATAAAACTCTGATTGCGATTAGATTTGCGTAGGAAGTATTAGTAGGATTCTGTTCAGAGTGCACATTGTAAACTCCTGGAGCTTCCACATTTGACAGAAGACTGAAAAATGGACTGATAATACAAGGATACCATACATTTCATAACACTATACACTTGCAGCAAGATTTTTCTATTAAAAATTGGCCTGGTTTACAGGAACTGAATATAGTCTGCACTTTTACTCTTTTAAAAAATACACACAATCACAATTGCGTGAAGAGTCCCTCAGTCGTCCAGGTAGAATCCATGATCAAAGAAGAAATTCAATTTGTCAACTGGACAAAGTTTGTTTGGTCGAAAACGTTTCGCCACTCATCCGAGAGGCTTCGTCAGCTCTAATTAGAATGCTGGTAAGACACTTGCTTATATCTTGCTGGAGGGAGGAGCTAACTAGCTAACTACTTTCCGAAACTATAAAAGACTGAAACCAATGAGATAGTTTCGGAAAGTAGTTAGCTAGTTAGCTCCTCCCTGCAGCAAGATATAAGCAAGTGTCTTACCAGCATTCTAATTAGAGCTGACGAAGCCTCCCGGATGAGCGGCGAAACGTTTTCGACCAAACAAACTTTGTCCAGTTGACAAATTGAATTTCTTCTTTGATCACAATCACAATTGAACTTATGTTGCCAGAGCTTTCATCTGCAGATAGAAGACATCTAAGTTTGTCTCATACATGGACAGAACATACCTCATGTGAAGCTCAGAACCTCCAGAATTCCCTCCCTGAGCTGCAGAGGCTGCACTAGCATTGATTCATGACTGGCTGCAGGTGCTGAGGTTTAAGTAGTGACCATTCAGATCAGAGGGAGGCATTTTAGGTTTAGACCAACTGGGTTTCAGCATTGAAACTGGCAACGCAAATGAGAGTATCAATGTAGGCTCATTGTGCTTTTTGACTGGATAATTGTCTTGAGAACCAAAACACATGCGATTTCAGTTCACTTTGGCTACACACATATATTGTGCAGCTTTAAACATGGTATAGATTTGATGATGTAGTCTTACATTTTCATTTGTAGGTGACACATGTGAAAAGTCTGCATATTGTATCTTTGGAAAATGAACAGACATTTGTAATAATAATATTTGTAATAATAATAATAATAATAATAAAATAGAGAAAAAAAATCGTGATACATGATTTCATTGTCATATCGCGATGCCCTACTTACCACCACTCTTTCTTCAGGTGTTATACCCTCTCCTACCAGCTGTCCTGGACTCTAACCCATTCAGGGGGAGTCCGAACACTCCCGACCCCATAGACGGCTCTCAGGCCCTGGGTACTCTCCATGCCCCTGCGGAAGTCCAGAAGGTGGTGGAGGTCCTCAACCAAACCTGGACACTGCTCCAAACCTGCCAGCTCCACCCAGAGATCTCAGCCCAGCTCATTGGGTACCTCTTCTACTTCATCAACGCGTCACTCTTCAATTCAGTCATGGAGAGAGGTATGGACAGTTCCAAAAGGTCATGTTCAAGTTCTAGAATTTGATGAAGTTATAATTACAGACTCTGTGGGAGATTTAGTGTTTTTGGAAGAAATCTCCAAACATCTGATCCACAAATGTTGAACCTTATCATTTGTTTGGACTTGGCTCCACAAACTTAGCATTAACTTTATAGCTCAAAGTCCTTTCAACTGACAACAATTATGTTTTCGAGATGTAATAATGGTACCAATGTCTAAAGCTACTGTGAACAAAATATTCCACTTCTGTTATTTATGCTAAGAGAAAAGATGTTTAACTTTGTCTCAGTTTTGTTTCTCTCTTTTTACTCATAAGCCACCATGTGTGTTGTAATAAGAACAGATGATGTGTCTCTCTGATTGAGTTATCCATTGTGGAGACATGATAAACTTTCAACCCAACCAAATATCTGTGTAAAATTGAGAACAAGTGTGTCATGTTGGCTGGCCATGCCGGCAACTAACCTCAGACATACGAATGAAGGTAATATGTAGGAGAAAGCATCCAATCATGCACAGAATCTGATGTTTCAAAAGGACAGACACAAAAATTAGACAATAAACTAAACTAAATCACATCTGAAGGTGAAAGAAACAAATGTTCAAATGTTCAAATAATTTAATATTGTCAACATAAAGTTTTTGTCAAATGTACACTTATTCACAGTGCGAAGAATAACCAAAATATTTTGTTAGAATACTGTTACTACTACAGTAAAAATGTTACTCATGTAGGAGAAAACGTCTGCCACCAGAAAAGTACAGTTTCTCTAAAAAGTTACATGAGTAAATGTCACTGCGTACTACTCACCTGGATTTAGCCATTCCCATAAAAATGGCCCTAATGTAAATGTTGTTTACATGATTCAAGAATTCTCTCAATCTTGAATATAATATTATTTCTAAAAGATGACCAATGAAAGCTCATGGCTGTTAGACCATATTGCTCTCTACTGGTGATAAAGGGAAATTCAATTTTCCCATTCGATTACACTGGTCTACAAACAAAATGCTTCTGGAACAAAAGTAGTGAATTTTTTCTTGGTTTAGGGCACTAATAAAGAAAAAGCAAGTCAGAAATGCTGATTCTCTATAGTTTTCAAGATATAGTATTGGGTCAAAATAGGAAATTTATGCAAAATAAGGTAAAAACTGTAGTTCAGAGGTCTACAGGGGGGTCACGACCCCTAGGGGGGTCGCGGAGGTACTGCAGGGGGGTCGCGAAATCTTTTGATTTCACTTTAAAATAATATAATTTTATATTTTACAGTGTAAAATACAGTATTAACCTGTGTATTATTTCCTTGTATTGGATGTACCATAACAGAGTAGCAATGTTTATACATGACACTAAGCTCAATTTAATATAAAACACAATTCTATGCCGTATATATAGTAGGGGGTCCCTGGCCCAGTTCGCCATCTGTTTGGGGGTCCCTGGCCTGAAAAACGTTGAAGACCCCTGCTGTAGTTTATCAGAAGGTGTCTACAAGCAACCAGTTCTATCTGAAAGCCTGTCTGCACATTCCAATACATTCATTTAATTATGTCTAGAGTTTTAACATCAAATATTTTTTGATTTCACATAAGAGAGATGCCTCGAAATAGTGTGCACCTGATGTCTTAAGATATTTCTTGTTTATTTCTTGAAGGATAAAGAAATGCAAGTTAAATATTTTCAAAATATAAATATAATTTTTAAGCAAAAATGCCTAAATCTATTGTATAAACAGCAACATTTTGATGTAAAACAATATCATTAAATATCTTGAATACATTAGCTAACCAGCACAGTTAGTTGATTTTCAGTTCATCTTATCAATATAAATGAGATTTAGCCACTTTTATCTCAGAAGCAGATCGAGTCCAGTGTTTCTGGCGGCACTCTTGTAATGTTTCTGGAGACTGCCACCTGTTTGTCTCTATGAACATGTTATTTACTTGCTTCTAATGTTCCACAATTAGGTCAGATGTTTCTCAAGAGACTGAACAATAAAAAATAACTCAATAAATGAATGGCAAAAGGAGAAATTCAATTTGTCGACTCGACAAAAGTTTATTTGGTCAAATACGTTTCATCGCTCATCCAAGCTGCTTCTTCAGTTCTGGTCAGATGCTGGTGGACACTGCCTGAAGGGAGGAGCTGACTACAATGAAATTAC
The DNA here is from genome assembly GCA_036785185.1 of Paratrypauchen microcephalus. NCBI lineage: Eukaryota > Metazoa > Chordata > Actinopteri > Gobiiformes > Gobiidae > Paratrypauchen > Paratrypauchen microcephalus. The sequence goes on from JAVJIX010000075.1 coordinate 1,763,683, forward strand.
TCTGAAAGTATCACACCTACTTGTTTTCAGTTTCTGTTAGTTAGGTGGGCCTATTAAATAAACTTTTGTCCAGTTGACAAATTGAATTTCTCTTTTTGCCGTGGATTCTACCTGGACGACTGAGGGATTTTACACACTCAGTAAATGAAGATAAGTTTAATGCCATACTGAGGAACACTCTAGGCAAAGCAACAACAGAACTGAAGCATGAATTGTACTTTTTTGATGTAGATTACATAGAAGTGGTAATTATTATGTAGCTCATACGACTATATTGTGACCTAAATAATCATGATTTTCTATTAACCTAAAAATCTTGGCATTCCTAGCTGCAAGATGAATCGCAATCAAATTGAAATTGCAATTTCAATGAATGCAATTAACACATTTCCAAGGCAGCAATTTTTAAAGTATTAGAAGTTCCTCCACAAACATAAAAGCTGCTAACCCCCCTATAGTTTAGGCCTGTGCAGACATGCTCCCATTTCAATTCTTCTGGATGTGAACTTGAAACAGAATCCCATTATTAAAATATTAATCGTAAATCTAGTCAGAATTGCAATGCTTATCAAACAAACAAACAAAAAAACACATTCAACCCTAAGAGTGAAAACTGTGAATTCTCTCATGTTTGTACATTCAAAGTTAGAATGCGTGCTTTGTGCCTTTGTGCAGGTTCGGAGGAGGGCTTCTACCAGTGGTCCCGCGGGGTGCACCTGAGGGCCAGTCTAGACCTGATCCTGGACTGGGCTCAGGAGAGGGCCCTGGGAGAAATGGCCCTAGAGCAGACCCTAAAACTGTCCGGGGCCCTTAATCTGCTGGCTACCCCCCGCAAGACCCTACTCAAGGTTAGATTACGCACGGTACCTGGTAGCAGTGGTTTTGTTTGCCAATTTAGATCAAACCTCTAAGTCGTCATATTATATGAAAGACCAGCCTAAGTATGCAAAATGATAATGTCAAGCATATTGTTGAAACTACTAGGGAAGAAGACATAGTTTGCTTGAAAAGTACGGTGCCCAGTGGGAGCTCACGTTACAATAAATGTCATCACAACAAAGACTCGGCACCTCCAATGGATAGCTGCACATCACAATAGCTTGGATTTTTTTTCTTTTTTCATTTGTACCAAAATGACTATGTGATGCTGTTAATTCCTACATGTATCACTGAGAAAATGCATTTGGAGAATAAAATTGGATAAAGTGGATCACCAAACAGGGGTTGATCTGCAATATGGTGTTTTGAAAAGGCATTAAAGATTGTTCAAACATACCCGAATTACTCCAAGTACTTTGGGTGAAAAATGTGAAAACAACTATAACATGGTTAAAAGCTCAGAATAGGTCTGCTTTTAAAAAGAAAAAAGAAAAAAAAAAGATAAGCAAAACAAAACTAAAATAACATAAAATAACATGAAACAAAAGTTAAGGAGTTTAATTAATATTGAAAGTGTTTTATATTTATTTAAAAAAACATAGGAGAGAAAAAAAAGTAATTTATTGTAATTTGTTTGCCGTATTGTCCTGCCCATCTCAGTAATACGTCTGTTGGTGTTGTTTGGGCAGACGTGTTGGGCCTCCATGCGCTCGCTCTACCCGTTCCTGCATCCTGCCCAGCTGCACCACCTGCTCAGCCTCTACCGCCCCCTGTCTCACCCCCACGGCCTGTGGAGCCCGTCTGCCCCAGACCAGGATGCAGCTCTGGACACGAGTAAGAGAGATACACTCACTACAGTACCTCTGAACACAGAAAAGTTACGTAGTTCTCCTTTAAAGGTACTTAAGATAAGAAAGATAAGACTTTGATCTCACATAGGAAAAATTTACTTGCCACAGTAGCTCCAGGCAGAGACAGTTTGAACAAGAAAAGTGCATGCAGTCAAGAATAAAATAAAAATAAGTAATAATAAAATAAGTAATAATAACAAAACAGTAATTAGGAGAGTATAGAAAATATTGCACGTTTGGACTATACAGTGGAGTTATACAGTCTGATGGTGGTGGGGATGAAGGATCTGCAGTAGCGCTCCTTCTTGCACTGGGGGTGCCTCAGTCGGCTGCTGAAGGAGCTGCTCAGCTCCTCTACAGTCCGACGCAGAGGGTGACTTGGCAACCCTGCCCTGAACAGGCGTCATGTATACATATGCATGTATACAGTGCACACACAACCATGGGAGAGGCATTAGCACTTGCCAAGAAACAGCCAAGAAATATAAAGTGGTACCTCACCTTACGAATGACCCAACAAACGAAAATTTCAAGTTACGAAACGCCTTCACGGTAAATTTTGGTCTCTAGATACGAATGAAATTTCAAGTTACGAAACGCGAAATCTCCAATCCATAAATAAAGTTGGATTAACTTTATTTATAAAGCACTTTAAAAACAACAAATCTCAAAAATACAATTAATGCGCGCTCAGATGCACGCCCCGAAAGGTAAATACACTTTATCAACACACACGGGGTTAGGTTCCAGAGGTGGCCCGCGGTGGGAGAGGTCCACGAGGTAGGACAACTTTGTACTGTATTTTGCAATTGTTCTACATGTTTTAGGGCTGTAAATGCCTCACCACACACATTCTACACTTTTCTTGTATTTCTCTCTCGTTTAAACACTCAAACTTTCATGCGTGGGGGGGGACACGGCTCAATATAGGGGAGCGGAGACACAACACATCATCAGTATGGTAAAACTCACCTGTCTCACGACGGTCTAAACCCAGCTCATGTTTCCTTAGTGAGTGAACAATGCAACACTTGATAGGAAGAGCCGACATCGAAGGATCACGTCGACACGGCGCAAGGCCGCGCTACACCGGGGCTGCAGGATGCAGCCGTGCCTCCTCCTCGGGGCAGAGCACGCGCGGGCCGAGCACGGGGTGATTTATTCCTGCTCCGGTCCTGGTTTAGACCTGGTTTAGTTCTGGTCTAGACCTGGAAGTCACATAGAACCAGCGCCCGACCCGAGCGAGACCCCGCGGTCTTGCCCGCTGTTATCCATTCCTGCTCTCATCTCCTAACCGTGGTTGGGAGACACAGGGGAGATCGTCTTCTCCAGGGCCGGAGATAGCGTTCCCTCCGGGGTTAACTCCCTTGTGGACATTGCGCGCTTACAGTGGTGGAGAATGCAAGTAAAAAAAGGCAGTTTTGCTGCAGAGTGGGACTTTATTGTCTCCTCTCCTTTATTGTCTCCTCTACGGAGGAGACACGGCGCGCGCACACACTCGCAGACTCTCTCTTCTGCACTGAGCTATAGACACAAGATAGACACATCTCACAACACCGCTGACAGAGCACCTTCCTCGGCCTGTTAGCTCACAGTGTCAGCGCCCCGGCTCTGGAGGTCAGATAGAAGCAGAGCCCGCCCCGCACCGCAAGGAGCGCGGAGACACGAGCAATGCGCTCCTCCCGCAGCACTGCCATGTTATAATAATAACAGGTCCAATCCAGGTTTAGTTCTGGCCAGACCTGGTTTATTCCACGTTCTTTTAGTCCTGGTCTAGTCTCTTAGCCCGCCAGGACGCAGAATACAACGTTACACTATAAAAAAAAAAAGTTACACTATAAAAAAAAACCTTGGAACGGATCAGGCTTTTTCCATTGAAATAGCTACTCAACTTACAAATTTTTCACGTTACGAAACCACTTCTGGAACGAATTAATAACATGTTCGAGTTCTATTGAGCCGAGAGGCTTATATATATATATATATATATATATATATATATATATATATATATATATATAAATATATGTTAGCATCTTTTTTCAGCTTTTACAGCTACAAAGTTAAAATATTACTGAATTATTATGTGCCTCTGAACATTTTCTGACCTAGACCTTGACTGGGACAAGGGTGGTCTGACCGGTTCTGTGGAGAAATCAGATTTTCATTTTCAAACAAAGTCAGACTACCTTATGCATGAAAACTGTATTGTTACACTGTATGTAGCAATATTACACTATAATCCCATCACGCACCATTTCACATTTTATTATCAATAAATAACTATGTGTTTCTTGTCAGGTGACATATTGGAGAGTTTTGACACCCAGCACCCGTTGGTCCTGCCTGACGGGGGGTACCAGTTCCTCTTGGAGACCCCTGTGACAGAGTGTGGACTGTGTGAGCAGCTGGAGGAGCTCAGCCTCTTCATCTGTAACGTGTGTGAGAGCACAGAGGAGCAGGTACATGGACTCCACATGCATTCTCAACTACTCACTCTAAGTACACACAGTGTGTACAGAGACGATAAGGCAACTTTATTATGGGGGCTGTACCTCATTTTTACTGTTCATTGTTAACAGTTTGCAGCGGTCCAAAGTTATTCCTCACTTCCCTTATGCATTCAGAGCATCTTAATTATACATCCTGATGAGCTTTTTACAACTTTCAGAGGCCAGGGTAAAATTTGCCATCACTATAAAACAGACTTATTATGACCTTAAGAGTCGTTTAGCTCAATACATGGAGGAAATTGGGTACAGTAATGATATGGGTTGGGGTTGGGGGCAGCACTAGCTCAGTTGGTAGAGCATTTGTCCACTGACCCACAGGTTGGCGGTACGATCTAGCTCCCACAGATGAATGCTGCCGTTGTGTCCTTGGGCAAGACACCTCGCCCCCAGTGTCAGCGCACACTGGTAGAGCCCCCATGTCAGGAGAGTTCCATCAAGGCTGGTTGCGTCAAGCGTTGTGGGGCCGTCCTCCCACGGACCCACCACCTGCAGGAGGATCCATGGGGGCTGGTGCGTTGAGATCTGGGCAGCAGATCTGCTTGGACTGCACCGGATAAAGCGGAAGAAAATGAAACATACAAACCAAAGATATGGGTAATTACCATTGGACTGAAGACTAAGTAGTATCGAAGCTAGATACTCATTTGAGCAGACATCAATACTAAAAAGGCATACCAGATACCTAAATGTCTTTAGAATGATCTTGAGCTGTATCAGAACAAGTATAAGACCACATAGACTAGTATAAGCCCATGGACCACTATGGAACCTACAGGACCCTGAGGGATTACACAAATATACTGTTAGGTCACATGGGAATAGAAAAGAAAGTACTATGATTTAATGTTGAAATTAAAAGTGTTTTTATTAGCATTGTGGTACTGGAATCGGTCTTGAGTATCAAGTCTATTTCTTAGTATCAAATCAAGTTTTTCATTTTAGTATTGGAACACTTCTACTCAATACACTGAAACTGCATTATGACACGGTGAATCCTACATTTCCACAGTTGTGCACATACTCTAGTTTGAGACCCGCTGTGATATTTCTCTCTCTGGTCCACACAGTACAGTCTGACAGCTGCAATGACAGATAAACATTAGTGTGGAAACGCTGAGTTTGGGTGTGTGAGCGACGGCCATGTTGTTTCAGGTTTGTTTTTATGAGGCTCAAATAAAAATCTGTTGTGAGGATATGATGTTTTGTTTTTCCCACAGACTGGCGCCGTAGACCCATTCGTGATCACACACAGACCTACACAAGTCTAAAGTACACTGGGTACCCAAAGCAACTGGGAAAGGAAAATATTCTGTTAGATTTGGAATGTGTTTTAATCATATCTTGAGAACCAGAACACCAAATTATGACAGAATGAGATAATGTCTAGTGTTTTGTAAGAATAAATCAGCATGAGAACTGTGATCAGTAAAAGCTATATTTGATTTAAACATGTCTACCTCATATCTGGGTTAGTGCCGTCTCAATACTTAAATTTAGAAATAAGATTCTGATACCACCTTGATAATAAAAAAGCACTCTTCTTTAGACAATAGAATGTTATTTTTCACATTAAATCATAGTACTTTCTTTTCTATTCCCATGTGGCCTTATATCTGTGTAATCCCTCACTAGTCTCTGTGCTCTTATTGTTCTGATACATCTCAAGATCATTCTAAAGGCATTCAGGAAAGGTTCATTTCTGCTCTGTGAATGTGAGGATTTTTTGTATTTGCTTCAATTAGAAATCTACTTTTGATACTATTTTACTTACAGCTCTGGAAAAAAATAAGAGACCGCTGCATTTTTTTCCTGAAATCAGCATCTCTACATGTATTACAGCCATTCCATTCCAGCGTCTGTTGAATTCCAACACAAACACAAAGCTGAGCTACTTCAGTTCTTGCACCAGGAGTGGAATAAAGTCAACCAAGAACAATGTGAAAGACTTGTGGAGAGCATGCCAAGACGCATGAAAGCTTTGATTAAAAATAAGGGTTATTGCTTACCTGGCCAGCCAAATGATATCTCTCTGTATTTCCTATACACCGCGATACCATTTGGACACTCTCCATCCACTCTCGCTCCTCCGGTTCCAAACCGACTCCGCGATTCTGATTCGTTCAAAGATGGTGACGTCAGTGCACCCGCCTTTGCCCGCAAAGTCACTCTTAGGCAGCGGAAGTTCCGCCTCAGTTTTGAATCAAGATGGCGCAATCTCTGATTGGTTCACTTAGCTGTCTGTCTACGCGCAACCGCAGCGCATTCTGTGGATCAAGCGTTACCAGACTCACTCGCTGGTACAGCGATGAGTCATGGATTCTTCCAGGCAAGGTTATTGCAGCAAATATTGATTTCTGAACTCTTCTTAAAGGGACAGTGTGTAAGATTTTTACCTGTTAATTACATAAATTGAAGATACCCATTCAAAAATACATTGTTTTCCAAGCCTTTTCACTTCCATCATGAAATCAAAGTATTCTTTTGGACTTAGATATAGTCACATAAAAGGGGGATCTTCTCCATATAGAGGCAGCCATTTTGAATACGAGAGCCGCAGAAGGACATTTGGGCTCATCCTTCGCCTCGGCTCCTGCTAACAGCTGCTCAGGGAGCGGAGGAGCGAAGGAGAGAAGGGGAAGGGGAGGGGGGAAGGGGGGAGCCTCGTGTAAACAAGCATGCTGCTGTATCACACTCGTAATGGATCTAAGACGTATTTTGGACTAAATTGTTTTACTGGATTTTATTCGCTGGATCCTTATGGACAGATTGAGGCCAAGTTTATGGTGAAATACAGAGTTTGACCTGTGCAGAGCCTTCAAAGGTAAGCTAACCTCGTTTTGTGCTTTTCCGTATAAAAGCCCCATGTGCTCGGGGAGTGATTGTTTTGCAGGGAAATGAATTGCATAGTCAAAAAGAGGAGACTGTAAGGTTTCATTTGATGTGTAGATTGTCATGAATCATGATCGGGATTGTGTGTTTTCATGCGAAAAGAAAAAAAAAAAAAGTGAACGGGGAACCGTATATACGTGTATACAGCGGCGCGCGATTCGTGCGCGGGCACGCGAGCTTTCGGCGCTACGGCGCGCCCGGGAGACCCTCGAGGTCTGCCGTAGCCAAAAGAGGAAGTGCATGGTACCTACACCACCTATGCGCCACGAATCCTACACACTGTACCTTTAAGTGTAAACATTAATATTATGTTGTTTTAAAATGAATTTGATCTTGTTTCTTTGCATTGTTTGAGGTCTGAAAACATGTATCTTTTTTGTTATTTTGACCATTTGTCATTTTCTGTAAATAAATGCTCTAAATTATAATATTTTTATTTGGTTGGTAATACGGAGCACCACATCGAGAACACAGCCGAATTTGTGAACAAAGTCAAGTTTCTCCAGTTTGACCGGGATGAGACAATGGTTTCCTTTGATGTGACTTCTCTTTTCACTTGTACTTGTACTAAATCGGTAGTGGTGGAGGCAGCAAGAAAGAGACTACTGCAGGATACCAAGCTAGAAGAGAGAACCAAACTTTCTCCTGACCAAATCTGCCAACTGCTGGAAATGTGTTTAAATACCACCTATTTCCAGTTCAGAGGAAACTTCTACAGGCAAATCCACGGCTGTGCGATGGGTTCACCGGTCTCCCCTATCATGGCTAATTGATACATGGAACAATTTGAACAGAGTGCTTAGGCCTCATATCCAGGCACTCCACATATTGGTATCGTTATGTTGATGTTAAGATGCATGAAAAGTCCCTCAGTCGTCCAGGTAGAATCCATGATGATATGTTGATGATAATTTTTCAAAAATCAAAATTCAAGATTTGGAACCTTTTATTACACATATCAATTCTGTAGATCCAAACATCAAATTCACTCGTGAAGATGCCAAGAACAACACTTTGGCGTTCTTAGATTGTGCAGTAACGATAAGAGAAGACTGGCGACTCCAAGTAGAAGTCTTCAGGAAGCCCACACACACAGACCAATACCTGCTTTTTGATTCACACCACCCACTGCAGCACAAACTTGGAATTATTCGGACATTACAACACAGGGCCCAAGTGATTCCTACAAGCACAGAGGGTAAGAAGAAAGAAGAACAACATGTGCAGGAAGCCCTCTCTGTTTGTGGATATCCTAAATGGGCTGTCAACAAAACCAAGAGAGACAAGGACAAGAAACAAAACAACAGAGAATCAGAACCCAGGAGGAAGGGGGTAACCATTCCTTACCTGGCCGGCATTTCTGAAAAACTACAGAAGATTTTTAGACAATATGAAATCCCTGTCTGTTTCAAACCCACAAACACTTTAAGACAAAAACTAGTCCACCCAAAGGACAAAACACCGAGCCACAAACAAAGCAATGTGGTCTACTCCATTCAGTGTAGTGAAGACTGCAGTGAGCGCTACATTGGAGAAACAAAACAGCCACTTCACAAGAGGATGTACCAACACAGACGGGCGTGCCAGAGTGGACTTTCATCTGCCGTACATCTTCACCTAGAAGCCACGGGCCACTCCTTTGAGGACAGTGAGGTACAGATCTTAGCCAGAGAAAAGAACTGGTTTGAGAGGGGAGATAAAGAGGCTATTTTTTGTCAAGAAAGAGAATCCTTCTTTAAACAGGAATGGAGGTCTCAGACACAATTTGTCTCCCATCTATAACTCTATCCTCAAACCTAAATCAAAACAAACAAAGAAAACAATAGAGTTAGCCAGGTCAGGTCCAGAGGTGTGAAAATACCCATTATGGGCCTGAATGGTTCTGCTAACAAGACCCCACACAGAAACTGAAAACAAATAGGTATGATAGTTTCATAATAATTTAATTGTAGTTAGCTCCTCCCTGCAGGCAGTTACAAGCAGTGTCTACCAGAACTCTAGCCAGAACTGAAGAAGCAGCTTGGATGAACTGCGAAACATATTCAACCAAATAAACTTTGTCCAGTTGACAAACTGAATTTCTCCTTTTGCTATTTTTATTTGGAATTTGGGGGAAATGTTGTCAGTAGTTTATAGACTCAAACAAAAATGTTCCTCTTGCCCAAACACATACCTATAAGTAGTAAAATCAGAAAAACTGATAATTTTGCAGTGGTCTCTTATTTTTTTCCAGAGCTGTGTTGTTATTATCTGATTTCGATACTTTTGACAACCCTAATCTGGGGACACAGTTCAGGTCATGTTATGGGATTTAAACTTAAAATCTTACATACAGTTCCTTTATCTCTACAGTAGTGGTGATTTGCGCTGTGTAAATACATAATACTGTGTAAATACCAGTGTTGGGCACGTTACTTTGAAAAAGTAATTAGTTACAGTTACTAGTTACTAACCCAAAAAAGTAACTGAGTTAGTAACTGAGTTACTACACTATAAAAGTAACTAGTTACCTAGGAAAGTAACTAATGCGTTACTTTTTTTTTTTTAGTTAAAAAATGTCAAATAATTTGGATTATTTTTTAACAGTGCATTATACAGCTTTTGCTGCTTGGCTGGCGTGGCTCCGTCACCGTGGCCTTCATTGTTAATAACGGCACCTAGCATGCGATTATCATCATGGGGCCTGCTGGTGGCCACTAGTTTAACAGAATCGTGCGCCGTCCAGAGATGCTTCATTAAATTCGAGTTGCTTATATTGGACGTGGACAAAGTCTTTGGTCTTTGACACAATGTGCACGTAGCATGTACGTTTTTACCTTTTACCTCGACGAGGTTAAAATACTGCCTATACTTCTGTCTTCGACTCGGGACTCGCCATCTGACACGGGGTGTGTGGATTGTGTGTGTGCGCTACTACTGTGTGCTGGGATTGTGTGTAGACCCCGCCCACCGACCACTGGGTGTCTCTGGTTGGCTCAACATGAAATCTTACTCTGCTTTAGCCAATCATCATTACTTATCCCGCCCTTACCAAAGGGAGAAAAAAATTCCCCTGTGCCTATGTGAGTCACGCACATGATGCCAGTTTCAAAATGAGTAGGTTCAGTAACGCGGTAACGCGCCGTTTAGTAACGGTAATTGAGTTCCTTTATTTTAAAAGTAACGCGTTACAGTATTAGTTACTGTCAACAGTAACAGCGTTACAGTAACGCGTTATTAGTAACGCGTTACTGCACAACACTGGTAAATACATAAGACAATTCAAATGCCCAGGTTTGCTTTTGTGCACATTTAAATATTGTTTGTCTTTTATTAGGCTCCTCCAAAATCCCACCTTCAAACTGACAGCAGCACCCACCGCACCTCCCCCACCACCTCACCTGCTGAAGACTACAAGTTCAACCCATGCGGCGTGCTGGGGCTGGCACAAAAACTACAACATCTGAAGCTCCAAACCCAGGAACAGGAAGAAGATCGAGACGTCATGACATGCACGGCTGTAGGCTCCTCCCCCTGTCTGCTCACCCCTCCCAACAGCCCCCACCCACCCCACAGCGGTCACCCCATCGACCAGTCACAGCAGCTGAAGATCAATGAGGCCAAACTATGGATATCTAATGGAGACATCCTCAGAGAAGGTAATTTGTATGTACATGGTTCTAGTCGCTATCACATTCAGTGGCCAGTAGAGGGCAGCGTATAGTTTTTGTTATCCATTTTTACACTTTTTTACTTTAAAAATTAAATTATATTTTATTCCATTAAACATTCAAAAGGTAAATTCACAAATGGACCTGATCTTTAATGGTCTACAAGCAAAATGCTTCCGTAGTGAAAGTAGTGACATTTTTCTTGGTTTCGGTCACTAATAAAGAAAAGTCAGAAGTGCTGATTGGCTATAGTTTCCAAGATATAGTATTGGGTCAAAATAGGAAATTTATGCAAAATACGGCAAAAACTGCAGTTTATCAGAAGGTACAGTGTGTCTACAAGCAACCAGTTCTATCTGAAAGCCTGTCTGCATATTCCAATACATTCATTTTAATATGTCTGGAGTTTTAACATCAAATATTTTTTAATTTCACATAAGAGAGATGCCTGGAAATTGTGCCCCTGATGTCTTAAGATATTTCTTGTTTATTTCTTGACGGATAAAGAAGTGCAAGTTAAATATTTATAGTTGAAATTAAATAAAGCATTAATTAATTTCCAACTTCTGTCACAAACGTTCCCTTGACTAATGTAATTTTAAAAAAAAAACTGATACAGATTTACTGTGGGTACTACATCCACCAAACTAAGGCTGCATTCACCATATTAAAAGAGGAACTAACCAGAACTAAACCTGGAGTAGATCAGGACTAAACAGGGACTAGAACAGGACTAAACCAAGACTAAAATAGCCTCAATTTATGACCAAATACTGCCAAATGTGAGCATGGCTTATGTCATGATTAGAAAAACATGAAAACCTCTCATATACGCGTGTGAAAAAAACATGCACGAATAAAAGAAAACACAATTTTTTCTGTGTATTTTGTAATTTTAACGCACCTCTTAATAACCTTTCTTCTTCTTGTAGGTGTGTTAGTGTGTGAGGACCAGGCTGAGCTCAGGTCTGAAGGCTCCTGGATGAAAACTGCAGTGGAGCAGAAAGAGGAAGAGGATCATGAGAACAACAACCAGGAGGTGTTCAGCCTGGACTTACAACGAGGAGAGAGGGGCATCGGGCTGGCTCTGGTCGACACATGGGTGAGGGGCACACATTTGATCATGTTATTCTTTAGGCTGTAACCATCATGTTTAACCCTTATTAAAGGTCCCATGGCATGAAATTTTCACTTTCTGAGGTTTTTGAACATTAATGTGAGCTCCCCTACCCTGTTTAGGGCCTTCCCCCCATGGTTAAAAGTTGCTAAATGTCTAAACTGAGCATTTGCGATCCTTTTCTGCGTTAGAAAAAATCAGAGCTCAAACGGGCGATTTTGAACAAGGAAACTTATTGACGTCAGCTCGAAAAAAGAAATGCAAATGCAGTTCCACCCCCGTCTGTCTCTACTCAGCGTCTCTGTAAATCACGCCCAGAGAGTTTGGACTGCGGAGGAGCTACGCAATGCGAAATGCGTTTTTTTATTTGCCTGGAGGAACTTGCTCGGAAGTCCTTTATCTGAGCCTGTGGATATCTGAAACAGCAGTGGTTTAATTTTATTTTCTGTGGAAATGTGTTTATTTTTCAATGGAACGCTTCTCATCTCTCCCTCCTCCAGAAGTGGGTCAGAGCGCACAGGGCACAGCTGAAAAGGAAAGAGTGGAGAGTTTGGCCACGCCCCCACCCGCTACTATAGGCCATCTCTGTCCTCCTCATTTACATTCAAGCAACAACGCCCATAATGGACTGTTCCAGAGTGACATTTATGACTCTTTCTCATATCTCTCTTTCTCATGCACTGAGAGTTGATTTTGACGAAGGATTCATTTACAGTATTAGGGAACCATTAAGGAGCCATATAAAAGCATCAAGAAGTACCATGTCATGGGACCTTTAAAACTGTCAGTGGAGTTGAGTAACATCTCCACTGCTACAAGCTGCTCTGCCTTTGAGCTCCTTACCTCACACCTGTTTAAGTAACTTTCATTTCATTATTTTCACGGTAATGCTTTAACCTACAAATTTTATTGCAATACATAGCACATACTTGAAGCAACGATATGTAACTTTTAGCAACAAAAAAGACTACAATAAAAACTTCATAATTTTGGTTAACTACCCTGAAAAACAAATAAAACCTTGCGCACTTAATATGAGCGGGCTTGCATCTTCACAAACCTGGCACTTCTGGGGAAGTGGGAAGTGGGAGAGGGAGAGCCTCCTCGTGCTTGTTTCCATGGAAATGTTGTTCCTTTGGCTATAATATTAGTGTTGGTGGTTTTCAGATTCTAGAATGTGATGATGTCATACTCCCAGATGGGGCGAGGGACAGTTTTCCCTATTGATCACATTATGCTTTGCCAACATTCAGCTCTAGAAAAAAAGAGCACTCCAAAATTATAAGTTTTTCTGATTTTACTATTTATAGGTATATGTTTGGGCAAAAGGAAGTCTATAAACTACTGATTTCCCCCAAATTCCAAATAAAAAATATTATTGTTTAGAGCATTTATTTGCAGAAAATGACAAATGGTCAAAATAACAAAAAAGATACATGTTTTCAGACCTCAAACAATGCAAAGAAACAAGATCAAATTCATTTTAAAACAACATAATACTAATGTTTACACTTATGAAGAGTTCAGCAATCAATATTTGGTGCAATAACCCTTATTTTTAATCACAGCTTCCATGCGTCTTGGCATGCTCTCCACAAGTCTTTCACATTGTTCTTGGGTGACTTTATTCCACTCCTGGTGCAAGAACTGAAGTAGCTCAGCTTTGTGTTTGCGTTGGAATTCAACAGACGCTGGAATGGAATGGCTGTAATACATGTAGAGATGCTGATTTCAGAAAAAAATGCAGTGGTCTCTTACATTTTTCCAAAGCTGTATATAAGGCAAACATACAAATGTTGTTGAATCTGGTATTTTCAATTATTGACCAAACCCAAGACCTTCCTATATTGCAACATTATTTTGTTTTTTAACTATATTTATTTGAGCTGCCCCAATCTGCATAAAATTGTATTATTATTATTATTAATTATTATTATTATTGGGGGGCGGCAGTAGCTCAGTTGGTAGAGCATATGCCTTGTGATCCAGGGGTTCGAATCCCGCTCTTGATGGGTTGACCGCATTGTGATCCCAGCTCCCACAGATGAGTGCTGCCGTTGTGTCCTTGGGCAAGACACTTAATCCCACCTCGACCCCAGTGTCTGCGGGCACTGGTAGCCCCCATGGCAGAAGATACATCAAGGCCCGTTGTGACGTGAGCCGTCCTCCTGTGGACCCACCACCCGCGGGAGGATTCATGGGGGTTGGTGCATTGTGTTCTGGGCAGCAGAACACTGCTTGGACTGCTGCCCCCGCGACCCAGAAAATGGAAAAACGGCAGAAAATGAATGAATGAATGAATATTATTGGCCCAAAGATTGTTGTGATGCCATTTGAAACGCAGCAATTGGTAGTTTTCACATTCTTGGACGTGATGATGATGATGATGATGATGATGATATACTTCCAGATGGGGGCAAGAGACAGTTTTTCCGATTGATTACATTGTACTTTGCCATGAAATATCGCAAGGGTAAATTCACAAATATGGAACCTGATCATTTCTATTACTGACCCAAGGCGATGCTATATTACAACAAAAATCTGCAGTTAAACAGTATTCATTTTAGCTGCCCCCATCTGTATTATGTATATTTATATGGGCCTGTAGAATGCTGTGATGCCATGAAACGCATCTAACTCCATGGAGAATGGTGGAGGACTTTCTGTTTCCATGGAATCATGCAAGTGATGTGCCACTCCAGAAAGAATACTGTTACACTGTACAATATATTACTCATACAGTTTCTTGTCAAACTACTGTAAATTAGACCAAACACCAGTCATAAGTGTCTATGAATATTGAGAGTTTAAAAAGATGATTTTTCATTTGGTCTACTGAATGTTTATGTTAAAATATATTTTCATTATTTACATGAAATAACTCTTTACTTCATAGTAATACTTAGTTTGCATCCCAGTGCACCAACAAGTTAACCTGGGAAATCCCAAGCTGCTTTCGTTCATTCCGATCTGAAAGACAGCCTGGCAACTATGGCAAGCGAGCTCTCCTGATTCTGGGATCCAATCAGAGAGCGGGGTGGGGTGGCAAGACGGTGACGCGTACTATGTGACAAACGGAAGCTTGTAGTTTGAACTGACAACTGACATGATTGGCTATGGGCTACGTATACGCCAAATGATAGACATTCGTAACGCCCAATAAACGGCCATTGGCGATCGTAAACCACACCTCCGATACGAGATATTTCGAAGATGGCATCCCAGACCATATATCACTTGTGATATGGTCAGGTGTAAACCAGGCAACCAACAAGTCTTACTAATCTGCCTCTTGGTTTATAAATGTATTTAAAGCATTTCAATTCAAAGAATTTCAAATATTCTAATATTTGCACTACCTCTTTCATGTTTATTTTTTTTTAAACATTGATCATTAATTTAATTTCTCATGATATACTGTACAATCCTAAACATGCCATTAATTTAGACCAGTAAAATAACCCCTATCTGAAATAAATCATCTCATAAATGTAATTGTGTTCATTGTTTCAATTTCTGAATTGTATTTTAATATCACAGTGGAAGGCAATATGGGGTCTTGTATGTACACTGCCTGACAAAAGTACAGTATTAGGACGATTGTGCATTTCTGAACTCGAAACTTCTGGTTCCAACAAGATAATGACCCAAAGCACTTGTCCAAACTGTGTAAGGGTCATTTGGAGACGTGTGAACAGCGTCATCTACTGCAGGTTATGACATGGCCGCCCCAGTCTCCTGACCTGTCACCCATCGAAAAAGTGTGGGATTATTTGGATATTAAAGTGCGCTCCAGGAATCCGACTTAACATTAAACACCTTTGGAAATGTCTACAGGATGAGTGGAAAACTATAGAGGATGGATATCTTGAAAAATTGTTGGACAGAATGCCTCGAAATTGTAAAGCTGTGATTAAGGCCAAAGGTGGTTATTTTGATGAAAAAGCTATTTAGCTTGATATTGTTACATTTTTGCAATAATATGCCTTTATACATTATGAAATTTGCTTTAAAGGTCCCATGGCATGAAATTTTCACTTTCTGAGGTTTTTGAACGTTAATGTGAGCTCCCCTACCCTGTTTAGCCCCCCCCCCCCCCCCATGGTTAAAAGTTGCGAAATGTCTAAACTGAGCATTTGCGATCCTTTTCTGCGTTACAAAAAATCGGAGCTCAAACGGGCGATTTTGAACAAGGCACCTTATTGACGTCAGATCGAAAAAAGAAATGCAAATGCAGTTCCACCCCCGTCTGTCTGTACTCAGCGTCTCTGTAAATCACGCCCAGAGAGTTTGGACTGTGAATGCGCTAGGCAATGCGAAATGCGTTTTTTTATTTGCCTGGAGGCACGTCCGAGTGTTTCTAGGCTCGGAAGTCCTTTATCTGAGCCTCTGGACCTTTGAACAGCAGTGGTTTGATTTTATTTTCTGTGGAAATGTGTTTATTTTTCAATGGAACGCTTCAAATCTCTCCCCCTGTGCAAAAACACGGAAATGGATCAGCTGAGAGCGAGAGCGGAGAGTTTGGCCACGCCCCCACCCTCTACTATAGGCCAGCTCTTTTCTCCTCATTTGCATTCAAGCAACAACGCCCAGAATAAAGTGTTTGAGAGAGATACTATTTATGACTCTTTCTCAGCTTATCTCTGTTTCTCATGCACTGAGTGTTGATTTTGAAGAAGGATTCATTTACAGTATTAGGGAACCATTAAGGAGCCATATAAAAGCATCAAGAAGTACCATGTCATGGGATCTTTAATATATCAATAAATTGATTTGTTGTCGTTACCAATACGTCTTGTTATCATTATGAAAGTTCAAAAATACACAATTGTCCTAATACTTTTGTCAGGCAGTGTATATTCTGACCAATAAAGGGTCCCAGTCCTCTCATACATTCACTGAAGTGTCCTGTGTCCACGGTAGAATACAGCGGTGACTATGAGGGGCCTCTTCATCAGCGCAGTGCTCCCAGAGTCCCCGGCCGCTCGCACTGAGAGGCTGGCCCCCGGAGACAGGATCCTGGCCGTCAATGGAGTCAGTCTGCTAGGAGTGGACTACCAGGGGTCAGTAGGGGACGCCAAGGCTCCCACTCAGTCACTTTAGTAGTTTGCTTTTTCATTTTTTCTCTCTCTAATATTTACAGTGGAGGAAACCTGGGGCAAACCTACAAAATCAGCAAGGGATCAAATACTTATTTCCTCCACTGTACTTGTAATCATGAAGTTTTTAAATGCATTTATTTTCATGAGCTTCCTGAGGTGACATTTAGAGTTAATTCAATCACCTGGGTATCACCTGTAATTGGAGAAATGCATGAGAGATAATGTGTAATGCTATACTGTGAAATATTTCAGGCAAAAATAATAACTACATGGTTGACTCCCCACCACAAAAACAACATTGTGCATCTTGGATATCTTTGTTTTTGTCCTCCATTTATGACTTCTTTGATGGACTGTTGTTTTTCAGTGGTAAAGAGCTGATCCAGACGTCAGGTGACAGGGTGAGGCTCCTGGTGGCCCGAGGTGAGCAGAAAACCAAAGCTCCGCACACTCAGCACTGATGCATGTGGAGAGAGGAGTGAGGACAGGCAGCTGGGAGACAGGACCCATTTCTGTATAACACTTATGATTGTTAATAAATGTGTGTTTTTACATATATGTGTGTGTGTGTGTGGTCAGTCAAAAGTGGACACACCTTCTCTTCACCTTTTATGTTTACTACTTTCTGCATTTTATACGGAAGACATCAACTATATGTATCAAGATATTTGGGAATAAGTACTTTTTTAAACATATATATCCTATATTTATATTCCTCAAAGTAGTAGACAGTGTAAACCCTTGGCTTTCTCTCAGTGTGCTTCATGACAAAGTCTCCTGAAATGGTTTTCACTTCTCAGCTGTGCCTTGCAGGCCCAGGTCAAGACCAAACTGACTGAGGGTGCATTTGCATTTTAAAGGGGTGCAGACATAACATGCATCCATTAAGTGGTATTATTTTGAGGCACCTGAAATGAGGGTGTTTAAATGAGGCTGCAGTGCACCCTTTTGTGACATAAGTGGTCACCTGGATAACCATGTGACAAGAACACCTAGAAATAATAAGAAGAAGATAAAGATTGACTTTATTGATCTCACACAGGAGAAACTGTCCTCTGCATTTGACCCATCCTGTTATTAGGAGCAGTGGGCAGCACATGACTGCGCCCGGGGACCATCAACATGATCTTGTTGCTTAGGCTTGATCAGGACCTCATCTGGAAGATTTTACCTGGAGCATGTTTTGTGTTGATGGGGGAAACCGGAGTGCCCGGAGGAAACCCACCCAGACACGGGGAGATCATGCAAACTCCACACAGAAAGGCCCAGGCGATCCGAATCTTACGGCCATACCAACGTGCTGTGAAGAGTGAGTGCTAGCCACTCAGCCACCATGCCGGTTTAAACTGTCCAATAATTAATCAAATGGCTGTTATGATTACATTATACATAAATATGTGTAATCTGTCATATGAAAAACAGTCTCAACACGTTTTCACTAATATTATTAACTTATGTATGCCCCATAGACCTCAGTAGACCTCCAGCCTCCGTGTACGTCAGGATGCAACGTCAGTGTTTATGCTGCCATCAAGTGGCCGCTAAAAGCATTACACCCTCAAGTCTAGAATTGTGCAAATACAGTAATGCCTCAGCAGAAGTGTAAGAAGTCTGAATAATTTAAACGCATATAACCCAAAACGTGTGCTGTGGAATGAAAGAATAATAATCTAAGAGATGTTAGATGATTAAAAAGGAAAACACAAACTATTAAAATAAAATAAAATGAGAGCACCGAGTGCACCGCTGCACTGTGCATATTTCATCTCCAAGGACTCCAAGCATCTTTAAGAAAACTTTTGTCGCAACTGAAGCAGTTGAATTTGGTCAGTTTCAGTCCAGGAAACATGAGAAAGAACCCACCCACCTCCCATAACCCCCCGCACATCCAGCGCGTGCAGCGGCTCCACCAATCAGAGCGCAGCGAGGCCCGGATAAAAGAAGCGGCCGCGCTCCTATCTCTCAGTGTCCGCTGATCCCGGTCAGAAACATGCCTGAACCCGCCAAGTCCGCGCCCAAGAAGGGCTCCAAGAAAGCCGTGACTAAGGCTACGTTCACACTGCAGCCTGAAACGACCCAAATCCGATTTTTTCGCCTCTATGCGACCTGTATCTGATCTTCTAATGACAGTGTGAACGACACAGATCCGATTTTTTCAAATGCGATCCAGGCCACTTGGATATGTGGTCCTAAATCCGATACATATCCGATCTTTTGACATGCGACTGCAGTCTGAACGGCCAGGTCGCATTCATCCGACCTGGGTGTGTTTCCTCCAATGAGAGTGGTACAAGTAGGCGTTCACAAATGTGCACAAACGTTCTTCTCGTCATGCGAAAATAGTATATAAACTCCGTATCAGTGAAGCGGCGAAGCACGTAGCAATCCCACCCCCTCCTGCCTGTGACTCCGCACCCACATGTTCCTTTCTGCAGACGTTGCTGCCACTGCCCCGCAAAACGCTGTAGCCAAAAACCTTCTCCTTCTCCTTCTCCTTCTCCTTCTCCGTCTCCTCCTTAAAACAAATAAGCTGTACATGTTTTGGCTCTGGTACGAAAGCAACTTTAGGCGACTTCCGTAAACATTGAGCGCGTTCGCTGCGTGTGACGTCATCGTGTCCTCCAAGGCGCATGCGGGACACTTTTGGGGAGTTTAGCGTTCACACTGGAGATCACATACAATTCGCATTTAACTGGAAATGTGAACGGCCTCGCAAAAAAATCGGATTTCACAAAAAAATCGGAATTGAGCATTAAGCCCTGCAGTGTGAACGTAGCCTAAGACCGCCGGCAAAGGCGGCAAGAAGAAGAGAAAGACCAGGAAGGAGAGCTACGCCATCTACGTGTACAAGGTGCTCAAGCAGGTCCACCCCGACACCGGCATCTCCTCCAAGGCCATGAGCATCATGAACTCTTTCGTCAACGACATCTTTGAGCGCATCGGCGGAGAGGCCTCCCGCCTGGCGCACTACAACAAGCGCTCCACCATCACCTCCAGGGAGATCCAGACCGCCGTGCGCCTCCTGCTGCCCGGAGAACTGGCCAAGCACGCCGTGTCCGAGGGCACCAAGGCCGTCACCAAGTACACCAGCTCCAAGTGAACGGCTCCACGACCATATACACACAACGGCTCTTTTAAGAGCCACGCACTCCACTAAAGAGCTCCTCTGTTCTGTCTGTTCATATCGTCAATACAACAACTGTGGAAGTTAAATGACTGACCCAACCTGTACATGCGCCTTTAAAGTGCTTAAGGTCTACACTTAAGAGCTCCTCTGTGCTCGTATAGTTAACTCACAGGTCAGCTTAACTATTATTTGTGGCCGTTTATATTTATCATTACGCGATGAAAAGGAAAAAAAAAATATTGTAAATGCCTTGTAACCCACGTAGGAAATCCATTTCAAAGTAACACTCATTGGGTGGGTTGAGTTTTTAATAGTCAAGTCAAGATATAATATCCATTCCACTTGTATGGACTAGTCTCGTGTAGGCTGTACTATGCCTTCATTTTGTTTTAGTCTTGATGGAAATGTAATATCGCTTTTGTTTTTGACATTTGCATGTAATAATGCCACTGTATTCAAGATCTTGTCATGTGTTTTTGCAGTCCAAAAATGATGGAAATTATTTTTGTCACTATTCGTAATCATACACTTTGTGTGCCTTGTATGGTATTTTGCATTGGACATGTATGTGTGACTATGTGAGAGTGTGTTTGTGTTCCTGTGTGGTGTGAGAATGTGTCAGTGTGAATGTTTCTTATTGTTGATTGAGATTTTTACTGTAATTTTTAATGTAATAGGGACTGCAGATGGAAACTAGCTATGTAGCTATAATCTGGTGCAGATCATCTTTGTTTTTTGAGCTATAATCTGGTGCAGATCATCTTTGTTTTTTGATCTTAATGTCTTTGTACATTGTCCCTTTTCAAATAAAGACTAAACTAAACACCAGTAGTATCTTCCATTTACATTCCCCCGTATTAAAGTATTCTATTTTATACAGGCAAAATCCTCTGCCCTGAGAATAACTAATGAACCCGATAGAAGTCAGAGCTCCGCCCCCTGCCTGCGCGCGGCCGCTGATTGGTGCGGCGCTAAAACGCACGCGCTCCCGCATATAAAAAGCGCTGCGCTCCGTCTCGAGACATTCGTTCTATCTTCACGTCAAGAAATCAAACTTAAACCATGAGCGGAAGAGGTAAAACCGGAGGAAAAGCCCGCGCTAAGGCTAAGTCCCGCTCCTCCAGGGCCGGGCTGCAGTTCCCAGTGGGCCGTGTGCACAGGCTGCTCCGTAAAGGAAACTACGCAGAGCGCGTTGGCGCCGGAGCTCCCGTGTACCTGGCGGCCGTGCTGGAGTATCTGACCGCTGAGATCCTGGAGCTGGCGGGAAACGCGGCTCGTGACAACAAAAAGACCCGGATCATCCCCCGCCACCTGCAGCTGGCCGTCCGCAACGACGAGGAGCTCAACAAACTGCTGGGAGGAGTGACCATCGCTCAGGGAGGCGTGCTGCCCAACATCCAGGCTGTGCTGCTGCCCAAGAAGACCGAGAAGGCCAAGTAAAGCACCGAGATTCTACTCACAACGGCTCTTTTAAGAGCCACCCACTCCCACAGTAAAGAGCACACCTCATAATCCATGTTTGAATTGGCTCATGGCAGAAGAACTGGGAATGGATTCAAAACTATGTGCAATTGTTACATTAAAGCAGTGCTTCTCAATTATTTTCTGTGACGCCCCCCCTAGGAAGAAGAAAAAATTTCACGCCCCCCTTCCTGTGCGACTATAAATAGTATTATTTGTCTAGAAAATTGTTATTAGAACACCATGGTATCCTTTTAACATTATAACCAAAAAAAAGAAAGAAACTTACAACAAAGACTGCACTGAGGACTCAAATATTAATGTGTTTTTAATGCAGCTTTGCGCACATTTGTTTGTTTTACAGAAATGAAACTTAAAACCACCTCATTTGCATAAGCTAAAAGCATTGAAAAAATATGAACTCTCCTTGTGCCACTGATGCGTCAGCTTCTGTCGGACTAAAGGACACGACTCAGTGGAATATACGTGTTTTTTCTGTGACAGAGGATGTTTTGTTAATGGTGAGACTGTGCGTAAATCACATGTGAGAACGCCACTGCCAACTACTGTTGTTGATGTGCAATTACACTTAGTTCTAGTACAGTACAGCAAAAAAACATGTTTCCCAGGGTCCATACGCGCCCCCCCTGGCATCACGCCACGCCCCCCCAGGGGGGCCCGCCCCACTATTTGAGAAGCACTGCATTAAAGCAACACGAGTGTTTTATCCTGACGGGACGCGTTAAAGGAGAATTAACGTTATTTACAATCTGTGCCTTACTTCGTTAATAAAACAAGTGAATATATACACTGCCTGACAAAAGTATTAGGACGATTGTGTATTTCTGAACTTTCACAATGATAACAAGACGTATTGGTAATGACAACAAATCAGTTTATTGATATATTAAAGGAAGAGTAACTTTTTTTTACAATCTGAGCCTTATTTCGGCAATAAAACAAGTTGTTTTACTCATCCATAGCACTTTGGTGTCATATGGAGCACTTCCAGGGATGTTTTAGATTAGCGATAGCCATAGTGCGACCGGTCTCCAAATAACGCAAACTTAAGCACTTTTCGAATCATAGAAGCTCAATGTCTTGGTCTACGCCTTTGTTTGAGTCAAAAGTGGCCAGTAATCTGAGATTTATCCATAATGTACAGCTTTGCGTTTCATGTTTGGGTCCCGGGAGCTGAGAATGAAATAAACCGACTCCGCACATGCGTCTTCATCTACTCGAAACTATGGATACATCTCAGATTACAGGCCACTTTTGACTCAAACGAAAGCGTAGACTAAGACATCGAGCTTCTATTATTTGAAAAGGGCGTATATTATATGCCCCGAGAACTCGCGCTACGGCTATTGCTAATCTAAAACATCCCTGGAAATGCTCCATATGACACCAAAGTGCTATGGGTGAGTAAAACAACTTGTTTTATTACCGAAATAAGGCTCAGATTGCAAAAAACGTTAATTCTCCTTTTTATTGTTATTCATAATGTTGTAACATGTCCTCTGTACTGTAATAGTGTTAAATCCATGTGAAGTTAACAAACTAATGACCAACATCTCTGACAAGCTTCTACAGTCACAAAGTTTTTAGACTCCCTTTTAATTTCTTATTTATTTTTTAATCATAGTGCAGCCATAAACTAGAGTCTCTCAAAACACTTAAAAGATAGAATGGATAACTCAATGTCCACTATAAAGGACACATATGAATGTGCGGGTCTCAGGAGGCTAAACCACAGCTGCGGGGGAGGATGTCCCTGTGTTATTGAACTGGGAAAAGAAATTCAAAATACAAAACTGAACATGTGTGTATAAAATCAAGAAAGTTCCATTAATTCCTTTTCAGACTCTTTAGATTGAAAAAAAAACTTTAAACAGCCCATGGATGTAAAACACCACAGTCTAGTGAAAGGAGTACATCAGAAAGTGGCACAGGTTGAGGAGGGCATATATTATACGCAGCGGCCCCTCCCTTAGCCGCTCTATCACTGTCCTGCCTGGTTAGGGGGGAAATTCACTCTATGTACATGTACATATGGTTGTTTTTCGACAATAAAGCAAACTATAACTATAAACTAACTATAACTAATTTTTATTTTCCATGAAATCTAAAACTAGCACATCTCATATAAAATAATGTTGGTTTTCTAATGCATCGGGTGCAAGGCTAGAAGTGAAGTGAAAGTGCCCGTGAAGAACTGTTAGGTCTGTGTTTGGATTCAACCCTGTCCTTTATTGATCTCACACAGGAGAAATTCACTTGCCACATTAGCTCCAGTTAGTTTAGTGCAAAAGAAAGTTTGAACAAAGTGCATGCAGACAAGATAAGTAATAATAATAAAGTAAATAAGAGAATATATATATAAAAAAATTGCATGTTTGGGCTATACAGTGGAGTTGTACAGTCTGATGGCGGTGGGGATGAAGGTAGCGCTCCTTCATGCACTGAGGGTGCCTCAGTCGGCTGCTGAAGGAGCTGTTCAGCTCCTCTACAGTCCGGTGCAGAGGGTGAGAGGTGTCGTCCATGATGGACGTAAGTTTGCCCAGCACCCTCCTCTCAGCCACCTCCTCTACAGAGTCCAGAGGACAGCCCAGGACAGATCTGGCCCTCCTGACCTGGTTATTAAGTCTCTTCTCTTCGTCTGCTGGGCCCCGAGCAGCACAGAGCGTGACACTGTGCTGCTCGGGGCCCAGCAGACGACAGCGTAGAGGAGAGCAGAGGCCACCACAGAGTCATAAAAAATCTTGAGCAGAGACCTGCACGAATCATACCTGTTAAAGTAACAGTTTAATTTGTCCGCCCAGCGCTGGTCATCATCAGCTGTCCCTCTGGCACTCTGTCCAAATCCGGAGATGTGTGAAGAATCCCTCAGTCGTCCAGGTAGAATCCATTTTAAAAGGAGAAATTCAATTTGTCAACTGGACAAAGTTTATTTGGTCGAAAACATTTCGCAGCTCATCCGAGCTGCTTCGTCAGTTCTGGTTAGAGTGCTGGTGGACACTGCTTATGTCTAGCTGCAGGGAGGAGCAAACACTGAAATTACTACGAAACTATCACCTCTTTGTTTTACAGTTTCTGTCTGGTGTCTAGTTTAGCATACCCATTCAGTACCATAATGGGGGTTTCACACCTCTGGACCTGATCTGGCTAGCCCTATTGTTTCCTTTGTTTGTTTTGATTTAGGTTTGAGAATGGAATTATAGATGGGAGAGAGATTGTTTCTGACCCCTCCATTCCTGTTTAAAGAAGGATTCTCTTTTTTTTTGACAAAAAATAGCCTCTTTAACTCCCCTCTCAAACCAGTTCTTTTCCCTGGCTAAGATCTGAACCTCTGGCTCGGTGTTTTGTCCTTTGTGTGGACTAGTTTTTGTCTTAAAGTGTTTGTGGGTTTGAAATAAACTGGGATTTCATATTGTCTGAAAATCATCTGTAGTTTTTCCGAAACGCCGGCCATGTAAGGAATCACTACACCTTTCCTCCTGGGTTCTGATTCTCTGTTGTCTTGTTTCTTGCCCTTGTCTCTCTTGGTTTTGTTGACAGCCCATTTAGGATATCCACAAACAGAGAGAGCTTCCTGCACATGTTGTTCTTCTTTCTCCTTACCCTCTGTGCTTGTAGGAACCACTTGGGCCCTGTGTTGTAATGTCCGAATAACACCCAGTTTGTGCTGCAGTGGGTGGTCCACTGAGAAGAATTGTAGATGGTAGATGGAAAGGAGCTTGTAGCTTGTAGCTAAATGGCACAAAGCATCTTTTCTCTCAGAGATTCATGTTTCTTTTATTAAAGTACGGATGGACGATGTGAGGTGGAGCAGGTTCACTATGGAAAAGAGAGACGTGTGTGTGTGTGCGTGCGTGCGTGCGTGTGTGCGACCCCCCCTCTCTCTCTCTCAGCTGCGCGCGCTCACTTCAAACACACGCGCTCCAATAGAAAGCGCTTCTGACGCGCCTCTCTGGGCGGCGCTGTGCGTCAGAGTGTGACGCTGACCAATCACAGAGCCCGGTGCTGTGTGCGCGTGAGGCTGACCGTTTAAAAACAGCTCGTTTCCCGCTCCTCTACAGTTCCTTTTCTCTGTTCGAAACATGGCCAGGACAAAGCAGACCGCCCGTAAATCCACCGGAGGCAAAGCTCCCAGGAAGCAGCTGGCTACTAAGGCCGCGCGTAAGAGCGCCCCGGCCACCGGAGGCGTCAAGAAGCCTCACCGCTACAGGCCCGGTACCGTGGCTCTGAGGGAGATCCGCCGTTACCAAAAGTCCACCGAGCTGCTCATCCGCAAGCTGCCCTTCCAGCGCCTGGTCAGGGAGATCGCCCAGGACTTCAAGACTGACCTGCGCTTCCAGAGCTCCGCCGTCATGGCTCTGCAGGAGGCCAGCGAGGCCTACCTGGTGGGTCTGTTCGAGGACACCAACCTGTGCGCCATCCACGCCAAGAGGGTCACCATCATGCCCAAAGACATCCAGCTGGCCCGGCGCATCCGCGGAGAGAGAGCTTAAAGCGTCTGCTTTGACTCACAACAAAAACGGCTCTTTTAAGAGCCACCACACACTAAGAGTCTCACTTCAACTGTTGACGTTTTATGTCTCCGTCTATTCAACAGCTGCTTTGTATTATCTGAACAATAATCACGTAATTCTTTTCGAGGGACTGAGTCAGAGGGGCGTGGCATTTTGGGCGAACATGAGTTCTATATATCAAATTAAAGGTCTCGATGAGCTGTATCTAGTCGCGCAAAAAAGACGCATCAGAAGCATTGTTTCGAGCCAGAGGGACGTATGTCCACTTACGCCCTTCTGGCTCTGAACAATACAAGAGCCTACAGTATTTTTGCGCCAGAAGGGCATACGTGTAGTGATGCCCCTAAACAGCATTAAAATGGCTGACATAAATGCGAACAGGAGTGGAAGACTGAGCCAGAAAAACAAAGTCTTTATAGAACAGTGTTTGATAATGAGTTCAATCTAGCCTTTCCGTTCAACCTCACTGTGTATGAACTGGACAGTAAAGATGTCAAGTGTTACATGTGGCATGAGGGAGAAGGTGGCCGTGGATCTTCAGGGATCAGCACTTGTGTTTACAAGTACCTTAAAGAACAGTCCTCATGTAAAACATGCAGTTCCTTATTCAGATACTTGTGGTGGACAGAACAGGAATGCTGTCAGCTCACTGCCCCTCTCCACTACTGACCATAAATACACGGAGTCCGGTCACAGCCAGATGGAGTGTGATAGTCTGCATGCTGCAGTGGAAACTGCAAGAAGAAAAGTTTCTATCTACTCCCCTGATGGCTACTACACACTTGTGAGAATGGCAAGAAAGAACAACCCATACAGTGAACATGAACTTGGACACAAGGACTTTCTGGACTTCAAATCCCTCTCGAACCACATTCTCAAACACAGAAAAAAAGATGAGGAGGGACAAGCTGTTAATTGGCAGAAGATTAAATTGTTCCTCTACACGAAAGAGGAACCAAAAACAATCTTCTTCAAGTACGATTTCACTGCCCCCTTACCTTCAACAGGCAACCAGAGGCACCAGAACCACACACTCCAGCTCAGTGTGTTAAAGTCCTCCATGGACCAGTGCCTTAAAGAAAAAAGACCTACTCACCCTGTGCACCAATGGGAGTGTTCCTCACTATTATTCTATAATAGAAGGTCCAGCAGAGGTTGTACTTCCTGTGGCAGCTAAGGAAAGCCAAGCTGCCAGTCCAGATGATGGTGCAGTTCAACACGGCCATCATTG
Organism: Paratrypauchen microcephalus; assembly: GCA_036785185.1. Classification (NCBI taxonomy): domain Eukaryota; kingdom Metazoa; phylum Chordata; class Actinopteri; order Gobiiformes; family Gobiidae; genus Paratrypauchen; species Paratrypauchen microcephalus. The sequence continues at coordinate 1,791,038 of JAVJIX010000075.1, forward strand.
AGTCCATCCTCACCTCTTCCATCACTGTGTGGTGCTGGAGCCACTGTCAGGGACAAACAGAGACTGTAGCGCATTGTGCACTTTGCCGAGAAGGTGATTGGCCGCAGCCTTCCATCTATCCAAGACCTGTACGTCTCAAGGACTCGGGGGCGAGCAGGCCGGATAGCAGCTGACACTTCTCACCCTGGACATGGACTATTTGAGCCACTTCCCTCTGGCAGGAGGCTACGGTCCATTGGGACCAAAACCTCTCGTCACAAGAACAGTTTCTTTCCCTCTGCTGTTGGGCTCATGAACAATTCAGAACATCTGCACAAAGCTGGACACTTTATATCACGGGTCACTTTAATTAAGTTATGTTTGCACAACTGTTCTGATGCTGCTCATCTGAACCTTATTGTTATTTGGATTGATTATTATTTTTTACTATATTATAGCTATATTTTAGTTATTATTATTTAGTGTCTATATTCTAGTTATTACTATTATTAGTGTTTTATGTTTGCATGTTCGTTTTATGTTCGCACCTTATCACCGAGACAAGTTCCTAGTTTTGTGAATTGTGTTCACTTGACAATGGCAATAAAAGTCTTTCTGATTCTGATAACACTCTGATAACACTGACAGTGGGCAGTGAGTGAATAGATAGACTAAGTGAATGAATGAATATGTGTACAACATACAGTGAATCGAAATTTCGTTTTTTTCTGGCCAGCAGTGCAAAAAGAGTGTACAAAATACAATATAAAGACAATACAAAAACTTCAAAGACAAAAATCTAAAAGCTGTGTGTGTGTGTGTGTGTGCGTGCGTGCGTGCGTGCGTGCGTGTGTGCGTGTGCGTGCGTGCGTGCGTGTGTGCGTGTGCGTGCGTGCGTGCGTGCGTGTGTGTGTGTGCACCTGCACATTTACTACTGGAATTTTACAATAGAATTACTACTGTTGCACATTTATTTTTTATCTTAACTTTCAATGCACATTCTATTGCACATTACCATCTCACTGCTGTATCTTCCATTGCACATTTATGATGCACACACATTTTGGACACCTGTAAATAAGTATTTATTTATTCTGTTGCACTGCTTTCAGATTTTAGATTTAGATTTTTTTCTTAGATAGTTTTTGTATTGTTTCGTCTTTATATTGCATTTTATACACTGTCTTTTTTGCACTACCTGTCCAGAGAGAAACGAAATTTCGATTCACTGTATGTCGAACACATATAGCAGAATTGACAATAAAGCTGACTTTGATCTTTGATCATTGTCACAGCGAAAGGACAGAAAATCACACTTGTGACAACTTGAACGCATCGGGGCATTCTGGCAGCGTGTGAACACAAAGTGAAAAGAAACAAAACACACACACACACACATGCACACACACACACACATGCACACACACACACATGCACACACACACACACACACACACACATGCACACACACACACACACACACATGCACACACACATGCACACACACATGCACACACACACACACACACATGCACATGCACATGCACATGCACACACACACACACACATGCACACACACACACATGCACACATGCACGCACACACACACACATGCACACACACATGCACACACACATGCACACACACACACACACATGCACACACACATGCACGCACTCATGCACACGCACACACACACGCGGAGACACACTCATGCACACACACGCGCACACACATGCACACACACATGCACACACACATGCACACACACATGCACACACACACGCACACACACACATGCACACACACACGCACACACACACATGCGCACACGCACATGCACACACACATGCACACACACACACACATGCACACACACATGCACACACACATGCACATGCACACACACACACACACATGCACACACACATGCACACACACACACGCACACACACACACACACACACACATGCACACACACACACATGCACATACACATGCACACACACACACACATGCACACACACACACACCAAAGACTAAGGCCCTGTCTGCACGGCATGTGTTGGATCAGAAAACATCTGTGTCAAGATGAGCGCGGTCCGCTGAGTGAAAATGATGTAGTACATATGTCACTCCGATGAGTGGCGCTGTAAACCGGAAAGAGCCAGAGCCGCCGGAAACGCAATACTACAAAGAGCGCATGCGTATAAAGTCCTTTGTCTTCCGCATTTTTTATTTATATTATTTTATTTTTTATAGTATTTTTGGCAAAGACTGTATAAAAATTCAAAACTGGCACCTTGTTTTTCTTGTATATAGTTGTGTTGATTGCATTGTGTGAATATTTTTTCTAAATTTATTAAAAAGTGTTTATAAATCTCACATTTGTCTTGTGTGCTACTGCATGTGCCTTCTTGTAACTAGGCTAGTTTTCATTCATTAACAAAAGACAACAAATTGTTCATGCTTTTCTTTATTTACAGCACACAGCACAGTAACTCCACACATTTCCAAAAAGCAAAAAACTTTATACAATAGCAACAATAGTCGATGTTAGCACTTTGTTCATGGGTCCAGGAACATTGTGACCACTCTTCTGACCCTTTTTCCCTCTGTCTCATTACAGTCAGGTACCTGTTGTTCTCTGTGGTAGGCTGCACTTCCAGGTCACAGTTAATGGAGCTTAACACAGACTGCTCGTCCATCGTCTCCTTGCTTGCCTCACAGTAGTTGTGGAGAACAAAACAGGCATAAATAACATGCGGCAAGTCCTTCAAATTAATGTCCATGGGCCTTTTCAGTGCCGCAAATCTGGCTTTCAGTCGACCAAAAGCACACTCGATGACCAACCCAAAGTACTGTTCTTGTGGTGTGGCTCCACCGTATGATGATGTTCTTCACTCAGGGCCACAAGAGAAGCTCTGGACATCTAGAAATATCCTCTCCATTCATCATCCATGACAACGCCATTGACGAAATTGTCCCACCAGCTACTCGTTCTCACAGGTCTCACCTAAAACTTCTTCGGGTCCTTCTGGCCCTTCTTGTTGTTCTCGGCCGCGGCAGTGGGGTGAAAAGAATCCGACGTGCGTAATTGTGCATCTGTCTCCGCTGTTGTTGCACGGCATCGCGGATCAACAGATTTTGATGCAACAGTGCAAATAAACTTGCAAGTGTCTGCAGAACATACTCAAGTCCATTGTGCTCCATGGTTGCTGTCATCTGGTGTTACCTGCGGAAGGCGCAGGGTTACCTTCTGGTCACTGGTCACGTGATGATTACGGCATCGCGACGTCATCATTTTCCCAAAAGTCGCGTTTTTTTTTGCCGCCCACACGACAACGCGACCCCCAGCGTTGGCGGCGCTAGAGAGCCTGTGTTTTCTGTCACGTCCTCTGTCAGTGAATAAAGACTGTGCGCGCGGCGGCTCCAGTCATCTTGTGATCAACTCACTCAGAGGTGAACATGTCTGGCAGAGGAAAGGGAGGCAAAGGTCTGGGGAAAGGAGGCGCCAAGCGTCACCGTAAAGTGCTCCGTGATAACATCCAGGGCATCACCAAGCCCGCGATCCGCCGTCTGGCTCGCCGCGGCGGTGTTAAGCGTATCTCCGGTCTGATCTACGAGGAGACCCGCGGTGTGCTCAAGGTTTTCCTGGAGAACGTGATCCGTGACGCCGTCACGTACACCGAGCACGCCAAGAGGAAGACCGTGACCGCCATGGACGTGGTGTACGCGCTCAAGAGACAGGGCCGCACTCTGTACGGCTTCGGAGGTTAAATTCTACTTTTTCTGGTGAAAGCACAACGGCCCTTTTCAGGGCCACACAACACTTTAAAGAGCAGTCACTTTATTTTGTGGTCTGGTCTTTATGAATACCGTTCTTTTATGCGTGTTTTATGATTCTGTAGAATGGGCCACATAAAGATGCAGCATGACTCTATGAAAGTATTTAGACCGCCCCCGGTCTGTGAGCGCTGCTCCATCACACACCAGTTTGTGGTTTTGGTTCTTTGACTTAAATTTAACCTGTATTTGTGTCAATGATGGCAAAATGGAATCTATGGAAAGAGAATTTTGTGAAAGTTGCCATCTTTACAATATGAACCCTCGCACGGGTGCGCTGATTTCGTGCCTTGGCTTGGGCATAAGCGTCTCCGTGTTCCTGCCAGGATTCCTCCAGTAAAACGTATTTAGTGTCGCCTTATTTGGAAGTTTATTCTGCATGAAACATGGACTGTGAACAGGAGCGAACAGCCTGCTGTAAACGAAGTGGAATTCAGAGGTGGAGTTATTCCGCAGGCGTTACGTGTCAGCATTGTCCTCAAAAACAAAGGAACGGTGGATTTACCCTCAGTTCACTGTGAAGCGCTAAAAATACAAAACTCAGAGCAGTGAAACAGGGGCATGTTTTGTCGCGCACAGTGAAGAGTGACTTTACGCTATGGTGCGTCACGTTTGATAAACCTTAAAACAACTTCAGGAGGACTGCACATGTCTAAGAAAACGGGGGGAGGGAAGGTTCTTTTGTCCGTTTCCCTCCTAAAATCACTAAAGAACACTAAAGCCCCCTCCCATAACCCCCCCCCGGCACATCCAGCGCGCGCAGCGGCTCCACCAATCAGAGCGCAGCGAGGCCCGGATAAAAGAAGCGGCCGCGCTCCTGTCCCTCAGTGTCCGCTGATCCCGGTCAGAAACATGCCTGAACCCGCCAAGTCCGCGCCCAAGAAGGGCTCCAAGAAAGCCGTGACCAAGACCGCCGGCAAAGGCGGCAAAAAGAAGAGAAAGACCAGGAAGGAGAGCTACGCCATCTACGTGTACAAGGTGCTCAAGCAGGTCCACCCCGACACCGGCATCTCCTCCAAGGCCATGAGCATCATGAACTCTTTCGTCAACGACATCTTTGAGCGCATCGGCGGAGAGGCCTCCCGCCTGGCGCACTACAACAAGCGCTCCACCATCACCTCCAGGGAGATCCAGACCGCCGTGCGCCTCCTGCTGCCCGGAGAACTGGCCAAGCACGCCGTGTCCGAGGGCACCAAGGCCGTCACCAAGTACACCAGCTCCAAGTGAACGGCTCCACGACCATATACACACAACGGCTCTTTTAAGAGCCACGCACTCCACTAAAGAGCTCCTCTGTTCGGTCTGTGCTCATATCGTCAATACAACAACTGTGGAACTCAAATTACTGACCCAACCTGTACATGCGCCTTTAAAGTGCTGAAGACAAGTGTTCTGGAAGAGGGTCTACACTATAGAATTAATGAGATTACTCTATATTCAGTTGCAGATGTTGGAATTTTATTGTAAAAAAAGTGGGGATGGAGCTATAATTTAAGGCCACTGGAACATTTCAGGCATGGCAAAACATCTCCATGAAGACAGCAGGAGGCGCATTCTCCTAGAAAAGAATGATACAGTGCACCATAACTTGAGGACTCTTTGATAAGAAGTGTTAGAGTTACAGTGGGACTGTCAGCTGGAGCATTAGTGGAGTCCCCATGGTCTCTCACTGTCTGGAGCGCAGCAGGTTGGCTGAGAATTCACATAAGTGTTTTCATATTCCCTCATTCTCAGTAGCAGAGGCTGCACTAGCACTGATTCCTGATTATTTGCAGGTCCTGGGTTTAGGGAGTGAACATTCAGATGTCAAATGTTTTTGTCATTGTCAATACGTCGCATCACAATCGTTATCATTAGGACATGATTACCTCATACCTGAGGACACAGCCAGGTCACGCTTATGAAATGTTTAACTTAAACATTTAGACTAGAGCCTAGTGTATTATTCTATAGTCTCAGTGCTTTTTCTAAAACAATTCTCAGTACTCAGTGCTGAAGGCTTGATGTTCATTTTGATACCACAACCTAATGAAAATGCTCTTTTTAGACATTACACTGTTATTTTCAGAACATTCAATTCAGTTCTGACAAAAATCAAGACTATTCTAAAGTTTGGTTCTATTTCTGTCATTTCTACCATGTTATAAAATTCTCTCCTCAAAAATATGCCTGGAGAGGTTTTAAAAGTCTAGCGATCTCTCATGTTCGCCCTATTCCAACCCTTCTTAGTTAGCTGTAAGATCTGTTCAATGCTCCGCCCATAAGCCTACATCAGCCATGCTCCCACATGACAGTTCTCCATAAATACACAAAAGCATGATACAAAACAATACACTACAACTTCACGAACCAGCCAAAATGCTTATTTGACCTGAGCATGTTACTGGCCAAAACTGAACCCATGCACATCTGGCCTGCAAAGTGGAAAAGAGCTCAGAATGGAACTACTTACACGCTTGAGAGGCAACTTTGAGATCTCTAGTGAGAATTTCCTCCACTTTGTTCAGGTCCATGCCGTCCCCATAGAAGTACCTGATTTTGAACCAGAACACTGACTGACTGGTGGCTTCATGGTAGTCATAAGAAACAATCACATTTTGATTTATGGTCTCTGCATTTCTGCAATGTTGGCGTGTCTTCTTTTCTCATCTGGAACGTTGTATTTGTGAGTATAGTATAAACAAATACTAGTACTTCATTGTCTGATCTGTACTCCTTAACAGCTTTAACAGTTTGATAAAGCAGCATGTTGGCAGCAAGAGTTGTGGTTGGCAGTTGGAGCTGTGTTTTGTTTCAATCTCACATGTTTAACACACAAACCTTGCAGATTTAGACAGAGTTTAGTTTAGTAGAGATCGGCAATTCCACGGCTGAAATCATCCAAATGATTTTAGTGAAATTGTGTGCTGCTTCCTGTATTATCTGTTTGAGAGTGGAACTCAAACAGATAATACAGGAAGCAGCACACAATTTCACTAAAATCATTTGGATGATTTCAGCCGTGGAATTGCCGATCTCTACTAAACTAAAGGTAAAAGGTAGTTGTTAACTTGAAAACTGCCATTTCATAACATCACTAGGTGGAAAAAAGCATTCTGAGCATTAGAGATGCAGACAGACTAATAAAGCATTAATCAAACGTGTGAATGAAAAACATAACTCCAGGTGTGTTTTTGATGAAGTAACAACATTATAACGAGTTCAAGAGTCTGTGTAGTATGGGACCTTTAATAGTCCTGTCTTATCCATTATTCAGACTTTATAATTATGAGGTTAGCTTACACTTTATTGTTCTTTAGTTACAATTGCCCTCAATTACAGTTAAATTCCCCCAATTACCAAATAAGCTTGGCTGGAGAGGTTTGCTACTCATCTACCGTGCCACTACCTGTGCACCATTGCACTGGTAGAAATATAGTATACACTGCCTGACAAAAGTATTAGGACGATTGCATATTTCTGAACTCTGGACAAAACTTGTGGTTCCAACAAGATAATGACCCAAAGCACTCATCCAAACTGTGTAAGGGTCATTTGGAGACGTGTGAACAGCGTCATCTACTGCAGGTTATGACATGCCCGTCCCAGTCTCCTGACCTGTCACCCATCGAAAAAGTGTGAGATTATTTGCATATTAAAGTGCGCTCCAGGAATCCGACTAACGTTAAACAGCTGTGGAAATGTCTTCAGGATGAGTGGAAAACTATAGAGGATGGATATCTTGAAAAATTGTTGGACAGAATGCCTCGGAATTGTAAAGCTGTGATTAAGGCCAAAGGTTTTTTATTTTGATGAAAAAGCTATTTAACTTGATATTGTTACATTTTTGCAATAATATGCCTTTATACATGATGAAACTTGCTTTAAAGGAAAAGTAACTTCTTTTTTTTTTACAGTTTGAGCCTTATTTCGGTAATAAAACAAGTTGTTTTACTCACCTATAGCACTTTGGTGTCATATGGAGCACTTAGAGCACTTAGATTTGCGTTAGCCTAGCGCAACTTCTAGCCATAGCTCGGGGCATATAATATATTCCCCGAGCATGTAATATGCCCCGTGCGGTCTCCAAATAACACAAACTTTAGCATTTCAGGGATGAAAGAGTTCCGTTTTTTAGCGGATCTCCGCTTTTTTTCCAGCTGTGGGGTAATTTTTTTTTTTTTTTTTTTACATCTGTGCAAATTCGTTGAGAAAGATTTTGGGTGTATATATATATATGTATAGTTGTGTTAAGGGTCGCCAACCGTCCCTTGAAAAACAGAATCGTCCCGTATTCAGAACAAAAGTACGTGTATCTCGTATTAAACTGTTCGTATTAAACACGGGCTCAAGCCCGTGTCTGGAGCCGCGGACCGAGCGAGTGAGCGCAGCTCTTTCGCAACAGCCTGTACCATTGCGTGTACACAGGTTAAACTTTATAAAACATCCTATACCTCATCCTACCTGCCTGTGCCTCACTTAACGCGTCGCTCCTCGCTTTTTCACCTGTGCGTTTTAGCGCGCATAAGCTCCTCCTCAATGCGGTCTGATTAGACAAAGTGCAAAGCAAAAACAAATCCAATATATACTACTAGTAGGCCTACCTGCTAATAAAATGTGGGTTTTTTGGTACTTTTATGTACAGTTTTACTTTATTGCTAACATATAGCATATAGAAATCCAAATTTCAGGATTTTAAAATTTTGCAGTGGGGGGGGGGGGGGGGGGGGGGACGACTTTCCGCTTTTTTCATGATTGGCCACTTTCATCCCTGGCATTTTTCAAATCATAGAAGCTCAATGTCTTAGTCTACGATTTTGTTTGAGTCAAAAGTGGCCTGTAATCCGACATTTAGCCATAGTTTACAGCTTTGCGTTTCATGTTTGGGTCCCGGGAGCTGAGAGCACAGTCCACACATGCGCACTGGCGTCCTCATCTACTCGAAACTATGGCTAAATCTCGGATTACAGGCCACTTTTGACCAAATGAAATCGTAGACTAAGACATCTAGCTTCTATGATTTGAAAAGGGCTAAAGTTTGTGTTATTTGGAGACCGCAAACATGTGCCCCGAGAACTCACATTATGGAGATCGCAAATCTAAAACATCTCTGGAAGTGCTCCATATGACACCAAAGTGCTATGGGTGAGTAAAACAACTTGTTTTATTACCGAAATAAGGCTCAGATTGTAAAAACGTTACTTTTCCTTTAATATATCAATAAACTGATTTGTTGTCATTACCAATACGTCTTGTTATCATTGTGAAAGTTCAGAAATACACAATCGTCCTAATACTTTTGTCAGGCAGTGTATATATTCATGGGATTCATTGTGGATTTCATATCAAAAAGTGGTAGAGAACTGAATTGTCTATTGCCACTGACAATAGGCCAATCTTAAAGTCTTAAAGTTTAGAAACATTTGATGACAACCTCCGGTGTAGTTACCGACACTGGGTAGCAAATGTTTCACAGTAGGGCATCAAACCTTTGTATTTTCATGGAGATCAGATTAGACCAAGTTACAGGTCAGATCTGTGGCGAGGTGACCCCGCTCACAGTCAGAATGCCTGCTGTTCATGGTATTTTTGAGCTATAAAACCACTTGTAATTGAATAAATGTAAGGAAGAGCCATGTCATACTGTGGAACATTCCAGACAAAGCAGTGACATATCCATAGAAACAAGCAGGTGACAGCCCCCCAACAAAAAATGTATATAGTGCACCTTTAAGAACATTGCATAAGAGTTTCAACACTATATCTTGAATAAAATTACTTAAAAAACAGTCCTCACCTCTATTGAGCTTCTCTAATAGAAAAACAGACAAACATCAAAAACATCACAGAATATTAAATATATATTTATTACGACCAGGTGGCCATTGTCATAATTTTTCACTAAATAAATATGTAGCTTTTCATCTATAATACAAATGTGATCTTTGAAAAACAGTGAATCAACCAAAGTGCACGGTTTCACACAGTGTATACGTTTAAATCAAAAAGGATAGTTTTGATAAAGACAATAAAAGTAGTAGTTAATTCTCCAGCGAGCTACTCCTGGCCAAGATCCTGACTCAAAATCTGATGATTTCGCTTCAAATATCCATACCAGTGGTGGAAGAAGCACTCAACTGTGGTACCTCAAGTAAAAGTACAGAGAGAGGGGAAAAAAATACTACAGTAACAGTAAACATATCACATAAAAACATCTGTTTATGTAAAAGTATTGAAGTACCCATATAAAATGTAATTTAAAAGTAACAAGTACAAGTAGTAGTAAGATTTCGAGTTTGTGTTAAATATAGTGATATTGATAATATAGTAGTATTTTTTTTAATATGATAATATTTCTCTAGTGAATTGTATGTATATGTTTTTGTTTTCTCAAAACCAGGACTTGAACTCAAAACCTTTGAGATAGAATGTTACCATATACTGTATATGCTAAAAATGATCCTGCAAATCATATGAAAAGTACTTGTTTAGTCGACAACGTTTCGCCGCTCATCCGAGAGGCTTCGTCAGCTCTAATTAGAATGCTGGTAAGACACTTGCTTATATCTTGCTGCAGGGAGGAGCTAACTAGCTAACTACTTTCCGAAACTATCTCATTGGTTTCAGAATCTTTTGTAAATATCTCTGGCGTCTAGATTACCATCCATACAACGACTGTGTATATATCACACCTCTGGCCCTGACCTGGCTAGCCCTATTGTTCCCCTGTTTGCTTGATCTAGGCTTATATATATATATATATATATATATATATAAATGTATACATATACATATATATATATATATATATATATATGTATATATATATATATATATATACAGTGGTCCCTCGTTTATCACGGGGGTTACGTTCTAAAAAATAACCCGCGATAAGCGAAATCCGCAAAGTAGTCAGCTTTATATTTTACAATTATTCTACATGTTTTAAGGCTGTAAACGCCTCACCACACACGTTATACATTTTTCTCAGACTGGAATTAACTTTTTCTCACATTTCTCTCTCGTTTAAACACTCAAACTTTCATAGATTTTCAACATAAAAAGCACAGTATTATAGAATGAAACCAAAGATCCAAACCTGTTTTTAGGCCCTAAACATACCGCATGTATTTCACAGTTCCTCTGACCGAGCCTCTTCATCCTGGCGCCGCTCCACTGTCGCGGGTTTTGTCGGGGAGAAAACTTGCAAACATACAGTAAGCACTTCAGAGTCACACTGCTCGCGATCAAACATGTATATAAATTTGGCTGAATGCATTCTGTACTCTACAGGAGACACAGAGGAGAATGACTGACAAATCGGCAAAGGTCTACAGTCTCTTAGCCAATCAGGACACAGAACACAATGCGTGTTGATACACTATTTAAAAAAATTTGAATAAAAATATCTGTGAAACAGTGAGGCCACGAAAGGTGAACTGCGATATAGCGAGGGACCACTGTATATAAATTATACAGTATATACTTCATCGCTTCACTTCATCAACCCTGCTCACCCTCTGCTCCCTCCAAAATCCACGCCTTCCTCTTCATCGGAATCCCGTCTAGGACCCCTCTCCTCGCTCCGTCTTCGCTTCTCGGCCTTTCCTCGCCCCAAATCTCTCTTTCGTTCCCAAACACGTGACTCTGCAGTATCCTCTGAGCCGCGTCAGCTGAATGCGAGCTCCCAGAATGCCACGCTCTTCTCCAGGGAAGCGGTGGAACGACAGCTGGAGACATGCTACGGCTATTGCTAATGGACGAAGGTTTGGTCGCTCCGAAGGTGTTCCTGCGCAAATGCGGTTTGGGAGGAAAGGATTCTGATTCAGAGAAAGAATTCCGAGTTCTTGGAGGTACACTTGTTGAATTCCTCGTAGATTGGTTGAAGAAAAGAGATACCGGTTGTGAATTTGGGTAGAGAAAGCCAGATCTTCTTTGACGAACTACATCTGATGTTTCTGGTTTAGCATTGCTCAGTTTCTCCACTCGTTTTTGAATCTGGGCAGCTTGGCTTTTTATTTGCGCATCTTCAAGTCTCATTTCCAGCTTGTAAACTTCTTCCGTTATTTGGTTTACGCGGTCAAATTGTGTTAGCATGGTGGTGACGCTAGACAGTAGGCGGTCGAGAGAGGGCGCTGTGTCCGATTTGGTTGTTGAAAAAGTTGAATCTTCAGACTTAACGGAGAGAGATGAAGACAACGGGCGAGGAGATGGAGATCGGAATGATGGGGCAGAGGAGACGGCAGACAGATGGGAATTCTGTGATGAACGCGAAGGAGGAACATTCATGCCTTCAAATTTGACCCTGTGTCGGAACTGGAAAAATAATATAAATCAAATATTACTGAATTGAACTAAACACTAAATCCACTTTTTTCCCCTACCAATCTGTGTATATGGTGTTTAACTGAATTATCTACGGTTCCTATTAATTTACTTGTTACCTGTTAGACCAGGGGTGTCAAACATGCGGCCCGGGGGCCAGATCCGGCCCTCCAAGACCTTTAATCTGGCCCTCAGCTGATTTTCTATTAAAATAGTTTAATTATATTTTAATTGCCTATTAAAATATTGATCATTTTCTGCGCCTCTTTTCTGTGCAGTTTAGCATAGCAGCGTCTCCACCACCTCCCACCAGAGCAGCGCAAATGAAGACTAAAGCAGGACTAAATTCTGTGACATGCATACAAGTTAATGTTAAAGGCAAAGTAACGTTATTTTACAATCTGAGCCTTCTTTCGGTAATAAAACAAGTCGTTTGACTCACCCATATCACGTTCGTGTCATTTGGAGCTGTTTGAAGAAAGTTATGTTGTAGCGTAACCATTAGCATTTGTTTTCGGGGCATTACTTTGCGGTGTCCAAATAACACAAACTTTAGCACTTTTCAAATCATAGAAGCCCGATGTCTTAATGTAAGAAATCGTTTGAAGCAAAAGTGGCCTGTAATCCGAGATTTATCCATAGTTTTCAGCTTTGCGTTTCATGTTTGGGGCCTAGCAGCACTCCGCGCATGCGCACTGGCGTCCTCATCTACTCGAAACTATGGCTAAATCTCGGATTACAGGCCACTTTTGCTTCAAACGATTTCTTACATTAAGACATCGGGCTTCTATGATTTGAAAAGTGCTAAAGTTTGTGTTATTTGGACACCGCAAAGTAATGCCCCGAGCAAATGATACAGCACCATGTTAAAAGATACGGGATCATTAGTAGAACAGAACGGCTCAACATAAGTTCTGCGATACTGCTCCAATTGACAGAAAAATGCTATGGGTGAGTAAAACTACTTGTTTTATTGCCGAAAGAAGGCTCAGATTGTAAAAAAAAACGTTAATTTGCCTTTAAAACATTGTGTTGAAATGGCATTTTTCTTAAAGTTTCAGGTTGTTCATAATATTATAATATTTTGTTAAAGAAAGTTCATCAAATAAAAAAGACTTCTGTAATAGATTTGCATTTCTCTGTACAAATATTTGGACTTGCTATTTTTGGGGTATATTTGCCATGAGTTTTCTGATCCGGCCCCTTTGGGATCAAAGTAGGTTGGATACAGCCCCCGGACCAAAATGAGTTTGACACCCCTGTGTTAGACCAATCACACTGTTCCTTATACCTCCAGACCCCACCCCTTGTCCCCCTCACTCTCCAGGAGGGGCAAAGTTTAGATGACTAACACCCCGCCCACTCTCCCCTTTAGACCTCCAAACCCCGCCCCTCCCCCTCACTCTCCCCTTTAGTCCTCCAAACCCCGCCCCTCCCCCTCACTCTCCCCTTTAGTCCTCCAAACCCCGCCCCTCCCCCTCACTCTCCCCTTTAGTCCTCCAAACCCCGCCCCTCCCCTCTCACTCTCCCAGTAGCTCTATTTGCAGTGTGTTTGAGGGTGGAGTTTAGGTGTTTAGTCCCACTTTAATGTTTGTGAAACATTTGTAATGACATGGAGGTGGGGGGAATACATGCCTCCTTGGTCTTCGTCAGCCCCATCCACAGTTTGAGCCTCCTGATGAAGAACTCCACCATCTCGTAGTCTTGAAGTTCAATGGTTGGACGGAACATCTCAGCCTTCTCTGACCTGAAGACATAATGTTATTCTGTCAGTGTAATGCCAAGTCAGATATGTTCTATACCCCAACTATGGGCATAATAATGAGCTAAATAATGTCATCAATAGTTCAGCCATTACTGTAACTTATTTTTAAAATGGGAAGCCACTTTATGTTTCAGATAACCGCATTAGTTGCTTTAAAAGCATACATTTTGTTTTTGAAACTGGCTAGTTTTTGGAAAGAATCGGGGCGTGTGTAAATTACCATAATTGCCAACGAGGCAAACAGCAGTTACATCGGAGGTGACCACGTCCAACTGAAAGACCCCCACATCCCCGATGATGGTTGCAGGAATACATTTCTCTTTCTTATGGGGGTGAGTAAAGTGCTTCTAAACTTTGACGCTACATACTTTAGGACATGTTTAAAAACTAATTCAGCTTCCGTTTGGTCATATTATTTCTGCATCAAAGGGAGATATTTAGATGAAAGCAGGGGGCTTGTGCAGGGCTCTCAAGTCTCACGCATTGAGAGTGTGACACACGCAATTCGACGTATTCACACGCGCACACGCCACACATGGCATTTCTCACGCTGATTAGTGTTTTTTTTATTTTTTTTTTGTTTGTTTGTGCCCAGAAAATCGGTCTGTGTGGCTTAGTTTATGCAGGCTCCGCGCGTTTTCAGCGCCGCCCCCTCCCCCTGCTCCCCCGAGCAGGGGGAACAGGGGGAGGGGGGGACGGCGCGTCTGCTCGCCGTCCCCCGGGCACGTCCTGAGCCTCAGTCCCGGTGCCACGTCTCCTCTGAGACGCACCGACTCCGGTCCCGGTGTCTCCGTCTGTGCGTAACGTGTCCCCCCCGACGGCTTACGCGCGGAATACGCGCGGCCCAGAGCCGAACTGCCCATGGTGAGTCGCGGTGAGTCGCGGTGAGACGCGATAAGACGCGGTGAGACGCGGGCCCGGTGCATTGACCAGACTCTTACATGAATCCGTTAAAAATGTCCCGGTCCCTCCTCCCCGCCCCTCTCAGCGCGCACTGACAAAGTGCGGTGATGATAAAACAAACTGAGAACCATCAGGTAATAACTTCATTTATATAATTCTCATTAGTTGCTTTGTAGTTTAAGTTTGCTCTTTAGACAAACAGGGCTCTCAACACGCAATTCGACGTGTTCACACGCTCACACAGCATTTCTCACGCAATTCAAGCGCCCAAAATTGTTCACTCGCACCCCCCCCCCCCCCCCCCCCCGTCCTCGGAAATTACAGTCACACGCACAACCCCGCTCAAAACTTGAGAGCCCTGGGCTTGTGTAATTGTCATTTGCATCATATTACTGTGTAAATGTGAATAACCTGAAGTGCTACTGCATTATACTGCATAAGGCTGTATTTTGGACAGGAAAAAACAGCAGTTTTCCTGTTATGCAAGTTTTTTGTTTTTTTCCATAAGGGCGAGGAACAGAAAACATCCAGAGTGTGTGTGTGCTTGTGTGTGTGTGTATGTGTGTGTGTGTGTGTGTGTCCCGTGTGTGTGTGTGTGTGTGTGTGGTGTCCTATGCTATATTTACCTATATACTGCTATTTTTTTAAATGTATTTTTTAGTTTTATCTTTATTTTTCCCTCTTTTTCATATAATCTTTTTTATACAATAAATTTCATACTGTATTGTATTAAACTGACAATACAAGTAACTTTGACTTAACATATATCCTGTGTGTTATTGAATTATTATTGACTTTTTGTTCTCAAAGCATTTATATTTTAACAAAGTACCCTCTAATTCTGACCTGCCCTGAAACACCACACTGCAGTGATAGTCAGTGATGGGGGAGGGCTTAGCTTAATGTCATGCAAATGAGCTCCTTTCTGCTCCGCAAGCAGATCTTTAACGCGTCTTTTCTCAGATTGTTGTTTTGTTATGTGGATGCCTTCAAATGGCGACAAATTCTTCAAATGTTCTCAGATTTTCATGTGTAAGGCATTGTTGGAAAGCTTAGAATCTACACTTTCAGAATCTGTGAATAACTCAAAACGCCTTCGGGATGACTTGTGACTGTTTTTTCCATGGCTGGTTACATACTGTATTTGCAGAAAACAACATATTAACATGTTTAATAAATTTCATCTTCATTTTTGACATTATGACTCTCCCCTCACATTTGAGATGCTACAGGCTTTTTACACCATATGTGGCATCAAATGTGACCTTCCAGATGAAATACTTTGTGGGAAAGGACCATTTCGTCACCAACTGAAACACCGGAGCACAGTAAGAATGAGGGCTTTCCTGTTGTGTTCACCTGGCTTCCCTTTGAGACTGCTATGATGCTGTAGGACACAGACGAGGGGCACTTCCTCTCCTTAACCTGCCCTAACTAGAGCTGGGCGGTATGACAAAGAATTGATATCACGGTATTTTTCAAAATTATATTGGTGTCACGGTATTTCACTGTATTTTTTTTTTCATGCATGACTAGGTGCTAACCCCATTTCCTAATAATTTAGAGAATAATAACTGCAGTAAATTTGACCTGGTAAAACATATCTGGGTCCAGTGCTTTAATCATCTCCTTGATGCTTCTTTCTCAACAGGACTAAGTGGTATTGTGTCTTTGGCTAAGTGGACAGTAACAGCGTTGGTAATATCGTTCCACCATTTGCTTTTCTTGTCGTAGGCAGTCCCCTTAGCATATGCGTCTTTGAGTGACGTCTGAGTCGCGTTTTGTGTCGCAGCGCCAACTTGAACGTTCCCTGCAGACGTGGAAGAGGATGCAGATCTTAGTTTCATTTGCATTCTTCATATTCCAGGACATGTTTGTGACGGAGGTGGTGAAGCAGATTGCTTGTGTTGCCTCCTGCGGCTACAACTTTAGCCCAACAACATTTACAGAATACGGCTGTTTGATCAGCGCCAGATTTTTAAAAGCTGAAGTACTTCCACACAACTGACACGGCTCCTCTTTTCGGTATAAGTTCTTCTGTTTCTAACAACAACGTCCATGTTATTCACCGCTCAACACACAATTTAGCCGTGTCCCAATTCAAGGGTTATTGATCTGTGTCTGTAATAAAAGGAGAAGTTCAATTTGTCAACTGGACAAAGTATGTTTGGTTGAAAACGTTTCGCCGCTCATCCGAGAGGCTTCGTCAGCTCTGGTTCTAGTGCTGGTTAGACACTGCTTATATCTAGCTGCAGGGAGGAGCTCCTACACTGAAATAGCTCTGAAACTATCCCCACTAATCTGTCTTTTTGTTTTTCAAATTACTCTGGCGACTAGTTTCACCTCCCTATTCACGTCTAACGACCCTCTCCACCCCTCTGCCCTGGATTGTCTGCCCTAATGTTTCTTTGTCTGTTTTGACTTGGTTTAAGAATCGAATTATAAATGGGAGACAAGTTATGTCTAACTCCCCCATTTCTGTTTAACGACGGATTCTCTTTTTTGACAAAAATAACCTCTTTCACGCATCTGTGTCTGTAATTTGCGTGGTGCGTCTTGTCAGCATTAGCATTAGCAGCTCCACCGCTCTCATGCCACAGACGCGACGTTCCACCGCTCTGTGTTCCCGATGTTTTGTACGCACACACTGACCGGTATTGCGGTATATGAAAAATTCATATTATTAAAAAAAAAAAAAACACCGGTATTCGGTATGAACCGGTACACTGCCCAGCCATAGCCCTCACACAGATCTGCTGACCCTCTCTGAGCAGTCCTCCTTTTAAGCTGCACTGAAACCTTTGACTGAGACCATGTTACCTTAAAATTACATTGAGTCAAAGTACCACCAGACTGGCACCCACAGATAGGTAGCTGGTTAGCATTTACCTGTATGCCCGAATGAGAACCGCTCCACATATCCGTGTGAGCAGCCAGAGCATCCCCCCTGTGAGCAGCAGACAGTAGAGAGAGCCCAGGTGTGGATGGAGCCTGCACAAACTGTGGACAGCCCTGTGTCCTCTCAGGAGGGACAGCACAGAGACAGACGCTCGCTGCAGGGACACGAAGCCTTCCACTGTGTCAGCAAACACCTACAATAGAGAAGGAATTAGGAGGAGACAATATAACAACAAACAATATGACTATTTTCTCTATTTCTATCTATTCTATTATGATTAATGAATAGTGGATGGTTAAATATCCAAGCACTACATTAAAAAGGTGTAAAAATAGTTTGCATACATATTTGCAATTCCAGCATAGTGTTGCCATGGTATTAAAATTTCAAACTCAATATAATAAAATAAAGGAATAGGAATAGACTCGATACGCAATACTAATTCTGACATCACGATGATAGTAAAAAACACTCTTTCTTTAGACAATAGAATGCGATTTTCAACATTAACTAATAGTACTTTCTTTGGTCTTATATTTGTGTAATCCCTCTGTGGTCCAGGTAGGTTCCACAGTGCTCAATGGGTGTATACTAGTCTGTAATATTGTGTTATGTTAATTTCCTTTTTTAGTGATCATTTCAGCTTTGATATAAATTTCATACACACAATGAATTAATCTGAGCATCCCACAATAAACTGTAAAACTGTGTTTTTACTTTCACTTCATATATGAACCTAAACTTTGCCCTAAATGACACATGGGACAGCCCGCCGCTGTAGTGTTTGGCGTGATACTCACAGCCGTAGCGATGTGGGTGCAGAGCAGTAGCGTTAACATTAGCAGCAGCATGAAGGCCATGAGCTCCTTCCAGGCCCTGTGTAGCACCCTGCCCATCACCACCCACCTCCGCACGAAGCGCAGGGTCCCCAGCAGCTGCAGGCCAAGACACAGAGATAGTGCATTATTCAGCTGTGCAGAATGAACTTTTAGGACACTTAAGCTTGTCTCTTGTGTTTTACAGCATTGAAAAGGATGGAAAAATAGAAAAACGCACACAATACCTCAAAATCCACATCAAAATTGGGAGTAAACTTGTAACCAGAGGTAGATATACAGTTACATTTACTCCAGTACATTTGCTTTAATAAAACTGTTTTTCTCATAGTGTGTTTTTTAGACAGAATAGGTCTAGTATCACTTGCATAACAGTGTAACAGCACTTGAGTAAAAGGTTTGGTTACTCTTCCCACTGTGAGAACGTACATCTTGTGCATTACTTAAAGAGCCTATGACAGGCTGAACTACACATTTGACTAAAGTCTTAGTTAAGTTAAGACATTTGAGATTTTACAAAACAAATACTTGAACTCAAAATCTTCAATCAGGATGTTACGTTAGTTACAATTACTAATCATTAATTAACAATTACTAATAACTAATAATCTTACATAAAAAGTACTTTTTATTTTTCAGTCCACTAAAAAAATGTAGTGGAGTAGAAAGTACAAGTAACTATGTAATGACTTAAAAGTAAAAAGTATCGACTCTAAAATGTACTTATGTAAAGAACAGATATACACATTTTACTTAAATACAAGACTTTGTATTGTATGTATGTATTTGTTATTTTCTAGAGATGGAAAGGTGGCATGGTGTGAAAGAAATTGACAGTAAAAAACAATGGCCTTTACCCTGAGGATGAGCAGAGTGAGCAGAACAGCAGCACACTGTGAAGCCCTCTGAGAGAGAAGCGCTGCGCTGTCGAAGCTAATGAAGCTGTTGGGCTGCTGCTGAAGCTAAAGGACAAATACAGTTAGGAGTGTATTAGAACATTTACTACCAAGAAACCATAATGAAAGCTCCACTTTGAGTCTGCAAGTATCACTCAGAACTAAGCATTAAAGGGATAGTTTTTTATTTGAATCTGTATGGCATCCCCTTCAGTAGTGTCGTGCATTAACACTGACTTACCCCTGACAGTGTCCTCTGAGCCAAATTCTCCCCCGGTTCTGGAGCTGACGAAAGTAGTTCCGGCAAGTTAGCGGGGACAGTTAATAAAGCTTGTTTTTCTTCTCAAAACAATATTTGTCCAAAAAGTGATATATTTGCGTCACAAACAGTTGTCCACGAAAAAGTCAGAAGTCATAATCGCTTGGTGCTATTTTCTCTTGAGTCTTATCACTGCACGCCTATTATTATTATTACCCTGTTCACTTGTAAGTGGATGTTTACAAGTGCTGGAACTACTTTCATCAGCTCCAAAACCGGGGGAGAATTTGGCTCAGAGGACACTGTCAGCAGTAAGTCAGTGTTAATGCACGACACTGCTGAAGGAGATGCCATACAGATTCACATTAAAAAAAAAAAACTATCCCTTTAACCCTCCGGTCGTGTTCGCCTCCAGCCCCTTACTTTAGTGTTCCCGGTCAAAATTGACCGGTCTGTTTTAACTGCTCTTAAATTAGCACAAACATTTTTTTTTCCACACCAATTTTTTTATTAAGCATTCTTTAGTTGAGAACAACGTTTCAAAGTAGTGTCTAACAACAATTTATAGAAGTAAACATTAAATAACATCAGTTAAAATACAATTGGGTACTGAAAATGAACTACAAAATGAACATATAACACAAAAAATAAATGGAAAACCAAACACCAAACTCAACAGGGTGTGTGTGTGTGTGTGTGTGTGTGTGTGTGTGTGTGTGTGTGTGTGTGTGTGTGTGTGTATTCATGCACATGAGTGGCATGTGACACTCAGGTCAGAGTGGGCCTTGCAAACATAAGCATGACATTAGCAGCATGTCAGGCTCGTTTTGATGTCCCTAAGGGCACAGAGGCCACAACGCTTCCTTTTCTGCCCGTGTCCTTGTTGGGGGAGAGCAGCCAGGGCTGGGACTGGAGCTTGCATGCTCCTAACCAGACTGGCGGAGGCTGGTGTGCGGGGAATGTGCTGGCATCGCTGTATAAGAGGAGTCACCAAAGCGAGGAAAAGTCTCCTCTTGAAACTTTCCCCTGATTCCAGATTGGGTTGATTGCTGTCCACACCACATACGTGTTGAAAGCTGACACATCCAGGATGTTGTAGAACAGTGCCACGGGCCAGCGAGCCGTCATCCGCTTACAGGTGTATGTACCAGTAAGCTGCAATAAAGGAACAATAAATAATAAGAGATTAGGAACAATATTCAATCTGTCGTACACAAAATGCTATGATTCACCTAGATAAAAATAAAATAAAATGCATGATGAGACTTTACATTACCTTATCAAGGCAGTCAACGCCTCCCTTGTTCTTGTTGTAGTCCTGGATCATCAGGGGCTTCCTGTCCTCTGTGGTGCTGACAGCGGCGTCTTTGTGTACTGTGCTAATCAGGATGACATTTCTGTTCTTTGGAACGTATGACACAAGAGTGTGAGTGTCAGTGAATGCAAACTGTGATGAGAGTGCCTGTCTTCCTCTGGTCGATACCAGCGCAGGGGGAAGTTCGGGCTTGTTCTTCATGATGGTGAGCTTTCTTTTCAGTAGCTCCTGACCAAGAGCATGTGATGTGAGGAAGTTGTCACATGTGATATTATGCCCTTGGAGACCAGTTATCATGTCCAGCACAACACGCATGCCCTGGTTTGTGTGTGTGTGTGTGTGTGTGTGTGTGTGAGAGTGTGTGTGTGTGTGTGTGTGTGAGTGTGTGTGTGTGAGAGAGAGTGAGTGAGCTGGGGCAGTGTGTATGGGGATGTTTTCTGTATGTTGAATGAATTTACTCTGGATACCCATTCATTTCCTATGGCGGTCACTTTTGACCGGGAACACCACAGGTGTAACAAGGTTGATTAAAACACTCAAAATTGAACGAAATAGGTGATCATCACTTTTATATGTTCAAGTCCACAGTGTGGAGGATATCATAAGGTCTTGAGGTAATCAGATGAAAAACATAATATTTATGAATATTATAAGTTGTAAAACGGTCAGATTTGACCCGAACACGACAGGAGGGTTAAATATGTGAAGAATCCCTCAGTCGTCCAGGTAGAATCCATGGTAAAAGGAGAAATTCAGTTTGTCAACTGTCAACAAAGTTTATTTGGTCGAAAATGGTTCGCAGCTCATCCGAGTTGCTCTGGTTAGAGTGCTGATGGACACTGCTTATATCTAGCTGCAGGGAGGAGCTAACTACACTGAAATTAGCTAGATATAAGCAATGTCCATCAGCACTCTAACCAGAACTGACGAAGCAACTCGGATGAGCTGCGAAACGTTTTCGACCAAATAAACTTTGTCCAGTTGACAAACTGAATTTCTCCTTTTACTGTCCCTTTAAATACACCGTTCAGGTTTCTGAAAAACTAAACAGCTGCTGTAATGGCTGCTGCTGGAAGTGAGACAAAACTTGATGCAGTTTAAATGCAGGAAATAGGCACCAAACACTGCAAAACCATTTACTGTAAAATAAGGCCCGTTTTGACAAATGACCGCACCCTCTCCATCATTCCTGTGAATGTTTTTTCCCACATCCAACAAGTGTGGTCACTTTAGAGCGAACAATAGATCGTCCAATCATATAATACAACGGAGAGTGGAATATGGACCTATATAACTGCCATCTTAGTCATCTGGGAGAATGTGATGAGTTGAGTGAAGCTGCCCCCAAGTTCTCCGTTGTAAATATGTTAAAGGTCCCATGGCATGAAATTTTCACTTTCTGGGGTTTTTGAACGTTAATGTGAGCTCCCCTACCCTGTTTAGGGCCCCCCATCATGGCTAAAAGTTGTAAAATGTGTAAACTGAGCATTTGCGATCCTTTTCTGCATTTGAAAAAATGACAGCCCAAATGGGCGATTCTGAACATGGGAACTTTCTGACACCACACTCGCAGAAAGGTTTCCACTCCCCGTCTGGATGTCTACCCACCGTCTCTGGCAATCACGCCCAGAGACTTTGGACCGCAAACGAGCTACGAAATGCGAGATGCGTTTTTTTTATTTGCCTGGAAACAAGTGAGAGTGTTTCCAGGCCCGGATGTCCTTTATCCGAGCCTCCGAACCTCTGAAACAGCAGTGGTTTAATTTTATTTTCTGTGGAAATGTGTTTTTTTTTTTTAATGGAAAGCGTCTCATATCTTCCTCCGCTCTTAAAACACGGAAGTGAGTGACAGCGCACCGCTAATCCAGGAAACAGCGGAGTATTTGGCCACAAGTGGGTTGTGGCCAAATACTCTGCTGTTTCCTCCGCTGCACTGGCCTGTCTCTGTCTTCTTCATTTGCATTCAAGGAACAACGCCCAGAATAAAGCGTTTCAGAGACATATGTAGCCTCATGAAGACAGTCAGAGTCATATCTCATGCACTGAGGCTTGATTTTGAAGAAGGATTTATTTACAGTATTAGGGAACCATTAAGGCGCCATATAAAAGCATCAAGAAGTACCATGTCATGGGATCTTTAAGCAAGTCACCTGACCAAATATGTCACGTCGACCATGAGAATAACAAGCAAATTATTAACCCTCTCCAAAATGTTTGTGACCTCAAAACAATAATGACAATTGAATATTGATTATTCTCATCTGGGTTTATACCTCAGATAAACATTTGCAAGCGACGGAAAGAAAGTGGAGCTGCAGAACACCTGTTGCCACGGACAACGAGGCCAAGAGGAAGTGGAACCAACGACTCCACCCACACACAAACCGCGCATGCTCAGTCCGGACCGAGTACAGCTCCGCCCCCATCATGAGCAGCCCGCACATCAGCAGCACTACCTGAGAAATCAAAACAAGAAGAGTTTGGTAACATGGTATTTCATAGTTTACTTTCCTCCAGTACAACTTAAGACATTCTCGATCAACTTGTAGCAACGTTTATCCTGATTCTCTTAAAGGCACTGTACCTCATTTTAATCATGTTGAAATCATGAAAAAAAACTAAATCAATTAAAATGGTTTGCAAGCTATTCCTCACTTAATCCGTCAGTTTATAAGGCAGACGGCAGAACGTGGTAATGCTAATAACAACTAGCATGCTAACAGAGTAGTAGCCATGTTCCTGGTTCATGAACGATAAAAACATTTCATAATTAGATGCAGACAGAACACAGTGGTCTCGTTTTGATCATAACACCTGTTTCAATATGTATGTACTGGGGCAAAACTAATTTGAATTAGGCTGCCTGAAAAAAAAAAATAAAAAAACTAAACCTAACCTTGTGAAGAATCCCTCAGTCGTCCAGGTAGAATTCATGGCAAAAGGAGAAATTCAATTTGTCAACTGGACAAAGTTTATATGGTCAAATACATTTCGCAGTTCATCCAAGCTACTTCTTCAGTTCTGGCTAGAGTGCTGGTGGACACTGCTTATAACTAGCTGCAGGGAGGAGCTAACTACCATGAAATTACTATGAAACTATCACACCTATTTGTTTTCAGTTTATGTGTGGGGTCTTATTAGCATAGTCATTCAGGCCCATAATAGGTGTTTTCACACCTCTGGACCTGACCTGGCTAACCCTATTGTTTTCTTTGTTTGTTTTGATTTGCGTTTGAGGATAGAGTTATAGATGGGAGACAAATAATGTCTGAGACCTCCATTTCTGTTCAAGGAAGGGTTCTCTTTCTTGACAAATATAGCCTCTTTAACTCCCACAAGAGGCTATTTTTGTCAAGAAAGAGAACCCTTCCTTGAATAGAAATGGAGGTCTCAGTTGACAAATTGTATTTCTCCTTTTGCCTAAACCTAACCTTATTACAATGTACAAGTTATTGCATACTGTGTTAAAATGTAGATAAATAAAAGTAAGTGTGCATACAAAAAATGCATACAATTTATTGAGTAAAGCAATTGTAATTGTAGTTTAAAATAATGTCTAGAGCAGAGGTCTTCAACAGGGGGGTCACGACCCCTAAGGGGGTCACGGAGGTACTGCAGGGGGATCGTGAAATCTTTTGATTTCACTTTAAAATAATATAATTTTATATTTTATAGTGTAAAATACAGTATTAACCTGTGTATTATTTCCTTATATTGGATGTACCATAACAGAGTAGCAATGTTTATACATGACACTAAGCTCAATTTAATATAAAACACAATCCTATGCCGTATATATAGTAGGGGGTCCCTGGCCCAGTTCGCCATCTGTTTGTCCCTGGCCTGAAAAACGTTGAAGACCCCTGGTCTAGAGAGTTCAGAAGACCAAAAAGTTTAGTTTCTAGACAATGAAAAATATGATAAACCAGTTATTGATTTAGTTGATTGATTTTACTTTTGCCACATAAATCCACAATCTACCCCTCGTATTGCAACATAAAAGCCGTGTCCCAATTCTCAGTGTGCACGGTTCGGAACGTGGTTTTAACTTGACTTGCACAGACTGCAAGTCAAGTCTGTGCATACTTGCTTAGCCCTGAGTGCAGTCCGCGAACCGCATGGGCATCAGCAAAATGGGACAGGTCTCGCAACTACCAGGTGCAGCTGCCGACTCAATTTTCTCCCGTAGAAGAAGTAATGCGTGCATGCTGGGATATATGAGTGCGCAAAGCATGCTTTTTCACGCGCTTGGTCCACGCCCCAATTTCCATGGAAATGACTGAGGTCTTCAGACCGTGTGTTAACTGTGCATGGGACAAAAAAGAAATGGGACAGCAATCATCGCGACGGATGTGACGCACATGCCCTTTAAACCACGCTCCGAACCGTGCACTCTGGGAATTGGGACACGGCTAAAGAGTGTGTATGTGTCCTGTCTGCCACTTGGGTTACCGAGAGCGCCATCTGGAGGTCTGATGGTGAGGAGGAGGAGGGGGGCAGGAGCAGAGGGAGGATGGACAGGGCCCGGGACACTCTTTGGAGCTGGGTCAAATGCAGGCGCACACGTACACACAGCCACAGACCTGACTCTGTGTGGTAGTGTGTCCATCGCACTGACAAAGAGCTGACCAAAACAGAACAATAAAGATTTTAAACATTAGTTTTCTAGTAAGGGATTCATTTGAAGATTCATTTGTCTTGGATTTAGGCCCAGAGACGTTGATGTAATCTCCAATCTAGTGGATAGTGGTTACCATATCTTAATAACTGGAATGAGGTGATTATCGTTAACAACAACAATAACAAATGCCTTTATGTATTTAAAGCCTTTTCTAAAGTGAATTTAAAAGCACAATTTACTGTAGTTTATTAGACTTGGACTTAGACAAGTCTATGTCTGAGTCTAAATCTTATCACTGTCTATTTTTTGACTACTACATTAATCCAAAATCATAACTGAGAAGAAGATACTGTCATATCTTAAATGATACTTATAGGCACTAATGCAAAAATATTATAAATAAACTGTACAAATGTGTATACTACTAGTTTTGTTTTATTACATACATGTGGTTGGTTGGTTGTAGACAGTACTCGAGTTAAGGGGGGATGGGGGGGGGTGGCATCCCCCCTGTGGGAAAAAATAGTCAAAATCATCCCTCTTCTAAAACAGGCATCCCTTCTTCCATCCCTTATGGCATTTTATCAATCGGGCATGAAAATCCCTAAACTTTTGGCGAATTTCGCCGTTTTTAAGTCAAAATGGCCAGTGCGCTCCAGCTTCCAATCATGTTGCAGCATAATTACGCACCGATACGCTCTCCCGCCAATCATGACGATTGCCGCTGTTGTGTTTGCGCCTGTTCGCCGATCAGCTGTGAGCCTGATATTTACGCGGCATTTCTAAGAGAAGAAGATTCCTTAACTTGATACGTTAATGCTACGTAAGAAGGAACTCTCGCCTCGGGACACGGGATACGTTCGGGATTATGTCCTTTTCTCCGGAGCTCCGGATTATTAAAGACAACACGGCAAACTGTTAGAATGGATCTGACCGCATTCTTATGGGTGAGTCATATTATCAGATTATTTCTGCATCTATTTCGGCACTAAACCAGGACTAAACCAAGACTAAACCAGGTTTAAACCAGGACTAAACCAAGACTAAACCAGGTCTAAACCAAGACTAAACCAGGTTTAAACTAGGACTAAACCAAGACTAAACCAGGTCTAAACCAGGACTAAACCAAGACTAAACCAGGACTAAACCAGGACTAAACCAAGACTAAACCAGGACTAAACCAAGACTAAACCAGGTCTAAACCAGGACTAAACCAAGACTAAACCAGGACTAAACCAGGACTAAACCAAGACTAAACCAGGTCTAAACCAGGACTAAACCAAGACTAAACCAGGTTTAAACTAGGACTAAACCAAGACTAAACCAGGTCTAAACCAGGACTAAACCAGGTCCAAACCAGGACTAAGCCAAGACTAAACCAGATCTAAACCAGGACTAAATCAGGACTAAACCGGGACTAAACCAAAACTAAACCAGGTCCAAACCAAGACTAGGCCAGGACTAAGGTGTGTGTGTGTGTACGTGTGTGATAACATACAGTATATTCTGTGTATTATTGAATTATTGAATGATTATATGGACTTTTTGTTATAAAAGCATTTCCATTTTAACAAAGTACCTTCTAATTCTGCCCTGCCCTGAAACACCACAGTGATGGGGGAGGGCTTAGCTTAATGCCCCCCCCCCCCCGCTGAAAAATTTCACCATCTTCCCTGGTTTCATTTTACAACTCGACTACTGGTTGTAGAGATCATTTGATAACTTCTTTCATGGCCTGTACTGATACAGTTTTTTAAAGACTCCAGAACTTCCAAAGGCTGATTCTTTAGGCAGAGTGATATATCAGTCGGCCAGGCCTAATAATTAGTTGCAATTATTATTCTTCGTAATTTGCAGCAAACTTTTATATTTTGCTCACATAACAAGGTCTGGCAAACCCTAAACATGTGTACTGTATGCATTTTTGTTTCACATAATCCAGAGCCTTTTTCCCTTGTCCAGAGCTCAAAATGCTTGGTCTCATTGCATGATAGACTTAGACTTTAGACTTTAGACTTTATTGTCCCCAAGGGGAAATTCATTTTCACGTACACAGAGCCTGTTTGACACACACAGCAACAACACAACAAACACAAAGACATACAATAAGCGTTACAGCACACTCAGTGGGGCCTGTTGTTCAAAAATGTGACGGCTGAAGGGATCAGGCTTCTGCCAAAGCAGGCCCTCCTGCACCTGATCGCCCTGTACCTCCATCCTGAGGACAGACGGGTGAGGTGTTCCTGTAGTGGGTGAGTGGGGTCCTGTTCTATTGAAAGTGCAAAGCGTCCAATAGCCCTGTTGTTGAGATCTGCAAGGTTGGGTGTGGGGAGTCCTATAATTTTAGCAGCTATATGAGTTACCTTTGTGAGTTTAGACCGTTTTTTAACAGTGAGCATATTGAAAAAGCAGGTAGAACAATCCAACAGAATAGACTGGATGATAGATTGATACAATAGTAATAACAGATGTGGAGAAACATTGAGTCCTTTAAGTTTTCTGATTATTGACAATCGTTGATGGCTTTTTTTGTAAATGTCTGTAGTATGTTGATCAAATGTAAGTGCATTGTCTATTGTGACTCCGAGATATTTGAAAGTGTCGACTGTCTCTACTGTCTGGCTGCTAATGATGATGGGTGGCTGTAGTGAGGGGGGGGGTAAAAATGAGTTCCTTAGTTTTACTGACATTAAGGTGAAGATGGTTCTCACTGCACCACCTGGTGAATTTTGTGATTGTGTTGTAATAGTCCATAACTGAATTATTGTCTTTGAGCAAGGCAAGGATAGCAGTGTCATCTAAGTATTTGAGGTATGTTATGTTTGTGGAGGGACTAATATTGTCATTGATGCCATGCTTCTCTGTGTTTTTAAAGTTCAAACACTGTCAACAGTTTGTTTTGATAACTTTAATACTCAAATTGTCTCCACTGTCAGCTAATCCTCTTCAATGTAAGTAAACTATTGTTTGTTTTTGTTTGTTTGTTTTTGTTTTTTCTTTTGCTTAATTTCAATTGCTTCACTCTACAGTGCACCAGCAGAAGGAAAAAGTGTTTTTTTTTTCACTATGTACACTGGGTTACTTTTACTTTTTCCATGAATATTCATTAAATGAAGTGAGATTCCATGACTGAGGCTCACACGTTCACACAAAGTTAAGAAGACTGAATAACACATAATACAGATAGTTCAAATGCCTGCTTACTGTGTATGACTCCACTGGTCCATGTGGAGCTCAGAGATGTGCTGGAGGGTCCTCCCACTGCTGTTTCCCAATAGAAGGCCCTGTGCTGGCCCCAGGTTGTGTGTGTACTGTAACCATGGTAACCCGGCCAGGTGCAGAGAGGGACGCTCATGGAGGTGTGGAACCAAAACCACCCTGACCCACTGCTCTGCATCCACCCAGCTGCATAGAAAAAGCAGACATTTTGTTTGAGAATCATGATATGAGAATATAGTATAAAGAAGCATTTAATCCATCACCCAATTGTATCTGATCATTTTCTCAGTGGCCTTAAGGGTGAAATTATGGTGCAAATAAAAGTGTTTATCATTGTTTAGCATTTCTTCAGTTTCAGGTGTTTTCTTGAAAAGTATATAGTCTTACTGTGGGCGGGGTCACCTTTCCACATCTCTGACCTGTAACATGGTTCAGTGGCATCACCTGCTCATCTCCATGCAGAAAGATAAGTACTGTGACATATTCTAGGCAAAGCAATAGCCTCTCCACAGAGAAAAGCCCTCCACCAAAAAAAGTCACATAGTGCACCTTTAGCCTATTTTACAATACAAGCTGAATTCATCACAGCGCTGTCATGCCGGAATCTGCCCGTGCAATCAGCAATGTATTATTACTTACTGTGATTATTATTACAACTGACTGCTTTGGTATTGTAATAAGTGCACGTATTCCTCTGTCAGACTAAAGCAGAATTTGCTCAATTTATTTGTAAAGGAAATATCCAAACGAATTCCATAAATGTTGAACCACATCAAAATAATAATTCACCTTTGCAGTGTGAAGGAGAGGTTTCGCAGGTCTTTCCTTCCTGCTGCTGTCAGACTGTACAACGAACACTGTTAACATGTCATTCAACTTTATCTACACTACAATATTCAACTATACTCGAGAGCCATTATTTATTATCTTGTTCTATTGCATGCTACTTTTTCCTGCTGTTCTTGATCTGTGCGTTGCAACACTGGAATTTCCCCACTGTGGGACTAATAAAGAAAGAAAGAAAGAAAGAAAGCTATGCCTTTATTAGTCCCCCGGCATATCTTATCTTATCTTATGCCACTCATGTCACGTACTGTGTGGATATGCGTTTCTTACTGCCTGAGGGCTGTGAGGTTGGGGACACCCATTGGTGTTCTGTGGAGGTGCTGTTTGGTGGCAGAGTGCAGCAGTCTGCCCTTCTGCTGCTCCACATGGTCCTGGTAGTTCACCATCAGCAGCAGCATCAAGAACAGCAGCTGCCACACACAGTGCTGTAAAGGAGACCCACATATCACTCTGACACTGTCTAAACCCATCACCTGCAGCATCATGACTCAGTGCTAGTGCAGCTAGCACAGCCTCTGAAGTTCAGGAGGGGAATTCTGGAGGTTCTGAGCTTCACATGAGGTATGTTCTGTCCATATACTGAGAATGTAGAAAACAATGTAGCCTTTGATATTACCCAAAAGGACTATGGTCCTTATATCTAACAATATCAGAATCTTTTTTTTTTTTTTTTGTCAGAACACCTCCGAACTTTTCCTTAGTTATATTACTATCACCAAGCACCTTTTTACTCTTATTTGAGTAATTATTAGGGTCACTAGATTTAACCACTACTAGAATATAACTGAATCAAGTCTTACTTTATTCCAGTCCCGCACTATGTGTTGAATCTTACCCTCATGAGGGAGGTGAGTGCTCGGACTTTGAAGGCCTCCTGTTTGGCCTGGAGCAGGCCGTATCCACACGGAGGTCTGATGTGTTCACTGTGCTCAGTGTAGGGCCTCACCACGCTGCACTCATGGGACAGGAGTTCCTCTGCCTCTGGGTCCACTGGCCTCCAGAGGACAGAGCACAGCACAGCCTGGGCACACACCTGACGCCACATGGACCAGCATTATAAATATGACTTCTATAGAGTACAATCTAGAAAACACACTGTACACATTTGACATCATCAATATGAGATATCTGTTTTGAAGATACTATGCATTATTTGTCTGTTATTAGTATTTAAACATGCTCTTGAGTACCTTTGCTTTGGCATTGCATGTTGTAGGACTTAAAATTACAGCTATATTGAATCAATAGACATAATATTGTGTCTACAGGTATTAGAGTATTACTATGCGATTAAAAAGACCCAACTAAGGGTTAGCTACTTTTTCCAACATGCTAATAGAACCATGATGTTATAATGATTGTGATTTGATTTTACCCATGACGTCACATAGTTGGGAAATTCAAAATTGCACATTCTTATGGGGTGTAGAAGGAGCAGACTAACTAAATAAGTATATATAAGTCTACAAGGGTGAATGAAGCAAAATACAACTCCAAGTATATTTGTGATGGCAGGGAACAATGTTTATACAAGCTCAAAAAAAGAACATTTTGAATAATATGTGTTCTAATATACACACAAATTTGTCCTCTGCATTTGACCCATCCTTCAGTGCCACTGGGGCAGCTGGTCAGAAGCTGCCAAGGGACCGATCTCCAGATCCTGAGCTAGTCTTGCTCAGAACTACCTTAGCTGGGGGATTTTGCTGATTGTGGGTGTTTAGGGTTGATGGGGGAAATTGGAGAGTAACATAGACACAGCCCCTAGAGAGACAAGGCAGGTTGGCTTTTTTAAAATTTAAAATGGCTCTGCTGTATACAATAAACATATGTAAGTTAACATGAATGTCTGAAATCATTTTTAATTTGAGCTGAGACTGGTAAGCAGGGCGCTGAACTGCAGTAGACTTTTACGTGGTGTCTCACTTTTGCAGGCTCCAGCAGCAGAGCAGAGGTGAGGAAGGCTGAGAGGACAGAGCACAGCCACATGAAGAGCACTGGCCTGGAGAAGAAGCTGCCGTACAGTCCAACCAGCACCATGCATGCAATGATCAACACAGCCACCAGGGGGTACACCACACACAGAATCCAAGAGGGCAGCAGCCAGCCTGGGGGACCACGGGCTACACCTGAACAATTTAATAGAAAAAAGGAACCATAACCAATACTATTCCAGCATTCTCTTTTCATACAGAATAGTGAAGGGTTGATATTGCAAAACTGCAGTTATTTGGATAGTATAAATGTAAAAAACCTCTACAAACAAGTTCTGAAATCAGTATTCTGTTGTTAGCCCATATTAGAGATGCACTGATCCAACTTTTACTATTCCGATACCTATGTCAATACAATACTGCATTCCTATAAATTATAAAAGTAATTAGAACAGCTTTATTAAAAAAATAATAATAATAATACAAGTTTAAAGGAGAATTAACGTTTTTCACAATCTGAGCCTTATTTCGGTAATAAAACAAGTTTTACTCACCCATAGCACTTTGGTGTCATATGGAGCACTTCCGGAGATGTTTATATCCGTAACGCGAGTTCTCGGGGCATGTAATATATGCCCAGAGCGGTTTCCAAATAACACAAACTTTAGCACTTTTCAAATCATAGAAGCTCAATGTCTTAGTCTACACTTTCGTTTGAGTCAAAAGTGGCCTGTAATCCGAGATTTATCCATAATTTACAGCTTTGCGTTTCATGTTTGCGTCCCGGGAGCTGAGAGCGAAATAAGATGTGACTCCGCACATGCGCACTGGCCTCCTCATCTACTTGAAACTATGGCTAAATCTCGGATTACAGGCCACTTTTGACTCAAACGAAAGCGTAGACTAAGACATTGAGCTTCTATGATTTGAAAAGTGCTAAAGTTTGTGTTATTTGCAGACCGCAAACATTTGCCCCGAGAACTCAAATTACGGAGATCGCAAATCTAAAACATCTCCGGAAGTGCTCCAAATGACACCAAAGTGCTATGGGTGAGTAAAACAACTTGTTTTATTACCGAAATAAGGCTCAGATTGCAAAAAACGTTAATCCTCCTTTAATATTATTAGATGTTTTGAACCAACATTGGCCAGTAAATCATCTTTATTACACCAGTTTATAGATCAAAATGGGATATCAGCTAAACTGATATCTTGGAAGCCAATACCCGAACCAGCAAAACTGTCAATATCAGCACAGATTTCTGATACTAGTATTGTGTCGATACATCCCTAGCCCATGTTTAAAATATTTGCTCAAGGGATATCACTCATTGTCTGAGATTGGCTTAGAGCTGCGAGTCCCTGTAATGCCAAACCGCAGGTGGTGCATTCTGACCTTTTGAGAACTTTAGAACTCCTGATCGACTTTTCCACATCATTTCCGCAATATCATGAGAGCTTCTCCACAAGATCACTGGAGGAGTGTGTAGTACCTATGCGTGTGGTGGAGGTGCAGCGGGTGCAGTCTGGAGGGGGGCTGGGTAGGACGGTACTGGCCACAGAATCTATGGAAGTTACCGAGGCACTTCTATACAGAGCTCCATCCCAGAGAGGAGCGCTGGCGCCTGGCTCGTCCTCCTCCCACAGGTACCTCACCTCGCTGTCCTCAGACCGGCTGCTCGAACACGTGCTGTGACTGAAAAAGAGAAAATGTTTAGTCATTCAGTTTTTTATTTATTTATTTTAAAAGAGACACTTCTCATTTACCTAAATTAAAGGGCCCTTATTACGCCATTTTCTGATCTATGTGCTAATGTTTCCTCATCACAAACAGACCTGGAATTGTGTTTTGTTTCATTCACATATGTTTAACACATAGTTCTTCTCTCAAACTGAAACCACTCCACTTCCACCTTGTGATGTCATGTGGTAAATACAGGAAATGCCCCACTATGTTTTTAAACTCCATACACTTTCACTAGAATCATTTGGTTGATTTCTCCTCTGGAATTGACCATCTCTACTGAAAAAAAGCTAAAATGTAGTTGTTCATTCGTAAATTACAGCTTCATGACTTGTGTTCCTCAAACATGTGTGAATGAAACAAAACACAACTCCAAGTTTCTGAGGAGGTAAATGCATTATAACATTATAAAAGCGTGCAAGAATCCATTTTATGTAATATAGGACCTTTAAAGAATAATTTAAAGTTCACAGCTGTCCACTCCATTCATTATTTTTTTGCATCATAAACACTGGGCTGCACGCAAAATTGTCACAGCACTTTATGTCAAGGGACTACTCACACATTCACACACCAGTCTACACACACTACGCAGAGTTAATTATCTTGCCCAGGGACACAACAAAAGTATTCACCATAGGGAATTCGGGATTTGAATGTCCAATCTTTGGGTCAGAGGACAGGCACTCTAATAGCTACTGATGTTGACATACACGATATCCAAGAATTATGAGAATTGAAATAGTAGTGAGGGTCTCAATGTGACACTTTTGTTTAATTCACATATAATGCAGACAGTGATTTAGTTCTTACAGTGTTGATAAGGGGGAGGTGGTGGTGGGAGAATCTCTTCCACTGTCTGAGTTCTTCTTCTTTGGATGAGGCATATCTTCTGCTGCAGCTATGGACATCATCAGATTCTCATCTATTAAACATAAACACACACTGTACAGGTGGCTATTTAAGGTAGTGTTCACAATGATCCTGGTTTAGGCTTGTTTTACTTCTGTTTTGGTCTTTGTACAGTCCTGGTTTCATTTTGGATTCAGTCCTGGTTTTAAAATAATTTCTGCATTTGGAAATACTTTATAAACTTCACCTCTGTTTCCAATGAGGCTTTTAAGCGTTGACGCTCCCTCTGCTGTCAGCAATGAAAATTCACATTTACCATGTTGATTAATGAGGTCCTTTTCCTCCGTGAATGCAATGTTAATGGAGCCATGTGTCTGTTGTGAACACAGTTTAACTGCAGAATGAGTCCAGAGATTGTTTATGTAGGAGAAATGTGCAGTATTATCTATGATGCAACTAAATGGGCAAAATGTGAACACCATTTTTGAGTGCTTAGAAAAGACGACTCTGGATTTAGTAGATTAATGAAACAAGCATGAATGAAACAAAATACAACTGTTTTTGATGAGGGAACAACAGTATAACATGATTTAAAGGTACAGTTTGCATACTATGTGTTCTTTAATTTTCTTTAAAGTCTATGTGGGGGGAAAAATTAAAAATACATAGAACCAAGTAGTGGGAGGTTACTGTTGAGCTCCACTACCATCATATTACCACTTACACTTGATGCTACCATGTTATTTCCATCATTTTAACATTTTTCTTGAATAATTGCATAAACCAACAATAACAATTGAATGTAGTAAAAATTCTTATCACAGTTATTTAAATCAATATTTTATTTAGCTGCCTGGCAGTAAATCATTTCCATATTTTTGTACACCTACTATACATAAACTCACCAGACAAGGTGAGCAGTGTGGTCAGAGCTGTTTGAATGGGGCCGTTGGTCGGTGCGGTCCCGAGGGGACAGGGAGGGGCTTTGGAGGTGCACTGGTGTCGCTGCACCAGGGCCTTCTTCCTCCTGAGGGCAGGGGCCTTCTCCTGACACTGGGCAGGTGCAGGGAGCAGGCTGGTACAAGAGCGCCACAGCTCTTCCTCCTCCTCTTCATCACTGGGTGAGTGTGGGACTAAACCAGAGGATGCCCACAAGTCCAGCAGTCTCGAGTTCAGCTCTAGGAACTATATAGAGAAGAACACTTGACTTATTGTTTATTTTAGATCAAGGCACTGAAAACTTTTCACTCTGCAAGTCTTGAAGTCAGAAATATCATGAGAAATCATCTTAATGGTTACCAGCTCCAAACTGCAACCCCCAAATACTCATGTAACAACTTAAATGTTAAACATTTGACGTTAATAATGTCCTGATTTTAAAGTTGCATTTGTAGCCTGTGTCCCTACACACACACACACACACACACACACACACACACACACACACACACACACACACACACACACACACACACACACACAAAATAGGTAATGAGGATTCAGATCAGCAGGCAGAAAGTGTATAGTTTACTCTTTTAACTAGATCTTATTTCATGAACCATATTAAAAATAATATTTATCCCAGAACAATCTTTTCCTGACACTAACTCACAGAGGAGGGGCTGTCTCTGATTGGTGCAGAGAAGCCAGGCAGAGACAAGAAGGAGGATCCCCTGAGCCGTGATTGGTCCAAACAGATGTCCATCTCCACAGAGTGACACAACGGGGAGGGGGGCACCGAAAGCTCCGTGGACACCTGACACAGGGCGTTGTGTTTCTACTCATATACAGTTACATTTGAATTCTTGTGTGTATTTAACAGTTAGAATATGTAATGCAATGACTGAATCAAATTAAATATACTCAACAAAAATATAAATGCAACACTTTTGTTTTTGCTCCCATTTTTCCTGAGATGGACCCAAAGATCCAAAATTCACTCCAGATACACAACACTACCATTTCTCTCAAACATTGTTCACAAACCTGTCCAAATGTGTGACAGCGAGCACCTCTGCCCCGCCAAGACAATCCACCCCACCTCACAGGTGCGCCACATCAAGATGCCGATCCGACATCATGACCAGTGCACAGGTGCGCCCCAGACTGCCCACAATAAAAGGCCACCCCGAAATGTGCATTTTTATTTTTATTTTTTTGCTTTATTGGGGGTCTAGGGACTCAGAACCAGTCAGTATCTGGTGTGACCACCATTTGCCTCATGCAGTGCAACACATCTTCTTCGCATAGAGTTTATCAGATTGTCAATTGTGGCCTGTGGAATGTTGGTCGACTTCAATGGCCGTGCGAAGTTGCTGGATATTAGTGGGAGCTGGTACACGCTGTCGTATACGCCGGTCAAGCACATCCCAAACATGCTCAATGGGTGACATGTTCGGTGAGTATGCTGGCCATGCAAGAACTGGGACATTTTCAGCTTCCAAGAATTGTGTACAGATCCTTGCAACATGGGGCCGTGCATTATCTTGCTGAAACATGAGGTGATGTTCATGGATGTATGGCACAACAATGGGCCTCAGGATCTCATCATGGTATCTCTGTGCATTCAAAATGCCATCAATAAAATGCACCTGTGTTCTTCGTCCATAACAGCCTTTGAAGAGGAGTGGACCAACATTCCACAGGCCACAATTGACAATCTGATAAACTCTATGCGAAGAAGATGTGTTGCACTGCATGAGGCAAATGGTGGTCACACCAGATACTGACTGGTTCTGAGTCCCCAGACCCCCAATAAAGCAAAAAAAAAAAATGCGGGGTGGCCTTTTATTGTGGGCAGTCTGGGGCACACCTGTGCACTGGTCATGATGTCGGATCGGCATCTTGATGTGGCGCACCTGTGAGGTGGGGTGGATTGTCTCGGCGGGGCAGAGGTGCTTGCTGTCACACATTTGGACAGATTTGTGAACAATATTTGAGATAAATGGTAGTGTTGTGTATCTGGAGTGAATTTTGGATCTTTGGGTCCATCTCAGGAAAAATGGGAGCAAAAACAAAAGTGTTGCGTTTATATTTTTGTTGAGTGTAGTAAAAGTCAATGAAAGTCACACTCTTCACTTTATTTCACATCCAGCTATAATTTTAGTACATCTTGTTACCACACTGTAGGTCTTCCCAAACAGGAAACAGAGCAGGCACTGCAGAGGAAATGCCAGAAATGCCACAATCATCCCCACGGCAACCGTCTCCATATTCAACAGCACGTGAGCAGACACAGGACCACTGCAAGACAAATGTATGTGATATTTGAGGTTTTAAGACAGAAGATCCATACTCTGAGTTCACATTGTAGAACTTGGTGAAGTTGAATTTCAGATGGTAGTAGATATTCTCAAAGGACAAAGCACTGTTTGTACACATCCAAATGAAGAAACAGAAATACTGTAGCTTTAGAGAACCACTATACCTTTAATAAGGCTTAAATGTAAAATGTAAATTTTAGGTCCGTGTCACAATGGAATGTGATGTTATTGAAGTTATAATGGTAGAATTACTTAATTTTGCTATAAAAAAAATACTGCCTGTGATTAATTGGGCCAGTTCAGCAGAAAATCTGGCCCCCGAGACATAGTTTGGACACCCACGCACTACATTGTACACTCTTTGTACACTACATCATTCACTCCACACTCTGTGGAGTGAGCAGGGACTCCCAGACATCCCTCACCCCGGACACTTCCTACAGCTCCTCAGGGGGGGACCCCAAGGCATTCCCAGGCCAGCCGGGAGACATAGACCCTCCAGTGTGTCCTGGGTCTTCCCCGGGGCCTCCTCCCGGTGGGACATGCCCAGAACACCTCCTGAGGGAGGCATCCAGGAGGCATCGAGCACGAGCAACCTCAGCTGGATCAGCTCAGCTCGACGTGGAGGAGGAGTGGCTCTACTCCGAGCTCCTCCCATGTGACTGAGCTCCTCACCCTATCTCTAAGGGAGCGCCCAGCCACTCTGCGGAGGAAACTCATTTCGGCCACTTGTATCCCGATCTTTTCCTTTCAGTCATTACCCAAAGCTCATGACCATAGGTGAGGGTAGGAACGTAGACTGACCGGTAAATCGAGAGCTTTGCCTTTCGGCTCAGCTCCCTCTTCACCACCACGGTCCAATACAGTGGCCACATCACTGCAGATGCTGCACCAATCTGCCTGTCAATCTCACACTCCATCCTATCCTCACTTGTGAACAAGACCCCAAGATACTGTACTTGAACTCCTTCACTTGAGGCAGAGACTCTCCACCCAATCAGAGAGGGCAAGCCACCTTTTTGCGGTGGAGACCCATGGCCTCAGATTTGCAGGAGCTGATCCTCATCCCAGCTGCTTCACACTCTGCTGCAGACTGCCCCAGTGCACGTTGGAGATCCCGGTCCAATGAAGCTATTAGGACAACATCATCTGCAAACAGCAGAGATGAGATCCTGTGATCCCCAAACCAGATCCCCTCCGCCTAGAAATTCTGTCCATAAATATAATGAACAGAACCGGTGACAAAGGGCAGCCCTGGCAGAAACAGGTCCGACTTACAACCAGCAATGCGAACAGAGCTCCTGCCCTGGTCATACAGGGATCACACAGTCCTTAGCTACAAGATCCGGACCCCATACTCCCAGAGCACTCCCCACAGGACCCCATGCAGAACATGATCAAATGCCTTCTCCAGGTCCACAAAGCACATGTGGATTGGTTGGGCAAACTCCCATGAACTCTCAAGCATCCGATGGAAGAGTATAGAGGTGGTCCAGTGTTCTGCAGCCAAGATGAAAACCACACTGCTTCTTCTGAATCCGAGGTTCTACCATCAGTCGGATTCTCATGAAACTCATAGATGGTCTTGTGTCTCAGTCTCATTGCATCAGTGAAATCAATCTCACACACCTGTGCCAATTAGTTTGCAGGGTAAATCCAATTAAAACAACTTAAGAAGAACATTTCACATTATTAAGCAAAGCACCATTTTCAAGCAATATGGGAAAGAAAAAGGATCTCTCCAGTGCCGAAAAGCATGAAACAGTTGAATACCTTGGACAAGGTATGAAAACCTTAGATATTTCATGAAAAGGCACAATGAATGTCTGCCAGACAAATACATCGGATTAAGAGAGCAGCTGCTAAATTACAAAGCAGCAAACAGGTATTTGAAGCTGCTGGTGCCTCTGGAGTCCAGCAAACATCAAGGTGTATGATCCTCCAGAGGCTTGCAGTTCTGCATAAACTTTCTATTCGGCCACCCTTAAACAAAGCTCACAAGCAGAAATAGCTCCAGTGGGTCCGGAAATACATGAAGACTCATTTTAAAACAGTCTTGTTCATTGATGAGTGCCATGCAACCCTGGATGGTTCAGATGGATGTCCCAACAAGGCTGCGACGTCAGCAAGGAGGTGGCGGAGTCATGTTTTGGGTCGGAATCATAGGGAGAGAGCTGGACAGCCTTTTTCGGATCCCTGAAGGTGTGAATATGACCTCTGTGAAGTGTGTGGAGTTTCTGACTGTCCATTTTCTTCCATGGAACAAAAAGAAGAACAGTGCTTTCCATAGCAAAATCGTCTTCATGCATGACAATGCTCCTTCTCCTTCCATCTCAGGCTGCAAGGAATACCCCTACATCATTGGCTGCTATGGGCATAAAAGAAGAGAAACTCAAGGTGTGACCCCCCATCCTCCCCTGACCTCAACCCTATTGAGAACCTTTGGAGCTCCTCAAGGGAAAAGATCGATGAGGGCATGAGGCAGTTCACATCCAAACAGCAGCTCTGGGAGGCTATTCTGACATCCTGCAAAGAAATTCAAGCAGAAACTCTCCACAAACTCATAAGTTCAATGGATGGAAGAATTATGAAGTTCCTATCAAATAAGGGCTCCTGTGTTCAATTGTAACTTGACCTGTTAAGATGTTCTGATTGAAATAGCTTTTGATTTCAGTAATATGCTAATGCTTCTAATTGAAAAATAAACAAATTACCATTTTCAGTTCTTTACAACAATAACATGGTTTGAAAATCTGTTGTGGATAATAATTTGGAAAAGTGCATTTTAAGTTTTTATATTTTGAAAAAAAAATACTGTTATCATTGGGAGGTTCGTTCAACATTCAAATTGTTGCCATGGTAGTTGTTGGTCCTAGTATTAGTGGTTATAGTAATTGTGGTAGGTAGAAGAAGTACAAGTTGGCTGATTTCACATTAACTACAGTATTTTCATGTGATTACAAACAAATGAACCACAAACCAGCTAAAAACATCTGCATTTTTACTATAAAAATCCTTGCTTTCTGTCACCTCAATCCAAACCCCTTTAGAACATTATCCTCCCATCTCACCTGTGTTCCTTGGAGCCCAGTGCGCCATACCACAGTGCCCCCAGAGCCAAGTACAGGTGTAGGGACAGGGCGCAGCAGCTGACCCTCTGGCCCCTGGTGAAGAGGCTGTGTGCTGGACGCTCCCACACTGACCACCACAAGTGTCTGTCCACCAGCCCCAAGAGCAACTGAGAGGAGAGGACACGGCTGAATGCAGACAGCTCATCCGGGCCTGGAGGACAAAATGTATACTTTGCAACTGAGGTCATCGACATTACCTAGGGCGAAGCTAACTGGAGGCTCAGCTCTGTCTGAAGCTCTGTTACTCAAGTTAGACTTTAATCTGAGCTTTGCTTTTACACAATTTGACAGAAAAGTACTGATTTAGCTGGAACTACAACAGGAGTTAGTCAGTTAGTCACTCTCACCTAAACAGGACTATGAATGACTGTATTGATCAAGGTTTTTCAGATGATTAAAAAACTTATTTTGCAAATCAAATGGTAACTGATGAACATTTCTCCAGAGGTACACTCAACAAAAATATAAACGCAACTCTTTTGTTTTTGCTCCCATTTTTTCCTGAGATGGACCCAAAGATCCAAAATTCACTCCAGATACACAACACTACCATTTCTCTCAAACATTGTTCACAAATCTGTCCAAATGTGTGACAGCGAGCACCTCTGCCCCACCGAGACAATCCACCCCACCTCACAGGTGCGCCAAATCAAGATGCCGATCCGACATCATGACCAGTGCACAGGTGCGCCCCAGACTGCCCACAATAAAAGGCCACCCCGAAATGTGCATTTTTTTTTTTTTGCTTTATTGGGGGTCTTGGGACTCAGAACCAGTCAGTATCTGGTGTGACCACCATTTGCCTCATGCAGTGCAACACATCTTCTTCGCATAGAGTTTATCAGATTGTCAATTGTGGCCTGTGGAATGTTGGTCCACTCCTCTTCAATGGCTGTTATGGACGAAGAACACAGGTGCATTTTATTGATGGCATTTTGAATGCACAGAGATACCGTGATGAGATCCTGAGGCCCATTGTTGTGCCATACATCCATGAACATCACCTCATGTTTCAGCAAGATAATGCACGGCCCCATGTTGCAAGGATCTGTACACAATTCTCGGAAGCTGAAAATGTCCCAGTTTTTGCATGGCCAGCATACTCACCGGACATGTCACCCATTGAGCATGTTTGGGATGTGCTTGACCGGCGTATACGACAGCGTGTACCAGCTCCCACTAATATCCAGCAACTTCGCACAGCCATTGAAGAGGAGTGGACCAACATTCCACAGGCCACAATTGACAATCTGATAAACTCTATGGGAAGAAGATGTGTTGCACTGCATGAGGCAAATGGTGGTCACACCAGATACTGACTGGTTCTGAGTCCCCAGACCCCCAATAAAGAAAAAAAATGCACATTCCAGGGTGGCCTTTTATTGTGGGCAGTCTGGGGCGCACCTGTGCACTGGTCATGATGTCAGATCGGCATCTTGATGTGGCGCACCTGTGAGGTGGGGTGGATTGTCTCGGCGGGGCAGAGGTGCTCGCTGTCACACATTTGGACAGATTTGTGAACAATGTTTGAGAGAAATGGTAGTGTTGTGTATCTGGAGTGAATTTTGGATCTTTGGGTCCATCTCAGGAAAAATGGGAGCAAAAACAAAAGTGTTGCGTTTATATTTTTGTTGAGTGTAGTTGTACATTATTTTCACCTCCAAACAAATCTATAATCCTGAATGATCATTCCACTTACATGAGGCCAGGACCTCCTTCTC
Source organism: Paratrypauchen microcephalus (assembly GCA_036785185.1). Classification (NCBI taxonomy): domain Eukaryota; kingdom Metazoa; phylum Chordata; class Actinopteri; order Gobiiformes; family Gobiidae; genus Paratrypauchen; species Paratrypauchen microcephalus. The sequence continues at coordinate 1,833,371 of JAVJIX010000075.1, forward strand.
CACACTGCCATGTTTAGGGTTCTCCACTGAGAGCCAGTCGTCCACCAGGAAGAAGAACATGGAGTCAGTCTGAGGGTCCCACACGACCACACGCTGCACGAACCAGGACGGGTCCAAGCCTGAAGAGCAGTTTTCAGACTTTTTTTTTAACCTTTTGGACATCTAAGCCTTGTTAATTTATGTATAATTTACAGGTGCATAGGTGTAACTGTTCTGCTGGAGGTTCTGTCAAATGCTTGTCTCCATGGAAAAGTTATTGTTTTGTCTGGGATGTTTCACATGATGGCATTAAAACTCTATCTTTATGGAAACAAAACCAAACCAAGTTACAGGTCAGATCTGTCGAGAGGCGACCCCGCTCACAGTCAGAATGTTTGTTTTTCTATGTATTTTTGAGCTGTAAAACCACCTGCAACTGAATAAATGTAAAGTAGAGGTGTTTAATGTCACACTGTGGAACATTCCAGGCAGAGCAGTGACATCTCCATAGAAAGCATAGTGTATGTTTGGAGGTAGCCCGGTGTAGCAGACCTGTGTTGTCGTGCCAGAGGCGGATCTTCCACACCTCCCCCAGGCTGACCGGGCTCTCCAGGTGAAAGTGGTCCAGGCCCCCCCTCTGGAACGCCCCTTCCCTCTGCAAGTGCACAGAGCCGCTCCTGGTCACTCCGAACAGGCTGATGCCAACATGAGCCGTGGTGCCTAGAATAGTGGAGTATTTACAGTGAGAAATGTGAGAGGATAATGAATTTACTTAAAGGAGAATTAACGTTTTTTACAATCTGAGCCTTATTTCGGTAATAAAGCAAGTTGTTTTACTCACCCATAGCACTTTGGTGTCATATGGAGCACTTCCAGAGATGTTTTAGATTAGCGATAGCCGTAGTGCGAGTTCTCGGGACATATAATATATGCCCCGAGCATGTAATATATGCCCCGAGCGGTCTCCAAATAACACAAACTTTAGCACTTTTCAAATCATATAAGCTCAATGTCTTAGTCTACACTTTCGTTTGAGTCAAAAGTGGCCTGTAATCCGAGATTTATCCATAATTTACAGCTTTGCGTTTCATGTTTGGGTCCCGGGAGCTGAGAGTGAAATAAGCTGTGACTCCGCACATGCGCACTGGCGTCCTCATCTACTCGAAACTCTGGCTAAATCTCGGATTACAGGCCACTTTTGACTCAAACGAAAGTGTAGACTAAGACATTGAGCTTCTATGATTTGAAAAGTGCTAAAGTTTGTGTTATTTGGAGACCGCTCGGGGCATATATTACATGCTCGGGGCATATATTATATGCCCCGAGAACTTGCGCTACGGCTATCGCTAATCTAAAACATCTCTGGAAGTGCTCCATATGACACCAAAGTGCTATGGGTGAGTAATACAACTTGTTTTATTACCGAAATAAGGTTCAGATTGTAAAAAACTTTAATTCTCCTTTAAAGGGCTCATATTACGCCGTTTTAAAATCTATGTTCTAATGTTGTTTCCTCATTCCAAACAGACCTGGAGTTGTGTTTTGTTTCATTCACACATGTTTAACACACAAACTCAGCATATTTAGGCTGTGTTCTTTTCTCAGACTGAAAAAATCTTGAGTCCACCTTGTGATCTAATGTGGTAATACAGGATGTGATCCACTATGTTTTAAAACTCCATGCACCTTTGCGAGAATCATTCGGATCATTTCATCCCTGAAATTGCCAATCTCTATTGAACTGAAGGTAAAAAAAAAGTAGCTCTTAACTTGAAAACTACAGCTTCATGACATCACAATGTGGAACAGAGCATTTTGACTTTTGGAGATGTAGACAAACTAATAATAAAGTGTTACTCAAACATGTGTGAACGAAACAAAACACAACTCCAAGCCTAATTTGATGTGGCAACAATATTCGAGCACAGCTTAATGGGGCAGGCGTGTACTGGCTCCTAACACTCAATCTTCTTGTAATTACTGTATCTTGTTTCTTGTAGTAAGTCATTTTGGATCAATATTGCGATTTTAAAAAGCATTATTTTGTTTTATTTGAATTTTGAGAACCTCATTCTCACCCCACACTGTCCAGTACCTGCTCCAGGCCTCCTCCCGGTCTTGACCAGCACTCTGTAGTGGTAGAGTCCAGGTCTTCCACACAGAGGGACCTGGCTGAGTTGGAGGCGATCCCAGTGGTCCAGCCTGTGACACACGAGCCCTAGCAGCAGGTGGAGCAAGGCCAGGACTCCACACACCACACCGGCCAGCAGAGTGCGCACCGGCCCTCCAGACTGCATACACGGAACATCTCTGTTAAAACTGGACACTGGAATTATATACTCCTATTTAAGGGGTTGACCGTGTTCTGAAAGACGGGCTATTACACTTTTACACTTCTATGAGGTATTAATTGTTGACACATGACACTAAGAGAATTGGAGCCAGAGTTGTTCCTGTTTAGAACACGGCAGTTAGCAGGTTAGCTATGTCTGTGCAGTCTATGCAATCAAACTTATGTATACACCAGTCCAAGTTACAGATCAGATCTGTAGAGAGGAGCCCTTGCTGTTTTTCTTAATATGTTCTAGCAAAAAAAAAAAAAAAAAAAAAAAAAACACCTTAAAGGGATATGCCACCCCCAGGTCAAACTTGGGCATCTCCCTACAGTCCAGAGACTAAAATAAGTGGTGGAAAGCGTTTTCCTGGTCACCCAGCCATTGTCCGAGTCTGTCAACACTGACCGCCGCGCGCAGCTGCAGCTACTCCGCGTTAGACTGGAGGCTAACGTCGCTGTTTTTCCGCACTGAAAAATAGTTCCCACCCCAAAATGACCAAGTCAAGCTCTCCGTGTTGATTTGCACATTTATTTGCACTCGATATGCGCACTACATAGAAAGTAATTGGGAAAAGCATCGAGCAAATTAATTCTTTTTGGCCGAAATCTTTCTCTGGCGACGTTAGACTCCAGTCTAACTCCAGCTGCGCGCGGCGGTCAGTGCTGACAGACTCGGACAATGGCTGGGTGACCAGGAAAACGCTTTCCATCACTTATTTTAGTCTCTGGACTGTGGGGAGATGCCCAAGTTTGACCTGGGGGTGGCATATCCCTTTAATGAAGAAATGCTAGATAAGTTTATGTAACGCCATACAGTGTACCATAAAAGTTACTTAGTGCACCTTTAAATATTGAGTTTGCAAGCTTTATATGCAACTTCGATATACCATATTTTCATAATTCTGCGCTTATAAATAACGATTAATGTGTGTTTATGTAAATATGTTGTAATGCAATGTTGTAAAGTCTATGTCACTGCCTTTGTCTGTTTCATGTGTGGGGCCAGGTCTGCAAACCGGCCCTTGGCTAGATGGCCTATGGACATGGCCAATGATGGAAAGAATACTTTGAAAATGTATTTAGTCACAGAATACTAAATACCTGCATTAAAATGTATTTTGAAAAAAATAAAAATACATGTAAGTACAAACAGCTTGATTTATTGCACTTGTTTGTTATGCATTCATTTATGTTTAAATAGAGAAGGAAAATCCCATACACTCACCAAAAATGCTACGTTTTCTTTTTTATCACTAATAACTTGTAGTAAAAAGCCAAAATTGTGTGAACAAATCATCAAGTTTTCCTTAGAGTTTAGGAAAGTAAGTGTATCCAGAATACCAAAAAAATGAAGATTAACTGTACCGGAATACAGGTACTCAAAATAAGTATTCAGAAAACAGATTTTCATGTATTTCGTTACTTCCCACACTTGGCATGGCATTGTGTACTAGTACTATTTTAAATGTACCAAAGCTCCCTGTTCTATTCCTACTAAATAAACAAATAATACATACAGTACATAAATCTGCTCTTCCTTCCTTCTGATATTTCATGATTACTTAAACTGTCTCTCATACCGGTGGCAGCAGCACTACAGCTCCAGGATGGACAAACAGACTGGCCCCAAACATGGTGAGATGCTGGGTGAGGCAGCGGGCCTGGTGGAGTGTCGCGCCCTCCAGTGGCCTCAGACCCTCACTGCTCCATCGGCCCTGAGTGTGGTTGTAGAAGCGGCACAAGGCGCTGAAGACACAGGCTGACACTTGGACAGGACCGCCGCTAAGAAAAGAAGAGGTGAGGGAGAAGGAGAGGGGCTGTTCTGTGCTGTTTAACCTGGAGAGATCAGAAAAAAAAATAGTTAGAGTTACAAGTTACAAGTTACAGGCCAGATCTGTGGAGAGGCGAACCCCACTCACAGCCAGAATCCCTGTATTTCTAGCTACGGTACTTTTCCAGCCACCTGTAATTGAATACAGTGGTACCTCACCTTACGAAAGACCCAACAAACAAAAATTTCAAGTTACGAAACGCCTTCACGTCAAATTTTGGTCTCTAGATACGAAAGAAAATTCAAGTTACGAAACGCGAAATCTCAAAAATTCAAATAATGCGCGCTCAGCCACACACGCTTTTCTCAGACTGGATTTAAACTTTTCTCACATTTGTCTCTCGTTTAAACACTCAAACTTTCATAGATTTTCAACTAAATGTATTAATAGTGAAGCGTGGGGGGAAGGGGGAGGGCGGAGAAGTGTGCGCGCGGACACGTGTGTGATAGCGCAGCATGACCCGGCGCGGGGCTGCGAGCACGAGACCCGTGCTCAAACCGTGCCAGGTCTAAACCAGGTCTAAACCAGGTCTGAACCAGGTCTAAACCAGGATTAGACCACCGCGGCTCTTGCATGCGTTCGTTCATGCGCTCAGACTGCGTGCGGTCCCGAGGGGAGTCCTCACTGCTCGCCTCAGCCGTGACTCGAAATGAAACCAGGAAATAGACCCGCACGCGGCACTTTAATCCAACTGGTTTAGTCCAGGTTTAGTCCTGGTCCAGTCCTGGTTTAGTCCAGGTCTAGACCTGGTCCAGTCCAGGTTTAGACCTTGGTCTAGACCTGGTATAGTCCACGTTTAGTCCTGGGTCTACAGTCTCTACGCAGGACACAGTGTTACACTATAAAAAAATGTTACACTATAAAAAAAAAACTTGGAACGAATCTGGCTTTTTCCATTGAAATAGCTACTCAACTTACGAAAAATTCACGTTACGAAACCACTTCTGGAACGAATTAATTTCGTAAGGTGAGGTACCACTGTAAATGTAAGGTACAGCTGTTTAATGTCATACTGTGGAACATTCCAGGCCAAGCAATGACATCTCCATAGAGACAAGCAAGGGACAGACCACCAACCAAAACATACTACACCTACATAGTGCACCTTAGACAGTATTTTACAAGTAGGCATGTCACAATAATTACAATATTGACTTATTGTTCAATATATGAAAGCTGGAACAGTATATTTTGGAGCTCGGTTTTTATCATGGGTATATTTTCTTCACAAAAAAGGACAGATTTTTGTTATTTTAGTTGTAATAAGATCAGATTTGAGCTGTAGAGGGTTGAATAAGTCACTCTTATGGCTAATTTTCAGTCCATTCTGTTATTTATTTGTTGTAACTCAGGCCTTATAATGATACTGTGTGTTTAAAAAAGGTTTTACTGGGATTATCTCGCTTTATTTTAATCTCAATACATTCATTTATTGCAATATTTCTCTGTAGCAATAACATTTCTATTTGTTATCATGACAGGCCTACTTACAGCTAATTTATTTTTAGTCATAATCTTGTGACGTTAAAAAATGTTGATAATATAAAACAAAATTATTGAAAAGTGTAGGCTGCTTTTGAGTAACTCACAGTGGGGAGAGGAAGATGGTTCTCTCGGTGAAAGAGGCTGGTGTGGGCAGAGATAGGGCCCAGTCTGTCACCATGGAGCTCGGGGGTGCATTTTCTTCTGCCACAGTAGAGCTCAGAGCTACCAGTACATGTAGTTGGCTCACCACACGCGCCCCTGGACAAATTATTGAAACCCACGTCATACTAAGACATAAGAAGTTTAAATACATTTAGAATCAGATCTAAAATGTGGATATATTTATTATAATGGTCATTGTATTCTATATTATAATGTTGTTCCCTCATCAAAAACACACCTAGAGTTGTGTTTTGTTTCATTCACACATGTTTAACAAACAAACCCTGTACATTTAGGCTGAGTTCTTCTTCCACACAGACAAAACTGTGATGTCCACCTTGTGATGTCATTTGGTAATACAGGAAATACTCTACTGTGTTTTTAAACTCCATACACCTTCATTAGAACCATTTGGATCATTTTAGTCATGGACTTGCCCATCTCTACTGAACAAAAGGTAAAAGGTATCTGAAAACTACAACTTCATGACATTACAAGGTGGAACAGAGCATTTTGAGCTTTGGAGATGTAGACAGACTAATAATAAAGGGTTATTCAAACGTGTGAATGTGTGGACCTTTAAACTAAATGAACATTAATTAACATTGCTTAATTGGTGTAGTAAATGGGATATAATTTGATAGTGATGGTAGGTTTTGTTATTCCACACATTATACTATACAATGGATCATTTGTATTAGAGCAAAGGCGAAGTGATTTTTCCATAAGTGAAAATTCTCCTAATTTGGACTTTTCAGTGTAAAAAAAAGAGCACAAGCGTGTAAAACTGCTATAAAATATTTAAAAAGTTGTTGTGTTTTACCTGGAATATTACACAGTATGGCGTTAAACTACTACTACTATAACTATGATTCCATGGAGTCTTCAGACAACACTACCATGGCAAGTGACCGCTCTGGTCTGTGGAGAGGCACCCATATAATATCAATTTTCAAGGTCTTTTGGAGCAATAACACCTGTAATTGAATAGGCGCAAGGTAGAGAAGTTTAAAGGAGAATTAACATTTTTTACAATCTGAGCCATATTTTGGTAATAAAACAAGTTGTTTTACTCACCCATAGCACTTTGGTGTCATATGGAGCACTTCCAGAGATGTTTTGGATTAGCGATAGCCGTAGCGCTAATATATGCCCCGAGCATGTAATACATGTCCCGAGCGGTCTCCAAATAACACAAACTTTTGCACTTTTCAAATCATAGAAGCTCAATGTCTTAGTCTACGCTTTCGTTTGAGTCAAATGTGGCCTGTAATCCGAGATTTATCCATAATTTACAGCTTTGTGTTTCATGTTTGGGTCCCGGGAGCTGAGAGCGAAATAAACTGTGACTCCGCACATGCGCACTGGCCTCCTCATCTACTCGAACCTATGGATAAATCTCAGATTACAGGCCACTTTTGAAGAAGAAGAAGAAGAAGAAGTGAACTTTATTGATCTCACACTGGATAAATTCTTCTCTGCATTTTAACCCATCCTATATATATATATATACACATATATTAGGAGCAGTGGGCAGCACACACATTAGGGCGCCCGGGGACCATCTCCATGATCTTCTTGCTTCGGTTTGGTCAGGACCTAAGCTGGAGTACCTATGGTGCATGTTTTGACACAAACGAAAGCGTAGACTAAGACATCGAGCTTCAATGATTTGAAAAGTGCTAAAGTTTGTGTTATTTGGAGACCGCTCGGGGCATATATTACATGCTAGGGGCATATATTAGCGCTACGGCTATCGCTAATCTAAATGATGACACCAAAGTGCTATGGGTGAGTAAAACAACTTGTTTTATTACCGAAATAAGGCTCAGATTGTAAAAAAATGTTAATTCTCCTTTAATGCCATACTATGAAACATTCCAGGAAAAGAAATCACATCTCCATGGAGACAAGCAGGTGGCATATTCTTCACCAAAAAAGTTCAACAGTGCACCTTTAAACCCTTATACTTTCTCTGCTTTTAAAGGGCCCATATTACGCTATTTTCTAATCTATGTTATAACGTTGCTTCCACATCAAAAACTTATCTGGAGTTGTGTTTTGTTTCATTCAGAGATGTTTAACACACAAACCTGCACATTTAGGCTGAGTTCTTCTCTCATACAGAAAACACTCTGTTTCACCTTGTAATCATTTGGATAATTTTAGTTCTGGAATTGCCAATCGTTACTGAACTAAAAGTAAAAGGTAGCTGTGAAAAATGAGCACTTCATGACCTCACATGGTGGAATAATAAGAGGATTACTCAAACGTGTGAATGAACTTGCCAATACTGTCAAATATATTCTTAAAAATTTTAAAAATTTTAAACAAATCAGGTCTTTTATAACACTTGGTGCTGCTAGAATGTTTCTTCATTCAATATGATTTTATCCCATATTGAATATTGCATCACAAGTTGGTCTCTCACCACTGTTACCAATTTGAAAATAATTGAATCACTGTTTAAAAAAATCTCTTAAAGTTTTTGACCAAAAACCTAATTAATTTCATGTATGTAACATTTTGACTTCGGTCGTCTGTTTGCTTGTCTTTTGTTTGTTCTTTTGTTTGTTTGCTTGTATATCTGTTTATTGTTTGTTCGTCTGCTTGTTTGTCTGTTTGCTTGTTTGTTCATCTGTTTGTCTTTTTTTTTTTTTCCTGACGGTGGCTGAGTGGCTAGCACTCATGCTTCACAGCAAGAAGGTTCGGGTTGCCCGGGCCTTTCTGTGTGGAGATTGCATGTTCTCCCCGTGTCTGGGTGGGTTTCCTCCGGGCACTCCGGTTTCCCCCACCAACCTAAACATGCGCCATAGGTAAAATCTTCCAGCTTAGGGCCTGACCAAAGCCTAAATAACAAAACTAAATCATGGGGATGGTCCCCGGGTCAAATATAGAAACAACTTCTCCTGTGCGAGATCAATAAAGGTCAATCTTCTAATCCTTGACCACTGTAAGGCACTTTGTGCTACATTTTTGTATGAAAAGCGCTTTATAAATATTGTTTGATTTGATTTTAAGTAAGTACAATTTTTTAAATTTTGAAAATTTTATACATTTTAAGTATGTAGGCTTCATTTACAAAGCGCTACATGGACTAACCCCACCCCCCATGTCTGTCTTTTTCAAACCTAAGACATCAAGTGGTCCGAAAACCAGGGCCTTGTGAGATCTATTCTTTTATGCTTGAAGTGTTCTTCATATTCTAGTCTTTTATATCTCTGGGTGTGAGGGCCACTTACTGTGGGAACAGTCTTCCTCTGCACATACAGGAGTTTCTCCACTGATCAGTTGTATACATCAAGTGTGGCTATAGGTTATAAAAGGCTGTAAACTAATTTGAGGTGTGACCTGTGGGTTGTATACACAGGGTGATGTAACCAGCTAATGCTACATTTACTGTGGGGTTGTGTTGTGACAGTTGTTGTCTGATTGGCTGACCTCACTATTGGACACTCTGCATAGTTAAACTATTCTCCTATAGGGTACCGGTTGGTGATGTCATGAATAGTCAACAGTGTACTGTATTTAAAGACAGCCCCTTGTGGTGTTTGTGTGTGTGGGGGTGTGTGTGACCTGAACCCCACTGGGGGGTTCTCTCCATGTCCCTCTTCATGGCCGACGTCTCTCTGCTAAGCTGCAACATGCTGAAGATGTCTGATGTCACCATTTTGTTTCTATTCTGCTATTTTTACATTAAAATGCTGAATAACCTCAATTTCGACTATGCCTTCCTTCAGACCTCCTTCTGACCCATTTTTTTGAAACTGACAGCCTCCTCCAGAGGAGACTGTGAGGTCCCCCACAGAAGAACCGCCTTTGGTCAGAACACTCTCTCTGTGAGGGCCACTAACATCTGGAACAGTCTTCCAACGGCAGCGCATTCTGGAGAGCATTACACTGATCGCCGCTGGTACACACTGAAACTATGGCTGAAAACCAACCAGTCATGTGACCACTAGACTTTTGTTTATGCTGCTTGTATTGTATGTTGTATTTTATGTATTTGCCTGCCTAGGGACTGCGGCTGAAAACTGCATATTTACATTTGTTTTATACTTATGTTCATTAATGTGCATTGTCCCTATCAAATAAATAAATTAATTTAAAAAAACATAGCACCAGGTCTGTTTTTGAGGAGGTAACAGCATTCTAACAGGGCTTAAAGCTCACAAGAGTCAACCTGCGTAATATAGGACCTTTAACAACAGAGCAAAATACCATACCTGAGACCAAGCTGAAGTTGAAGGCCATATAGACCCCTGCATTTGCATCCAGCCCCTTCAAATCTTTGACAGTAAAGTTTATCTGATTCTCCTCTTGGGACAGAGACATTACGAGGCATGTCTCATTTTTGATTCGATTCTTCCTGAGCAGCGTGACCCTTATCGCCCGCTCCGCCTCCAAATCCTGAATGCTGACAGGCTCCCCCTCTGGCGTGCTAATCTCCATGGCGACCACATCTGTCGTTATGGGCGGGTCGGCTGCTGTTAGCAACGGATTGGACTCCAAAGCGTTGCCGATGCCGAACATGACCTGCACTAGTTGAGAATGGTTTTGTTCTTTGAGGTCTTGCGCGAGGGAAGCTGGGATTTCAAACTGACAGGAGTCGTAAAGGTTGGATTGTCCGGTGCAGAGGAGGTCCGAGGGGTCGCCGTGGAAACCAAATGCATGGATATATGGCGTGGAGATTGACAGAGGGACATCGGTCTGGTCATGTGACTGTGTTAAAGTGCGTACTAAAAATCTAGCTTGGGCCAGAGCCGATAAGGAGAGAGCTGAGCTGGATTTGCTGGTGGATTTGGAAACGGCTGCCAACGTGTTACCTGTAAAGATAGAAGAATTTCAGTCACTACATTTCTATAAGTGCTAGGAAAACCAAATGTTTGGCCTAGTCTGATTTGAACAGGAAATGATGATGGGGGCTGTTATTTAAATCTCACAAACACATTGGGAGTAGACTACAGTAACAGTGCAGCCCAATCGCATTAAGAGAAGCATTCAAGTGAACAGGGATTTTTTGTAGATCTACCATGACACAATTTTTGGTTACTCTACTGGTCACTGTTTTGGTCTGATATGTTAAGAGTAGTGCTGTCAGGCGATTAAAAAAATAATCTAATTAATTACAGGATTTATAATTAATTAATCTAATTAATTGCATTTTAATACATTTTTTTAGGTGGTTTATTGTGCTCTCCCACAGTGCAGAAAAGGTGTGATAACGTGTGACTTATAGTGGTACAGTAAAAGACTGCAGACTTCCCCTTTAAGTCTTAAGTTTTTCAGTCTTTGGCTCGCTCTCTTTCTCTCCGTGCACACAAGACAAGACTGCTGACAGACCCCCACTCCCCCTCCCACATTACATAACATTCATTCGAAAGCTCATTTACACCATTCCACTATTAAATGGCGAAAATTTTTGGTGCCAAAAGGTGAGCACGTGCAGTAGCTTTCATGCAACATCAATAAATAATATACAAAGCTTCAAATATACAGAGAATACAAATAATTGCCCGAAATAATTGTCCATGCAAATTACTCATGGCTCACATGACCCCCGGAACCCGTGGGTTTACCAGATCGCACCGCGGGAGGAGGAAGAAGGCGGCCGCGCGGTAAGTAAATGATCAGGTTTAGCGATTTGGATGGGCAAAACTGGCGCTTCTAAGTGTGCAGCCTTAGTCACGGCAGAACACGCTGGCGAGGTTATGGGGAATTGAAAAGGGTTTGACGCGCGGAGCGCAGCAGATAAGGAAACGGGCGCGTGCGTCTTCACGTGCTCTCCCCGGGGACAACGGGCTTAGGGACGGACCTGCTCCATCACATTTTTATAAATAAACTAGCCGTTCAAAGGCCCCGCACGCCAAATTTAAAATGCGCACGCATTGAATTGCTGCTCATAATTAATTGCGTTAATTTTTATAACGCGTTAATTTGTGGTGTAATTAATTAATCTAATTAACGCGTTAAACTGACAGCCCTAGTTAAGATTGAGCATTTGAAGTGGAGAGTCCTCAAGAGTATTAGTAATAAAAACATTTTAACTGAGCAACAGAGCACTGCACTTCCAGTTTTGTGGTGCAATACTTTAGATACATGATTTTGAAAGAATAAAAGATTGGAGCTAAATTGCACAGGAAGTAGAGTCACTATTGCTAATCTGCAGCTTTACCTCGATCCGTGCACTGTGTGGATGTAAACAGACACACGTGAGGAACTACTCTCACCTTTTTCCTTTTAAAGAACACTTCAAACTGGACTAACAGCACTGTTTTGTGGACTGGGTGTCATTATTTGCTGAGATCAATTTCAATGGATAATGCGGACGAGATGCTGCACTTTAAATTTACCACTTTTACGAGAGGTGAGTAATAAAGTTTTCTCATTATTTTCATTATTTACTGAGTTTGTATGTTGTGCCTCTGTGTCCGTCACTCCGTCTGCCCTGAATGAAACACAACTGCAGATTTAGGTCATGTTATTGATAAGGTATCAGCATTTTGCGTAATATAAGTTCAATGTCACACAGTGGAACATTCCAGGCCATGGCAACTGAGACAAGCAGGTGGCGGACCGTCTGCCAGAAAAGTTACATAGTGCACTTTTAAAGGGGAAATTAAAACTACTGGAGCGTCAATGTATTTAACTGTGCTGTGCAGAAAAAATAAGTTTTCCTCATACTATTTAAAATATCATGCTCTAAGTAAATGAGGTGTCTCTATTATTTCTAGTAAAGTTTTCTGAATGCAAGCTTTAGCACTGATGCTAAAAAATAAGACTCCCCTGATCATCTCTTAGCCCTTCTCTTAGCTATTTGACCCTTTGTCCTGCATGTAGTAGACTGGGTTTGACTGGTTCTCTGGAGAAACAGGACTAAATGGATGTTAACGTATTGAGTGTGGCAGGAAATCCATGATGAGTACAGTCTACCAATTATATTGACGATGTTGCTTCCTGTTTGGACGGCTGTCAGATCATCTTCATGTCCAGCTTCCATAGATTGGATCATTCTTTCCACAGCCTCCAGAACCTTCTCCTGGCAAAGTGCACTGTCCAACTCACTGGGGACAGCCTGGAATAAAGGGAGTAGTTTAAGTGAGATTTACGACCCTCAGTTTTAAAGTGCATATGCGGTTAGACTATTCATGTAAGTAAAACATGGTTAAAGGAGAATTAACGTTTTTTACAATCTGAGCCTTATTTCGGTAATAAAACAAGTTGTTTTACTCACCCATAGCACTTTGGTGTCATATGGAGCACTTCTGGAGATGTTTATATCCGTAACGCGAGTTCTCGGGGCATATAATATATGCCCCGAGCGGTCTTCAAATAACACAAACTTTAGCACTTTTCAAATCATAGAAGCTCAATATCTTAGTCTATACTTTCGTTTGAGTCAAAAGTGGCCTGTAATCCGAGATTTATCCATAATTTACAGCTTTGCGTTTCATGTTTGTGTCCCAGGAGCTGAGAGCGAAATAAACTGTGACTCCGCACATGCGCACTGGCCTCCTCATCTACTCGAAACTATGGCTAAATCTCGGATTACAGGCCACTTTTGACTCAAACAAAAGCGTAGACTAAGACATCGAGCTTCTATGATTTGAAAACTGCTAAAGATTGTGTTATTTGGAGACCGCAAACATGTGCCCCGAGAACGCAAATTACGGAGATCGCAAATCTAAAACATCTCTGGAAGTGCTCCAAATGACACCAAAGTGCTATGGGTGAGTAAAACAACTTGTTTTATTACCGAAATAAGGCTCAGATTGTAAAAAATGTTAATTCTCCTTGAACATCGTTATTACAGTATATACTTTTCTTTCCCACAAACTGCCACTCATGTAAAACTATGATAAATATTAACCACAGGGACTATTCCTCCAAACCAAGTCAGAAGTAGAAAAACATGAAAACCCGTCATATGGAATCTCAAGCCTCAAATGTAGGACAAGATTACAAATACAGTGGTACCTCACCTTACGAATGACCCAACAAACGAAAATTTCAAGTTACGAAACGCCTTCACGGTAAATTTTTGTCTCTAGATACGAATGAAATTTCAAGTTACGAAACGCGAAATCTCAAAAATTCAAATAATGCGCGCTCAGCCACACACATTATACGCTTTTCTCAGACTGGATTTAAACTTTTCTCACATTTGTCTCTGTTTAAACACTCAAACTTTCATAGATTTTCAACAAAACGTATCAATATTGAAGTGTGGGGGGAAGCGGGATGGGGGGAGAAGACTGCGCAGACACGTGTGCGCAGCATGACCCGGCGCGGGGCTGACAGCAGGTCTAGACCAAGATCTAAACCTGGACTGGACCAGGACTAAACCTGGACTAAACCAGGACTAAACCAAGACTAAACCAGGCCTATACCAGGTGGATTAAAGCGCCGTGTGCGGGTCTATTTCCTGGTTTCTCACGAGTCACAGCTGAGGCGTGCAGCGAGGAGGAGACCGCAGGCAGTCTGAGCGCAGGTCTAGAGGAGGTCTAGAGGAGCCGGGGTGGTCTGGACAAAACCAGGACTAAACCTGGACTAAACCAGGAGGAGCCGCGCTAACATGCGCTCAGACTGCCTGCGGTCCCCTCCTCCCTGCGGTCTCCTCCTCGCTGCTCGCCTCAGCTGTAACTCGTGAGAAACCAGGAAATAGACCCGCACGCGGTGCTTTAATCCACCTGGTCTAGTCCAGGTTTAGTCCAGGTTTAGTCCTGGTTTAGTCCTGGTCCAGTCCAGGTTTAGATCTTGGTCTAGTCCTGCTGTCAGCTCTGCGCGGGGTCATGCTGCGCACACGTGTCCGCGCAGTTTTCTCCCCCCTCCCGCTTCCCCCCACACTTCAATATTGATACGTTTTGTTGAAAATCTATGAAAGTTTGAGTGTTTAAACGAGAGACAAACGTGAGAAAAGTTTAAATCCAGTCTGAGAAACCAATCAGGACAGAACACATTGTTACACTATTAAAAAAGTTACACTATAAAAAAAAAAAAAAACTTGGATCGGGGCCTTGGAACGAATCAGGCTTTTTCCATTGAAATAGCTACTCAACTTACGAATTTTTCACGTTACGAAACCACTTCTGGAATGAATTAATTTCGTAAGGTGAGGTACCACTGTACATGCATGAATGACTCAGAATCACAAATATGTCTAGTTTGGTAGAGTTTTGGTAGTGGGACTAAAACCTAAAAAACAGTCCTACACTGATTTACTCCCCAAGCGAGACCCCCTCCTCACTTGAAATGATGGTAAGGTGTAGAATGTACGTACTGTGGACTGCATCAAAGCTGAACTGACTTGGGCGGCGTCATTCAGAGACGACACAGAGAGAGAGGAGAGGGCTTGGGTCACATTTTGGCGCATTTTTCTCCTCTCCTGGATCTCCTGGAAGTTTTGTGGCTCAACCTAGAAAGGCATAGTAAGATGAATGTGTCCAACATGCTTTTCTAGAAATTCTCAGGTACTTTTTTCATCCACTCCACGGTTTCCGTCACCGCCAGTGTGTCTCAAAACTAATGCAAAAATAAAATAAATAAACAACTATGAAATCCATCTTCTTGATGTAATCACCATTATCTAGGGCTGTAGTCCACTAAATAAATATCTTGTTGTACTAGAGACATTAGTTGACTAAATGAGGTGTGGCAAAAGCTTTCAAAACTATTACGTATCTTGTATGTATCTGACTCAAACTGAACTCACAAGACTACACCTGCAAAAACGACTATTTATGTAGAAAAAAGTACAAGGAAACAATGCATTTATATAAAGACAGATCCAAGTTGTATATCATGAGTTTAATCTGCCAAGTTTTCAGCTCACTCACTTCTCCTTTCCGCTGTTGTCCCATAGAAATCCTAACCATCTTAATAAAATGATTAGTGGACTAATAGATATTTTGGTCATCTAAGACAACATAACTGATTAATCTAACCTTACTTACAATTGTCCTATCCTTACAGTGGGGCAGACTGACCAGTGTCATTGGTGATTCCATATTCCTAAAACGTATTTCTATGGCATACCTGGTTGAGATGGCTTAACAGTGCCATGGAGTATGGGATGATCTCTTGGGGGTTTCCATGTTGGACTAGGGAGTGTAGTTCAGTCTGGGCTTTGCTTCTCAGCCACTTACTAGAACTGTCAATGGGATTTCTGACTTCCAGTGTCCTATAAAATAAAACAATATATAAAAGGGACATTAAAATATTATTACTTAGAAAAAATAGAAAATAAATTCAGGCTGTTACGTATAAAATGTATGTTGTTAATTGAATCCTAAACTTAAAACATAAATTGTATCTGACAATGCAATACAAAATCTTGTAGCTCTAATTGACACAAAATAGTAAGAATTAATTATTTTAAAAAAAAATCTATATCTATATTCCAGAAACTCCTCAGTAGGAGGGGTTTGTGTGACAGGACAAAATTACACAATGTGCGTAGTTTAAAGTGAGCTGCAGGACAGGTCAGAATTCTATGGTGGAATTTGCTGTGTAAATACTGTCAGACTGCAGAATTGTTGCCCGGGTTTAAGCTTAATATCTCTGTAATGACTGGGGCTATCCACAAGAAACAAAAACTGACACAAAGTTCTTCTCAGTATAAATTTTAAAAAAGTAAAATGTTTTGGGTTGTTGTTCTTGTTCTTGTTCTTGTTCTGTGCCACAATTTAAAGGTAGTTTGTGGACCCAGTCCCAAACAAATAATGATAAGGTTCAACATTTTTGGATGTTCAAAAAAGTAAATTTCCCATACAGTTCCATAAACCTTTGCCCATTATCTGAATTTATCACATTATCCAATTCTAGAACGTGAATGCAACCAAGTGTTACCTGTTAAGAGCCGTGATCTTTACACCCAGGCTGTTTTCTATTAAAACTAAGACAGTGAGAAGTGATGTTTCTTTATCTTGGTTTTGATTTCCAATTGGAACCACACTGCCAAATGTGGAACGGATTCCCCTGGAGGCAGAAGACCAAAAAACATGTAAGAAATAATACTTATCCATTAGATTATCTTGAAAAATCTACAGGTTTGTAGTGTAGAAGACAACACTGTTTACCTGTACAGAGTTAGCACAGGACATGAGGAGCACAGTACCACTTGGAAGGAATAGATTAACTGAGCAGCTTCACTGCCATTGTCACCATGCTGCCACTCTGCAACAAGACATTTCAAATGATTTAGCACAAAAATTGAACATAAAGGTATGCCTTTGCCTGAAGTGTATTGCTCAGAGACACAATGGCAGTCTATATTCAAGGTTTTAACTTTGAACGAGCAACTTAGTTGGCCATTTCTTAATTCACAATGCGGCTTCTATCCACAAAATAAACAACACAGGTGCATTTTTTCTGGTGGGGTCCAATAAATATGTTATGCTTTGCTTGGATGTTTCACAGTATAGCACTTATCCATAATGTATCTTTCAATTATAGGCATTTTATTAGTGCTAAAACACCTTGAAAATCATATATTCTTACTGTCTCACCTCTCCACATATTTGACCTGAAACTGACCTGGAAAATAAAGACTCCTATCTCAGGATACTCTTTATTGACTACAGCTCCGCCTTCACCTTTAAATACCTAGGGGTCCACATCAGTGATGACCTCACCTGGACACTCAACACTACACAGGTGGTGAAGAAGGCTCAACAGCGGCTGTACTTCCTGAGGAGGCTGAGGAAATTTGGCATGACGCCCAAAATCCTCAGCAACTTCTACAGCTGCATCATTGAGTCCATCCTGACCAGCTGCATCACTGTGTGGTACGGCAGTACTACTGTGAAGGACCGCAAACGCCTGCAGAGAGTGGTAAAGACTGCCACAAAGATCACCAGGACTCGTCAACCGTCTCTGCAGAGCATCTACCATGGCAGAGTCCGCAAGAGAGCTGCCTCCATCATCAAAGACCCCACCCACCCCAAACTTGGACTATTCACACTCCTACCTTCAGGCCTACCTGAAGTGTGAAAAGCAGGACTGCTAGACTCAAGAACTCTTTCTTCCCAACTGCTATCAGACTCTTGAACTGCTGAGCAATAGCCCCCCCACCGCCCCCCACCCCTCCTGGACATTGTTTGACCTATACTTTGCACATGAGTAATTTGCACTATTATTGACTAACTGTTAAGATAATCTGTCAAATTACAGCTGCACATGTAACTGCTCGAATGTTTACACTTCCTGTTTGCACTATATGAACCATGTTTACACTTCCTGTTTGCACTATATCAACCATGTTTACACTTCCTGTTTGCACTATATCAACCGTGTTTACACTTCCTGTTTGCACTGTATCAACCGTGTTTACACTTCCTGTTTGCACTATATCAACCGTGTTAAAAGCTTTGAATTTGAATCTTGAGTCTTGAATTTGAAACTTGCCTGGCAGCGTCACTTGCTTATCTCTATATATATTACCCTAATGTTTACACTTTCTGCTTGCACACTATATCAACCATGTTTGCACACCATTTTGCTCCTGACATAAAACTAATGTTTAAATGAATCCATGTTTTTATGTTTAATCAACACATTATAAATAGGCAGAAATGATTGCTTATCAATGCCATTTTGAGGACCATTCCGAATGGCATTAGCATAATTACAAATCACTAAATAATCAGGCATATTTTCTCTGGACTACAACAATGCCAACCAAACATCTCACACTTCTTCACAAGCAGAAGAGTACCTGAGCAGTTATAGGTGACCACAGTGTCCAGGACCAGTATGCCCCTCTCTGGGCTGAGCTCACACTGCCCTCCCTGGGGTGTGGGTCTGGGCAGGATGGTTAGACTGGAGTGGCCCCACTGACCCCTCTGTGGCTCAGATACACTCAGGGTGAAGGTGTAAGTGTGTGCTGGATCCAAAGCACCTGAACGCACCACCAGCTTTGGAGAAGAGCTTTCAGTAGAGATCCCACTTACATCAATGTTTCTTCCACTCACATCTGTACAGCTCCATTGGTACTGTGTATGAAATAAAATACATAAATATTACAGTTGTTAGAATGGCTATTTTTTTCCCTGATTGAAAACAGAATTTGAACAAGCTTTCAGCTTACTCCCATTTATTTCACACATGCTCTAGTCTTATTAGTGAATTTTTTAAAATTGGAACACTGGACACCCCTAAGCCCTAATCAGTACCACTAATACTGGTACTAAAAGAAGAGGTTTGACTTCCCAGGTTTATTAATGTTATTGTAGTATTAAAAATGTTACTTTTAATTGCTTGCTTGTTTTGAAATTTTGAAATGTTATATTGACTTAAATACTGTGTATTTTTGGTGTAGAATTGCTGTCACTGAACTTATGGAATGTATGGTGTATAATAGAAACAGTCATTGCCATTACTAACAGGAGCCACAAGGGGCCAACAGAGGATCATACAGTGTAACATTGAACAGAGTGAGGTTTGAGTTGAGTACCACTGAGAGAATTTTGAAGGATCAATAACAACTATGACATTATGGTGAAGTCTTTACCTGAGCTTGGTCACTGCACACAGGACACAGTCCATGGAGCTTTAGGGGTCGTGTGGAGCTCATGTGAGAGGAGGGCTGTGCAAGGCAAGATGTGCACTCTACTGTCACCGGAAATGAGGTCTTAGACACCATTACCTTCATACAAAAGATAATGGTAAATTCATAACATTAGCAAAGACAGCTTACAAAAGGAGCTGCATAAGACGTAAGATGATGTACCAAGTGATCAAAGCAGAGGCAAAAGTACTTATTCAACTGACTGATCTTAAAGTCCTGGATGGTGAACTTTTGCCAATGATTATTTTTTAAAAAAAAGTAGGGCAGTAGGGCCGTGCATTTACTCCTTTTATTTGTAATTACAATCATTGCTCCAACATTTGCTTATGGATAATGGAAAATAGATATAAATATATTTTTAGTAATTCTGTATGAATGATACTGGGTTTTGAAATCCCCCTCCTTGAACCGCCACTTTAACGTGGTGGAGGGGTTTGAGTGCCCGAATGAGCTTTGTTGAGCTATGTTGTTGGGGGCTTCATGCCTGGTAGGGTCACCCAAGGCAAACAGGTCCTTGGGGACGGATCAGACTATGAGCAGTTCAGAAGCCCTTTATGAAGACAGCAAGGCCAATTACGTTGCCCAGATTGGCGTTACCGGGGCCCCACCCTGGAGCCAGGCCTGGGGTGGGTGCTCGACAGCGAGCGTCTGGTGGCTGGGCCTTCCCCCACAGGACCCAGCCGGGCACAGCCCAAAGGAGCGACGTGGGGCCATCCTCCCGTGGACCCACCACCTGCAAGAGGCTCCATAGGGGGCTGGTGCAGGGAGATTTGGGCGACAGTCGAAGGCAGGGGCCTCGATGACCGGATCTCTGGACATGGAGACTAGCTTTGGAGACATTGTCATTTCATTGGGAGGGGAGGAGCCTGAGCTCGTGCGGGAGGTTGAGCATTACTGACTAGATACATTCGGCCTCACCTCTATGCACAGTTTGGGCTCTGGAACCCAACTCCTTGAGCGGGGCTGGACTCTCCTTTTCTCTGGCATTGCCTGCGGGGTGCGGCGGTGGGCTGGTGTGGGCCTGCTCATTGCCCCACAGCTCAGCTCCCATGTGTTGGAGTTCACCCTGGTGAACGAGAGGGTTGCGTCCCTGCGTCTTCGGGTCAGGGACAAGTCTCTCACTGCTGTGTCGGCCTACGGTCCGAACAGCATTGCAGAGAACCCGGCCTTCTTGGAGTCTCTGGGAGGGGTACTGGACAGTGCACCGACAGGGGACTCCATTGTTCTACTGGGGGTCTTCAACGCCAACGCGGGCAATGACAGTGACACCTGGAGAGGGGTGATTGAGAGGAACAGCCTCCCAGATCTGAAACCGAGCGATGTCCTGTAAGCCAAGGTGGCTCGGGCATCTATTCCGGATGCCTCCTGAACGCCTCCCTCGGGAGGTGTTTCAGGCATGTCCCACCAGGAAGAGGCCCCAGGGAAGATCCAGGACACGCTGGAGGGACTATGTCTCTCAGCTGGCCTGGGAACACCTTGGGGTCCCCCTGGAAGAGTTGGAGGAAGTGTCCGGGGTGAAGGAAGTCTGGGACTTAGACTGTTGCCCCCGCGACCCGGCCACAGATAAGCGGAGGAAAATGGATGGATCGAAGGGTTTTAAAACATGAATTGTAAAACAATGAGAATGCAGCACTCAACAACTACATACTACATCCGTACTGAAAGAAAACGTCACTTGAGTTGACAATGTTTTCAGAAGTACTCACAGTCTGGTTGGCAGAGGCAGGTTTCCTCCCTGCCTTATGCACAGTGAGTGTGATCACATAAATAAACTCTGGGTGAAGGTGGGTGCTGGGTATAGTCATTTTACTGCTGTTTCTGCCAAAGACTTGTTCAAAATGTTGGTCTGTGGAGTTCTGTAAAAACAAAAACACAAAATACGATAAAAATACAACAAAATACAATATTGGGTGATAATGACAAAAATTGATATGCCAGTATTTTTTTGTTAAAATAATTATCCTGATGTTAATTTATTGGCATTATTAGTCTCAGATATAAGCTTTAAAAAGGCAAATGTCTTGGTTGAGTGCAGAAATGTCACTTTTTATTATTTTTCAAAGAGTTCACAGCACATTCTGTTGATTTTTTAAGCAGACGAATTAGCCAACGTCTGCACTTCTTGAGGAGGTTGAGAGTGTTTGGGGTGGAGCAAGAAATAATGATGGCCTTCTATAGGGCGTCATTTGAATCCATCATTAGATATGGGATCATTATATGGTTTGGGAACCTGTCTGTTAAACTGAGAACTGAACTGCAAACTCTCGTTAAGAGAGCGGGGAAAATAATCCCACATCACTGCAAGCTTTATTTGATGAAACAGTGAAAAGGCAGGGTTTGAAAATCCTACAGGATGACGAGCACGTTTTGCACAGTGAATATGAAATATTGCCATCAGGAAGAAGATACAGGGTCCCAAACTGTAAAACAAATAGGTTCAAATTTTCATTGGTTCCCTGGTCAATTAAACTACTGAATAGTAGGTCTTAGCGGGTGTGTGCGTGTGTGTATGTGTGTGTGTGGGGATGCAACTTTTCTGTAGGGTTTTTATGTGTGTGTGTGTTTAAAACAGGTTGTACTAACAATGGCAGTCTTTTTATATGTTGCATGTTTCCTTTGTTCATGTATTATACATGTTTCTTATGTGTCTGTCTGCTGTGCTGTTTTTAGTGTTTATTATAAATCACACTCTCTCATGTCCAAACAAAATTTCTCTCCTGAAGAGACAATAAAGGCTTATCTTATCTTTTATTTTCAGTTTAGCTTTAGTTACTATAAATGAAATGTTCAATATTAAAATTTTGCATGTCAACAAAAAACTACAATATTATATTCAGATTTGTCTTAACATTTTATACAAGTACCTGTGTATGGACTGTCCAATCATACTGCAGTTCATTCTCCATGCCTGGTTCCACATCAGGGTCTTGGGACTGCCCTCCATCTAATACAAGGTCTCTGTTGCTGGGCCATGTTCGGTCTGAGCCTCCCTTGATGACAGCCACTAATGGTGAATGGACCACTGTAACACTGGTATTATGTTGGACATAAACTGGTGTCCCTTTAAAGAAAGCAGTAAAAAACAAGCAATATTGCCCCACATCCAGAGAGCGCTTCGGAAGCTGGAGGAAAGGTGAAGTTGCATCCACTTTGGCTTGGAATTTGGCTCTTTTTCCAGTAATTTTCAGGTTGGTGCAGGCAAAAATCTCCCATAAGTAAGTCGTTTTATAAGCGGAGCAACTGTTATGCACAATCGCTTCAAAGTAACTCGGTCCTGACATGGAAATAACACTATGACTTGGGACAATTGATATTTGCGGATTTGAACATTCAATTTCCCTTACATCCACAAAAAGTTGTTGTGAAATCTTGCTAACACTATTGAATACCGTAACCGTAACAACATATTTCCCTGCCTTGTAATAAGTATGACTGATTTTGCTTGAGTTTGTTAGCACTATCATACATGTGTCTCCAAAATCCCATTGATAATTCAAATTGCTTCCATTTGCTTTTGCAGTAAAAGTGGTAATGTAATTTTGAAAAATGTTTTCAAAATCACTGCTAAGGTCAATCGTCTTCACTGGCAGTTCCACATCAGCATTCTCGGTTAGCTTCTCACTGCATGCACCATTGCAAGCAACCACAGTTATTCTCAAAACGCCACTATTTGGTGGAGTAAAAACCACATCTTGTCCCAATAACGTTGTCTGTTCATATCCATTCATTTCAAATATCCATGTGTAGTTGATAGAGTATGTATTTTCAACGGTTGCTGTAAAAACAAGTCCTTTCAATGCTTCTAGAATCACCAAACAACAATTTACAAATCGCAAACCCTGAATGGGCTCATATATGACAACAGTAGTCGATACCTCAGCAATGCCAACCCGGTTCCAGGCTTTCATTATAACTAAATGTGTACCAATCGCAAGGCTAGATGTTGTAAACTCTTCGGCAAAATCGTAAGTCTTATTAACACCATTGGTTCTGAGTGTAATAACGTAGCTTACATTAGTTCCACGCAAAATAGTCGGTGTAAAAGTGACTCCATCATTAGCACACAGAGAGAACTTGCAAGCATTTAGAGCAAGCCCTTCAATTCCATCTTGTACTGTTAAATTGTCTGCAATCATCTTATAGCTAAGTCCATTGGAAACGTTTAATGATACAGAATAGATTCCATATTTCTGGAAAGTATGTGTAAAAATTTGGTCAAAAGTATTAAAATAGTATGAACTACCATCTTGAATTTTCCAATGCCAATGCAGGCTACTACCCTTCTTTACCTGCCCACTAAATGCAACGTGAGAATTCGTTTTGACATAAAATGGTGCCATCTTCCCACCAATTGTATAACTGACATCTTGAATTTCTTCTTGAACGACAAACATTTTAGAGACATTACTTTGGCTGAGGACATTTTGAACAGAAACTACAATGCGAACAGGGCCTAGCTTTGTAAAACTGCGAAAAAGGAATGGAACTTGTGTTTGGATTGGTGATTGATCTGAGCAGATATACCAAGAATAATGCAAGTCAGAACCCGCAAATACCACAACAGAAATATTAACCTGCTCTCCTAATGGTACAATGTATTTTCGTTCATCCATTTTGTCAACTTTTACACGTTCTATTGCTACAACAGTAATATTGCTTATAGCACCTCCTAGCTTGTTTTCAGCTCTCAATTCAATTTCTACTTCTCCTGGATTTTCAACCACCAACTGCAAAATTTCTGCTTCCACTGTAGTTCTAATACTTTCTCCATACTGCGTAACTAACCAGTTGTAAGTAACACTTGATCCTCTGCTAATAAAAACATTAAACTGAACTTCTTCATTAGTTGGTATGTACCTTAAATCAGTCAAACTAGCACAACCAATCTCCAGATCTGCAATTCTTTCATAAACATCAATAGTAATGGCCGCCTCCCTTGTGCTCACCAAATTCTGTGCTAAAACTTTAACTTGATACGTTCCTGGTTTAGCAAACGTGAACTTAAACTCATATGTTCCTTGCATGGTTGACGTTGCACCAAGCACAGTCCAATAATAGTTTGTGCTACTTATGGAACCACTAACTGCTGTAAAGATTGTTTCTTTGCCTGTTGATACATACAGTTGTTTTGTATGAATGGATAAATCAGAAACGGGAGGTAAAACGCTAACTTGAATACTTGCCAACTCTTGACTGACTAAATTACTAGCTTTTGCGGTGACAATGAATTGACCAGTAGACGCAAAAACATGTGACACATTCTTGCTGGTTTCCATTGGCGAACTATCTCCGAAGTCCCACTGAACAGTAACATTACTCCCATTGCAATTTGCAACCCAAAATTTCGTCTCAGAATGAATGATAATCGCTGATTTTGGGACATACTCCACGAAAAATGTTCCTACAGGTTTCTGAACTGTGATAAAAGATTTGCCCATCTTTTTACTAACGCTATTGCTAACCAAGACGGCTACTTCTTGAGTACTTTCCTTATTAAAGACAAAACACTTTTCATTGGATTCTGAGATGGAAGTAACTGCACCGTCCATCCACTCATACTGCAAACCATCTGGAATATTGGGATTAACTACAGCTTCAAAACAAGCTTCTACCCCAACTGCAACTACAGATTTCCTTTGCTTTAAATCTACATTGGCAATGGCGTTTTCAACACATAAATCTGCACTCAATGATGTACTTGAGACAAGACTAACTACTGTAAGATTCAGATTAAATAATCCTTGTTTTTTGAATAAATGGATTGTTGAAGAATTCCCAATCACTACACTTAAAGGCTTGCCATCTCCGAATGTCCAATGAAAAGTTAACGTAGAGATATTCCCATCCACCAGTCCTTCAAGATGGATAGTTTGTCCAGCCATGACACAGCCAGTTGGCAAAATACCACGGATTTCAAGCTTGTAGACTTCCACAATTACAAAATGATAGATTTCACTGACAAAATTGGAAACTGTAACGCCAACGGTATAGTTTCCTGGAGATTTGTAGATATGAGAAACCGAACCATGTCTAAGGTTGTCTTGGTACGATCCATCCCCAAAGTCGAACTTCCAGTTGAGGATTGTTCCAGTTTGAGCATCTGCTTTAAAATCCATTGGTGTGTTCATTTCAGTCGGTCCACTGTAACTGATAACTAATCCAGTGATTTTTTCCATAATTTCCACCAATATCCAGGAATTCACAACTGAAACGCTATTATTGGCTGATACGGTTATATTGTAGTGTCCGGGAGATCCAAATGCATGAGTAATTTTGTTGTTGAGGACCGCACTGGAACTATCACCAAAGTCCCAAGTGTAGAGAATATTGTTTGATTTAGGTTCAGTGGAAGCTTCCAGAAGGAAAATCTGGTTGACAGCGGGCACCACAGGGGAGGTAGTAATAATGATCTTTTGTAATTTATCTCGAACACTAATCTTGTTTGAAAGTTCCAATTTTGAATATTGGTTGACAACTTGAACCGTCACAGTAAAGTCATCTAGAAAGACAAAGAAAATGAACAGTGTAATCAACAATCCACATACTGACAAAATTAATATCTCAATAGTTTTCAGTATCCAAATATTCAATAGTATTGCAATAATTATATTCAGACGATCAATCCATCAGAAAACTTTAGACTGTATGGATATATATATACCTGACCAGAGAGAAACGAAATTTCGATTCACTGTATGTTGAACACATATGGCAGAATTGACAATAAAGCTGACTTTGACTTTGACTTTGATATAGCTAACCTGCTCGCCACGTTCCAAATAGGAAGTGGCTTTTGGATTTAAAATATTTACTCTGTTTAATCCTACTCTACACTATTTTGCTGCCAAACACTACACTATTCCCTGCCAAACTACTGGACATTTGCTATGATACTCGCGGTCGGAATTCCAAATATAGAAATTGGCTCCAAATTATAGGAGACGTCACACTCACTTAGTCCAGATTACAATATTAGTTTGTTTCGATTTTCATTTTAAATAATCTGTTTTGTTATTAATAGAATCATATTTTATTGTATTTTCACAATACAGTCTATTTTAACCCACACTCCTCTAACAGTAATACTAAACAAGAAATATTATAATAAAAATGCTATATGATATACAGTAGTTGACATTGCTTTAATCAGTCGCAATACCTTATAGCCTAATTCAGGCAAAGTAGGGTGTGTTTTGCATCGCTAATGATACAACCTTTATGTCCGTGGGCAAACACGAACATGATCATCTTCAACTTTCACTTACAGAACATTGTGGTTTTCTAGTTTTAAAGGGACAGTGTGTAGGATTGGTGGCGCATTGGTGGATGGTGGGTATTGCAATTCCTGTTCTAGCTACGGCAGACCTCGAGGGTCACCGGGGCGCGCCGTAACGCAGACAGCTCGGCGTACCCGGAGGTGGGTTCACCGGCAGCCGCGCACGAACCGCACGCGTGAAGCGCACCCGGCGCTGTGCGCGGGTGGGGGGAATTGGGAACCGGACCGCGGAGGGTGGAGGGCGGTCTGAACCCGAGGTGCGGGCCCACGCTGCAACAAAGCCCCAGCTGCGGTAGGTACTATGTCCTTCTTCTTTTGCTCTTAGATGAAGGTGCTTGCTCCTGCGATGTATGTGCGGAGTAAATGTGATCCGGCAACATGCTTGTCGTTGTTTATCCAAACGCGTACTATCTCGTGTGAAAACCACGAGCCCTTGCCGACAACTACTGTATAAAGAAAACGGCGAAGGCGGAGCCCAAATGTCCTTCTGCGGCTCTCGTAATCAAAATGGCTGCCTCTATATGGGGAAGATCCCCCCTTTTATGCAGGTATATCTAAGTCCAACAGAATACTTTGATTTCATGATGGAAGTGAAAAGGCTTGGAAAACAATGTATTTTTGAATGGGTATCTTCAATTTCAGTAATTAACGGGTAAAAATCTTACACACTGTCCCTTTAAGCAACTTTTTGAAGTTGAAAATGGATGGACAAATGTGAGGCCAAAATGTAAGAAAGTGGAAGAATGCAAATATGCTTACTTGGTTCGTTGAAGGTATAGTTCAAAGAGTCCAAGATGCCTGTTACTTTAACCTCACTGTCCACCAGACCTTCCATCTTCTCACAAAGGGCAGAATGACTATGGATTATACTACTGCCTCTGCTGTCATTGAAATCCCATCTAAACAATGAACAAATTGAAATTAGTTTAAATTCTCTCTCTCTTTTTTTTTTACATCTTGAAGAATATGAACCTGAATTTCAGAGGCAGGGAGACATCAACATTGACCTTCAAACTGAACAGTTGTGTGGAGTCGACAGCCATAATCTCACGGAGAGACATGAACTCAAGGCTGGAAAATGGTATCACCTCTTCAGCGGAGAGCAGGAAGGACCGGATTTGTGAACTGACTGGGTTGGATGCTGTAACCTAGTAAAGATAATACATACACATATTGTAACATTGGAACATATTGCTAACTTTCTTCAATCTATGTTGGAGACTTTATGATCTCTAGATTATCCAGCCGAGATTGATGGAGAACCATCTTCCTATGACAAATGCTAATTTACTAGCTTATGTAGCACGTGTACTTCCAAAGAAAAAATCAAATTCTTTATTCTGATATTAAATTCAATTTGTATTCAACTCAACAATGTATCTTGCAGGCTACCTTGTTATTAGGGATGAGACGAGATCTCTTTATCTTCCGTCTTTACATTTCAATGAAAGGGTTACGCGCCTCACTCAAGCTCTGAAAAGTTGCGCCTCTTTGAGCAGCTGCAGCTAAAAGACTCCTCCACATAGAGACGTGTAGCTCACACAAAGTACACTTTAAAATCTGCCACAGTTTTTATTTTGTAGTGATAGGATGAATATTGACACAAATAAGCAGTGCTAAAGAGAGAGTGCAAAGAAATATTTAGATGTCCTTCATCCATAACTTAGAGAGCAGAGCAGTGTTGGGCATGTTACTTTAAGTAATTAGTTATAGTTACTAGTTACTTCTCTCAAAAAGTAACTGAGTTACTCCACTATAAAAGTAAATAGTCACTAGGGAAAGTAACTATTGTGTTGCACCAAACGTGGACAAATTCTCTGGGACATAATGTACACTCAACATGTACATTTTTACCTTAGTGAGGTCAAAGTAGTGGCTGTAATTCCACCTCGAAAACGCCATCTTTCCCTGTGACTCCGGTCTCGCCATCTCTAATAGTTTGTGTGTGTGTACTGCTCTGTGCTGGGTTTGTGTGTTTGTGTGCTGGATGTCTCTGGTTGGCTTAAAGGAAAAGTAACGTTATTTTACAATCTGAGCCTTCTTTCGGTAATAAAACAAGTCGTTTGACTCACCCATAGCACGTTCGTGTCATTTGGAGCTGTTTGGTGAAAGTTATGTTGTAGCGTATCCGTTAACATGAGTATTCGGGGCATTACTTTGCGGTCTCCAAATAACACAAACTTTAGCACTTTTCAAATCATAGAAGCCCGATGTCTGAATGTAAGATTTCGTTTGAAGCAAAAGTGGCCTGTAATCCGAGATTTAGCCATAGTTTCGAGTAGATGAGGACGCCAGTGCGCATGCGCGGACTGTGCTATCAGCTCCCGGGACCCAAACATGAAACGCAAAGCTGAAAACTATGGATAAATCTCGGATTACAGGCCACTTTTGCTTCAAACGAAATCTTACATTAAGACATCGGTAACAGCGTAACAATAGAAAAAGTAATTACACATATCCATCCAATAGACATATTGTATATTGAGTATACTGTAATAATCAGTAGTGTTGCAAGTGGGGATTTACACAGGTGTTTATAGACCTGTGTGTTTTAAAGGTCCCATGGCATGACATTTTCACTTTCTGAGGTTTTTGAACGTTAATGTGAGCTCCCCTACCCTGTTTAGGCCCCCCCCCATGGTTAAAAGTTGTGAAATGTCTAAACTGAGCATTTGCGATCCTTTTCTGCGTTACAAAAAATCGGAGCTCAAACGGGCGATTTTGAACAAGGCACCTTATTGACGTCAGATCGAAAAAAGAAATGCAAATGCAGTTCCACCCCCGTCTGTCTGTACTCAGCGTCTCTGTAAATCACGCCCAGAGAGTTTGGACTGCGAATGCGCTAGGCAATGCGAAATGCGTTTTTTTTTAGTGCTGTCAGGCGATTAAAAAAATTAATCTAATTAATTACATGATTTGTAATTAATTAATCTAATTAATCACATTTTTTTAAATATATTTTTTTAGGTGGTTTATTGTGCTCTCCCACAGTGCAAAAAAGGTGTCAAATGTGTGATTTATAGTGGTACAGTGAAAAGACTGCAGACTTCCCCTTCAAGTCTAAGTTTTTCACTCACTCTCTTTGTCTCCACTGTAAACATGACAAGACTGCTGTACACCCCCATTCCCCCTCCCACATTATGTAACATTCATTGGAAAGCTTATTTACACCATTCCACTATTACATGGCAAATACATATTTCTGGTGCCAAAAGGTGAGCACGTACAGCAGCTTTCATGCAACGTCAATAAATAATATTGTAATGACCTGGGTTAATGGTGTCTGTGCCTTTAAGGGGTTGGCTGTTGGGCGCATGCGTGGGACAGGTGTTGGACTGTTAATGTTGAGTGAGTCCGAAGTTCTGTTTAATAAAGTTAAGACTAAGAGAAGCCTGGAGTCATTACAATATACAAGGCTTCAAATATACAGAGAATACAAATAATTGTGTGTAAATTACTCATGGCTCACATGAGCCCCGGAACCCGTGAGGAGGATTTAAACTCCCGGTGTGGACCATCGCACCACAGGAGGAGGGAGGAGGCAGCAGCGCGGGGTGAGTAAATGATCGGGTTTAGCGTGATTTAGCGTGATGGGCAAAACTGACAGTCAAAACTTCTAAGTGTGCAGCCTTAGTCGC
The DNA here is from genome assembly GCA_036785185.1 of Paratrypauchen microcephalus. Taxonomy (NCBI): domain Eukaryota; kingdom Metazoa; phylum Chordata; class Actinopteri; order Gobiiformes; family Gobiidae; genus Paratrypauchen; species Paratrypauchen microcephalus. The sequence continues at coordinate 1,863,645 of JAVJIX010000075.1, forward strand.
GACAGAACACGCTGGAGAGGTTATGGGAATTGAAAATGGTTAGGGATAGGGAAACGGGCTCGTGTGTCTTCACGTGCTCTCCCCTATTAGAAGTGCATTCGTCTCTGTTTGCCGACCAATGGTAGCACGGCATTTCTCATCGCGTCATCGCTGTCCAGGGACAAGAGAGACCTGCTCCGTCACGTTTTTATCAATAAACTCGCCGTTCAAAGGCCCCGCACGCCAAATTTAAAATGCGCGCGCATTGAATTGCCGCTCATAATTAATTGCGTTAATTTTTATAACGCGTTAATTAGCAGTGTAATTAATTAATCTAATTAACGCGTTAAACTGACAGCCCTAGTTTTTTTATTTGCCTGGAGGCACGTCCGAGTGTTTCTAGGCTCAGAAGTCCTTTATCTGAGCCTCTGGACCTTTGAACAGCAGTGGTTTAATTTTATTTTATGTGGAAATGTGTTTATTTTTCAATGGAACGCTTCAAATCTCTCCCCCGTGCAAAAACAAGGAAATGGATCAGCTGAGGGCTCAGAGCGAGACCGGAGCGTTTGGCCACGCCCCCACCCTCTACTATTGGCCAGCTCTTTTCTCCTCATTTGCATTCAAGCAACAACGCCCATTATGACCTGTTCTGAGGGAGAAAAAATACTCTTTCTCATCTTATCTCTGTTTCTCATGCACTGAGTGTTGATTTTGAAGAAGGATTCATTTACAGTATTGGGGAACCATTAAGGAGCAATATAAAAGCATCAAGAAGTACCATGTCATGGGATCTTTAAGAATATGCATTAGGTTATTAAAAGCAAATGAGGAAAATTACTTACTTTGATCATTTTTGTTTCTAGATCAGATTATAGCAAATTATATCAAAATCTTGTCTCATTCTCGTGGATCGTATCTCGTGTCTCATCTCTTGAAAATTCTGTCTCGTCCCACCCCTATTTGCCATACATCCAAGCACAACTATAAGCTTACTTTGAGTTGGTATTGAGCCACTTTCTTCAGAATGACATTATACGTTGCTCCTTCATGTGCTGAGTCACTGAGGTCGTCCATCACCCATGTGAAATTTACAGAGGTCCCACTCTCCACTTTGGCTGCAAACATCTGCAAGTGAAAAGCCTATAGTGAGTACAGCAACAAAAAAAGCCTCAGTCGAATTTTAAGACTACGAAAAAATCCTGTATTTAAATTGTGCTAAAGTGAATCAAGATTAAGATAAGATAAGATAAGACTTTATTGATCTCACACAGGAGAAATTTACTCGCCACAGTAGCTCCAGGACAATTGGACAGGAGGGAAAAAGTGCATGCAGGCAGGGAGGGGATAAAGTAAGTAATAAATAGTGCAAATAGTAATATGTAATAATAATAATAATAATGGAAAATAGTAATAATGATAATAGTAACAACAAGCATCAACATGAAAAGGAGGATATTGCACGTCTGGCCTATATGTTAGAATTATACAGTCTGATGGCGGTGGGGATGAAGGATCTGCGGTAGCGCTCCTTCTTGCACTGGGGGTGCCTCAGTCGGCTGCTAAAGGAGCTGCTCAGCTCCTCAATAGTCCGGTGCAGAGGGTGAGAGGTGTCGTCCTTAATGGACATGAATTTGGCCAGTACCCTCCTCTCAGCCACCTCCTCTACACGGTCCAGAGGACAGCCCAGGACAGAGCTGGCCCTCTTAACCAGCTTATTCAGTCTTTTTCTGTCCCGTTCTGTGCTGCTCGGGGCCCAGCAGACGACAGCGTAGAGGAGAGCAGAGGCCACCACAGAGTCATAAAAAGTCTTGAGCAGAGGCCTGCTCACTCCAAAGGAACTCAGTCTCCTCAGGAGGTGGAGGCGACTTTGGCCCTTCTTGTACAGGGCGTCAGTGTTGTGGGACCAGTCCAGTTTATTGTTGAGGTGAACACCCAGGTACTTGAAACTGTCCACAGTCTCTATGTCCTGCCCCTGGATGTTCACCGGTGAGTGAGGTAGTGGTCTCCTCCTGAAGTCGATCACCAGCTCCTTTGTCTTACTAGTGTTAAGGCACAGGTGGTTGCGCCCACACCAGTCTACAAAGTCACTGATGACCGAGCGGTACTCCAGCTCGTTCCCGTCAGACACACAGCCCACAATGGCCGAGTCGTCAGAGAACTTCTGGAGATGGCAGCTGTCTGTGTTGTAGGTGAAGTCCGAGGTGTATATGGTGAAGAGGAAGGGTGAGAGGACAGTACCCTGGGGGGCCCCCGTGCTGCATACTACCACCTCTGACTCACAGCCGCGCAGCCGCACGTACTGTGGACGGTCAGTGAGGTAGTCGATGGTCCAGGCAGCGAGATGTCCATCCACTCCCGCGTCCTCCAGCTTCCCCCGCAGCAGCGCCGATGTTAGATGTTATATAATAATTGCTGTCTTCTAGTTTGCGTTTTAAAAGTATACAGCTTGAGAGAATAAAGGATATTAAAGTAAAAACTATAGATTTTCACTCTAATTTATAACGCGTGAAAAGTCCCTCAGTCGTCCAGGTAGAATCCATGATCAAAGGAGAAGAACGTTTCGCCGCTCGTCCGAGAGGCTTCGTCAGCTCGTCAGAGCGTCAGAGCTGACGAAGCCTCTCGGATGAGCGGCGAAACGTTTTCAACCAAACAAACTTTGTCCAGTTGACAAATTGAACTTCTCCTTTGATCTAATTTATAACGGAAAATAGAATACTAAAACAGCATACAACATTAAAAAAAACACATAAAAAATAAGTACATGTGATATGGTAATAAAGCAGTTACAAAATCTGCATAAGTTCAGTGATATGTATCTCTGCATATGATATTTTTCAGAGGTATCGATACTAGAAAGGTGACATTCACAGGACGGGAATGAACCTTTCCTGAATAGCTTTAAAATAATCTTGAGCCGTATCAGAACAAGTATAAGAGCACATAGACTAGTACACGCCCATGGACCACTATGGAACGAAGTCCTGAAGGATTACACAGATATAAGATCACATGGGAATATAAAAGAAAGTACTATCATTTAATGCTGAAAATGACATTCTATTGTCTAAAGAAAGAGTGTTTTTCATTGTAATTGAGGTTTCAGAGTCATTACTGAGTATTAAAGATCCCATGACATGGTATTTCTTGATGCTTTTATATGGCTCCTTAATGGTTCCCTAATACTGTAAATGAATCCTTCTTCAAAATCAACACTCAGTGCATGAGAAACAGAGATAAGATGATAAAGAGTAATTTTTCTCACTCTGAACACTCTATAATGGGCGTTGTTGCTTGAATGCAAATGAGGAGAAAAGAGCTGGCCAATAGTAGAGGGTGGGGGCGTGGCCAAACGCTCCGCTCTCCGCTGTAGCTCACAGCTGATCCATTTCCTTGTTTTTGCACGGGGGGAGAGATTTGAAGCATTCCATTGAAAAATAAACACATTTCCACATAAAATAAAATTAAACCACTGCTGTTCAAAGGTCCAGAGGCTCAGATAAAGGACTTCCGAGCCTAGAAACACTCGGACGTGCCTCCAGGCAAATAAAAAACGCATTTCGCATTGCCTAGCGCATTCGCAGTCCAAACTCTCTGGGCGTGATTTACAGAGACGCTGAGTACAGACAGACGGGGGTGGAACTGCATTTGCATTTCTTTTTTCGATCTGACGTCAATAAGGTGCCTTGTTCAAAATCGCCCGTTTGAGCTCCGATTTTTTGTAATGCAGAAAAGGATCGCAAATGCTCAGTTTAGACATTTCGCAACTTTTAACCATGGGGGGGGGGGGGGGCTAAACAGGGTAGGGGAGCTCACATTAACGTACAAAAACCTCAGAAAGTGAAAATTTCATGCCATGGGACCTTTATGTCCATTCCTTAGTGTCGAAATTTTGTTTTCGACACTAAGGAAGTTTTTGAGTTTGAAAAATACATACATAAAATGAACTTCACATAATTATTTCTTCTACCTGCACACATGTTTAAGTTAAAAGTAGGCCTATTTTCAAAATGTAGATTACCTGTGCTGTATTCACAATGATCCTGGTGCATCCATGTGGTTCAAGACTCAGTCCAGTCACAGCTTCATACCCCAAAACTTTCACTTCCAAACTTTCCGATGTCTTTGAATGCACCACCGTAATACTCATGGTCTGTTCCCCCACTGAATGCACCATCAAGGTCGCAGAGGAAAACCAAGCATTTTTGGATCCAACACAATATGTCAACGTTTGCGCTACTTCTTTGGGACAAACTTGTACAAATTCAACATCTGACTGGAGCACAGGACCAGACCATAAACTTCTAGCATCATCTCCAAACTCGATCTTTACCACAACAAGAATCGGGATGTTAATTTGAACATGAATTTTGTTGTTCGCATCTGGCGCTGGATGGATGACCGTTAAACCAAATGGGGGATGAAAATCTGGAACAGGAGTAGCTATATCAGAGAATGTTGTCGTCTCAGTATACACAAATTCTGTTCCGTGGTGAAGCGTGTCTATGTATGTTATCTTGAGATCGCAAATGACATCATCAACCCATTGAGCGCCGTCGGGCAGTGACGTGAGACCACCTTCAAGCCAGCCCCAGTTCAGCGCGCTTAGGGACATGTAGCTTTGGCGCCAGGGGGAGTCCGGAGAGGATAAGGGAGAGATGCAGTGGAGGAAGGATCCAGAAGGGCGGGTGTGTTGGATGGCCACGACGTCATCTGGATACACCATGATTGGTTTGGAGGAGAGAAGCAACTGAAGAAGAATTATTTTAGAGGTAAATTGATACAAAAATGTGAAAGTAATGGTACACACAAGTGAAAATACAGTGTGGGATTGGGAACAATGCAAAACGAAAAGTGACACATTTTGGAAAAAATACAGTTTTCTCATTACCTAATTGTCTCCGTTTAGATGTTACTTTGTTTGGAATTTGCCAAGTATGTCAATAAATGTAACTATTTACAGAGAAGCAGGTGGTGCTACCAGGTCAGATCTCTGGTGAGGCGACTCATCTCACAGTAAGAATACTTTTTTTTCAAGAGAGCATAAATTTAAAGCACCTTTTTTCAAGCTATACTGGGGACTATTCCAGGCAAACCAATAACATATCCAGGGAGACAAGCAGATTGCTTACTTTTCCCCTTATGCAATGCAACTTTAAAGAAGCAATATAGTAATATATAAATATAAACGTCATGCATTTCAGTTCAATTTTTGATCTAAACTTATAGGAACTATGAACTATATGATTTGTTTTCAGAAAAAAAAATACACATAATTTCTATTTAATTTAAACATAAATCCATTCATTCATTGAAAAAATTGGTAGAACAAGAACAAGTTTGATATTATTTTTTCCCAAACATCCTGTATTTGCTAACAAACTGTATTTGCTCAACAGAAAAGTGTGTCTTTACACTTACACTGAGCGTAGTTGGGTGGGGACTGGCGCTTACAGTCAGGGGTAGGTCTGCTGCCAGGTGGTACAGGGGTGTGCCCGCAGAGGAGGGGTGCCTGGGTGGCAGAATGAACCCTCGCCTTTGGGCTGCAGGGTCATAAGGACTACAGGGCCGGGTGCTGGGTATGCAGGTCTCCAGCAGGGGGCACCAGTGCAGAGCCAGGCCACAGCCACCAGTGGTGTTACAAAGAGGCACAGCAGAGCAGGCACTGAAGGGGTTCAGCAGAGATATGCAACCTGACAACAGACAATTACGATCTTTACATAACTAATGCTGGAGTTGACAGAAAAAAAACAAAAAACAAAAAAGAGCTACATATTCATATACATATAAACTATAAATCCTTATGCATTCTGGGCATCCTCATTATTCCCCGCAGTGAGTTTATACTGTAAGAGCTTATCACCACTCTCAGAGATAGGGCTGGGCGATATGGAGCAAAAAAATCGATATACGATATATATCTCGATATCTTTACAGGAAAAATAACCCTTCAAAAACTACTGCAAAAACAAATATGCCAAATTCCACAAGGTCTTTTTTATTGAAGTGCAATTGAAGCGCAAGTCATGTAGGAACAAAGTGCTTCTGCAACATTAAACAAAAATCCCTGTATAGAAAAATAATTTAACTGTAAAATAAAGTAAGAAATAATATATATTGCCTAATTTTTATTCAAAAACTCGAGCTCATCTTTACATTAACACTCTTAACCATAGGATAACCATGAGCTCCTTTAGCAGAGGAAGCTCGGGAGGTTCCTTATTTTAATAAATCCATGTTCCTTATTTTAATAGATCCATCTATTCCTCACCAGTGGTCAGGAGCTCTGATGTTTCCCACTGCGCAGATCAAACCAAACGTTTCCAAATACGATTGTACAAGTTTTACACTGCAGCAGATTAATTTTAAATCATCTGCATAAATAAACTTTACATTACTAAACTTTACAACATACAGGGGGTCCTCGGGTTACGACGTTGATCCGTTCTTAAGATGCGTCGTAACCCGAATTTCGTCGTAAGTCGGATTTTGCCTTTGATCTTCCAACCAAAGCACCAATAACCTTTCCATCTCAATAATTAGACCACTACGCTGCTTGGTTATCACTGTCGCTTTCATACAGTAGGAGCAGATCAGAGCCCACATCAGGTACTTCCGCCCACATTGGGCACGCACACGAGGCCGTCTTCTTTGCCCTACAACCACAACAAAGCGTATTCTTCCGCCGTGCGCCGCGCGCCGTTCGCGTTTGTTTACATCTCTTACCACGCTAAACCGCGTAAGACGGAATGACGCGTAATATATACATATTTTTTTTAATGGGGGCGCGTTCGTAACCACGAAACGTCGTAACCCGAGACCGTCGTAATCCGAGGACCCCCTGTATAAACCATAACTACTATAGAGCCACTTCAGCCCGTCTGAGATAATGTGTTTAATGAGATTATCATGTGTTTAATGAGATTATAATGTGTTTAATGCCGCTTTGCGAACATATGTTTACGTTTTATAGAAACGAAACATAACACCACATGGCTCATTTGCATAAAAAAAAAAAAAAAAAAAAGCGCCTTAAACCCAAAGTATGGAGCGAGTTGTCCTAATTTTTATTTTATTATTTTGAGAGGAGTTCTGTATCCTCCGGGATGTTGTGGCGCCGCACGTGAGGGGGAGGCGGGGGTGAGCGGGAGCGCGCACAGCACAGAGAAGGCAAACAAGCAAAGAGGCTAAATCAGAATGAAATATAAACATTATATCAATATATACAATATGTCAAAATCCATATCGAGTTTAGCAAATATCTCGATATATTTTAAATATTGAGATATCGCCCACCCCTACTCAGAGACCAGAGTTTTGCCGTTATATTAAAGCTAACACTTATTATCTGACAGTAAAATCATTAAACCGTTGGATGTAGACCATAAACATCCTTAGGGGATTAATAAAGTACCACCATGTTTAAAAGCTCAAAAGTCAACGTTTGTGTATGTATATATAACATGTATAGGCCGATTCAGCTCAGTCAGTGAAACCAAAACAGACAATATAACAGACACATAGAGGCACATAGAGAAAAGTGACTCGTCTGTACCTGGTGGTACGAGGTGGAGGTCAGGGCTGCAGTAGGGCCGGAAGATCTGGACTCGAGCCTGGGTCACCACTGCACTGGGCTGGACCACCAACTCCACAGAGGACAGCTGGCCAGCATGACTGAACCATAGGCCTGGGAACAGCTGCATCTGGAACACAAGCAGTATGAAGATATCAGATTATACTAAAAGATGAGATTCAGAAATCCCTAACACCGCCTTTGTTGAAAGCTCCATGTGCAAAACTAAGTACCTTTGCATACCTACCTAAGTACCATGTGGAAAACTAAGTACTAAGTACTCACAAACAAGGAGTACCACTCAGACCCATTATATGTAGCGTTGACTCCATCACATACAATGTGGCCAAACACCTAAAAACCATCCTGGCTCCTCTGGTGGGTAACACGGAGCATCACATCGAGAATACAGCCGAATTTGTGAACAAAGTCAAGTTTCTCCAGTTTGACCGGGATGAAACAATGGTTTCCTTTGATGTGACCTCTCTTTTCACTTGTATCCCTACATCAGTAGCGGTGGAGGCAGCAAGAAAGAGACTACTCCAGGATACCAAGCTAGAAGAGAGAACCAAACTTTCACCCAACCAAATCTGCCAATTGCTGGAAATTTGTTTAAATACCACTTATTTCCAGTTCAGAGGAAACTTCTACAGGCAAATCCATGGCTGTGAAATGGGCTCACCGGTCTCCCCTATCATGGCTAATTTATACATTGAACAATTTGTGCCTTGGCCTCATATCCAGGCACTCCACCCACACATTGGTATTGTTATGTGGATGATAATTTTTCAAAAATCAAAATTCATGATTTGGATCCTTTTACTGCACATATTAATTCTGTAGATCCAAACATCAAATTCACTCGTGAAGATGCCAAGGACAACACATTGGCTTTCTTAGATTGTGCAGTAACGATAGGAGGAGACCGGCGACTCCAAGTAGAGGTTTTCAGGAAGCCCACACACACAGACCAATACCTGCTTTTTGATTCACACCATCCACTGCAGCACAAACTAGGAGTTATTCGGACATTACAACACAGGGCCCAAGTGGTTCCTACAAGCACAGAGGGTAAGGAGAAAGAAGAACAACATGTTCAGAAAGCCCTCTCTGTTTGTGGATACCCTAAATGGGCTTTCAACAAAACTAAGAGACAAGGACAAGAAACAAGACAACAGAGAATCAGAACCCAGGAGGAAGGGTGTAACCATTCCTTACCTGGCCAGCGTTTCTGAAAAACTACAGAGGATTTTCAGACAATATGAAATCCCAGTCTATTTCAAACCCACAAACACTTTAAAGTGATAGTTCAGTTTTTTTTATGTGAATCTGATTGGCATCCCCTTCAGAAGTGTTGTGTATTAACACTGGATTACCACTGACAGTGTCCTCTGAGCCGAGTTCTGTCCCGGTTCTGGCGCTAACGTAAGTAGATCTGAAAGTAGGTTCACTTGTAAACATCGCCACTTACAAGTGAACAGGCTAATAATAATAATAGGCGCGCGGTGATAAGACTCGGAAGAAAATAGCACCAAGTGATTTAGACTGCTGACTTTTTCATGTGCAACTGTTTTCTGATGCAAATATATCACTTTTTGGACAAATATTGTTTTGAGAAGAAAAACAAGCTTTATTAACTGTCCCCGCTAACTTGCCGGACCTACTGTTATTGTTACGTTATTAACTTACTCATTTAAGCGCTCGGCGATCTTCAAATGTTCGACATGATCATGTTTTCAACAGTTGTTTGTTCTGGGCTTCTTATGTCCCCCATGCACGCGCCTTGGGCAGGACTGGATAGGCCTGGCTGAAGTTAGCGCTGCTGAGGGGCAGCTGAACTGCGTTAGTCTAAGTTGCCGCTTCTTCAGGTGAGGCTTAACACTTAGGCGCTGCTATGTTTACCAACGTTGATGGAATACCCCCCAGGTCATGTCCAGAGGTGTGAAAACACCCAATATGGTCCTGAATGGCTATGCTAACAAGACCCCACACAGAAACTGAAAACAAATAGGTGTGATAGTTTCATAGTAATTTCATTGTAGTTAGCTCCTCCCTGCAGCTAGTTATAAGCAGTGTCCACCAGCACTCTAGCCAGAACTGAAGAAGTAGCTTGGATGAGCTGCGAAACGTATTTGACCAAACAAACTTGTCCAGTTGACAAACTGAATTTCTCCTTTTGCCATAAGTACCTTTTGAATAAAGAAAAGACACGTGGAGGGCTGCAGTGTCAGTTTAAATTAGACCACAGCACCAAATATACAATTGAAGCATTTTGAATGTTGCTATTATCATGAAAACTCATCCTTACTCTGAGTGGGCTTGCATCTCCACAAACCTGACTCTCATTTGGCACGGGAGAAGTGTCTCCTACTGCTTGGTTCCATGGATATGTACCTTTGACTAAAATATTCCAGAGTATGTCATACAACTCCATCTCCAACTCTATTTCCATAAAAAGTGTTACTGAGCGTGGTTCTATTTCCATGAAATAACATATATCTTTAATATTGCCACCATAATTGTGAGCCCTTTAATTTTGACAAATAAAAATCTAAATATATAATGGGAATTCTTAACTGTCCTCCTGGTAAATTTTTAGATGCAAACCCTGTCATTAAAAAGTATAATCCTAACAGGCTTACCTCCACAGTATTTTGGGTCACATCAGCTGGCCTTGAGAGCACGTGGACTTGTGTTTGTGCATAGACTCCACTCATGAGGACCAGGCCAGTCAGGAAGCTGTCTGGGGACGGCAACACATCTGCACAGCACAAATCAAGAGCACAGGACAGATAATCCCCTCCAAAAGTATTGGAACAGCAAGGTAAATTCTCTTATTTTTGTTGTTCACTGAAGACATTTGGGTTCAAGATCAAAAGATGAGTATGAGACAAGAGGTCAGAATGTGAGCTTTTATTCCCTGGTATTTACATCTAGATGCGTTAAACAACTCAGGACATACCAACCTTTGTTTAAACCCACCCATTTTTCAAGTTGAGCAAAACTATTAGAACATGTGACTGACAGGTGGTTCTCATTGACCAGGTGTTGCCTTTAAGGTTGGTTGTTCGAGAATTAAATAGCTCTGCATGACTAGCCTATTTCTTGGCTGCAGGGCTGCATTTCTTGTTAAAGAGCATAAACCAAAATGAAGACCAGAGACCTGTCTGTGGGAGAAAAGTTAGCCATTTAGAAACTGAGAAAAGAGGGAAAATCAATCAGAGAGCTTGGACAAACATTGGATAAAGCAAGCACAACAATTTGGAATATCCTGCAAAAGAAAGAAACTACTGGTGTTCTGATTAACAGACATCAAACAAGTCAGCCAAGGACACCAATAGTAGTTGATGAATATTTTGTGAGCTGTAAAGAAAAACCCCAAAACAACAGTAAGTCAAATCACTAATGACCTCCACAGTGTTCGAAGAAGACTCCGAGAGCAGAAGTACAGAGGCCATACCACAAGATGCAAACCTCTTATCAGCTGTAAGAATCGGAAGGCCAGATTGGAATTTGCAAAAAAGTACAGAGATGAGCTCCACAAGTTCTGCAACACAATCCTATGGACTCATGAGACCAAGATTAATCTCTACCAAAGTGATGGAAAGGCTAAAGTGTGGACATGGGAGGAATTTTATCATGCAGCAGGACAATGACCCTAAGCACAATGCCAACAAAACAAAGGACTTCATCAGGGGAAAAAATGGAAGGTTTTACACTGGCCAAGTCAGTCACCTGACCTTAACCCGATAGAACATGCATTTCACCTCCTGAAGAGGAGACTGAAGGGAGAAACCCCAGGAACAAACAAGAACTGAAGGAAGCTGCAGTAAAAGCCTGATTCCATCAACAGTTTGGTGATAACAATGGGTCGCATGCTTCAATATCAATGGGTCGCCTCTCCACAGATCTGACCTGTAACTTGCTCTGGTTTGTCTCCATGATGATAGAAAGATTTAAAACCATACTGTGAAACATTCCAGACAAAGCAATAACATCTCCATGGAGAAAAGCTTATGACTGACCCTCCACCAGAAAAGTTACACAAAGCACCTTTTAAGCTTTTTTAAGTTTGAATTCATGGATTTACTCATTTACAGGTAGTTAAATCATTGGTTTAGTCTCACCTGTCAGGAGTTTCTCACAGAGGAAGCGGTATTGTCCATCACACGCAGATTTCCTGTCTCTTCCCAGTATTCCTAAAGTCATCTGTGTGCACATTCCCCCTGTTTGTCCTCTGTCCTGTTGTGATGGGGTCAGTCCACTCTGTGTGCTCTGTACCCATATCCATTCACTGTCCTTTCTGTGCAAAAAAGTGCAAGAGTTAAGAGTATAAGAGTTATAACTTTTATAATTCCTCAGTTCTTCCTCTATGTACTATAACCGGCTGGTTAGTTCAACTGGTTAGACTTTCCCTGGGGGGACCTGAGTTCAAATCCCCCCTCCCCCCGGCAATGAGCAAGCCAGTGTGGGTCCTTGGGCAAGACCCTTCACGGTACTGCACCCCGAGCGCCGAAAAAGATGACTGCTCACTGCTCCTGAAAAAGGATGGGTCAAATGCAGAAGTCAAATTTCTCCCATGTGTCATTGTGTGTGAGACCAAATAAAGGCTTAATCTTAATCTAAACTGTACTAATACTACAATATATTGTGTGTGTGTGTGTGTGTGTGTATATATATATATATATATATATATATATATATATATATATATATATATATATATATATATATATATATATATATATATATATATATATATATATATATATATATATATATATATACACATACGATATTAGGGCTGTCAGTTTGAACACATTAATTAGATTAATTAATTACACTGCAAATTAACGCCTTATAAAAATTAACGCAATTAATTTTGAGTGGCAATTCAATGTGCGCGCATTTTAAATTTGGTGTGTGGTGAGCAAATTGCTCCCAGGGCCTTTGAACAGCAAGTTTATTTATAAAAAGAACAAAGACGGGACAATCAACAAGAACACGGTGATTTGTAGCTTTTGTCAAAAAGAATTTTCCGATCACCAAAGCAGCTCCAGCCTGACGGATCATTTGAACAACAAACACGTCCGGACAAGTTCCATTGTTACCTGTCATAGTGCACACTTCACCAAACCACCAAACCACGCCACAATCACAGAATTTGAGAAACGAATGAGCAAAGCGACCACATGAAAACTGACAAACTCAATCGCAAAGTGGGTTCGTTCCTCGATCGCTCACTCACTCACAATCTCTCTCTCTATCTGTCCCCTCTCTCTCTCCCACACACACACACACACTCTTGTGAATACGATTAATTAGATTAATTAATTACAAATCCTGTAATTAATTTTTTTTTTAATCGCTTGACAGCACTAATATAGGGGATAATATATATATGTGTGTGTGTGTGTGTGTGTGTATAATCAGAGGGAGAGGCGGGTCTTAGAGCCGAGATACGCAGCGCTATTGGCTGAGAGTGTGCGCTGTGGTGACTGCTCCACAGACGTGTGTACGTGCGCACGCGTGTGTGTATGTGCGTGTATGTGTGTGTGTGTGTGTGTGTGAGAGAGAGAGGGAGTCGAGTGTGTCGAGAGATAAAGAGGAGAAAGGGATAAACAGATATCTCAGATAAACTCATATAAATGTTGAAGCTGCTCATTCTGCTGCAAAACATGGGCCATTTCAGCACAGATACTGAAGTTTGATCCTCTCAGGCTAAGAAAACAGCTCAGTAAAATAACAAAGACATCTTCATTTTAGGGGTGCTGAAAATATTTTTAGGGGTGCTGACCCCTAAAAAGGCCCCCCACCTAAAAGTATGACTTCATCACATTCTAGAATCTGAAAACCACCAACTGTGTCACCTGCTCCATGCATACAAACATTTAATGTTGTACAGTGGAAGACTTGAGGCAAGTGGTAGACCCTCCAGCAGAAAAGTTACACAGTGCACCATTTGGGCCAATCACTGAACCTCCCCACAGTATTACAGTATTAGGCTGTAGCACCATCACAATAACATACACTGGGAAGGAGTGGTGGATGAAGCTCTGCAGGTGGATGGTGTTGGCCACATTTCCTCCCTGAAGTCTGCATGAGTCCAGGGCCTGGGACCAGGACGCAGCCCGTGGGGAGAGCCAGAGGCAGCGCTGGGACGACAGCTCCACCTGGGCTCCAATTGGACAGGAAGAGCTCGCTGAAGGAAACAACAAAACCCTTTATCAGACAAAAATACATGATTATATTTGTGTATAATTGTGTATAGTGATGGACGGTCACAAATACAAAAGTAAAAGTACTGTACAATTTTTACTTATTTGACTTATCCTTACTTTACTGAAGTCAATATTACTCAAGTAGCAGTAAAAGTTTGCTGCTAGTTAAGTACTCTGAAAAGTGCAAATTCACCATGACAGTAGACAGAAACATTTCAGCCACATTTTATATTTTGATTGACTAAAACGAGTCTCTCATTGGGGTTGCCAGTTTAACTTATTTTCTGATCTGTTATAATATATTTTCCTCATCAAAAACCTACCTCGAGTTGTATTTTGTTTCATTTGCACGTTTAACACACAAGGTAGTAGCTGTTAACTTAATAACTAATGAAACAAAACATGTTTTACAATTTTATAACATGGCCTAAAGCTCACAAGAGTCAATTTTGTGTAATATAGGACCTTTAAAACTATACTTTTATATCATTTCAATATTCACAGCTGTGGAATGTGTAAAGTTTTATCACCATCTCAGTAAAAATTAAAAGACAGCATCACAAATTAAGATCATCTACACTTACCCTGCACCACTGTACTCCAAACGGCACACAGCATCCACAGTATCTTCAGTAGCATCCTAACTTGTACCTCAACCTAAAACATGGTCCAACTTTTCACGTCTTCCACCATGTCTCTCTCTCAAAGTAGATGGAAGTCTGAGCTGGGTGTGGGCTGGCTCTGGTCTTTCACTTTGACTTATGGTGCTATTTAAAAGACCAGTTCTTTGTGTTCTTCAGGAGCTGTGAGGGAGAATCCTTCAGGGTTTCCGAGCAACAGTCGCCATAGACAGAGTGGACAAAAGAGGGCAGCGGCTAGCATTTGCATGCCGCAAAAAAGTCAAGAGAGAAAGAGAAAGAAAGAGGAAAAGAGAGAGAGAAAGAGTGCTTTAGAAAGTGGTGACGCTGCTCTTTCAGGGTGAAGAAGTAGTAGTAGCCATAGCTGTAGCAGAAGCAGTAGTAGTAGTAACGTTAGTAGCATCAACAGTAACAGCAGCAGCAGTAGTAATAGTAGCATCCTACCTTGTAGCTCAATAGAGATGTTATTGGTTTGCGTAAAATGTTCCACAGTATGACATTAAATCTCCATAGAAACAAGCAGGTGGTGCCACCAGGCCAAATGACTTAACAAATATCTTTAAGCAACTCTATTATAATGTCTAATTGAATAAATAAGTTCAATGGCATACTGTAGAAGCCTATGGGACTGCTGGGCCCAACTGTCCAAGAAAACTACAGACAGTAGGCTACAGAGCTCCTGCAGCTGCAGTCCAGCATGCACCTCCAAACCCCATACTGGTCGTGGTTGTGCAGAGAATTCCCATAGGAACTAACAGCATGGGCGACAATGAACAACTGTGGATTATTGTTGGACTGAGATGAACATATTATCAACGACAGAAGAAAGCCTGAGCCTTTTACCAGATTTACAAAGCTTCAGTGTGAGAGTCGAAGTGGATTTGTGCAGCTAATCAAACCCATCCATCCATCCATTTTCTTCCGCTTATCTGGGGCCGGGTCGCGGGGGCAACAGTCTAAGCAGGGACTCCCAGGCTTCCTTCACACCGGATACTTCCTCCAGCTCCACTGGGGGGACCCCAAGGCGTTCCCAGGCCAGCCGGGAGACATAGTACCTCCAGCGTGTCCTGGGTCTTCCCCAGGGCCTCCTCCCAGTGAGACATGCTCGGAACACCTCCCGAGGGAGACGTCCAGGATGCATACAGAACAGCTGGCTCCTCTCGACGTGGAGGAGCAGCGGCTCTACTCCGAGCCCCTCCCGTGTGACTGAGCTCCTCACCCTATCTCTCAGGGTGCGCCCAGCCACTCTGCGGAGGAAACTCATTTTGGCCACTTGTATCCGCGGCTGTAAGTCGGACCTGTTTCTGGTGCATGTTGGACTACGCCAGGGCTGCCCTTTGTCACCGGTTCTGTTCATTATATTTATGGACAGAATTTCTAGGCGCTGTGGAACCACAGGATCTCAACTCTGCTGTTTGCAGATGATGTTGTCCTGATGGCTTCATCGAACCGGGACCTCCAATGTGCACTGGGGCGGTTTGCAGCCGAGTGTGAAGCGGCTGGGATGAGGATCAGCTCCTCCAAATGCGAGGCCATGGTTCTCGACCGGAAAAAGGTGGCTTGCCCTCTCCACGTCGAGAGGAGCCAGCTGAGGTGGCTCGGGCATCTGTTCCGGATGCCTCCTGGACGCCTCCCTCGGGAGGTGTTCCAGGCATGTCTCACCGGGAGGAGGCCCCAGGGAAGACCCGGGACGCGCTGGAGGGACTGTGTCCCAGCTGGCCTGGGAACACCTTGGGGTCCCCCCGGAGGAGCTGGAGGAAGTGTCCGGGGTGAAGGAGGTCTGAGCGTCCCTGCTTAGACTGTTGCCCCCACGACCCGGGGGGCAACAGCGGAAGAAAATGGATGGATAGATGGACTTCCACAGGCAGAGGCTGGAAATGCTTTTGAGCGTTCTACTCTGCTCCACAGCCTCATAGAGAACACAGGGCTGCTGGTGCTAATGTATGTGGGCTCCACCGAGACGTACGGTGAGTCTGTTTAGAATGGACACACATTTTTTATGACTCTGTGGTGGCCTCTGCTCTCCTCTACGCTGTCGTCTGCTGGGCCCCGAGCAGCACAGAACGGGACAGAAAAAGACTGAATAAGCTGGTTAAGAGGGCCAGCTCTGTCCTGGGCTGTCCTCTGGACCGTGTAGAGGAGGTGGCTGAGAGGAGGGTACTGGCCAAATTCATGTCCATTAAGGACGACACCTCTCACCCTCTGCACCGGACTGTAGAGGAGCTGAGCAGCTCCTTTAGCAGCCGACTAAGACACCCCCAGTGCAAGAAGGAGCGCTACCGCAGATCCTTCATCCCCACTGCCATCAGACTGTATCATTCTAACATATAGGCCAGACGTGCAATATCCTCCTTTTTCATGTTGATGCTTGTTGTTACTATTATCATTATTACTATTTTCCATTATTATTATTATTACGTATTACTATCTGTATTATTTATTACTTACTTTATCCCCTCCCTGCCTGCATGCACTTTTTCCCTCTTGTCCAATTGTCCTGGAGCTACTGTGGCGAGTAAATTTCTCCTGTGTGAGATCAATAAAGGCTTATCTTATCTTATCTTATCTTATTTAGTTGGTTTAAGGGCCTATATTACACAAAAGACTTGTTATAATGCTGTTATCTCATCAAAAACTTATCCGGAGTTATGTTTCGTTTCATTCACGCATGTTTGTGTACCGCTTTATTATTAGTCTGTCTCCAAAGCTCAAAATGCTCTGTTTCACCTTGTGATGTCATGAAGCAGTAGATTAACAGCACTCAGAAATGCTTTTGTTCAGTACAGATTGTCAAGTCCAGGGCTAAAATTGTCCAAATTATTCTACTGTACTTGTATCGAGTTTAAAACACACTGGAGTGCTTCCTGTATTGCCACATGACATCACAAGGTGGAAAATATGCAGGACTTGTGTGTTACACGAATGAAACAGAGCTCGACAGAGCTTAAAAAGTGGTTGGAGAACAATCAAACCTGTCAACACAAATTTTTATATAACAGTGTTTCTGTTGTTATTTGATATACAATAGGCTATGTAAATGAAATGTAGAATGGTAGGTCAGTATGAATTTTAAAAGACTAAGATTTTGTAAATACTTTTAATTATTTTTGAAATGTGTGCCTTGTATGGTGTTTTGCATTGAACATATATGTGTGACTATGCGAGAATGTTTTTATCTGTGTTCCTGTGTGGCAAGGTGTGAGAATGTGTCAGTGTGAATGTTTCTTATTGTTGACTGAGATATTTCACTCTAATTCATTAATGCAATCGGGACTGCAGATGGAAACTAGCTTTGTAGCTATAATCTGGTGCAGATCATCTTTGTTTTATGAGCTTAATGTCTCTGTACATTGTCCCTTTTCAAATAAAGACTAAACTAAACTAAACTAAAACAAAACACAACTCCAGGTATGTTTGTGATGAAGAAACAATATTATAGCATTGATCAGAAAATTGTGTAATATGGTCCCTTTAAAGATAGATCAATTTAATTGCATTCTATAGAATATTTAGGAAAAGCAATAACATCCTCATGGAGACTACTAAACTAAAAATAAAGGTTACATAAAGCATCTTTAAGTACTTCACAAAATGCAGGCTCCAGTTGTAAAAATGGATGCAGTCATGTGGGGTAAACCCTGACCCACTAACACTAACTCACCAGTAACTGATGTGTTGATGTGGAACTGAAAAACTGGTGCCAAGTAAAAAAAGATTTATTTTTGCAGACATCCATAAAAGCGGTTTCATCATGTTCATTGGCAGCTCGCTTCTGTACATGCTCACAATGCTGCGTCTGTGGTACGTCAGACAGAGGTGAGACAAGATCAAAATCAGAACTAAAACTAGACTGAACCAGAACTAGACAAAGACTGAACTTAAAGTAGATGTAATGGCAAAGAAACTTGACTTGAAACTTAAAGGGCCCATATTACCGTATTTTCTGGTCTGTTATAATATTGTTTCCTCGTCACAAACAGACCTGGAGTTGTGTTTTGTTCCATTCACACATTTTTAACTCACAAATCCTGCAACAGAAATGACTGTTCTTCCTTGTGATATCATGTTGATAATACAGGAAGTGCTCCACTGTGTTTTTAAACAACATACACCTTCTCTAGAATCATTTGGATAATTTCAGCCCTGGAATTGTCAATCTCTACTGAACTAAAGGTAAAATGTAGCTGATAAGTTGAAAACTACCACTACATGACATCATACAGGCTAATAATAAAGGGCTACTTAAAGGGATATGCCACCCCCAGGGCAAATTTGGGCATCTCCCCACAGTCCAGAGACTAAAATAAGTGGTGGAAAGCGTTTTCCTGCTCACCCAGCCATTGTCCGAGTCTGTCGCCACTGACCGCCGCGGTATCTGCAGCTCCTCCGCCTTAGACTGGAGTCTAACGTCGCCAGAGAAAGATTTCGGCCAAAAGGAATTAATTTGCTCGATGCGTTTCCCAATTACTTTATGTGTAGTGCGCATTCATATCGAGTGCAAATAAATGTGCAAATCAACACGGAGAGCTTGCCTTGGTCATTTTGGGTGGGAACTATTTTCCAGTGCGGAAGAATACAGTCGAATCACGCAGCACGCTGCCAGGGGAATCCCAGTTACGCACCGGGTGCGTGATTCGACTGTATTCTTCCGCACTGGAAAATAGTTCCCACCCAAAATGACCAAGGCAAGCTCTCCGTGTTGATTTGCACATTTATTTGCACTCGATATGAATGCGCACTACACAGAAAGTAATTGGGAAACGCATCGAGCAAATTAATTCCTTTTGGCCGAAATCTTTCTCTGGCGACGTTAGACTCCAGTCTAAGGCGGAGGAGCTGCAGATACCGCGGCGGTCAGTGGCGACAGACTCGGACAATGGCTGGGTGAGCAGGAAAACGCTTTCCACCACTTATTTTAGTCTCTGGACTGTGGGGAGATGCCCAAATTTGCCCTGGGGGTGGCATATCCCTTTAAACATGCGTGAATGAAACTCTTTTCTCCTGTTTGGAACATAAATCATGGAATTAATAAGCTGGTCCCTCAATGCAATTGGCACAATTTTTTCACAGAGGAGCGCCGGTCTGGAGAGCCGGACAGTCCCGACGGAACTCGCTGCTGGATGCACGAGGGACGTGCTGTGTACCTGGGAGATGCTGAGAAAATCATGTACCACAGGGGGCCTCAGTGGCAAAAACTGATGTCATGTCCTTAGGCAAGACACGTCACCTATTGCCTAGTAAGAAAGTGGAGTGTGTGTGAGTGTCGGTGGTGGTTGGAGGGGCCGATGGCACAAATTAGCAGCTACATCACTGTGTGGTATGGGAGCTGCACAGCTGAACAGGAAAGCCCTGCAGCGCATAGTGAATGCAGCTGGGAGGATCATTGGTGCCTCTCTCCTCTCCTTCCTGGAGATTTTTAACACCTGCCTCACCCGCAGAGCATCGAGCATTGTGAGTGACCCGAGCCATCCCTCACACAGCCTCTTCAGCTTCCTGCCCTCGGGGAGAAGGTACCCCCCCATACTGGCATAACCTGTATTCCATAAAAAGACATATCACTTAAAAAACTGCTACTGTTGGACTACTGTTGCACATTTACAACAGGAATTACTACTGTTGTACTGTTGTTTACTACTGTTGTACTGTTGTTTACTGCTGTTTGTTGTACTAGAATTACTACTACTGCACATTTATTTTTATCTTTATTTTCAATGCACATTCTATTGCACATTACTGCACATTTCACTGCTGCATCTTCCATTGCACATTTTTGATGCACACTGGTATTTATTTATTCTTTTGCACTGCTTTTAGATTTTTTACTTTTGTCTTTGAAGTTTTTGTATTCTCTTTATACGGGGGGCGCGAGTGAACAATTTTTCCCGAGAAGCGGCTGAAAACGTGCGGTGCCTGCATTATCTAACCGATTTTCTGGGCACAGAAGCGCTGTGCGTGAGAAATACCATGTGTGGCGTTTGAGCGTGTGAACACGTCGAATTGCGTGTGTCACACTCTCAATGCGTGAGACTTGAGAGCCCTGGTTGCACTGCTGGCCAGAGAGAAACATAATTTCAATTCATTGTATGTTGAACACTCATGGCAGAATTGACAATAAAACTGACTTTGATCTTTAGTTTAAATTAACATATCGTTGAAATTCAAAAGCAATATGTGACCGACCGCGGGATTTCAGGACACATATTTGAAAGCAGGCACAGCAGATTTTCAAAAGCCCTGAAAAAAGCTCGTGAACTTTCCTCTCTTCAGCCCTCCTTGCCTCATTTGCATGACATTAAGCTAAGCCCTCCCCCATCATGACTATCACTGTGGTGTGGTGATAATGTCTAGGCAGGTCAGAATCATTCAATAATTTAATAATACACAGGATAATATGTTAAGTCAAAGTTTACTACAAAATTTACTTATAGTCAGGAAGTACTAATAGCATAGCAAAGTAACCAATATAATAAAAAAGTAATTAAATATGTAATAAAATACCAAGGTACAGGTATTTAAGGAGTATTTCACAGGAGGTAATACTGCTCATACTGAGATACAGTACAATACAGTAGTCTAACCTACTGGAGACAAACACATGGAGAAGTCCGTCCAAGTCTACCTTTGATTTTTGCTGTTTTTAGATGGTAAAAGGCTGCAGATGCTATTGATTAGCATCTGCTTAGATTTCTAGCCTGAGTTGAAGGTTTTGAAAGATCCCTCGTGTATGTGACTGAAGCAAACTCCATGTACAAAATCTTGCCTTGAGTATGTTACATGTTGTGTTTTTCAATTTGATTAAGTATTTTTACAGTGCTGACACCCTCAGTCTGCTCCACTCCAGCTGATAATTAGGTGCACCTCTTGCTTACAGCTCCATGCCTCAGGCTTGCGCTCACTCAAACACCAGATACAGCCCTGAGTGTTTGCACAGCTCTAACTGGTTTTTGTCCTGGTAACAAAAAGTTGTTCCTTTTGTGTTTTGGGTCTCAACATTTCACATCTTATTTGCTCGCCATGGCCATCACACATGGGCCTCTTATTTTTCAGTTAATTGATTTCAGAAGTTTGAGTTCACGCATTCACCATCACTATAAAAGACATATTTCTGCCTTGTAGTTATAGTATAATGACACCAGTGGATCATTATTTTATACGAAATAAAAACACAAACAACACATTTTGCAGACAACGCCTCCTCCCATTTATTATAACTTATTTACATAGAACATGTTCTGGTCTGTTAAACAAGGCCCAACCAGGGATGGTGGCTCAGCTGGTCCAAACTTATTTGGTGATTTGGATCTAGTACCAGACAGGCCTGGAGGAAGTCACGGCACTCTGCAAAAACAAATAAACATACAAATAAACATTGCTCTTCCCGCTGTGAGTTTAGCTCTTAAGGCACAAAAACTTATGTTGACCATATTAAACATGTGAGAAAGAGTTGTATTATTTGTGCATTTTCCAAATGATGTGATTCATTCTTTATAAATACTATCATTTGTGCATTGTTTACCTGGGCAGACTCTGGTAGTGCATTGGCGGCACAAATGCCATGCAGTCCAAATGCTGGCTGCTGTATGCGTGTCCATTTGGTACTTACTTGCTCTTGCCTGCACCAAATATCCACATTTCTTGATACAGCTCATGCTTTTCAATGAGAGCAGTTCAGCCATGTTTTAAGATATCCTAATCAATTAATTTACTATAGAATAATGAGTTAAAGGCGAGGAGGTCCAGCTACAACAAGTCAGGGTAAATAAATAGAAAAGCTTCTGATAGCAACTCCATAGTCAAATAATCCTAATCCTGACAAATTACTTTGTCTTTTCAATTGATTAGGGAGGTTTTTAATCCTATTAGAATCCTATTGTTCTTAATATAATAGTATGCTTTTCAACTTATGTATCTCCATGGAGACAAGCAGGGGACGTCAGGTTATAGGTAAGATCTGTTCAAGTTCAAAAAGTTCAAAGTCATCTTTATTGTCAAAAACCATATGTACAGGATTTGATCTGTGAAAAGAAGATTGTTTTTACTGTAAGAATGCCTGTTTTTCAAGGGATTTTTAAGCAATAAAAACAGAATTCAATAAATGCATGATGGGAAACTTAATGCCATACTGTGGAACATTCCAGGCAAAGCAATAACATCTCCATGGGAACAAACAGGTGGCAACCATCTCGCCAGAGAAATGACACAGTGCAACTTTAATATTAGTGTAGGCATAAATAAACACAGACATTTTGCTCATGATTTGACTTTTCTCTTATTATTTTTATAACATAACAAACTGCAAATTTTAGCATTATTTTCAGTTTTACTCCAAAGAGAGAGATGCCTGTCCCGATAAATACTATATCGACTTATGGTTCAGCAGAGAAGTAAAATCACAGTAACAAAGCAAAAACACTCAAGTAAAAGTAACACATGAAAGTAGAAGTATTAAAGCACCCTTTTAAAAAAGTAAGAATAAAAAGTACATGTTGTCATGTCATGATTTGGTAGATTTCAACTTCAGTTCAGTAGAGATGGGAAATTCTACAGCTGAAATTATGAACAATTGATTCTAGTGGTGTATGAAGTTTAAAAACACAGTACTTCCTGTATTAATGCATATGACATTACAAGGTGGAACAGAGTTTTCTGTTTGAGAGAAGAACTCAGCCTTAATATGCAGGGTTTGTGTGTTAAACGTGTGAATGTAACAACACAAGTCCAGGTGTGTTAATACAACATACAATTCAAAACTGCATTCATGGTTTTAAAGGAGAATTAACGTTTTTTACAATCTGAGCCTCATTTCGGTAATAAAACAAGTTGTTTTACTCACCCATAGCACTTTGGTGTCATATGGAGCACTTCCAGAGATGTTTTAGATTAGCGATAGCCGTAGCACTAATATATGCCCCGAGCGGTCTCCAAATAACACAAAGTTTAGCACTTTTCAAATCATAGAAGCTCAATGTCTTAGTCTACGCTTTCGTTTGAGTCAAAAGTGGCCTGTAATCCGAGATTTATCCATAATTTACAGCTTTCTGTTTTATGTTTGGGTCCCGGGAGCTGAGAGCGAAATAAGCTGTGACTCCGCACATGCACACTGACGTCCTCAACTACTCGAAACTATGGATAAATCTCGGATTACAGGTCACTTTTGACTCAAACGAAAGCGTAGACTAAGACATTGAGCTTCTATGATTTGAAAAGTGCTAAAGTCTGTGTTATTTAGAGACCGCTCTGGGCATATATTACATGCTCGGGGCATATATTAGCGCTACGGCTATCGCTAATCTAAAACATCTCCGGAAGTGCTCCATATGACACCAAGGTGCTATGGGTGAGTAAAACAACTTGTTTTATTACCGAAATAAGGCTCAGATTGTAAAAAACGTTAATTCTCCTTTAATGCATGATTCCAGATGCATAAAAAAAAAATCCACTGAACCCTTTCTGCTACATATTATTATTATTATTATTATTATTATTATTATTATATTATAATAATTATTATTATATGATAACCACATACAGCTCTGGAAAAAAAAATAAGAGACCACTGCATTTTTTTCTGAAATCAGCATCTCTACATGTATTACAGCCATTCCATTCCAGCGTCTGTTGAATTCCAACACAAACATAAAGCTGAGCTACTTCAGTTCTTGCACCAGGAGTGGAATAAAGTCACCCAAGAACAATGTGACTTGTGGAGAGTATGCCAAGACGCAGGAAAGCTGTGATTAAAAATAAGGGTTATTGCACCAAATATTGATTTCTGAAATCTTCTTAAGTGTAAACATTAGTATTATGTTGTTTTAAAATGAATTTGATCTTGTTTCTTTGCATTGTTTGAGGTCTGAAAAAATCTATCTTTTTGTTATTTTGACCATTTGTCATTTTTTCGCAAATAAATGCTCTAAATTATAATATTTTTATTTGGAATTTGTGGGAAATGTTGTCAGTAGTTTATAGACTCAAACAAAAATGTTCCTTTTGCCCAAACACATACCTATAAGTAGTAAAATCAGAAAAAGTGATAATTTTGCAGTGGTCTCTTTTTTTCCAGAGCTGTATACGCTCACTCTCGGTCTTCTGTGTGTTCTGTGAGGACCAGTAGCACTGCCTAGTGGCTGAATAGAAGAATACATCATAACTTCAGATGGCGGGCAGGGGATTTATTGCTCAAAGATGCACCATTTTAGTACATATGACAGGCTTTCATGCTTGTCTAATTATTACTTGGTACATGTGTAAAATGGAACCAAAAATTCCATTCACAATTCACGATTTAAGCACAAGGGAGACATTTTTCTGGCAGTTTAAACCTTTCATGCATCAAAATAAAGGTGTCATTTATTTATTTAGTCTAATTATCACTACTGTGCAATTTAGACAGGTTTTAGCCCTTGTTGAGTAATTGGAATAACTTGGTAACCTTGTCAGCTTGGTAACAGTTAAGGAATTAGCTCTAGGTGTGTCATATGTGCTGCCTGTGTCCATCCAGGAAGTAAAATGATTATAAACCAAAAAAAATACTTTCAGTCAAATATAATGATGCTAAACATGTTTTTTTTTCCTTATTATTATTAGTCTAACCTGTCACATGCACTTGAAATGAACACCAAGTTTGGTTTTGTGTGGACAGGCTCACTAGCTACAAAGATATTGATACTTTACACGCCCAGAGAATGTTGATGACATCAGCTGCTAAGTATCAAAAGAATTGTTATCTGGGTCCCACGTCCATTTTAAACTGTGGCACTTTACCATGCTGTACTTATTGCTCCGCCAGCATTCTTATGGGTCACCACTGCATGTGCGGGGGCTGCGGGTGCGCTGGGTTGCTGTTGCGATACCCGGTGTGGAGCAGTGTCTTGCTGTGAGGCGAGTCGTGTCCCTGGAGCCAGTCCTGGTAGAGGGTGTGGATGGCTGGGTTGAGTTCGGGCAGGCGGACGGGCATGCTGGTGTAGGCTTCCTCCATCTGCTGTACCAGGCCTTTGTCGATACGGCCCTCCTCCGATTCAGCCTGACCCCGACCGCTTAGGCAGCCTGAGGGGGGAGAGAGAGAGGGGGTAAGGTCTGTGAGGGCTGGTGCTACAAAGATGCAAATATGTGGATAAAAATTGGGACCATTTATAAAAGTGACACGTGTGAATTAACATTAACATGAACAAATCAATCAAAAGTTCTCCCTCTGGGGCTGGACTTTAACCTGGCCAACTTGGGTTAAAATGAAGTACGGGATTTCAAGCCAGTCCCATCAAAGGTAAAACGACTTCTGGATGGAGCTTGCAAAAACACAGTCCAGATGACCACAGAGAAAGTCTCTACAGTGTTTACCTGAGGTTTTTAGACTATTACAGATATATAGTTATTACTTCCCTCCACACAAAGCGAGCCGTACAGGTTATACATTAGGTAATAGTTACCTCCAGGGCAGGAGAGCACCTCCACCAGCTGGTAGGGCACTCGGCCTTTCTTCATGCGGTGCACCAGAGTCTGAATGTTCCTAAAGCCATAGACCGCAGCAAACTGGAGCAGAACCTCCCCATCCCGCTCCAGAGTCACCTCCTGGAAGTCTCGGTTTCTGCACACACATATACATATATTATGTGTGTGACCACCATCTGAGGGTTAAGCTCATACATTTAGGGGGTTTCTTTGGTACTTCATACTGTGCCCTTCACATGATAATGTCATAAATCAAGTAAAAATACAGTAATCCCTTGTTTATCGCGGGGGTTAGGTTCCAGAAATAACCCGCAATAAGAGAAATCCGCAAAGTAGGACAACTTTATATTTTACAATTATTCTACATGTTTTAAGGGTGTAAATGCCTCACCACACACATTATACGCTTTTCTCAGACTGGAATTAACCTTTTCTCACATTTGTTCTCGGTTAAACACTCTAACTTTCATAGATTTTCAACTAAATGTATTAATAGTGACGTGTGCCGGACGCGCGAGGAGCACTGCCACGTCCCTGGACGCGAAGCGACGCGCACCAACCCCTTGGAGAAGTGCGCGACACGTGCACCCCTCATCGTGGACAAATCCGTGACAGAGAAACATGACCAGCGCAACACCGCGCGTACACTGGGGCTGCGAGCACGAGATAGAACCGCTGCGCCCGGACAGCGTGCTCTCAGCCTGAGCCACAAAACAGCCGCACGAAACCAGCAAAGAGCGGTTTAATCCTGGTTTAGACCTGGTCTAGTCCCGGTTTAGTCCAGGGCCAGTCCAGGTTTAGACCTGGCCTAGTCCCGGTTTAGTCCAGGGCCAGTCCAGGTTTAGACCTGGCCTAGACCTGGTTTAGTTCTGGTCTAGACCTAGTTTAGTCCACGTTTAGTCCTGGTCTAGTCTCTTAGCCAATCAGGACGCAGAACACAATGTTACACTATAAAAAAAAATTTACACTATAAAAAAAATAGAAAAAAAAAATAGAAAAATAAAATATGCGAAACAGCGAGGGATCACTGTAGTACAAATTAATAATACTACAAACTGTTACAGCTGCTAGAGTATGTACAAAATAGGCATCAAAATCTTTGACTGAAACATGATTTAATATACAGTGGAGGAAATGAGTATTTGGTCCCTTGCTGATTTTGTACATTTGAGAGTATGGAGTCTGAGGTGAATAGTTAAAACAGGAGTCTAATTCAGGTGATGAGTTGGTTAGGAGTGTCTAACTGGTCTGTGGGAGCCAGAACTCTTAATGGTTGGTAAAATACTTACATAATACTTATATAATATTTAGGTATTATTATATATTCAAATACCTATTTCACAAAACGGTTTATAAACCTACCATTAAAATTATAGACTGGCAAATCTACAAAATCAGCAAGGGATCAAATACTTATTTCCTCCACTGTTATAATTGACAAAACATTGACTAAAAAGTTTTAAGTTGATTGTACCCATGTAAGAGTACTGTTACTTCAAAATACAGTGGTACCTCACCTTACGAATGACCCAACAAACGAAAATGTCAAGTTACGAAACGCCTTCACGTCAAATTTTGGTCTCTAGATACAAATGAAATTTCAAGTTACAAAACGCGAAATCTCCAATCCAATCCAATCCAACTTTATTTATAAAGCACTTTAAAAACAACAAATCTCAAAAATTCAATTAATACGCGCTCATATGCACGCCCCGAAATGTAAATACACTTTATCAACACACACGGGGTTAGGTTCCAGAGGTGGCCTGCGGTGGGAGAGGTCCACGAAGTACGTGAAAAGTCCCTCAGTCGTCCAGGTAGAATCCATGATCAAAGGAGAAGTTCAATTTGTCAACTGGACAAAGTTTGTTTGGTTGAAAACGTTTCGCCGCTCATCCGAGAGGCTTCTTCAGCTCTGGCCCTCGAACCAGCATGAGGGCCAGAGCTGAAGAAGCCTCTCGGATGAGCGGCGAAACGTTTTCAACCAAACAAACTTTGTCCAGTTGACAAATTGAACTTCTCCTTTGATCGTCCACGAGGTAGGACAACTTTGTATTTTCCAATTGTTCTACATGTTTTAGGGCTGTAAATGCCTCACCACACATTCTACACTTTTCTCGTATTTCTCTCTTGTTTAAACACTCGAACTTTCATGTGTGGGGGGGGGGACACGGCTCAATATAGGGGAGCGGAGACACAACACATCATCAGTATGGTAAAACTCACCTGTCTCACGACGGTCTAAACCCCGCTCACGTTCCCTATTAGTGAGTGAACAATCCAACGCTTGGTGAATTCTGCTTCACAATGATAGGAAGAGCCGACATCGAAGGATCAAAAAGCGACACGGCGCGGGATGGAGCCGCGGGCCCGCGCGGGGCTCACAGCTCACAGTGTCAGCCTCCCCGCTCTGGAAGTCACATAGAAGCAGAGCCCGCCCCGCCCCGCTCTTATTCCCGCTGAAAGAGCTCTGCAAGGAGACAGGAGCACCGCGCTCCTCCAACGGCACTGCCATGTCCCGGGATAATCCTGGTTTAGTCCAGGTCCAGTCCAGGTTTAGACCTGGTTTAGTTCTGGTCTAGTTTATTCCAATCAAGACGCAGAACACAAATGTTACACTATAAAAAAAACAACCTTGGAACGGATCAGGCCTTTTCCATTGAAATAGCTACTCACGAATTTTTCACGTTACGAAACCACTTCTGGAACGAATTAATTTCGTAAGGTGAGGTACCACTGTAATATTGTTCAAATAAAAGTACAAAAGTAGTATCCAAGAAATTGCTCATTTTAAATTTGGCGGTGAGCAAATTGCTGCCAGGGCCTTTGAACGGCGAGTTTATTTATAAAAAGAACGAAGACAAGACAATCAACAAGAACGCGTTGATTTGTAGCGTTTGTCAAAAAGAATTTTCCGATCACCGAAGCTGCTCCAGCCTGACGGATCATTTGAAAAATAAACACGTCCGGACTAGGGATGTCAACAATTAATCAACTTACGATTAATTGTCGATCAAGACGTTGGTCGAACAAAATGCATTAATTGTAATTAATTGCTAATCGCGGACACGCGCACCCGCGTAGTCACGAAACAAGGCAACCGCACCGCGCTGCGCCAAGCTCGACTCACAGCCGGCCGCAGGCACCAACGGCACTGCTCAGCAGCCCTGGTGTACGCGCGGGCCTCGCGTGTACACCGGGGTGCGCACTTCACCAAACCACCAAACAACCAAACCACGCTTGCAGAATTTGGGAAATGAATGAGCAAAGCGACCACATGAAAACTGACTAACTCAATCGCAAAGTGGGTTCGTTCGCTCGCTCAAACACTTGCTCACAATCTATCTCTCCCTCTTTCTCCCTCAATCTCTCTCTCTCTCTCTCACACACACACACACACTTAAAATGCAATTAGATTAATTAATTACAAATCCTGTGATTAATTAGATAATTTTTTTTGATCACCTGACAGCTCTACTTTTGTCATTTTTAAATAACCAAAACTTCCACTCAAGCAAGAGTAAAACGTTTCCCAAGCAAATGGATATGAGTAAAGCATTCTATGACAATACCAGAAAACAATCACTGTATAATAACAGCACAATATAAATATAATGTAAACACTGTAATTTAATCATTAGTTAATTTGATCAGGACAGACGGAAGGACCGCTGAAAAGTGTCACATAATTCATGTATTGACAGTCCATTGCCTTGTGTTACGTTGTGTTACCTGAGCGCCTTGTAGGTGATTTCGTGTACATCCAGACCAAAGAGCTCTTTAGTAGCATGTCTGAAGATGTGCTCCAGGAAGCCCTCAGAGCCACGACCCTCATGTCTGTGCAGATCTGCCTCTGCACTCTCCCCTAATCTACAACAACACAACAAAACACACACGTCACATATACCGACAATCTACACAACCTGGAGGAAAGCCACATGCTCAAATATGCTCCCTTGTGTCAGGTTTGCTTTAGAGCTGTTTTTATATCTTAAGTTATTAAAGTATGTATTAGAATTGCGGTGTACAAGAAGAGTATGAGCAGACTCTACTTCCTGAGAAAGTTCAGGTTTTTCAATGTGTGCAGCAAATTACTGGAGATCTTCTACCAGTCTGTGGAGGCCAGTGCTCTGGACTTCACTGTGGTCTGTTGGGGGAGAAGCACCAGTAAAACGGGACATTGGACTGATTGACAAACTGACCGTAAAGCTGGTCACATGATCGGCTGTGAGCTGGAGACATTTGTCACAGTGAGGGACAGGAGGACACTGAACAAACTGCTCTCCATCATGGACACTCCTGCTCACCTGTACAACAACTCACCCTTAAAGAATAGATAATACTACCTATTTTCTATTTTGACTTATACATACAGTATACACTTGTATAATTATGCCTTATTTGCTACTTTCTTTTTTGCTACTTATTATTACCATTTATATTTTTACTCTGTTATTATTGTGATGTGTGAGCTACTGTATCCAAGTCCTTATTGATGCTTGTGGATCAATAAAGTTTGTCTCAGGGTGTTTCACCCTTGGTCCCCTTCAGCCATTTAAACAAATTCAGATTGATGACTCAGCATTTTTTGTGCATATGTGAATGCTCCAACCATACACAGACCCTCTGAAACGAACCATACTGAGACCTTTCTCAGGAGGGTCTCAGGTACAGTTCGCCTAATCTGCACATTATGAACACAAAGCTTTTCAATGTACTGTAACCTCCTTCACTTGCCATAGATATGTCACGTGACTGTAACTGGGAACACTCAGCTGTAAACATGGCTAGCTGTGGTTGTTGTCGTGGCTATGCCAACGCAAAAACAAATACAAAAAATAATCAAGATCAAAGACAAAGATCTGCGATAAAAACACAGGAGGGCAGCCATTGTAGCAAACATTTTGTTTCAAGTGACAATTACCCAGAATTCCCAGTGTACCCTGAATTCAATGCATTGGGGGACTGAGAGCTCTAGAGAACCTGGTGTGAACAGAAAGGGGACTGGGGCCCATCAAAGCTCAAGTGGACCAGAAAGAGAACCCGGTCCTCTTTTTAATAAACTCACAATCTGAACAGAAAACGAACTGAGTTCTTTTTCTGTTGGTTCAATTTTGGTCCACTTCACTTACAGAGGACTGAGTTTGGTTCACTTAAAGAGATAGTATGTTGTTGTTTTTTTTATGTTAATCTGTATGGGTTCCCTTCTAAAAGTGTTGTGCGTTAACACTGGCTTACCGCTGACAGTCTCGTCTCAGCCCGGTGCTGCTCGGGTTCAGGAGCTCACGTAAGTAGGTCCGGTAAGTTTGCGGGGACAGGAAATAAAGCTTGTTTTTCTTTGCAAAACAACATTTGTCCAAAAAGTGATATATATTTCCGTCACAGACAGTTGTCCGAAAAAATCCAGCTGCCTAATTCGCATTTGCATACTTTCTCTAGATTCGTATCACCGCCCACGTTAGCTCTACTGCCTGTTCACTTGTAAGCGGATGGTTACGGCAGATGCGGTACAGCAACTGTTTACAAGTGAACAGGCTATAGGCTAGGCTATGAGCGCAGTTTAACAACTCTGAGAGAAAAGAGAACCATGCGAATTAGGGAAAATAGGCTGCTGGATTTTTTCGGACAACTGTCTGTGATGGAAAATATATAGTATCACTTTTTGGACAAATGTTTTGCGAAGAAAAACAAGCTTTATTTCCTGTCCCCACGAACTTACCGGACCTACTTACGTGAGCTCCAGAACCCGAGCAGAACCGGGCTGTGGCGAGACTGTCAGCGGTAAGCCAGTGTTAACACACAACACTTTTAGAAGGGAACCCATACAGATTAACATTAAAAAAAAACGCACTATCCCTTTAAAAGGGACAATATGTGAAAATGCTCTCAGTCTAAGTCTAATTATGTTTGTCTTGCCGATTACAGATGTAATGTATAAGGAGCCCTCTAGCTGCTCTCGAGCAGCATTTTATTGTCAAATAATCAGGAAGTGTGTGTTAGCATTCTAGCATGAAACTTAAATTCACTGTTATAAATAATTAGGATGCTCTGAATACTTGCATGAGAAATTACTTTGGACTGCTGCAAACAATAGTTCTGTTTCTTTTTACATTTTTAAGTAAGTAAAAATCAGGTACAGCGTTGACCAGTGTTGTTGACCAATTAAAGACTCTTCTTCTCTTTAATTTGTAAACATTAAGGTTGCTGGGTAACCGTTACAGCAGAACTCACATGTAGTCCAGTGGAGATGAGTCCAGCTCCTCCACTTGCCTCTGCTCCATCAGCCCATAGATCTGACCTGTCACATATACAAAGATTTTAGCTTTAGTCATTTATCTATATTTATATGTAATACAAGTTAGAATTTTTGAGTGAGTAAATAAGTAACAGGGATGAAAGTGGCCAATCATGAAAAAAGCGGAAAGTCCCCCCCACCCCCCGGGGAAAAAAAAAAAATCCGGGGGGGGAAGGGGGGGGGGGGACTTTAATAAATAGCGATAAAACACATTTTTAAACAATTGTAGTGGTTTTTATTTGAAAGTTGATATCAAAACACTGACCCGATTTTGCGACATCAAAGTCTGATAACGAGCCGAGAGAGCGCACTCGCGGCGCAGCTCGGGGCGTGCGGTGTCCGCAACACCAGAAGAGCACACAAGCTCGCGCGGCCCCGCACACATGTACAAGTTTAATACGAGACATGTACTTTTGTTTCTGAATACGGGACGATTACATTTTTCAACGGACGGTTGGCAACCCTAAACACAATTATACATATATAATACACACCCAAAATTTCAACGTATTTGGGAAAAAATAAAATAAAATTACCACGCGGCTAAAAAAAAAAGCGGAGATCCGCTAAAAAGCGGAACTCTTTCATCCCTGAAGTAAGCAAACTTTACGTATATAGTGCTTTTCACTAATAACAACAAACAATCACTTGGAAACAGTGGCTCAGAAATGAAATGTAAAACTAGTCAAAACCATTCAACTGCAATTTCCACTTCAACCCCTGGTCCAGGAACGTCCACCCCTGGTGGAGGTCCAGAAACTTCCACTCCTGGTCCAGGTACTTCCACCCCTGGTCCAGAAACCTCCACCCCTGGTCCAGATACTTCCACCCCTGGAGGAGAGCGCTCTGGTCAGGGCACTCTGTGGAGAGTTGGAGCAAGCAATGGCCAAATTTGCAGATCAGGTCCAAATAAGCAATTCTTTGGACCACAAGCTTAGATCTCTGGAGAGAATCAACCAAGAAAAAGACATGCAGTTGAAAAAAACGCAATGATTTTCTCCAGAAAACAGACCAGCAACCGCAAGACCAGATTAATGCACAAAAGGAGATCAGGTACCTGTACAACTCTAAAGCACAGGAAAATGAGCAGCTGAAGCAAGAGCTCGCAAATTCCAAAAAAGTCAGAAATAAGACTGATGATTTGGAGATGCAAAAAGAAGAAAGACAAAGAGCAGACTAGTAAAGTCCTTGAAAAGATGAAGGAACAACTTAAATCACAAGACCATATAATCGCCGAGATGAAAAACACAAACAGGTCAGATCCAAAGGCCTGCACAGACTCTCCAACCACTGGTATTGGAGTTGGTAGCAATATAACCCACAAAGACAATGAGAAGCTGTGTAAGAAGATGCAGGAGCTGTCTGCTGAGCTCTTCTCAGCACAAGAGGAGCTGCGTTTCCTCAAGTTTCATTGTCAAAGTGAAAGAGCACAGAGATCCACCCACCCGAAAGGAGCAGACATGGTGAAGGAGCAGAGGAGGCACTACCCGTGTTAAAGCCCTTTGCATTAAAGGAATAGTAACATTTTTTTACAATCTGAACCTTATTTCGGTAATAAAACAACGTGAGTAACTCACCCATAGCACTTTGGTGTCATTTGGAGCATTTCCGGAGATTTTTTAGATGAGCGATATCCGTAACGTGAGTGGTTGGGGCACAACGTTGCGTTCACCAAATAACAAAAACTTTAGCTCTTTTCAAATTACAGAAGCTCAATGTGTCAGTGTAAATTTTCGCTTGAGTCAAAAATGTCCTGTAATCCGATACCATCCATGGTTTTGGTTAGATGACGTCACCGTGGACAGCGCACACGCATTCACAGCTGATTTGCGATAACACTGCGCTCTCAACTTTTCTGTTTTGAGCAAGACATGGCTGAAGATTCGGACACTGAAGAGGACTTATTTGAGTATGATGGCCATGCCTATCGTTTTGAGCCTGAGTATACGGATGAAGAGGTATTAGAATTAAGGAAGCAGAGACAGTTTGAGGAGCAGCGCACCAGAGAACAGCAAGCGAACGCCCGTCTACGAAGACAGTACCTGGTGGTGTTTATGTGGACATTGTATGTCGATGGCAACAGAGGAAGAATGCCTTTGCTGTCTCGAGTGGGATTTGCGGCCAGGAGATGAACGTCTGGGTGATGATAACAGAAATCTGTGTCTGTCAACTCTGGAGAATATTCGTGCCATGATGAACCGTGGTGTAATAGAAACATTTTTTCGTGTTCCAAAGTTGAGTTGGAGGAGCCAGCCATAGCCTACCTCTGTTTGTTCTCCTGCAGCCAGTGGTATCGCAGTACTTTTCAGAACCGTGCGCTGAATCTGCTGCCCTTCTTTCTTTTCCTTTGCTGGTAAAAAAAAATCCTCCGGACTGAAGTGAGTACTGCAAACATGATGGTCCAAACGTCTTACAGCTTTCCCTTTCATGTTTGGATCCATTCTCAAAGCAACTAGCCACTGCTTCAATAACTCCGGATTGTAATGAGGAAGCCTGTGAAAACTCAACTTCGTCCAAGCTGTCATTTTGTTTTCACAGCCGGGATAAATGCATGTTCGCACCATTTTCTCAAGCGGAGATGTTTACTTCTTCTTAGCTTCTTTCTCGCTGTAACCGAGAGCTCAGAGCGCAGTGTTATCGCAAATCAGCTGTGAATGCGTGCGCACTGTCCACGGTGACGTCATCTAATCAAAACCATGGATGGTATCGGATTACAGGCCATTTTTGACTCAAGCGAAAGTTTACACTGACACATTGAGCTTCTGTAATTTGAAAAGAGCTAAAGTTTTTGTTATTTGGTGAACGCAACGTCGTGCCCCGACCACTCATGTTACGGATATCGCTTAACTAATAAAATCTCCGGAAATGCTCCAAATGACACCAAAGTGCTATGGGTGAGTTACTCACATTGTTTTATTACCAAAATAAGGTTCAGATTGTAAAAAACGTTACTATTCTTTTAAGAAAAAATAAAACAAAACTTCTTTTAACATTATGTTTGTGATAGTTATTCATGTTTATTGCTTCAGATGTAAAAATTTTAATTCACATGCCAGCCACTGCTGCAGTCGCTTCATTTTTCTTCATTTGTAAATTGGAAACAGAAAAAATAATGTTTAAAAAAATCTGGAAAAAATGCTTTTACTTTTAATGGGTCATTTGCATTTGTATGTTAGTGGAGTACACTTTTCTTATGCTTTATAGTATAATATATTCAGGCTGAGAGCATGCATTAGTGACTGAGATTTCAGCACAATTGGACTAAGCATGTGCTTAGTGATTCATTTTATTTTTTATGTCTCTAGATGTGACATGCCAAATGTCAATTCATTTGTACCAAAAACTGGGGACTAGATGGGCATTATCGTGATGCCCATTTTATCAAATTTTTCGCCAGACTGGTCAATCCCATACCGGGTTTGGGGACTTTCTGCCGACGTTTAGGCCATTAAAAAAAATCATGATTGTTTGCAAGGAAAAATAATAATAGAGAAGAACAAACCAGTGAAGAACAATAGCCCTTTCCAGTTACTCTGTTACAGACTCGGGCCAATTATGCACACACTACCAATCAAATATTTGGACAATTTACTTATTTTTACTACTTTCTATATTTTGTATACACACAGAAGACATCAAATATATGAAGTGAGATGTATGGAATTATGTAGCAAATTTGTTTTAAATAACTCTTAATTGTATATTTTTTATTAAAATCTTTAAAGGGTTTCTTCTTGTTGAAAAATATTTTTTTCTTTACTACATAATTCCATATTTCTTCTTTGTATATATACAAAATAAAGAAAAAAGAAACATTGAATGAGAAGGCGTTTTCAAACTTTTCACTGGTAGAATAGTATACATATTATGTATAATGTATATATGTAAAAGACCCCCTACCAGAAAAGTTACAGTTTAGTTTAGTTTAAATAGTGCACTTTTTTTTTTTTTTTTACTTTTACAAAGATTAAAGCACAACAATAGAATTGATCAGTCTGCTCTCACAAACACTCTTATCTAAATAGTTCACTTTTATGTTTATGTGCTTCTGGATGTTAGCCTTAGACTTAGCATAGTCAGCAGCTGAAGTGGCAGCAGGAGCAGATAAGGCAGAGCTAAGATAAATGTATATGAACCTGAGGTGAGGACACAGTCGACGTCGCGGCTCTCCAACAGACTGTTGTAAAACTCCTCCCTCACTGCCTCCAGCTTCTTATCAAAACAGGGAGCGATCACCACATGGTACAGCTTCTCCACGCTCAGCTTCTGTGACCCAGCAAACACGAGAAACAGGGACAGTCAGGGTTAAAACTACATCAGATGAGATGCAGCTCAGTGCACAATGATAAGAGTTGAAAGAATTTGAATGGCCTAAGATTAAAGGTCCCATATTACGCCATTTCCTGATCCGTTATAATGTTCCTCATCCCAAACATGCCTGGAGCCGAGTTTTGTTTCATTCATACAGTTTAACATGCAAACTCTGTATATTTAGGCTGAGCTCTTCTCTCAAACTGAACAACTATTTCGCCTTGTGATGTCATGTGGTAATACAGGAAGTGTTCCACTATGTTTTTAAACTCCATACACCATTAAAATCATTTGAATACTTTCAGAAGTGTCAGTCTACTGAACTAAAGGTAAAAGGAGCTGTTCACTTGAAAAGTACCACTTCATGACATCACAAGGTAGAACAGAGCATTTTGAGCTTTTGGAGATGCAGACAAGACTAATAATAAACAGTTATCCAAGTTGGTAGAGCGTTCGTCCACTGATCTGAACGTTTAGTTTAGTTTATTATTAGGATCCCCATTAGCTGTGCTTTACAGCCAGCTAGTCTTCCTGGGTTTTTTTAGTTTTCTTTTAAAGTCCAGCTTTTGTTCTGTTTCAATGAGCCTCAATGGCAAAATGTTCCATCCTTTTATTGCTCTAAAGATAAAGGTGCGTTGGAGAAAAGTTGTATTTGCCTTTGGAATTTTAAACCATCCTTCTGACGCATGTCTGGTGCCGTAACCGTGTGGTTCTCCATTTTTCTCAAACTGATCGGACAAAAATAGTGGAGTTTTTGATTTTAATACTTTCCATGTGGAGAATAATAAAGAAGCCAGTGTTTGATCCTGAACCTTTAGCCAACCTAGATTAGAATGCAGAGTTATTATACTGGTTCTGTAAGGGCAGTTTAGTGCGACACGAGCCGCTTTGTTCTGCAATAATTGGAGTCTCTCAAGATCTTTTCGGGATTTGGCAGTTCAAATCCCGCTCATGACACAAACTCAAACGTGGTCAAATCCACTGACCCACGGGTTGGCGGTGCAATTCCACATCCCACAGATGAATGCTGCCATTGTGTCCTTGGGCAAGACACTTAACCTATCTCACTCTTAGCGTCTTCGTACACTGGGTGAGTTGCATCCTCCTTTGAGTGCTTTGAATGTGTGAGTGATGTATAAAAATGTGACCAATTACCATTTTAATATGCAGGTTTTGTATGTGAATGAAACAAAACAACTCCAGGTATGTTTGTCACGAGGAAACAACATTAGAGCATAGAAAATAGCGTAATATTTAAGTTGTTTTGCACATTATAGGAACACAAGTATTTTTCACACAAGTCCTAGCCATATAATCCTGATTACTTTTGATAACTGCAAATAGGTACCTGCTGTTTACAGAAGTAGTCCTTGATGAGGCAGCCCATGACCTGCTGAGGGGAGCGGGCAGTGCAGATATGAGGGGTCACCAGGTTGCCCAGGACACGCTCCGCATACCGGATCCACCCTGTACACACACACGCACACACAGATGATGTATGTTTCATTAATTGGACTCTACTTTGAACACGCTCCGTAGAATTAACGGAAAACTGAACTGAACTAAAAGAATCGGAGAACATGTTTGCACAAATCTAAACTGCAGGGTTAGCAGTTTTTATGCACAATAAAACAGGAAATTTTGTTCTTTGTCAAGTAGTAGTACACCTACAACAAAACCACAGCGTGAGCGGTTTGCCAACTGCGTCCATTCAAATTGTGATTTTGGTTCTATCATGGATAATCTTGCAGCCATAGCAAGATTGAGATAAAAGGAGATTTTGAAAGCATTTATATAAATAAATTGTGCAATCCAGTTTAGAATTTTGACCTAATAATTTGTGTTTTTTAATGATATTTTTCCAGTCATTGTAGCACCACATTTTGGAACTTTACTTTTGGAACTTCAAGAGGTGCAAGTCAAATTTCTATTTTATTTATTTATTTTATATCTAATCGCTTCATTAAACCCCTCCAGCTGCATGTGGCTGCATGAGAGTGGTGGAAGTGGTGGACAATGTGTGTTGAGTGGAGAAAATGTTACAGAAACAGAGGAATTTATACTGAAAAGATGAGCCGTGTCAGTTGTGTGGAAATACTTCAGCTTTAAAAAATCTGGCACTGATCAATCAACCGTATTCTGTAAATGTTTCGGGCTAAAGTTGTAGCCGCAGGAGGCAACACAAGCAATCTGCTTCAGCACCTCCGTCACAAACATGTCCTGGAATATGAAGAATGCATGAAACTAAGATCTGCATCATCTTTCACATTTGCAGAGAACGTTCAAGTTGGCGCTGCAACACAAAATGAGACTCAGACATCACTCAAAGACGCGTTTGCTAAGGACTGCCTACGACAAGAAAAGCAAATGCTGGAACGATATTACCAACGCTATTCCTACCCACTTCCCCAAAGACATGGTACCACTTAGTACATGAACAAAAAAAAAACCTTCAAATACCGTGACACCGATATAATTTTGAAAAATACCGTGATATCAATTTTTGGTCATACCGCCCAGCTTTACACTATACATCTGATCTGATTATTATAACAAAGTAATAATAATCAGATCACACACAAGCACAATAAACACTGTAGAGAAAATTATGTCATTTAACTTGCACTATGCACCTGATAATCTCCATGGCGATGTTATTGCTTGGCCAGAAATTAGCCACAAACGAGCAAGTTAGAAGTAAGACCTGTGGAGAAGCAGTAAAACCACCTCTAATTGAATAAATAAATAAAAGATAACTTCAAATTCCAGGCAAAGCAATAACATGGAGATAGGCAGAAAGTAGACCCTACAGAAAAGTTACATGGTGCAGATATAAATCATTTCAGTCTTTGTCGTTTTATAGCGTAATATATTTATCTATAAAACGCTGGAATAGAAAACGTTATAATGTCAACATACAAAAGCTCAACTAAACTACAGTGTCATTTTCTTGTGCTATCTAGATTGCTTGGGAGTGGTAGAGAACTGCTCCCTATCTCACTGCACCAGCCCTGACTATATACAGTACAAAGATGTCTGACGGAAAAGTTCACGTTTACAAGCACAGAGAACTCAGAATGTGCAGAACAATTCAACAAGTTCAATTCAAATCGTCTTTTCCTCAAAGCCTGTCAGACGCTTATCCCGGTCTACAGCAGGCCAAAGAACCAAAAAGACTTTCAGACATGCTACGAACTGCGTTTTTTGCTCTACACCACCCAAATATACACTGAAGCTCAGGTAGATTTCACTTTCACTTTGAGGACCAAAATAAAACAATATATGTCTGTGGTGAACAGACTGTTTATCATCTGAAACGAGTACATGTACAAACACGTCCCATATTTGCCTGGCTGTCTTACCTCGTGCAGTTGAATGCCTCTCCTAGTCTCTTCAAATATGAGTATCAAACTATCAGAGTATGTATCAATGCATTTTGATAAATCTGTTTAAAAGGCGAATTGTGTAACTTTTCTGGTGGAGGCTCCATCAAATGTGTTTCTTCATGGAGATGCGATTGCTTTGTCTGGAATGTTTCATAGTATGGCATTAAACCTTTCCATCTATTCTGTATATATTTTCAGCTATACCACCATAACTGAATAAAGGTGAGGTAGAGCTGTTTAATGTCATACTGTGGAACATTCCAGGCAGAGCAGCGACATATTCATAGAAACAAGCAGGTGAAGCAGCTCCAAAGAAAAAATTACATATTGCACCTGGTGTGCATGTAAATATAGTTAGTAATCCCAGAGTTTTCCCTGACAGGTGTTTTACCCGGGCAGGAAGAGGTGAACATGGGCAGGGCGTGGCTGTCGTGGCTCCTCCTGCGGTACCTGGAGATGAACTCCCTCTGGCTCTCCAATATACTGAAGCCTGCAGCCAGAGTGGTGTCAAAGACGAACGCTACACCTGCGCAAACACAATAAAATAGAGACGAACAGAGACGATAATTATAATACGTGATACAAATGAAGCAAAATTATCAAATTATCAGGTGTAAGTTCAACCATTTCCTGAGCCATTTGCCAATATCACACTGACTGCTGATTTTGCTTCTGGTAGTAGTAGGGACGGATGTTTTTGAGTGATACCGATATCTGATATTTGGCCTGTTGCTGTGACTGATACTGCTAATTACCTTTTAAAATCCATGGCAAGCCCCTCAAATTTATCTTAAGGTGAAGTTGAAGTTGGTGGACTGTATAAATACCTGGGCATCTGTGTGAACCACAGGCTGGACTGGGGGGACAATAGTATTGCTGTGTAAGAAGGGCATGAGTAGATCTTGTACATATAGATCTAGTATGGCCCAAAAGTCCCAGTGCGAGTGTGCGCTTAGTACAGCAAGTGTTATGCAGACAGACACAGTTGTGCTAACTGGAGATTACTGGATGTCCCACGTTATCCCATGTCCCACATTATTTCACCCACAGTGGAAACACCAGTAAAAGGGACATTGGACGGACTGACAAACCGATCCGTGATCGTGATCTGGTCACGCGATCGGCTGTGAGCTGGAGACATTTGTAACAATGAGGGACAGGAGGACACTGGACAAACTGCTCTCCATCATGGACACTCCTGCTCACCCACTGTACCAGACCATAGAGGGACAGAGGAGCTCATTCTCCAACAGGCTCCTACAGCTCCACTCAAACAGCGAGAGATACAGGACTACATTCATACCATACTCAAAACAACTGTCCAACAACTCACCCTTATGTAATAGATAATACTCCCTACAACAGCTTATTCTTAAGTAACGGATAACCTTATGCTCTGACAATCAGTACACTGTCGTTCTCGTCTCCTGTATATAGCTGGGATTTGATATTTTATTTTATAGCATAGGTATTTTATTTTGACTTATATGTATACATTCATACATTTATGTATACAGTCCCTGCTTAGACTGTTGCCCCCGCGACCCGGCCCCGGATAAGCGGAAGAAAATGGATGGATGGATGGATACATTTATTTTTATAATTATGTCTCATTTGACACCGGTCTCTTGCCATCTTTTTTTGCTATTCCATCTATTTTTGTTATTCTCTGTTATATCTTATATTTGATGAGTGAGCTACTGTATCCAAATAATTTTCCTTGTGGATCAATAAAGTTTGTCTAGGTCTAACTTCAGTCGCTTCGAGTGTTATGAAGACAGAAGAGAAGCACTTCGCTGACACTGTTGCAGAGCATTTCATTTCATGAAAAATTGTTTCACTGACAATTTTGCAATAAAAAAAAAACATTTGCACAAAGCAACCCTATCCACTTTTCATGTTGATAACAGTATTAAAATGATGATTCAAGGGACAAAAATGTGTCAGAGTTAACGTGCGATTAATCACAAATTAATCGCACATTAACTATGACATTCGTTATATTACATTATACCAAATTATATTATATTGTGCCATATTATATTAAACCATATTATAAAAAGACAAATCTGATGCACAGAGACAGTCTGACACATGGACACAGACTGGGGCATCGGAAAATTCTAAAATAAACACAATCTCTCCTCCCTCCTGTTACTTCAGCTATAACCACCTCTCCTGGTTAAAATGAGTATGGATGAGAGGATTTCACTTTGCTCTGTCAAGCTAAAACTGTGCAATTCTTCATGATTCAACTGTTTCAAATTGTCAATCTTTAGTTGTTTTTTTTAACTAAAGCGAGTTCCGGTTTCTGAGGAATACATTTCACTGAATAAACTTTTAGTCTCAGTCATTTGAATTGTTTTTATGAGAAAAACAAAAAACACAATCAAAATTTGAGGAAAACCAACTATTCTGCCATATCACCCAGACGTACACAAAGCCCTATATTTGTTTCCAATTGCCCAAAAAAACCAAAAAACAAATCTCACCTAGACTTTTTAAGAACCCACAGAGTTTTCGTGCCGCCTCACTGATGTCCAGTCCAAACTTGACCGCAAAAAAGGGCAGAGACTGTGGACAGACCGAGGCCACCAGGACCTTATGTTTGGAGACGTCACATTTCTGAAACAGAGCAAGACACAATACAATTTTACCCTTTTAAATGTAATGGTTTTCTAGAGGCAATTTTTCACCATTTTTGTAAAAGTCCTAGATTACCCAAAATTGACTCTTGTGAGCTTTAAACAATGTTATAATGCGGTTACCTCCTGAAAAACATACCTGCAGTTGTGTTTTGTTTTGTGTTTTTCATTCACACATGTTTGAGTAATCCTTTATTATTAGTCTATCTACATCTCCAAAGCTCAAAATACAACATTCCAACATTACAACATACAACAGTCATGAAGCTGTAGTTTTCAAGTTAATCAGCTACCTTTTACATTTTATTCAGTAGAGATTACAGAGCTGAAATCATCTAAATTATTCTAATGAAAATGTATGGAGTTCAAAAACACAGTGAAGCACTTCTTGTATTACCATATGACTAAAATATGCCTAAATATCCAGGGTTTGTGTGTTAAACACGTATGAATGAAACAAAACACAAAATTTAATGGGGAGAAAAATACACACTTTACAAAGACGTGTGGATCTGGAACAGTATCCTGTGTTCCTGATTTCAGACAGGCATGACTGACAGGTGGATTATCCAATAAGAGAGATGCATGCTCCATTAAGACAAACAAGCAGAACAGATTTGTGT
Organism: Paratrypauchen microcephalus; assembly: GCA_036785185.1. NCBI lineage: Eukaryota > Metazoa > Chordata > Actinopteri > Gobiiformes > Gobiidae > Paratrypauchen > Paratrypauchen microcephalus. The sequence continues at coordinate 1,906,761 of JAVJIX010000075.1, forward strand.
AAAATCAACAATTGAAGCAAGCCAAACTTATATATTCTGTTCTGATGAATGAAGTTCTATTTCATCCCTCCCTCCTCTGGTGAAGGTTGCATTCAGGCACCCTTTCCCATCAGCTATGTTTGTATTACCAGTACACTACAGGCTGTCTATATGAATGGTGTTCACATATTTTGTTTTGTTTTTGACTCTTTCGGTGAAGGATGCGTTCATGCACCCTCTCCCGTTAATGAAGTTTTGGTTGATATTAGGGATGTAACAATTAATCGACTCGCCGTTGGTCAAACAAAATGCATTAATTGTAACTAATCGCAGAAACACGCACCCACGTGGTCACAAAACAAGGCAAAGAGCCACAATTCTGGTTTAGACCTGGTCTAATCCTGGGCAGGGCGCACCGCTCTCATTCAACGGCACTGCCCGGTGTACGCGCGGGCCTCACGCGTACACGGGGCTGCGAGCACGAGATCGATCCGCGGCGCCCGGACTGCGTACTCTCAGCCCGAGCCACAAACCAGCCGCATGAAACCAACAAAGAGCACGTAGTGGTTTAATCCTGGTTTAGTCCAGGTCTAGACCTGGTCCAGTCCTGGTTTAGTCCAGGTCCAGTCCAGGTATAGACCTGGTTTAGACCTGGTCTAGACCTGGTTTAGTTCTGGTCTAGACCTGGTTTAGTTCTGGTCTAGACCTGGTTTAGTCCACGTTTAGTCCTGGTCTAGTCTCTTAGCCAATCAGGACGCAGAACACAATGTTACACTATTAAAAAAAATAAAATTAAAAAAAATCTGCGAACCGCGATAGAGGGAGGGATTACTGTATTTTGTTATTCAGCATCAATACATTTGTCTGCTTTTTACTAAGGAATAATTAATTGAGGAATATACAATATAATAATACTATGATATATTTTTGACTCAGTGTTATGTATACTATAGCTTATATTCTTAAAGACCCTATTGAAACACTAAAATTCAGGTGAAAAACACCGCTTATCAATTAATCGTAAGTCGATCGATAAGGTCAATCAACTATAGATTAATTAATTATCGATAATTTGCATCCCTAGTTGATATTGTGCTTAGTATTGTGGTTTGATTTCTCTCTGATGAACCCTCTCCCATCGGTTCATTTAAGTTTGTGCTATCAGAGCTACCCTGTAGATTGGAAATTGTTGACGTAGTCCCAACTGGGTGACCAGGAAAACTATTTCCACCACTTATTTTAGTCTCTGGACTGTGGGGAGATGCCCAAATTTGACCTGGGGGTGGCATATCCCTTTAACACAAGCTGGGGTACTTCAAAGTAACATTGTTTAAAGGTCCACCATGTAGCTTTTTGGTTGGAGTTCCATCACCTGCTTTTATCTATGGATATGTCACTGCTCTGTCTGGAATGTTCCACAGCACATTAAACAGCTCTCCCTTATATTTATTCAATTACAGGTGATTTTATTGCTCAAAAATATCTAGAAAAACTGTATTCTGACTCTAAGCGGGGTTGCCTCTCCACAGATCTGACATGTAACTTGTTCTGGTTTGGTCTCCATGAACATAGTAAAGTTTAATGCCATACTGTGAAACATTCCAGACAAAGCAAGAACATCTCCTTGAAGAAAATACATTTGAAGGACCCTCCACCAGAAAGGTTCCACAATACACATACATAAAATGTCTTAAATCTACCCTTGAAAGTTTAATTTATTATGAATGTATCAGTTGTTGACAAAGTAATTATAGTAAATAAAAGTAAGTAAGTCCCGTACTGTACCTTATTGAGAGCTAAGACCGTGTGCAGCTCCTCCAGGCTCTGCTGTGAGATCATGAGCGTCTCCTCCTCGGACAGACAGCCGTCACAGGACAGACATGCACTGAGTAGCAGCTGACCAGCCCCCCCCACCTGCACCAGGGACACAACAAAGTACTGTGATCAATAGGGAATGATATCTAAACTTCTCAGCACGATATTTTCATGATATACATCTCATGGTATGATATTTATGGTGCGATATTTTGTAGAGGATAACAAATTGTGAATGTTATACTTTTAAGTGCTTAATAACAGCCATTTCATTGTGTAAATTGGACTGAAACGGATCATGGTCTGTGTACAGTAGTTCCCTCTGTTTCTTTTAGCTATGGCTGCACCATAACAATGAATACACTGCGTTCCACATATTATGCAAATTGTGTTTAAGTGTCATAAAGGTCAAATGTTTACTTTTCCATTGAAACTCATGGATGGCCTTGTGCCTCACACACCTGTGCCAATGAGTTTGCCAGATAAGTCCAATTAAAGGAAAACTACTTAAGGACATTCCACATTAGTAAGTAGAGCAACATTTTCAAGCAATATGGGGAAAGAAAAGGATCTCTCTAGTACCGAAAAGTACGCAATAGTTGAATACCATGGACAATGTATGGTCATTGTACTATTAAGAGATTTGTAGCTGATTCAGAACACACACGGATTCATGCAGATAAAGGCACAATGAGGAAGGTTTCTGCCAGAAAAATACATTTGATTAAAGCAAAGGTATTCCACGCTGCTGGTGCCTCTGGAGTTCCACAAACATCAAGGTGTAGGATCCTACAGAGGCTTGCAGTTCTGCATAAACCTTCTATTTGGCCACCCTTAAACAATGCTCACAAGCAGAAACTGTTCTAGTGGGCCCAGAAATACATGAAGACTCATTTTCAAACAGTCTTGTTCACTGATGAGTGCCGTGCAACCCTGGATGGTTCAGATGGATGGAGTGGTGGCTGGTTGGTGGATGGCCACAATGTCCCAACAAGGCTGCGACATCAGCGAAGAGGTGGCAGAGTCATGTTTTGGACCGGAATCATGGGGAGAGAGCTGGTCGGCCCATTTAGGGTCCCTGAAGGTGTGAATATGACCTCTGTAAAGTGTGTGGAGTTTCTGACTGACTACTTTTTCCCCATGGTACAAAAAGAAGAACCGTGCTTTCCGTAGCAAAATCATCTTCATGTCTGACAATGCTCCATCTCATGCTGCAAGGAATACCTCTGCATCACTGGCTGCTACGGGCATAAAAGAAGAGAAACTCATGCTGTGGCCCCATCCTTCCCTGATCTCAACCCTATTGAGAACCTTTGGAGCTCCTCAAGAGAAAAAATCTATGAGGACGAGACGCAGTTCACATCCAAACAGCAGCTCTGGGATGCTATTCTACATCCTGCAAAGAAATTCAAGCAGAAACTCTCCACAATCTCACAAGTTCAATGGATGGAAGAATTGTGAAGCTCCTATCAAATAAGGGGACCTACTTTAAAATGTAACTTGACCTGTTAAGATATTTTGATTAAAATAGCTTTTTTTCAGTAATATGCCAGTGCTTCTAATTGAAAAATAAATAAATGACCATACAATGAACAGAACCAGTGACAAAGGAGTCCAACATGCACCGGAAACAGGCCCGACTTACTACCAGCAATGAGAAAAGAGCTCCTGCTCTGGTCATACAGATTGTGATGGTCCAAGATATTATTGAGAGACTTTTGACAATACAATATCCACAACATTTCGGGTATTGTTACATCCCTAATGATCAACCCGACATCACCTGCCCCGGGGCTGAAGGACTGGCTCATCAAAGCTGCTTCTTCAGTTCTGGTCAGATGCGGGTGGACACTGCTTTATATCTGCCTGAAGGAGGAGCTAACTACAATGAAACTACTCTGAAACTAGCCTGCAATTTACATCAAAGCAGTCACAGAGTGCAAGTGCAGCAGCACAGCATACATGCAGCATATGAGCAGGTATCACTTTCCCTTTTAACCGGTCGGACAATTGACACCAGCAGTGTCATACGCATATTGAACAGCTGTCATTATGCTACACGCCACTTAAATTAGGGTGAATTTTTCAGCGTCAACGGAGTGTCTCCAGGTTTTTTAGCAGGGGCAAAGCAGGAAATGAGCACATGGTGTCAAAATAAACTTCCGATGCCCTTTTAAAATACGTTCTCTAAAACCACTACAGTCCCATAAACATCATGTGTCACATCCAGGAACTTGGGGAATGACTCATGATGGGAGGATGAATATAAAATACTTTACATCAGACAGCAACTTTACAAGAACATTTTATAGGAAAATGTGCATGGTGCAGACAACCAAGTTAAATGGTGAGTAGCTTAATTAATGCGAGCATCGCAGATAAGGCTTGTTATCGCTGCTAAGCAGCTCTTTTGTTGTCAACTTTTGTTTTGTGATTTAAAACATAATTCACCCAATCAACAATGACTACATATGCAATGTGAAAGGTTTAGTGTTTAAATGTGAGAACCCACAGAGGCTGGCATCACAGGAGCAGCTCTGCTGCCTCTGGTGTAAATTGAAACTGAAACGCATATCACTGACACTCCAGGTGTAAATTCCAGGTAGCACACCTACTGGTGTACAGTTTCTGTTAGCTAGGTCAGTTGAACTAGACTATGTGCTCAGAGGTGTGAAAGCATCAGGGTGCTTTCACACCTCTGAGTATGCTTTCACACCTCTGAGCATAGAAGCCATCACTATTGTTTTCTTTGTTTTGTTTTCGGTTTGCGGATGGAGTTGTAATGGACAACAGATGACATCTGAGCCTTCCATTTCTGTTCAAGGATGGCTCGTCTTTCCTAACAAAAACAGCCTCTTTAACTCCCCTCTCAAACCATTTCTCTTCTCTGGCTAAGATCTGTGCCTCACTATCCTCAGAGGAGTGGCCCGTGGCTTTTAGGAGGATATGTCAGACAGACTGAGATCCATTATTGCTCTCTTGTCTCTTAGATAGGCAAACTAAATTTCTTGTTTGTTGCTACTTTAATTGACAATTAAATCCCATGAAAAATACCATACAATACTAGTCAAAAGTTTAGACACACCTTCTCATTCAGTGTTTCTTTTTTTTATGTGTACTACTTTCTACATGTTAGATACAAAAAAAGAAACCAAATATGACACAAGATATATGGAACAAAAGTAAAATAACCAGGGTCAAGAAATGCCAAGACCATGCAAACCATGGGACAAAGCAAAGGGTGGCTATTTTTGGTTAATTTAAATTTTTGTTTACTACATTCTATGTGTCATTCACAGTTTTGATGCCTTCAGTGAGAATCTACAGTATAAATAATCATGGAAATAAAGAAAAAATATGAATGAATAACTGTGTCCCAACTTTTGACTGGCTGAGTATACTCGGTGGTGGAAAGTAGTAAGTACTAAGTAAATAAAGTACCCATGAAATTATTAGTACTAGTAACAAGTTACTTCTAGCAGATTGTTAGCAGGATTTTAGATCAGTGTTTTATATGAATTGGACAGTAGAATTTAGTTGTTTTAAAGAATACCTTTCCGTGTGTGTTCTGTGTGGAGTTTGCATGCATGGTCTGGGTTCGATCCCCGGGTTGCCCGAGCCTTTCTGTGTGGAGTTTGCATGTTCTCCCCGTGTCTGGGTGGGTTTCCTCCGGGCACTCCGGTTTCCCCCACCAACCCAAAAAACATGCACCATAGGTACTCCAGCTTAGGTCCTGACCAAACTGAAGCAAGAAGATCATGGAGATGGTCCCCGGGCGCCCTAATGTGTGTGCTGCCCACTGCTCCTAATATATGTATATATATATATAGGATGGGTTAAAATGCAGAGAAGAATTTCTCCAGTGTGAGATCAATAAAGTTCACTTCTTCTTCTTCTTCAATAATTTGCATATTCTCGGAGCCCTGGCCACTCAGATAGGGACTCAGTACTATTATGATTTTAAATCTAACTAAGACAAACCAAGTAGTACAGTTTTTTTTTTTTAAGTACAATTACCCAAAAAATGCACTCAATTAGTAACATTAGTATTTGCAATTACTTAAACTCCACCCCTGTGTATACTGCACTTAGTGTGACATATTGAACAAAAAATACTCAAATCAAAACAGAAACTTACCTGTTCAGCTGCTGTTGTGCTATTATGGTGTGAGCTGTCCCCATCCTTTGTCTGCCTCTTGTTGCACTGACAAAAACACCACCAAATACCAAATAATTGTCAAACTTTCAAATCTCACTATCATAACCTACAAAAAAGTACCTGTTTGGTGCAGTTTTCACACTTCTCCTTCCTCTTGGCTAGGCTCACCTCCGCCATCTTCGCTCCTTTGCCTAAGAATTAAAGATACACATATAAAATCCTCAGTCATTTTGCTCTCAGTCTGTCCTTAAAAGCCATTCTAACTTCTTCTCTAGCTTCATTGTCACCACGCTTCTATACCGCGCTATCTCTTCTTATCACAGATACAACCGCCTCGTAATGGTGGGAAATGACTGAAGCCTCTAGTATCCGGTCGTTAAGGATTTTAATGGCTTTTGTTAATTATACCAACAGAGAAACAAAAACAGCAATCTGGTATGTGACGCAGAGGGACTTTAAGGACAAGGATAAGCAGGGAGATCGAAATAAGGGGTCAAATCTATGGTGTGTGACCCGGTATGACTTTGTACAGTTCAACTTGGGTGACAAATATGAGTATCACTATTGTGTTATTATTTACTGTTATATTGTTATTTATTTAATGAAAAATACATGTGTTTTTTTTTTTCATTATATTATTGATGTGATGTACAAAAATGTTGGTCACTAGTTTTTAAATGTTCCATATTACACTATTTTCTGATCTATGTTGTAATGTTTTCTCATCGCAAACAGACCTGGAGTTATGTTTTGTTTTATTCAGACAAACCTTACACATTTGGGTTGAGTTTTTCTCTCAAAGTGAAAACACTCTGTTCCACCTTGTGATGTCATGTGGTAATACAGGATGTGTTCCACTGTGTTTTTAAACTCCATACACCTACACTAGAATCATTTGGATGCTTTCAGCCCTGTCAATCTCTATTAAACACGGGGTAAACTGTAGCACAGTTCATCTTAAAACCACTACACTACCACTACATGACATCACAAGGTGGAACAGAACATGTTGGTTTGGAAATGTAGACAGACTAATAATAAAGGATTTCTCAAACATGTGTGAATGAAACAAACAACTCCAGGTCTGTTTAGAAGAAGATGAAGAAGAAGAAGACAGACTTTATTCATCCCCGTAGGGAAATTATTTCTCTGCATTTGACCCATCCATCAGGAGCAGTGGGCAGCTCATCTTTCAGGCGCCCGGGGACCCATCTCCATGAGCTTATTGCTCGGCTTGGTCAGGACCTAAGCTGGAGGATTTTACCTGGAGCATGTTTTGAGTTGATGGGGGAAACCGGAGTACCCGGAGGAAACCCATCCAGACACGGGGAGAACATGCAAACTCCACACAGAAAGGTTCGGGCGACCCGGAGATCGAACCCAGACCATGCATGCAAACTCCACACAGAACACACACAGAAAGGCCTGGGCGACCCGGGGATCGAACCCGGAACCTTCTAGCTGTGAAGCATGAGTGCTAGCCACTCAGCCACCGTGCCGCCGGGAGGTAACATTAGGCTAAAAGGTCATATGACTCAATTTTGCGTAATATAGGACCGTTAAATATTGTCTCTGAATTTAAAGGTGCAGTATGTAACTTTTCTGGTGGTGTGTCTGTAACCTGCTAGTCTCCATGATGATGCCTGGAATGTTACTCAGTATGACATTAAACTTACCTGTCACCATGGAGGCAAACAGGTGATAAGATTAAGATTAGATAAGATAAGATTAGCCTTTATTGTCTCCCTTGGGAGAAATTTGTCCTCTGCATTTAACCCATCCTGGTGACATCATGAAGCCAAGTTAGTGGTCAGGTAAGGTATTTCTGAGCAATAAAATGTATGTAATTATTTCTATAAGTTTATCATTTTGTGTACCGTGCACTGCTGAATTAAATATACACGATGAATGATAATACTGAAACTAATTTATGCCTCAGACACAATAAACCTAAAGTAGAATTATCCTCAGAAAACTATTCTAAATGTACGATATGGTTAAAAAACAAACTGCAATAAATAAATAGCAGAATGAAATACTTCCTAGTAGTTAGTGATTATCAGTATGAGTCATAATAATATAATTATTTATTCATCCCTCTACAGCTGCAAAAAAAATACCAAAAAGTTCCTCATAATACAAAGAAAAAAGTACCCACGATAAATGCTAACCCCCAAAAATGATTGTTCTATATATTCAGTGGTGGAATATAATGAAGTAAAAGAAGTAAAGTGTTGTACTGAAGTATACATTTTACATATTTGGACTTTTAGATATTTAGAAGTACATTTTAAAGTGGATACTTTCTAGTTTCTACCCCACTACAATTTGGAACAGGAATGAAAAAGATTTTTTATTATTATTATTATTATTATTATTTGAGACCTGGTGAAGATGCTTCTAGTTTGAGCAAACAAAAATATACAAATGAAAACAGCTACAAAAACACTTAATTCAATTGTTTCTAATGAACAAAATTCAGCACAAATCTTTATCAAAATCACCATCATTTCTTACATTTTTAAATGGGTACTTTAATACTTTTACTTAAAGGGACAGTGTGTAAGATTTTTACCCGTTAATTACTGAAATTGAAGATACCCATTCAAAAATACATTGTTTTTCAAGCCTTTTCACTTCCATCATGAAATCAAAGTATTCTTTTGGACTTAGATATAGTCACATAAAAGGGGGATCTTCCCCATATAGAGGCAGCCATTTTGAATACGAGAGCCGCAGAAGGACATTTGGGCTCCGCCTTCGCTTCGGCAAGGCTCGTGGTAGCACCGGAGGCAAAGCAGCAGGCGGCTCCGGCGCGCTGCGCAAGAGAGAAGGAGAGAGGTGCGGGTGGGGTGGGGGGAGGCTCGTGGTTTTGGGTAAACAACAAGCATGCTGCTGTATCACACGTCCTATTGGATCTAACACATGTTTTGGACTAAATTGTTTTACTGGATTTTATTCGCTGGATCCTTACGGACCTATTGATACCAAGCTTGTGGTGAAATACAGAGTTTGACCTGTGCAGAGCCTTCAAAGGTAAGCTAAGCAAACCTCGTTTTGTGCTTTTCGTATAAAAGCCCCATGTGCTCAGGGAGTGATTGTTGTGCTGGGAAATGAATTGCATAGTCAAAAAGAGGAGACTGTAAGGTTTCATTTGATATGTAGATTATCATGGTTCACGATCGGGAATGTGTGCCTTCATGCGAAAAGAAAAAAAAAAACTGAACGGGAGACCGCGTTTTATTAATACCCTTGTTGTCGGCCGGGTGCGCGGCGGGTGCACGCACGGGAGCGCGCGCGGGTACGCGAGCTCTCCGCTACGGCGCGTCCGGGTGACCCTCGAGGTTTGCCGTAGCTAAAACAGGAAGTGCATAGCCACTATCCACCTATGCGCCACGAATCCTACACACTGGACCTTTAAGTAGATTTTTTTTCATGTGTTACTTTTACTTGAGTTGCGTGAAAAGACCCTCAGTCGTCCAGGTAGAATCCATGATAAAAGGAGAAATTCAATTTGTCAACTGGACAAAGTTTGTTTGGTTGAAAACGTTCGCCGCTCATCCGAGAGGCTTCGTCAGCTCTGGTTCTGATGCTGGTTAGACTGCAGTGAGCGCTATATTGGAGAGACAAAGCAGCCACTTCACAAGAGGATGTACCAACACAGACGGGCGTGCCAAAGTGGACCGTCATCTGCCGTACACCTTCACCTAGAAGCCACGGGCCATTCGTTTGAGGACAGTGAGGTTCAGCTCTGATTAGGCGCAGCTGAAAAGAACTGGTTTGAGAGGGGAGTTAAAGAGGCAATTTTTGTCAAAAAAGAGAATCCGTCGTTAAACAGAAATGGGGGAGTTAGACATAACTTGTCTCCCATTTATAATTCGATTCTTAAACCAAGTCAGAACAGACGAATGAAAGCATTAGGGCAGACAAGTCAGGGGCAGAGGGGTGGAGACGGTCGTCAGTTTGAATAGAGAAGCTAAACTATACGCCATTCAAAAAACAAAAGGAGCAATTAGTTGAGATAGTTACAGAACTATTCCAGGGTACTGAGCTCATCTGAGGGCTGAATAGATATGCTAAACGAGACGCCAGAGGAAAACAAAAGATAGCAGAGTAGCTGGGATTGGTTCAGAACTTTTCCGGTGTAGTGAGCTCCTCCTTGCAGCTAGATATAAACAGGGTCTAACCAGCATCAGAACCAGAACTGACGAAGCCTCTCGGATGAGCGGCGAAACGTTTTCAACCAAACAAACTTTGTCCAGTTGACAAATTGAATTTCTCCTTTTATCATCTTTTACTTGAGTGTTTTTGCTTTGTTACTGTACTTTTACTTCTGCACCTCTGCTGAACCATAAGTCGATATAGTATTAAACGGGACAGGTGTCTCTCTCTTTGGACTAAAACTGAAAATAATGCTTAAATTTGCAGTTTGTTATGATATAAAAAATAAGAAAAGTCAAATTATGAGCAAAATGTCTGTGTTTATTTATGTCTATGGCAAAAGAAGAAATTCAATTGGTCAACTGGACAAAAGTTTATTTGGTTGAATATGTTTCGCAGCTCATCCAAGCTGCTTCTTCAGTTCTGGTCAGGCGCTGGTGGACACTGCCTATATCTGCCTGAAGGGAGGAGCTAAATACAATGAAATTACTCTGAGACTACCACACCTATTGTTTACAGTTTCTGTTAGTTAAATAGGCCTGTTAAATTTAAAGTCTTGTTAGCAGAACCTTTCAGGGCCATAATGGGTCTTTTCACACCTCTAGACCTGACCTGCTGCCCTATTGTTTTCTTTGTTTTGCTTGATTGCTTGATTTAGGTTTGAGGATAGCGTTATGAATGGGAGACAAATGATGTCTGAGACCTCTATTTCTGTTGAAGGAAGGATTCTCTTTCTTGACAAAAATAGCCTCTTTAACTCCACACTCAAACCAGTTTTCTCTGGGCAAAATCTGTACCTCACTGTCCTCAAAGGTAAAAATCTTCCAGCTGAGGTTCTGACCAAGCTTAGCAATAAGATCACGGAGATGGGTCCCCGGGCACCTGAAAGATGAGCTGCCCACTGCTCCTGAAAGGTTGGGTGAAATGCAGAGAATAATTTCTCTTCAGTGATAAATAAAGGATAATAAAAATAAAAAGGGGACATTGTGTCATTTCTCTGGTGAGAACATTGCCACCTGCTTGTTCCCATGGAGGTGTGCCTAGAAATGCTTTGCCAGGAATGTTCCACAGTATGGTGTTAAGTTTCCCATCATGCATTTATTCAATTTTGTTTTTATTGCTTAAAAATCCCTTGAAAAACAGGCATTCTTGTAGTAAGAGCAATCTTCTCTTCACAGATCTTACCTATAACCTGACATTCCCTGCTTGTCTCCATGGAGATACATAAGTTTAAAGGCATACTGTGGAACATTCCAATTAAAGCAATAACAATTTCATGGAGATAAGCTGCTGACCACCAGAAAAGTCACATATACAGCTCCAAAGTTTCATAGATTAACATTATATTTACAACAACTCATCCTTTACAAACGCAATGAACCAGTGCTTAATCTAATTACTTCTATATACAGCTCTGGAAAAAAATAAGAGACCACTGCATTTTTTCTGAAATCAGCATCTCAGCCATTTCATTCCAGCCTCTGTTGAATTCCAACACAAACATAAAGCTGAGCTACTTCAGTTCTTGCACCAGGAGTGGAAGAAAGTCACCCAACAACAATGTGAGACTTGTGGAGAGCATGCCAAGACACATGAAAGCTGTGATTAAAAATAAGGGTTATTGCACCAAATATTGATTTCTGAACTCTTCTTAAGTGTAAACATTAGTATTATGTTGTTTTAAAATGAATTTGATCTTGTTTCTTTGCATTGTTTGAGGTCTGAAAACATGTATCTTTTTTGTTATTTGGACCATTTGTATTTTTCTGCAAATAAATGCTCCAAACAATAATATTTTTATTTGGAATTTGTAGGAAATGTTGTCAGTAGTTTATAGACTCAAACAAAAATGTTCCTTTTGCCCAAACACATACCTATAAGTATTAAAATCAGAAAAACTCATAATTTTGAGGTGGTCTTTTTTTTCCAGAGCTGTAAACACCACAGCAAAAATCATGACACGTCTTTTAACTTTCGCAATTTTGTAATGTGTATATTAGTGAATCCAAGCCAAAAAAAAAACAATGCTTTCTCCCACTTACCAGCGGACACTCTTGTTTACTGTTAGCGGACAATGGCATCAACCCAACACCGAAGTGACATAACACGGAGGAGTAAAGGGCATCCCGGAGCACACACGGACACACTTTTGGGCTGTTTTTTTACGCAGAGAATGTCGATTTATGGTTGCTGTCAGCTCCGGCGCATAGCTACAGGTTCCTATAACATCTGCCCTCTGTTATTTTCAAAACGAGCACATCTGGAGGACAAAAACGCGAGGCTCCGGGTCCATTGTGTTCGCCGGTGAGTTGACGCATGCGCACATCGTGGTAACAGCTGCACCGGAAGTGGAGGATGTTACGATAAAAGTAACAAAAAGAAAGTTTTAATACTACTACTACTACTACTACTACTACTACTACTACCACTACTACTACTACTACTACTACTAATAATAATAATAATAATAATAATAATAATAATAATAATAATAATAATAATTTTAATCATTGTCAGTCTGATTTTAATTGTAGCCTATAGCCTTTTTGAATATGTTTTTGTAGGTAACATTTTCAATTTTTTTTTTACTATTTTTAGTAGTACTAGTAGTATGCCTAGGATCCAAAATACGTACTTCAGTATTTTACGAAGATATGATTTAAAAAAAAAATGCAGAGATATTATTCTAAATCTGCCAAGCAAAATTAGTAAGTTATTATAGCAGCAGCAGTAAAAGTGAAAGTAATAGTAGTATATTATAGTATTTATTTGTTTAATCTTCTTTTTGATTGTTATATACATGTGTTATATTCATAGATTATATTGTACGCTTACAGAACTGCACAAACTTTACATCACTTCTCTTTCCCCGTTCCGTTTCCCCGACTTTATGTGGATGAGCCATAAAATGGTTGCCTTGTTTACACCTGACCATATCATAAGTGATATATGGTCTGGAAGCCACCTTCGAAATATCTTGTAGCGGAGGTGTGGCTTACGATCGCCAACGGCCGTTTATTGGGCGTTACGAATGTCTATCATTTGGCGTATACGTAGCCCATAGCCAATCATGTCAGTTGTCAGTTCAAACTACAAGCTTCCGTTTGTCACGTAGTACGCGTCACCGTCTTTCCACCCCTCCCCGCTCTCTGATTGGCTCCCAGAATCGGGAGAGCTCGCTTGCCATAGTTGCCAGGCTGTCTTTCAGATCGGAACGAACGAAAGCAGCCTGGGATTTCCCAGGTTAATAAAATGGTGTTTATTTGACGACAATCAGCCTTAAATTCACGGAGAAAGATGCTACACAATTAATGCCTGAAACCTGAAACGGGACAATGCAGCTGGCGCACAGAAGCGCGCACCGCGAAGCAAAACTCGTTCAACCAAAGACTCACTCTGAGCACCTCACAATCTTTCGGAAATAAGTTTTAATGTCAAATTAAGGATCATGCAACATGTCAGACATGTTTTGCTGCTGTCCCTGTACTTGTGTAGTTGCGATAATACAAACTCCTCACTGTGAGACAATTATTTGAATTGATGTCTGCCTCTATACCTCCGTTCAGTTTTCCTCTGTGATTTCCTTCCTTGCCTCCTCTGAGCTTTGGGACACCACTTAATTTGGTACATTTGATTGACAGCTGAAAAATGGAGGATCAAGGAGAGGAATCGAGGAGAAGAAAGTGAGGAAAGAGAAATGAGATGCATCCTCTGTTGTGGTTCACATTAGCGCCATTGACCACACTGATCGTTATTTGTAAATATTTTTCCTTGTATCTTTGATATAATAAAAATCTTTATTACTTTCTACGTTCAAACAAGATTCTAATACGATATTTCTTAAGAACAACAGGATTCTAATAGGATTAAAATCCTCCCTAGTCAAATGAAAAGACAAAGTTTAATTTGTCAGGATAAGGATTATTTGACTAGAGAGTTGCTATCAGAGATTTATTTACCCTGACATCTCAGACACTGTTCCTGACTTGTTGTAGCTGGACCTCCTCGCCTTTAACTTGTTATTCTATGGTAAATTGATTGATTAGGATATCTTAAAACATGGCTGAACTGCTCTCATTGAAAAGCATGAGCCGTATCATGAAATGTGGATATTTGGCAAGAGCAGTAAGTACCAATGGACACAAATACAGCAGCCAGCATTTGGACGATGCACAGGAGTATTGTGCCATTAATGCACGACCAGAAGAGTCTGCCCAGGGAGGGACCAGACAAAAAATACCTATGGTGAAATCAGGTAAAGTGGTCCACTTTTTGGCATCTTCTTAAAATAAAATGTCATACAAATGTTTGTTAACATCAGTGTAAACCTCCACATGAGTTTGGCTCTTAAAGAGTCACAAGTTGCCTTTAATTATTCAGTAAAAAAAATCAGTTTACTGTTAAATCATTTTGTAAGAGCTCCCAGTTTACCTAATATCAGGAAAAAAAAAGGTCCAAGTGTGGTGGTAAAATGGGCCAGTGACTGAATCTATGCTTAATGAAATAACCATCAAAGAAATGTGGTTGTATTTCTAACTACGTAGTGTCCGCACTCAGCCAAACCCAGTTCCACTCATTTTATTGTTGAAGTCTTCTCTATAGCATCTCCAAAGCCAATGCTGCACATCCATTGTTCATATGTGTGGATCCTGCTCACTGAGCACGTGCATCATTTTGTCACATGAGAATACAGTTCATCTAATACAGTATTTGTCACAAACATGTTTCGGGTCAAGTGTTTTCCCTGTGCCCTCTTGCAAAATGAAATATGTTATGGATAAAATGAATGACAAAGCATGGCCATTTTAACAAGTTCGGTAAGTTCAGTTTTCTAAAGCAATAATTTTATTTATTTTATTTTTTTGTGTGTGACAAAATCCCCAAAATCCAAGTCTTTCTTAATAAGGACAACTATTTAAATTTATTTATGCAGTGCTGTGCTTCTTTGCACAGTTCACACCTGAACACGACAGGCCTTTTTTATATTTATCGAAGTCATACTTGGTTTCCAATGCAATCATTAGGCATGTTTTGTTACCACTGTCCAAACAAGTGATTTCCTGTCAAATGTAGGGCTAAATCAGTTATGAAATAGTGCTACACACTTGTTATACTGGTTCTAAACAAGGACTAATCCAAACATGGACAGAAATGTGACTTAAAGTGACTTTAAATGAAACACATTTCAGCAGACTGCTGAGGAACTGATTGCAGAGGAATTGATGTAACCTCTGAATGGGCTTCTGGAGACTACTATGTATGTACATACTTGCCCACCAACTTTCTTTCTATGGGCTCTATAAAAAAGCAAAAGAAAAATTCAAATCTGTCAACTGGACAAAGTTTTCAAATGAAGACGTTTCACCACTCTTCAATCTAAAACTTTTGTCCAATTGACAGATTTGAATTTTTCTTTTTATGGATCATACCTGGAGGTATAACTGACACAGCCCTATATCATCACATGAAGACATTGTAACTTATAAAATTGCAGAAACAGTCAAATGAACTGTCTTTATTGTTCCTAGGTTGTCAGTACCCAAACTAATCACACAGAGAAGTGTTGACTCTTATGGGCTGCGTTCAAATGATCAGTTGTTGCTCTCTGTTCCGTTTATTCGCACAGAGTTGGGGAAATAGGGCTTTTGTCTTCTCTGCCCCCTAGACATGGAACAAGCTGCAAAAGGACTGGAAATTAACAGAATTTATCTCATTGAATGACTTTAAATCCAGACTGAGAGCTCTTGTGACAGCCTCCATAAATTGTACCTGTTTTAACAAATTTATATGTAATTTTAACTAATTTATATGTCATTTTAATTGTGTTTTAATTGTCTTTTTGCTGCCTCTAGGTCAGGGCTCCCTTGAAAAAGAGGTTTTTAATCTCAATGGGATTTCCCTGGTTAAATAAAAATAAAAAACTAGAGGACACTATTAGAAGATATTTAACTGCTCAGAGACCTCTTCTGGATCACAACCAGTTTAGGTACGTTTGAAAAGCACTGAGTCAAAGAATAATAAAACAAGCACTTCTGACAGACATTTCTTCTTGCAGAAACACAGAAAAAATTGCAGAAGATTTAAAAAATGGAGTGGGAAAGTAACAGAGAATCGTACGCTCAGAACAAAAATAATAAACACACAAACTACAGCACAGGTACAATTGCCTTTCAATTATGAAACAAATACCAGTATGACATGGTTTAAAAAAATTGAATCTAAAAACTTTAGCTGTGGTGTAAAATATGTGTTTCTCATTTAGACATTCTTGGACAGGAGAAACATGTTATGAAATGACAAAATGTTAAACTTTTACATTGGGGAAGTGGGTTATGATGTTTGAGGTACTAATAAAACCATTCTAAAGTCTTTGAAAACATAATCAACCATACAGATTTACCACAGACAGGGTCAGTTTGGACCTTGATTGGTTTATCAATGTGGGTGTGAAAAGTTTATCAGTGCGGGTGTGAGAAAAATCCTTTCAATTATAACGACTTCACTGTCATTTCTTTTTAAGGATCATGTGCCTAATTTTGACAATCTATGAAAACTAAGGCATATATTACTACACTTGTTAAAGTAAGGTAGGTAAGTAACGGAGACTCATTTGAAAATAATACACTCATCACTTCCTCAGTAATAGTTCTTAATGGATATTGCTTTAGGTGAAATATCACATCCATTATAGCAAATGGAGAGGGAATAAGGCCCCCTTTCCTTCTTTTATTAATGAATTCAAATATTACTATAGCTCTCTGATATCATTCAAAAATGGGAAAACTAGAACAACCTCCGCCTTGTTTTGAAAGAATGCACCAAATGCTTTTGTTATTTATTTATTTATTTATTTGGTATTTTATTGTGTTTTACTCTTCCCCCTATAGTGTGTTTGTTTTTGTTTGTTTGTCAATTAATAATGATGAAAAAAAAGAAAAGAAAAGCAGAGTCATGACCCAAAGATTAGATGAGCCACTTCTTTGCATATCTCATCGCTTGGCTTCCCCACTTCGGCAGAGCTTTTTCTTTGCCTGCCCCACCTCTTCGGCAGGGTCTTACGGCTTTTTTCTGACAGTTCACCGGGATCTTACAAAGGCACCTGGGACAAGGAACTCGGCCAACGCAGACCCTAGGGAAGCTCATGTATAGCAGAATGCTTTTAGCTGATTGAGCAAACCACCCCACCCACCAGGTTTTGATTTGAATTTATTTGGAGTTTGTGCCAAGACAGAAACAATAATCATATACATATTATATATACATTGTAAACAACAGAAAAGCACATTTCTCGAAAAGGAGTAGGAAGAAGAAAAACTTATATTAACCCACCTCTATTCGTTACATAGTTTCAAAATGATGATCACATCTGTACAAATATCTACATATTATACTTAATATCATTTTTACCCAAGGTTCATTTATGTCAAGGTTGTTTTGAGACCCGGGCAATTCATTTGTGTCCTTTATAGTGGACATCGAGTTAACCGGTCAATCTTTTAATTGTTTTGATACTCTAGATTGTGGCTGCGCTATGATACAAAAATAAAAAAAATAAATAAATAAAATAAATAAATAATACATAAAAATTTTAAATAAATAAATACGTAAATAAATGCTCAAATAAAAAAATAAAAAAATACATAATATATAAAAATAAATAAATAATACATAAAAATAAAATAAATAAATACGTAAATACTCAAATAAAAAAATAAATAATACATTATATATATATGTATATATAAATACATACATAAATAAATAATACATAAAAAATAAAAATAAATAAATACGTAAATAAATACTCAAATAAAAAAAATAGAAATTAAAAGGGAGTCTAAGAACTTTTTGAGGCGACTGTAGAAGCTTGTCAGGGATGTTGGTCATCAAAAAAAAATAAATAAATAAAGTTTTTGTTTGGTGTTAAATCCACATGTGAAGTTAACAACCTAAATGTCCCTGATGTCCATTACAGAGGACACATTACAACATTATGAATAAAAATAAAATTAACAAAATGTAAATGCTAAGGTATTAATTTACCTCCAAATATAAAATTAAAATAATAATAATAATTTAGATACACTTTTTTTTCTTCAGGTCCCAGGAGGATATCACGTATCCAACGAAGTTGCTTCAGGTAAACTCAAAACAAGTGTCATGCTGAAGAGGGAAGATGGATAAACTAATTTAGCAGCAGTGACGAGGTTAATGAAGAGGTAACGAAATTGTTCAGTCGTTTCGTCCTCTGAAAAGGAACACACTGTAACTATAATTTGTTTCTCATTCCACTAGAAATATCAATTTGTTTACGTTTTGTATATATGTAAAAACGAATATTTCACTATAACAATTTATTCTTTCAACGTACCAACGAAATATTAGGGGACATAAATGATACAGACATAAATAAAGCAACATGTAGGATGATTTTAGGATAAAAATAAGACAGTAAAAGTAAGTAAAGTAAAAAAAAACAACGTATTACTGTATTGGGCTTTTATTTTGACGGCTGCGTGAGTGATGAATTCAGCCAATCAGCGCACACCGAACGAAGGAAGGAAGTGGCGCCCATTCATGACAGTTGTTGCCAAATCGTGCAGAAAAACAGAAGTTCTTCCTTGTCGCTTACTCCACGTTTTTTCGTTTATCGTCGTGTCCATTTTCTACATTCTCTTGGAAAAAAAATACTGGGATAAAGTAAAAGTAAGTTAAGAAAATTGATCGATTACTTTTTCTGAAACGTGCTGTTGTTTACATCCTGTCTGTCACATGGTAAGATACTCTCGCATCCATTTGGTCCTTTTTTAAGTGGTTTAGTCCCCGATTCAGATCATGTTTATATACACTTCAAGTTAATTGTGCATTAATTTTAAAGACATTTCTGTGTAAAATAAGTTGCATGTAGGTCTAAAAAACAATACTGTTTTAGTTTTGTTCTTAATTGGCCTTTATCCAGATGGGCTATATGACAGTGGAGAAACACAGCCCCACCCTGCTGCATCTCAAGAGGACCCCTGGGATACGCTCGTGGTCTCTTCTGGTTGGTAAGTGCACTATAGCATATATACAGTCCACTGATTACATAATCACATTAATAACATCAGATAATGTAAGCATAATTTGTCATAGAATGGAGAAAGTTGTTGTAACAGCAAAGTAGAAGAAGAGTAGCAGTCGATTAGTAAAACTATAAATGAGGTTAAGTAGAGTAATTAAGGCTATATACTAGTGTTATCATCATAACTGAATTTCAAAATCGATTTTGTTATTGAGAAATAGACTCAATACTCAATACCCATTCCACAATGATAATAAAAACACAATTTCTTTACACAATAGAATGGGATTTTCAGCATTAAATCATAGTACTTTACTTTTATCTTACCATGTGGCCTTATATCTGTGTAATCCCTCAGTGGTCCAGGTAGGTTCCATAGTGCTCCATGGGCTAATAATAATAATAATAATAATAATAAAACAAAATTGAAACAAGTGAAAGTTTCAATTAAAAGCTAAATTAAAAAGATGTGTTTTGAGTTTACTTTTAAAAATATGAACACTGGCAGCGGACCTTAGATCCTCAGGTGGACTGTTCCACAGACAGGGGCTGTAAAAACTGAATGACCCTCACCCAGAGTTTTAGTTTGGACTCTTGGGACAGTTAAAAGATGAGACCTGAGGATGTGAGAGACCGAGACGTCTCACATGATAAAAGCAAATCAAATAAATAAAGAAGACTAAGACTGTTAAGAACCTTTATAAACCAATAAAAGAACTTTAAAATGATTATCCCTAACTATGACTAGTCTGTACTAGTCTGCATACTAGTCTGTGTGTGTTGGTACTCATTTTTGTCCTGTAAATGTGACTTTTTTAGTATCGATACTTGCTCAAGTGAGTATCTAGTTTTGATGCTAGTTTTCAATCAATTAGTATCTGATTTTTATACACACACACACACACACACACACACACACACACACACACACACACACACACACACACACACACACACACACACACACACACACACACAGTAACATATAATAAAACAGTTGTGTTTTAGGCATGCTTAATTTATATATGTAATAAAAAAGATCTATGCAAAAGATCATATTAAAAAGAAACTTGCAACATAATTTATATTCATTGGGATAATCATTATTGTATTTTAGAGAATCGGTAAAAGAACTGGTCCAAATATGTCAGCTGAAATTAATGTGACTTTAACTTCTTTTTTTTAATGCATTCTTGTAATTGTGTAAATGTATACTGATGTTTGATCTGTGTGGCTGTATTGAAAAAGATATTAGTAAACTCAATGGGACTTTCCTGGTTAAATACATATTTAAATAAAAAGTACATTCATAAGTGTCATTGCAGTCAACCAAAATATATTCTTCTTTTCAGGCATATCATCTATTGGGTTAGCTGCGGCCTTCTACAGTTCAGGTATGCCAGCTTTATTTGCACAACTGTTCACTTATTTGCATGTAAGGTTATTCCGGACCTCTTTAGGATTTTCCTTGTGCCTGACAGACAGTATCCTGTGGAAGCTCTTCTACATCAGCGGCTGTCTGTTTGTGGCGGTGCAGAACATGGAGGAGTGGGAGGAGGCAGTGTTTGATAAGAGCAAGAACCTGATTGAGCTCAAGACGTTCAGCTTGTATACATATGTCCTCACACTGTGGAAGAAGGGACAAGAGAAAGGTAATCCATCGTTTAACCCTTTATTGACCTGCAATAGAAGCAGCCTAAGCATTACATTTTTGCACGCAGTATTGGCATTTTTAGGACTATTTAACTTATGTTATACACATCGTGGCTTGCACCTCAAATTCCATCAAAGTTTTAAAGATATCTCCATATTAAATATTTAAATGAACTAAAATGAGGAAAAATGTGTCACATTCATAGTATATTTTTCACAAATGCTGAATTCTCTATCCCTCAAAATTGTAAATAACAAAAAGTTTCAGATTTTTTTCAAGCAGATAAAACTTATTTCAGTTTTATTTTTTAAAATGTATTCTTTACTTTATTATTATTATTATTATTATTATTATTATTATTATTATTATTATTATTATTATTATTATTATTATTATTATTATTATTATTATTATTATTATTATTATTATTATTATTATTATTTTATTAAAAAAGGGTCATTACTTTGTCTCCATGGGGATTTGGTCATTTAGAAGTGTTTTTACTCCTGAAAATACCTTGAAAATAATACATTGTTATTGTAAGAGAAGTTGCCTCTCCACTGATCTGTATCTTGGCCTTGTAGAACTACCTGATGGTCTCCATAGAAATGGCTAAGTTAAATGCCATACTGTGGAACATTCAAGGCAAAAAAAAAAACATTTCCATGGAGATGTTATTCTGTAACAGTGCAGTGATGTAACGGGTTGCAGATTCTTCACCAAAAAGTTACAAAATGTGCCTTTAAATATATATGATTAAGGTGTTTCAATGTGTTTTTGGTTAATATCTCTGTAATTCAGGGGTGGCCAACACGTCGATCGCGATCTACCAGTCGATCGCGATCTACCACCGGTCTTGGTCTCGAGATGAGTGCGAACATATTTCATTACAGCTGTTGCCGTCAGCAATAAACTATTGCCGGTGTGTGGGACTGCACGGGGCTTCTCATTGCAGCGTGTGTGCTCGTCTGGAGCTGCGGACACCGTGCGGCAGATACCTGCACAGGTTCGGGTACCCGCGGGTGAACCGTTAACTTTTATAAAACCGGTGAAAAATGTTGCGCTGTGTCGGATGCCGGCTCGGAAGAACCAGAGCGCGGGTCTATCTACGGTTTACAAAATGCGCCTACAAAAAAATAAATATTATATATACAAATATAAAGGCCTATGTTGTAGTGAAATACAAACACCATTTCCAAGATAAAAAGTAAAATCAGATTTTTTTTTTTTTTTTGTCTGTATGCGCGCACTGTTTTCAAGTCACGCGATGTCCTGCAGTGCATTTGAAAATGACTACGTAAGAGCTGAAAAAGAAGTTTTGGCTCTCCTATTTATTTTCATGCGGGTACGGTTCGGGTCGCGGGTCTATTTATAGCGGTTCGGCTCGGGTGCGGAACCAAAATTTAAATTCTGTCGGGAAACGGTTTGGGTTCGGCATGAAGTATGACGGGTTTGGGTGGGTGCAGTTTGCGAAAATTTGACCTGTGCAGGACTCTGCTGCGCGGAACGTCACCACACGGGCCCCCAGCGCACACAGCTTGTTTGCAACAGCGTGTACCTTTGCGTACCAGCGTGTATCACAGAGCAGGTTAAACTTTATAAAACATCCTACCTGTCCGTCCGCCTCACGTCAGCGCGCCGCTCCTCGCCTTTTCACGCTCTCGCTCCTCCTGCTCATAGCTCCTGTGTTCTCCTCAATGCGCTCTGATTAGAAGTGCAAGACTAAGTGCAAACCAAAAACTAATCTAAACTTTTTCAACTTCTTGTTTGAATAATTCTAGGGCTGAGTGAGATTGGATTGAATCTCACTCCAAAAGCCCATATTTGCCATGTCTAACAGGTCATTCTAAAATAGATTAGAATGCAAGAAATCACATCTAAAAAATCCAACCTCCCCCCCCCCCCTGCTGTAATTACTGGACCTATCATCAACAAACTAAAACTGACACATACCTATAATTATAACATTTTCTCTGTCAACATATTTTTTGTTTAGATTTTAGATTTTGTTTAGATTTTCAGACGGAGAGCAAAAGCATAAATAACTAATATTTTTCTGTCTCCTCATCCTCCTCCTCCACCTTCCTCTCATTCTCCTCCTTCTCTTCCAGTGGTGTTGGACATGACACACTTGCGAGACGTCTGCGTCCAAGAGGAAAAGGTGCGCTACTTGGGCACAGGCTACCTGCTGATGCTAAGGCTAGCTACAGGCTTCTCCTACCCCCTCACCCAGAGCGCCACGCTGGGAGGACGCAGGTACACCAACGCATCTGCACTACTCATGATGTAGCACTTCAAATCACACTGAAATCAGAGTTAAGAGTTAAGAGTCGAATATTGAGATGAGCGGTTCCTTCATGTAAAGTGTTTCGAGTGCCTTGAAGCTGGAAAAGCCACAGTATATATAAAAAAACAGACTAATATAAAAGCTTTTTTTTTCATCTTGGTTGGTTGTGTTTATTGCATTAAAAAGCTCATGAAAACTTGTGTCTTCACTGTAAGCAGGCGTGCATCTCCACAAACCTTACTCTTATTTGGCCTGGATGAGGCTGCATGTATGCAAGGAGATGTTGTTCTTTTGGCTATACTATTCCACGGTATGGCATAAAATAGAACTATCTCCATGGAGAATGTTCCCAATTATGGTCTTAACTTTCTATTTCCCTGGACTCATAAAGGTGACGTGCCACCTACAGAAAATTATAGTGTATCTTTAGTTTATTTTGGTCCTACCATCTTCTAAACCAGCGTTTCCCAACCTTTTTTGTCTTGTGTGCCCCCTGAGCCTTTTTGTCATACCTCCCCCTGACCCCCTGACTCATATGTGTTGATAATTCTCCAAAAGTAGAACGTGACACAACGGATTATTAAATGAAAATAATTTTATTTCATCTCCTTAATTTGAAAATGTGATTCTCAGGCATTTTCTCTCTTTTCTTTAACTCAAATTAGAATTTAAAAAATTCAAAAAAATCTCCCCCTGCGCCTGGCAGCGACACTGCCAAGTACCCCCTGCAATGTGCTCACATACTCCTACGGGTACTTGTACCCCTGGTTGGAAAGCACTGTTCTAAACATACCTGGAATTGTGTTTTGTTTCATTAATAATAGGGGAGTGATTCCCTTCCCTTAAAAGCGTCTTATACTACTATTATCACGCAAAATGGACTCTTGTGTGCTATAAACTGTGTCATAATGCTTTTACCTCCTCAAAAACCTAATCTGGAGTTGTGTTTTCTTTCATTCACACATGTTTGTGTAATCCTGTATTATTAGTCTATCTACACCTCCAAACCTCAAAATGCTCTGTTCCAACTTGTGATGTCATGAAGTGGTGGTTTTCAAGTTAAAAGCTCCGTTTACCTTTTGTTCGCTGGAAACATTTGGATAATTTCACCCCTGGAATTGCCAATCTCATCTGAAGGTGAATGGAGTGTAAAAACACAGTACAAGCTGTATGACCACACGTTATCACAGGACGAGTGTTTTCTGTTTGAGAGAAGAAGTCAGCCTAAATACGCGGGTTTGTGTGTTAAACATGTGTGAATGAAACAAAACACAAGTCCAGGTGTGTTTGGGATGAGGAAACATTCAAACATAAAATAGCGTAAAATGGGTCCTTTAAAAAGCTCCATCTTGAGTCCACTGCCGGCAGCGTTTCAAAGTAGGGCTTTTACATCCACATTATTACATTTTCACTCTTTTAAAATCTATTAGTGTAGAGTAGACTCCACTGGCTTCTTGTTGTCACTTACTCACACAGTAAATACGTTACCGTCTCTGTCCATCATCCGTATTATAGTAATGATGTGGTGTTTAATGGACACTTCCTGTATGTCTAATGAGCGCATTTGGACATGTAATGGAAGTAGACCACAGTAAATTACAATGGACAAATGTAAGCTTCTGGTCAGTGAGTGGGGAGATACTGCATATACCTAGTTCAACATTAGGCTACTACAAAATCAAAATGTGCTCAGAATAACCACACTGAAGGCCCTGTACATGTTTTTTGAGCATGTATTGTTTTTTGAGCATAAAGTGTCTTGCCCAAGTACAGATATATTGTGGGGTCAAAATAAGTCAGCTATGTCCTGTCTGCACCTAATTAGGACACATTTTATTGCTAGTTAAAATATTATTATTATTACACAAAATGGACTCTTGTGAGCTTTAAGCCGTGTTTTAACGCTGTACCTCCTCAAAAAAATACTTGTTTAAAAAATACTCTGTTTCATTCACACATGCTTGAATAAAATGCTTTTATTAGTCTGTTTAAAAGCTCCAAAGCTCAAAACGCTCTGTTTCACCTTGTAATGTCATCTAGTGGTGGTTTTCAAGTTAACAGCGACCTTGTGATTGAAAATTCCAGGGCTGAAATGATCCAAACGATTCTAGTGAAGGTGTGTGGAGTTTGAGTGTTTGTGCAGGACAAAATTATAACACAGGTCAGGAAAACAGTGCGATACGGGCCCTTTAATCAGGAAGTGCACGTTAACATGCTAGTTGCTGTTAACTCTACCATGGCAAAACTCGCATTGCCACTGAGAGCTGTGAAAAGCGTGCATTAGAGCTGGGCGGTATGACCAAAAATTGATATCAGTGTATTTTTCAAAATTATACCAGTGTCACCGTATTTGACTGTATTTGTTTTTTTCGTCCGCTCTGTGTTCCCGACGTTTTGTATACACACACTCACCGGTATTGCGGTATATGCAGGGAAAAAAAAAAATACCGGTATTCGGTATGAACCGGTGTACCGCTCTGCCCTAGCGCGCATAAACTCAAAGCAGTGAGTTGAATGATTAGGATGTTTAGAACGCATGACGTAAGTGAGGAAAAACTTTTGGACCCCTGTATATGCAACTTCATTTCATGTCACATTTGTTAATTTCTCCATAATCAACTAAACTACTAAATATAACTATCCTTGGTGCATCTTATTCAGTCTTTGTTTAGTTCCTTTAAGTTAAAGCAACACACACAAGGTACTTTAAATATATTTTATTTGGTTAAATCTGTTAAATTAAGTTAAACATTCCAGTTACTCCAGACACTTTCCTACTTCCCTGTTCCTCCACGTAGTCTGGAGACAAACGAGGGAGCGTGCCCTAGTACAGTCATATTTAAAGCCTTTGGGCCGGACCATGTGGAGGGGAGAATTGGTTTCAGTTCCTTTTTGTTTGTTATGTTTTGTATATTAGATTTCAGTCTTTCAGTGTTTATAGTTTATGTTAAGCACTTTAATTTAAAGTGGACTTAGGCCCTTGTAGTAAATGTAATCTAACCTGTGAGAGTTAGAGCTCAGCCTCTCGGGAGAGTCACATCAGTGTAGCCGGGTACGCGTGGGTTTTTCATTAATTTCTGTTGCTTTTGCCCAATTTGAGCAGTTTTTTTTTGTAAATATGTTATTATTATTATCCTTGTCCATGGTAGTTTTATTTATATTTAGTGCTGTCAGGCGATTAAAAAATAATCTAATTAATTACATGATTTGTAATGAATTAATCTAATTAATTTTAAGAGTATGAGAGAGAGAGGGAGTGAGAGAGATTGAGAGAGAGAGAGAGAGGGACAGATAGAGAGAGAGGGATTGTGAGTGAGTGAGCAATCAAGCGAGCGAGTGAACGAACCCACTTTGCGATTGAGTTTGTCAGTTTTCACGTGGTCGCTTTGCTCATTCATTTCCCAAATTCTGAGAGCGTGGTTTGGTGGTTTGGTGAAGTGCGCACTATCTCCGGTAACGATGGAACTTGTCCGGACGTGTTTATCGTTCAAAAGATCCGTCAGGCTGGAGCAGCTTCGTGATCGGAAAATTATTTTTGACAAAAGCTACAAATCACCGTGTTCTTGTTGATAGTCCCGTCTTCATTCTTTTTATAAATAAACTTGCCGTTCAAAGGTCCTGGCAGCGATTTGCTCACCGCACGCACATTGAATTGCCTCTCATAATTAATTGCATTAATTTTTATAACGCGTTAATTTGCAGTGTAATTAATTAATCTAATTAACACATTAAACTGACAGCCCCATTTATATTACTACTAAAAAACTTGTCTCTGAGTTTCTGAGAATAATTTCCCTTGTGGATCAGTAAAGGTTGTCTAAGTTTAAGTCTGCTCTCTCTGTGAAATCGTGAAATCTCAAATATGTAATTATTTATGCCATGATACCTCGGTGAATTTCTGAATACATTTTTTGGTGAAATGGAACATTTTCTGAGTCTGCCTCCTGCTTGAGACCACATTGGCCAGCTTCTCTACAATCTACAAACTGTTTAAAATCAACTAGGTCTGTTTTTCACAATTGCAGGATAGTAAAAGTCAGGTACAACACCTTTTAAAATGTAGTTATTATTACTTTGATCCAGATTTTTGTGATTATTTTTGTAACAGTACCATGGTTGTGTCTTACGCAGTGACGTGGAGGCAGTAGCAGCTTTACTGAAGAAGTTTGTCGGCCTGGACGAGCTACGCAAGCGATTGCAGCAAGAGGAGGAGGAGTACGGAGCTGACGAAGAAGAGGAGGAGGAGGAAAGCAGCGAATCAGAGCCTGAACTTTGACCCCTGTCTGACGCCATTATGAACTTTCTTTCTCTGTTTGGGGCAAATCAGCGTATCAAAAGAGTCATGAGGGTTATATCAAATGAAAGCTTGATCTGCTGTATTTCATGCCAAAACATAACCAAAAAAAAAACAAAAAAAAAATTCAGAAACCATATTATTAATGTCAAAAGAGAGCATACATTCAGTGTCTATGTTAGACTTAGACAAACTTTATTGATCCACAATTATTTGGACTTATATTGCACTCCGTCTCTGTACAAACTGCGCCATTTGCTTGTCTCCCTAAAATATTCCACAATATGGCGTTAGACTTATCTTCTATCTCCATGGAGACAAGCAGTCGACGCCCCCAAGGGAAGTTACAGGTAAGATCTGTGAAGAGTTGACCCCGCACACACAGTACAAAGGCATGATTTTCCAACTCCAAGGCATTTTAGAGCAATAAAAACGCCTGTAATTGAATATGTGCAAGATACAGTAAGTTTAATGTCATACTGTGGAACATTCAAGGTAAAGCACCCTCCATAAGAACAGTAATAGTGTACCCTTTTCGTCAGACCCTGCTGCATCTGTAAGCGTCACTGGCTCTGCAGTAGACTCGATACTCAATACCAATTCCGATACCACAATGATGATTAAAAAAAAACTCTCTTTAGGCAAGAGAATGTACTATGAAGTGATAAAACATTAGACGCAATACTGACAGCCCTGTGTTTTACTTATTTGTGTTGTTACATTGAAAAATTGTGGTTATATTTGGGAATATTATGTGAACCAAACTATATTACCATTTTACAAACTTTGCAAAATACCTGTGCCTTCCTACTGACTTAAAATACGTGTTTATACCTTTCAAAACTCTGATAATAATAATAATAAAAAACACCGTCTGAACATGTCTTAAAAAGTTGAACGCAAACGATAATTAAGCATGAAGGATTTGGGGCCAGACGTGAAATACCTCAAATTGTTGTTTTTGTTGTATTCTATAAACAAAGACTGAGATTTTAGGAGAAAATGTGGGAATCATGATTTATTGTTTTGTGCGTGTCCATAAAGAGTTTTTTTTAAAAATGATGTTTGGTGTTATGTTTTTCCTCACAAAAGAAGAAATTATTGTAAACAAATACTCGGTCCAGTGTGTGGTTTTCAAAAATGAAGTGTCAAAAGTGAGTAAGTAGGGCTGCAAGATTTATTGAAATCAAATCTGAATAGATGCAATTAGCCAATCGCAAAGACTGCAATTTTTTGAAGCATCATAATTTCCTACACAAATAACAAAATCTCCTGTCTTTATTCAGCATAAAAACAGCTAACCCTGCAAAAACTTTCTGAAATGTGATTCATCTGTTCATCAGTTTGCCTGTTAAGATTTCAGTCTTTTTGTCAGTTCTTCTGGATGTGTTTCAAATGTAAACATTGAACAGAAGCTTATGATTAGAACATGCAATTAGACAATTTTTCAAACTTTTCAGCCCCTTTCCAAAATTACAGTTGTGCAGTATCATCCAACACTGCATGTGTAAAAACAGCTGTCATATGTTGTTGTGGCTTTGGAATCTACCTTTGAACACTTTACACTTAATATTCCACAAATATGTAGGTATTAGACTGTATATACAGTATATACACAGATTAGCAATGTATTCACTTCACAATACAATTTTAATGTGATACTATGGGGATTTTTACAGAAAATTAACAAATTATGCATACATTATTAATAAACATTCAAACTGGTCAAATGTTCACATTTTGATTTTACTGATAACAATTGTAATGGTGATTCTTAATTCCCAAAAAATAGGACAATATGGACCTATGGTCATGAGCTCTGGGTAAAGATTGCAGATACAAGTGGCCGAAATGAGTTTCCTCCGCAGAGTGGCTGGGCACACCCTTAGAGATAGGGTGAGGAGCTCAGTCACACGGGAGGGGTACAGGAGTACAGGAGGTGAAGGAATTCTGGAGGTTCTGAACTTTCACAAGAGGCATGTTCTGTCCATATACTGAGAATGAGAAACTCTGGCTTTGTTGTTGCGGTGCAAATGTCACTCCACAGATACAGCTCTCAGAATGTCTTTAGCATGTGTGTCCTGGCAGTATGTCCCTCAGACAAGCTGTGGTCTCCTCCAGGACCTTCTGCAGTGGAGCTTGGACAGGCCACACATGCTCCTCCTCCCACTCCTGCACTGTGGAGTCTGGGTACAGAGCACTCATCTCTCCTCTGAGGACCTCCAGCTTCTGCTGCAGCTCTGACAGATACCTGTGGAATACAAGACAACATGGAATTACAATACAACATTCACGAGGCCAATGCTGCTTCATACAGATGTGGGGCAGATAAATGAATGTTCGAATGAGCTCTAGGGTCTAGTCACTGCTAGAAACGACCAGGTTCAACATTTGTGAATTTACCTTTTGGATATTTCATGACAAAAAACACTAGGATCATGTAGCGCAGGTTAATATGAACATTTTAAGACCAAAATGACGAGGCTCACTGCAGCAGTTACAGAGAGAGTGGTCACAATATTCTAATATAAAGTCAAATGGAGTTCATGGAGCTAACAGCGCCCCCATGCTCACTTCTTATTTGGAATTAGGCAGCGAGTGGGTTAGTTATGTACATTTATATACAGTCTATGGCATTGTTAATGGAGGGCCTTGTATATTGTGCAAAAATCTTACGTTGATGCTTGGTTTTGGATCTGCATTATGATCAGAGGGTTGGCCATCTTCTTCTGCCTTTGGTGTGGACTGAACCAGCCCCTTACAAACCTGCAGAGGCAAAGCAAAGACGAAAAACAAGACAAAGACAAAAACAAAATCTGTAATCATCTGTCAAATGGAATACAATTTAATTATTATTAATATCATAAGTTTTGCTTGATATTTTTTAGGCAAATATTTATTGAGATCCCAATAAACCAACCCATTTCTGAACGCATAAGCTATCAAATTGATTTATTGGTGCATTATCGAACTTTTCTGATGTGGGGTACATCAACACCTGTAATTCCAAATGGTTAATTTTACACAGTGCAACTTTAAAAATTTCATATTTCTATAGACAGTGTGCCAAAGCTCTGGAAACATCCATTATATTGCCCATACTGAAGGTCAGTCCCCAGGTGGATAATGATTACCGGCCTGTGGCCATAACTTCTAATGTTTTTAAATCACTAGAGAAAATAATGATTGGGAAATTGCGTGCACAAATGGAACCATGGCTTGACAAATATCAGTTTGCGTACACCAGGAATTGCAGCACAAGTGATGCTATGGCAACTATAATGCACCTGGTTCTTAAACGCATAGAGAATCTGACTGGATATGCCAGGCTCCTCTTTGTTGATTTTAGCTCTGCTTTTAATCTTATCCAGCCACACATTCTTCTGGAGAAATTAGTTCAGATGAATGTAAACCCTTTTTTAGTTAGGTGGTATCACTCGTTTTTAACCAATAGGCCACAACAGGCCAGGTTCAATGCAGCACTGTTGGATTGGACAATAAGCAGTAGATGAGATGGTGAGATGTGTCAGCTCACCGTTTTTATTCATGCTGTACACCAACGACTGCGTGAGCTGTGAGCCAAACCAACACATAATAAAATTCTCGGACGATACTGTTATTCTTAGCCTACTCACTAAGGAAAACAACCCAAATATAGATCAAGAGGCAGTTGACAAGTTTGTTGTGCCCACTGCTCCTAATTATATATATATATATATATATATATATATATATATATATATATATATATATTAGGGGTGTGAATCTTTCACTCACAAAACGGTTCGATTCGAATCTCGATTCACAGGCTACGATTCGATTCAGGGACGATTCATAAAATTAGTAAACGATCCGGTACGATTCGATTCGATCCGATTCGATCCGATCCGGTTAATTTCGATTCAGTACAAAGGTAGATAAGGTAGATATCAAAAATAAAAAAGTAGTTATAAAACAAGCAAGTTGCCTATTAAAGGCAAAAATCTGAATGAATCAGAATTAGTGCTTCAGTCACAGTTTCAGTAACTGTATAAAAGTGCAACATATCACTGACAAGAAGATAGATATTACTAGGCAGTTATAGAAAACACAAGCATGTTAAATCCAACATGTCTTTTTATGCCTGTAATTAACTTTTCTTAACAAAAAAAAAAAGAAAATCAGAGAGAGCTCTTAACACTGAATAATACTTTCTCTCCATCTCATAACATTACCTCAGTCTCCTTTGAGACAAAAATCATCTGTGTGTGTGTGAAGTATGTTTCTATACACACAAATCACAAGTATTTAATACAGAAATGCACCAATTCTGATTATACATTGTATTTTCCACACAAAAGTAAATTAGCCAAGTCAATTTTAGCCCAAATCAAATATACATTGTCAATACATGAATGTTGTCTAAATAAATCACCCAATCCACTAACCGTGACAATAAAAACGCTAGTATCATACAATTGTTATGGTCTAAAGCTGCCATGCAGACTGCTGAGCAAAGTGAAACATCAGACCGACAGTGAAAGTTTTATCAACGCGACACAACACTGGCACAAAAGTTAACCACGCATACGAACCATGTCCATAAATAGCGGTAGCGCACCAAATATTAATTTAACCACAGCTCAATAAAAGGAAACTTAGCTTAGCTTACCCATAGAGTAGATCTCCTGACGAGACGAGGCGGCGGGAAACCCGCCCTCCGCACAATGCGAATTGGGACACTCGCATGATTGGCAGTTAACCGGCCAATAAGCTTCAACCCCAGGTAAGAGAACCACCCACCGTTCGCGAAAGAACGCAAACACACACAGCGCGGCTTCTGCACCATGAGAGAGACCGCTCAGGAGCCGAGAACCGATTCTTGGCCGTAAATCCGGTGCATCGGACCTTTCGTAGTGAATTTGGACCGATCCGGGCTCCGCTGATCGGTACACTCAGATCGCAGAGGTCACAGACCGATAACCGATCCAAATCGGTTAATCTTTACACCCCTAATATATATATATATATATATATATATATGATGGGTTAAAATGCAGAGAATTTCTCCAGTGTGAGATCAATAAAGTTCACTTCTTCTTCTTCTTCTTAATTAGTGCGACAAACACTTGTTACTCATCAACCAAACAAAAACAGTAGAGATGGTGGCGGATCCCAGATCTGTCAGTGGACAGGGCACAGTGGCCATTCATGGCCAAGCCACTGACCAGGTAAAAACCTTTAAGTATCTGGGTGTATAGATGGACAATGATCTCAGCTGGCGCACTCAGGTGGCCAATGTTTGCACCAGAATTTACCAACGCCTTCATTTTCTCCGCAAACTCAGTGTCTTTGCTGTCTGTAAAAACATTATGTTAATTTTTTACAGAGCGACAATTGAGTCAGTCCTTCATTATGGTACAACAAGCTGGTTTGGCTATTTAATGGTAAAATCTAGTGCAGAGATCTCTGGCCTAATTAGAACAGCAGGTAAGATCATGGGTGTGATGCCCCCTCTCAGTCCTCAGGATCTTTTTGAGCAGGCAACCTTGAGGCAGGCAAATGCTATTCTTGATGACAGTGCTCACGTACTGAACGGTGAATACGTCCTCCTAAATTCTGGATGGAGATTCAGGCTTCCTCTGTGCAAGCACAACCGTTATAAGCACTCGTTCGTCCCCATATCTACGAAGCTACTTAACAACCAGAGAAGATAGGTGATTGCCTGGAGCGATATGGACCCCTCATAGTTAGCATTTGGAGGGGCATTTTTAGTGAATTTTAGTGAGTGAATGTGTCTGGCTTGGTGACTGATTTTATATTTATCTATGACAGGATGAATGTGTATATGTATTTTTTTTTATTTTTTTTTTTAATAAAGTGATGGTGCATGGTTTGTGTGAAGGGTAATGATGGTGGAGATGGGGAATGATGTGAATGTTAGTGGGGATGCTGGAGCGGGTGATGGTTTGGGGGGAGGGACGGGGACGGGAGTGGGAACACCCAATATGTCTGTGTCTATGCTAACACCGCTATCTTTTTATCTGATGTTGTGTATGTATATTGTAGGCTATGATCTGCAACCTTCCCTTACCTCCAAGACAAAATTCTCCCTGGTGGAGACTAATAAAGAAACCTAACCTAACCGAAAGGCTTTAAAAATCTATGTGCACACAGTAAATGCCGAATAAAGGAAGAAATCACGTCAAAAGAACTTACATGTTGTGATCAAAATGTCGCACTTCTTCAGAACTTAGAAAAGAATTTAGGTCAACAATTAACTCAGCCAAAAATCTCCCAGGAAACATGGTGGTGTTTTGGGAAATTCTGTAATACAAAAAAATAGTAAAATGACTATAATTATCATTAAATTTGCTATACCAATATAATTCATTTAGATCTACCTTTCCATCATCTCCACCTCCACAGATGAAATTCCCAGTTTAGCAGTGATTTTGTTTTGAGTTTTAGCATCAAAATGTCCGTCTGTGAGGGTCTGGAGACAAGAGGCTAAAGAGGGCAGAGCGACTGGTAACAGCTCACACAGCACAGACAGGTAATCATATCTGAAACATACACAAGAGGGCGCCATGTAAAGCTTTAAACTGGAATTTTAAAATCCCTTTGGACACATGAGCGTTTTGTTATTTGAAACTTAAACTGTATGTCATTTTTATTTGAAAGGGTCCATATCCATATTATAATAATGTTTCCTCATCAAAAAACACTAGAATCATTTGGATAATTTTAGCTCTGGAATTGCCAGGCTCCACTGAACCAAAGGTAAAACTACTGCTTCATGACATCACAAGGTGGAACTGTCCATTTTGAGCTTTGGAGATGTAGACAGACGACGTCAGCGACTCCAGGTACAGTATGTTTTTGAGGAGGGAACAGCATTGTAACATGGCTTAAAGCTCAAGGGAGTCTATTTTGTGTAATATAGGATCTTGGAAATTCCATAAACTTGACCCATCTGTATTCCCAGATCTGAGTTTAACATGTTTCAATGCAGTTCCAGTTGGTTTGAACCTAAAATGCCTCTCTATGATCTGAATGGTCATTACCTAAACCCAAACACAGTCATGACTCAGTGCTAGTGCAGCCTCTGCAGCTCAGGGAGGGAATTCTGGAGGTTCTGAGCTTTCACACGAGTCTGTCCATACACTGACAAACGACAAATGAGACAAACTTGGACGTGTCCTCTATCTGCAGGTTAAAACACTGGAGAAACAAGTTCAGTTGTGACTGTAGTACCCTTTTTATAACTGTAAGCACCCCAGGCAACACAATTCCTTTAAATGAAGTCAGACCAGATTCTAGTGCATAAAAAATGTTGAAGTGCTTTGTAAAAGCAATTTGAGCCTTGTTGAAATAAGTCCTGTAACGTTTAAGGACTTTAAAGGGATATGCCACCCCAAGGTCAAACTTGAGAAGAATCTCCCCACAGTAGCTGAGACTCTTGCTTCACAGCAAGAAGGTTCCGGGTTCGATCCCCGGGTCGCCCAGGCCATTGTCCAGGTCTGTCAGCACTGACCGCCGCGGTATCTGCATGTACTCCGCGTTGTCTGGAGTGGGTTTCCTCCAGAGAAAGATTTCGGCCACCAAAGGAAAATTTGCTCGATGCTTTTCCCATATTACTTTCTCCAGCTTAGTGGGCATTCATATCGAGCTGCAAGCATAAAGTTCATGGAGATGGTCCAACACGGGAGCTAATGACTTGTGTGTGTTTGTGCGTGTGTGAACTATTGTGTGCAGTGTGGAAAAACACAGCCGAAGCGCATATCACGCTGACAGTGATCCCTGTTACGCACCAGGAAGGCAGCCCCTGTTATCTCGCAGCGTGAGGTGTGAGCAAATTACGATCGCCAACGGCCAAATTAATTCCGGTACGAAATCTTTCATCTGGCGCCGTATAGACTCCAGTCTAACGCCCATAGCTGCAATACCATGTCAGTTGTCAGTTCAGACCTGGACAATGGTTTCCTGGGTCACGTAATACGAGTCACTGTCTTGCCACCCTTATTTTAGTCTCTGGACTGGCTCCCAGAATTGGGGAGCTTGCTTGCCAAGTTTGACAGGCTGTCTTTCAGATCGGAACGTATTAAGAATATGTGAGAAGTCGTCCAGGTAGAATGCATGGTAAAAGGAGAAATTCAAATTGTCATCTGGACAAAGTTTATTTGGTCAAAAAGTTTCACAGCTCATCCGAGTTGCTTCGTCAGTTTATTAAGAATAATTCTGGCTTACTGATTTGTATTTGGAAGACTTTTGCATTTTTTTTGTTTTGTTGTCAAAACAATCAGAAAAAACTCTAATGATCAGATTAATGGTGTGTGAGTAAACACTGACAGTGCGTACAGCTGCGGTGGTGAGTACCTTTGCCAGCCGGTGAGAGCGATGCCCTTCACATGTACCCGAGCAGACACAGACTGTGCCACCTTGAGCCACTGCAGCGTGTTGTCCACATGTCTCTGAGACGAGGGGACACAGCAGTGCACACCGCTGCAGCCTTTGAAAGCACTGGCTGCCCACACATCCACCATGCCCGCCTCGCTATACTTCTCCAAAAGTGACACTTTAAGAAGACA
Source organism: Paratrypauchen microcephalus (assembly GCA_036785185.1). NCBI lineage: Eukaryota > Metazoa > Chordata > Actinopteri > Gobiiformes > Gobiidae > Paratrypauchen > Paratrypauchen microcephalus. Next base: position 1,942,741 of record JAVJIX010000075.1, read on the forward strand.
AACAAATGTCAAAATGATTGGAACTGTGGGATAGACGTCTATAAGCACTTCATACCGGTTTTGTTCACATCCAGATCAGGATTGTAGTCCCACAACATTGGCTGGACCAGTCCGACTAGGCCACTGTCTGTAGATGGGAAAAAGTTATGAACTACAATAATTCAACATATCACAGTTTTTTTTTTCTTTGCTACGTCAGTGAAATAGAATTAAATATAATGTCCTGCACAAAATGTCACACAATTATAGAGGAACCCAAACAATATAGAGATATACATTTTTGTCTTTCCTGGTGGAGGGTACACCACCTGCTTGCCACCATGAAGACATTTGCATGAAATGTTCCATAGTATGGCATTAAACTTATCCATCTTTATGAAGACAAGCAGGGTGCACTCGCAGCTCAGATCTGTGGAGAGGCGACTCTGCTCACAGTAAGAATGCATGTTTTTCAAGATATTTTTGAACACCTGTAATAAAATAAAGGCTAAATAAATGTATTTAATGCCATAGTTTGAATGGTTCCAGACAAAGCACAAAAATATCCAACAAAAAAGTGACACAGTGCATCTTTACATATAAATCCTATAAAGTACTTTCAGTATTTTCATGAAGTTAATCAACCCCTGAGTGTGTCCTGGCTCATGTCCCTCATCATGTCGTCCCACATGAGGATGTTGAGGTGCGGCCATGTTGTCTTCACCGCCTGAGCCACTGCAGTCACATGACTGAGGAAGAGCTGCTCCACGCTGCGACCAGGTGACCCCAGCCACCTCTTGGACTCCTCCCCCTCGCCCAGCAAGTACACCTGCAATACATGTGGCCAGGGTACATATTGATTAATACATTTTGATGTCATTTAGTTGAACTTAAAATACACACTTTGTAATTAAGTTAAAGTTCTGCCCCAGTACAGATATTTTAAAAGCAGCTAGTCTCTGAAAGTTTTGAAAAGTATTTATAAACTCAGAATTATGCTCAGAATGCATAAGTTAAGTGAGGAATAACTTTGGACCTCTGCAAATCATTTAAAATGAACTAGTTCTGTTTTTCATGTCTTTAAAGGCAAATTAACGTTTTTTTTACAATCTGAGCCTTCTTTCGGCAATAAAACAAGTAGTTTTACTCACCCATAGCAGTTTGCTGTCAATTGGAGCAGTATCGCAGAACTTATGTTGAGCCGTTCTGTTCTACTAATGATCCCGTATCCGTTAACATGGTGCTCGTATCATATGCTCGGGGCATTACTTTGCGGTGTCCAAATAACACAAACTTTAGCACTTTTCAAATCATAGAAGCCCGATGTCTTAATGTAAGATTTCGTTTGAAGCAAAAGTGGCCGGTAATCCGAGATTTATCCATAGTTTTCAGCTTTGCGTTTCATGTTTGGGTCCCGGGAGCTGATAGCACAGTCCACGCATGCGCACTGGCGTCCTCATCTACTCGAAACTATGGCTAAATCTCGGATTACAGGCCACTTTTGCTTCAAACGAAATCTTACATTAAGACATCGGGCTTCTATGATTTGAAAAGTGCTAAAGTTTGTGTTATTTGGACACCGCAAAGTAATGCCCCGAGCATATGATACGAGCACCATGTTAACGGATACGGGATCATTAGTAGAACAGAACGGCTCAACATAAGTTCTGCGATACTGCTCCAATTGACAGCAAACTGTTATGGGTGAGTAAAACTACTTGTTTTATTGCCAAAAGAAGGCCCAGATTGTAAAAAAAACGTTAATTTGCCTTTAAATCAGAATCAGAATCAGAAAGACTTTTATTGCCATTGTCAAGTTAACAGAATTCACAAAACTAGGAACTTGTCTCGGTGATAAGATGCGAACATAAAACACTAAATAATAATAGTAATAACTAGAGTAAAAGGGTAAAAATCAGGTGCAGTGCCTTTAATATCGGTTTCGGCAAATGTTTTTTATCTTCCACAGCAGCAAGAGAAATATCGGGCATTGTATTAGCTCAAAATAAATCCATCCCTTATAGGGGTTTGCAAAAATATCAATATTGCTTAATGTGATGATACAGTATCAATATCATGAGCTGCTGTATGAAGTATTTTTGGGTATATTTTACATTTCCCAAATCACTGAAAACAGCCACTGTCACCCCAATTCACAAAGCAGGAAATAAGCAAGATATTAATAACTACAGGCCAATAAGTATTCTCCCCATTCTCTCAAAAACCCTTGAGAAAGTGTTAGTGGAACAGCTCACACAACACTTGGGAGACTGAAAACCTTCTACATCCCATGCAGTTTGGATTTCGAGCCAATCATTCAACTATAACCGCCTGCTGTCTTCTTATTGAAACAATAAAATCTGGATAATGGAGGAGTAGTAGGAACAATATTCTTCGATCTGCGCAAAGCATTTGATACAGTTAGTCACCCTATACTCTTACCAAATGACTCCTTTTCTAAAGAACTAAAAAAATGGCTATGGACTGGTCAGACTTGTCAGCACTGAAGCACCTACTTTCTGTTCCCGGTGTGTTATGTTTTAAAATATGTAATATGCTTCAACTTTTAAGAATGTATTAATAGGTCTACTCTTTAATATTGTGATGTGAATGTTGTATGTGAGCTGCTGAATGTGTGCTAATGTATGTTTTTTATTGTTGAATGTGTAGGGAATGCAGATGGAAACTAGCTGTTTAGCTATAATCTGGTGCAGTACATCTGTTTTATGAGCATAATGTCTCTGTACACTGCCCATTCAAATAAAGACTAATAATAATAATAATAATAATACACTATTTTGTTACAGTGCTACAGTTTTGTTGCTTGTTTAGAGGAAGGGAACTCGTTTATCAACACATTCAACATTTTCACTGTTTTGATCAGTAAAATTGGTGTTTCATATTCACTTTGCACAAGAAGTGGTTCAGCAAAGACTTTTAGTATCACAGCCATGATTTAGCCATTATTTTTTATTGAACCATATCAAATAGATTTAAAATATATCGTATCGAATTGTATTGAATCAAAAGCTCACTCTATCGCAATATGTATCGTATCATGGCCAGTGTATCGAGGTATATATTGTATCGGCAACTTTTTTTTTCATATTCAAATATGTTCAGCATTTTTTTCAGCCGTATTCAGCCTTTTTTTTGGACAGGTCATTATTTATGATTGTAGTACATGATAAGCAAGAAGCATTCAACAAATGTCCAGGGCTGCGAGGGGTCACTTCCAGGTCAAAGGTTCATCACCTGACTGAAAACTAGTAAGATATTTATTTAAAGAATAGTATATTATACTATGCTATATTATGTGCAATACGAAATTCATATGAGCAGTACTACCTCCTGTGAAATACTCCCTAAATACCTGTACCCTGGTTTTTTATTACATATTTAATTACTTTTTTAAAATTATATTGGTTACTTTGCTATGCTATTAGTACTTCCTGACTATCTTGGCGAGTCAACGGTTCTTCTTGATCCTAAGTATACACATTGAATACACACTGTAATCCACTATAAGAGTCTTGTGTAAATATAAATGATTCACAGTTCTGATACAGGTTGTGCTTAAAGATACTTTTTAAAAGGTAGCTGTCTTTTGTTTGGCCAAAAAGGAGCACAGTTCTTTGGCATAGGATAAAAAGCAAAGCTAGAAATCAGTGGTGAAATTGCCAGTTTGACCCGAAAGTGACAGTTAAAGGTCCCATATTCCACAAAACTGACTCGTGTGAGCTTTAAGTCCCGTTATAATATTGTAACCTCCTCAAAACAGACCTGGAGTTGTGTTTTCTTTCATTCACACAAGTTTGAATAACTCTTTATAATTAGTGTGTGTCTCCAAAGCTCCATATGCTCTGATCCACCCTGTCATGTCATGTACCAGTCATTTTCATGCTAACAGCTCCTTTCACCTTTAGTTCAGTAGAGATTGGCAATTCCAGGGATGAAACTATCCAAATGATACTAGTGAATGTGCATGGAGTGTAAAAACATAGTGGAGCACTTCCTGTATCACCACACAACATCACCAGGTGGACGTTTTTTCTGACTGAGAGAAGAACTATTGAGTGTGTGAATAAAACAAAACACAACTCCAGGTTTGTGATGAGGAAACTACTACTACCCAGCCTTAGTCCTGTCTAATAATGGTCTCATATTGTTCAGTAGTCTAGCTTCACCTCCTTACCTCATCTGCTCCTATGTGCAGAGTGGTGAGTTCTGGGTGTAGCTCTATGACCTGTCTGAGCATGTGCACGACGAGCTGCAGAGGCCTTTCCCCGTGTGGACTCAAAGTGCCCAGGCAATGGTCCACCTCTCTCATGTGCCGGAGACAATCATTCTTCAGGACAAACTAAAACACACAAGTGCAATATGTAGCTTTTTTTTTTTTTTTTAATAATGCATTAAAGGTGTAGAATGATCTCTCTGTATTTGTTACGCAGAGATATCGGTCTGGTCCCCACACCCTCCATCACATCTTGAGCATAGACCGTAAATATAAATGGACATGGCTAACCTGCTGGATATCGAGTCTCCAATTCACTTTGTATTGAAAAAACAGTACCCTTTTCTCTAAAACTGTTGCTGTCAGGCTTGTAATTTTGGCTTTAAATGTTCAAATTAACCCATTCTACATGATGTGTGAAGAATCCCTCAGCCGTCCAGGTAGAATCTATGGTAAAGGGAGAAATTCAATTTGTCAACTGGACAAAGTTTATTGGGTTGAAGACGTTTCACAACTACTTCGTCAGTTCTGGCTAGAGTGCTGGTGGACACTGCTTATATCTAGCTGCAGGGAAGAGCTAACTACAATGAAATTACTATGAAAATATCCCACCTCTTTGTTTTCAGTTTCTGTCTGGGGTCTTGTTTAGCATACCCATTCGGTACCATAATGGATGTTTTCACACCTCTGGACCTGACCTGGCTAGTCCTATTGTTTTCTTTGTTTTGATTTAGGTTTGAGAATGGAATGGAATTATATATGGGAGACATTTCTCCCATATATGTCTCTCTGCTTATATCTATGTCTAGATATAAGCAGTGTCCACCAGCACTCTAGCCAGAACTGACAAAGTAGCTTGGATGAGCTGCGAAATGTCTTCGACCAAATAAACTTTGTCCAGTTGACAAATTGAATTTATCCCTTTACCATTCTACATGATCCTGGTTTATTTCATTATTTTGTTTGTAAATCAAGATATGAATATATAACAGACACATCAGGCGCCATCAGACATTTTTTTTTGATAAATGAGTTTTATTCTTGTCAAACATTAATAATACAGAACATGATGAACTGTAACTTTTAACAAGTCACAAAGAGGCACACTGACTTCCTGCTTAGGCTGCCATTCAATCTTGCCAACACATTTTACATGTACTTGTCTATTGGAACTGCTAAATGCCTTTAATGTACTTTTTAATATTGCTTATTTATTATTTTTCTTATCTCTTTTTATCATTTGGCCTCGAGGAACAAATTTCGTTCTGTCATGTGTTTCTCACGCATGCTTGAATGACAAATAAAAAACCTTGAACCTTGAAATCAGGAGCCTTCTTTCTCTTGACAGCATTGCTAAGCTCCCGCTCTCCCTGTAAATCAGCATTGTGGATGGGAAGGGGCGTTACTAACAGCCTCGCTCCGGATTGGCTCTTCCTAATGGAAGTCGGCTCCAAATTCCCTCTCATAACTGCTAGCCTTAGTAAGCTTCATTTGACTGGAGATGAATGCTGTGGGTGACGACACACTCATTTCTTCATACGGTCTATGATCAGATTTGTTTATTTCTGCGAAACAGGAGCTCACTGGTCGCTTATCATTTTCAAACCAAACACATTAACAGTTTAGTGATTTTAGTCATTTTTTTCTGCAGAAATCCACTATATTTTTCAGTCCCTTGTGATATTTTTTCCTTTATTTTTTCCTCATAAGCAGCCATATTTGTTTTGATACAAACCATGGCCATGCGTTTCCCTGATTGGCTCATCCACCTGTCAATCACACCCATCTAAACTCTGGGACATTCATCAGTGACCAAACCCACATCTTTGTAAAGTATTAGAGAAATGTGAATTCTCCATCCCAGGCAAGTTTCGATATATGTCCCATTTCTCAAAGTAAAAAGTAAGTGAAAAATAAATGCGCACCTCCATGTGTCCAAAGGTCTGGATGAGTGGGATGACCTCCAGGCCGTTCGCTTTGGCGGTCTTCTGGATGGACCTCACCTCCTCTTTACTGTCACCACAACACAAATATATCATTGAGTGAATAAAATATGATATATGATACTTTTGCAAATGAAATACAAGAATGAGAACTTCGCACTTCAATTTCTTGAAACAGGTGCTTTGGAGAAGGGGGGGAGCAGCCCCAGAACATACAAGAAGAAAATAATCCTGCACTCCGTCTTACTTGCAAAATGTAAGATTTATTAAGACATGCAACGTTTTGGCACTAGGCAAAAAAAAACAAAAAAAACAAACATTGCATGTCTTAATAAATCTTAGCAGCACGGTGGCTAGCGCTCATGCTTCACAGCAAGTAGGGTCCGGGTTCGGGTGTGGAGTTTGCATGCATGGTCTGGGTTCGCTTTCTGTGTGGAGTTTGCATGTTCTCCCCGTGTCTGGGTGGGTTTCCTCCAGGCACTCCGGTTTCCCCCAACCCAAAACATGCACCATAGGTAAAATCCTGACCAAATCGAAGCAAGAAGATCATGGAGATGGTCCCCGGGCGCTGTGCTGCCCACTGCTCCTAATAACCGGATGGATTAAATGCAGAGAAGAATTTCTCCTGTGTGAGATCAATAAAGTCACTTATTCTTCTTAAATTTTGCAAGCCAGTCTGTACTATTGGACCATAGAGTGGCATTGAGTGTTTGGAAAGGGGAGAGCACTAATAATAATAATAGTAATGCCTTACACCTCACTCCTTACGCTATACCTGTATGTGCCCACCTGTATGCAAATTATACCCACCTGTAGACAGACTGTACCCATCTGTATACAAACTTTGCCCTCCTGTATGCAGAGTGTACCCACCTGTATACAGAGTGTACCCACCTGTATACAAACTGTACCCACCTGTATGCAGAGTGTACCCACCTGTAGGCAGACTGTGCGGTGGCTTGCAGCACCTTCAGCTCTCCCTCATAAGGAAACATGTCTTCGTACTCCACCAGTAGTCCATCTGCTCCCAGCTCTGCAAACAGCTCGATCAACTAAACCAAAATACATATTAATAATAACAGGGAGGAAAAGAGCTTGCTGAAATGCTGCATAGCTGGTAGATTTTCACTTGTAACATTCTTTACTTAGTTTGGTTAGAAGAAAGAATATATAATAAGACTGCACAATTGAAATGGGCATAAATTATAATTATTATGTGAATTTTATAAGATTAACTCAAGATTTTGTTAATGTAAAATACTAATTGCTGAGATGTTTGGTTGTATTGTACATGTGAAAGGTGGTGTGAGTAGACATCGAAATGTATTCATTCTGCAAATCAGGGACTGCTGATTGAAACTATTTATCTGCAATCTGATGCAGAAAGACGGAAATGTTTTTATTATTTTACTATCTCTGTACTTTGTCCCTTCACATAAAGACTAAACTTATAAATCAGTCACTGGAATATATAGGCCTCCTGTATTGCAACATTTTGAGGTCTGTTTCCCATTCCATTTGTTTTAAATTGTTAATCGCTATAGCAACGGTCCTAATTTGTCATCATTTTGAAATCTGACATAAAATTAGACTAACACTGTCAAATATAACACACTGACAGTTAAGTTGATCAATAGTCAAAATAAATGTATCATCTTTGGAGAGGCAAGTTGTCTTGTGTTTTGTAATGACGTTGTCACTAAATGATCATTATTCACAGAAAGTAAAAAGAATAAAAATAAAATGAACTCAAAACACAACAAGCATTTTTATTTGATTTTAGTATTTGTGACGCAGCCACACACGAGTTGTGAACCGAAGAACTACGTAACAATTTTGTTCTCGTTACCTTGAGAAGATAATCTATTCTTGGAGGTGCACCTTTCAGATCCAAGTGCACAAGTTTCTTTCCTCTAATCCACGATGGAGACATTCTATAAGATGACAGATTATATTTGGAAATATAAGATAAAACTACGAAATATAGCGCCAATATAGCTCAGATCGCGTTGACAGCTCTTCTGTCGCCTTCTGTAGTCAATTTATAAACCAGATTTTATTCTCGGTTCAATCCGTTTGCGCTACGTAGTTTAAAAAAACTGCAAAAATATCTCGTCAGAACCTCGTCTCCTCATTGTTTACATGCACTTCTGGTTGAACGCCACTGCGCTCTGACGCGGACCAATCAGATCGTCGCTTTCCCTTCGGCTCCACCAATCGGGAGGGCGGACGCGGGTCTACCAGGAAGTGCGCGCTCACAGGTGGCGACGGCGCTTTGAATGATGTGAAAAGTGACAACAGGCGTATGGCGTGGGGTTTGTGCGCTTTGTAACGGAGATCTACAGCCACAATGGCCCAAGTGCGGATGAGAAACGCAAAAGGGGCGAATGCGAGTGAAATCGAGAAGAAAATTAAGCGGTGAGTGGGGGTTTATGATGAAATATGCTATGCTGCACACTGGCAGTGACAATGGCAATAACAAGGCAAAAAGGACATGACTCCATTTTCTTTTAGGACACTTTACTGAGTCAGTTGTCCTTGAATGACGTAGATGAGTGGTACGTAGCAGAAATATGAATCTATAAAAATATACCACATTTTTAAAGATGCACTAGTGTCTTGCTTGGTCTTGCTTGCCTTCAACTAATCTTTCTGTGGACTGGACTTGGTCAGTGGTGTATTATTCAACATATATTTTATTAAAGTTCCTATATTACACAAAAATGAATCATTGTGAGCTTTATGTCATGTTATAATGTTGTTACCTCCTCACAAACACATCTGGAGTTGTGTTTTGTTTCATTTACACATGTTTGTGCAATCCTTTATTATTAGTCTGTTTACATCTCCAAGCTCCAAGCATTGTTCCACCTTGTGATGTCATTTAGTGATAGTGATTACCACATGACATCACAGGGTGGAGACAAGAAGGCAATAATTAAGGCCAGGCTAGGCAAAAAGTTCAGTCTGGGGAGAGGCGAGTCCACTCAGTAACAATACATCCAATACATTTTAAAGAGATTTTTCAGCAATAAAACATATGTGATTGATTCACAGCAAGATGTAATGCCATAACATTAAACACTTACAGGCAAAGTAATTACATCTCTATGGAGATGAAAAGGAGTCTGACCCCCCCATCAGAAAAGTTACATAGCACACACTTTTAGTCATTATGCTGCTATGTATTTCATTTTTGTGGTCAATATTGTTAAAATTAAAATATTATAGGGAAATTGCTCTATGCCGTATATACTTTTTACCACCTAGGCAATTTGAGAATGGTCATTCAGAGTATGTACTAGCTAAGGATTAGATTACTATTTGCATGTTTCAGGTTGATGGAGAAAAAAACAAAAGAAGCTCACTGTGACACAGGAAGAACATGCAAACTCCACAAAGGAACGTCCACACAGTACAGAGCACACCCAGGATCTCCTCAAATAATCTGACTTTTTGGAGCTTCAAATAGGGCTGCAAGATTAATTGAAATCAAATCGAAATTGCTACTGATACAATTAGCATATTACAAAGGCTGCAATTTTAATAGTAGATAGATTGTTGCTTGTCCAAAAGAAAAAAGAATTGCAGTTAGAGATTCTCAACTCTCAACTCTGTCCACAGTGGTAATGCCCTGAGGCAGAGCCCTGCATGGCACAGCTCCAGACTACTCCTGGCACTGCTACTGGCGACTGTCTGTGCATGTGGCGCCTCCCTGTGGCTGTGGCTGTCCTCTGCAGACACTGACATCACAGAGACGCTGGTGAGACAGGGAGAGCTCGTGTCCCCTCAGCCCAGAGTCTACGCTGTGCCCTGCTCTGAGGACTACGACCAACACAAACGCTTCCCAGGTGAGTGAGTGTTACTGTACAGATTTGACATCTAATCACAATCAAACATTATGATGCCGGCCTTTTCTAATAAAATGTAACAATATTCAAATCTAACAGTATAATGGCCGTATCAGCAGAAGCAGGTAGTTACATTTACTCAGTAACATTTGCTTGAGTAACTTTTTAAAGAGTATGTTCTCAGCAGGGACGTGCACAGGAATTTTGAGGGGCAGTTGCTCTGACCTGAAGAAAGGGCAAACCAATCCCCCATATAACCAATCACAGGCTATATGAAGCGCCTGGAGGAGGCTTGTGGTTGCTCCTCGTCTTAAATGTCATGTAATTATGAAAAATTGCCAGTAGTAGGCTAAAATATGAGTCTGATTAATTAATCAATTAGCCTACACAGTATCATCTCATCTTTATCACAATGCAACGTCTCTGCCTCACCTGCTGGTTGGCTTTTTCTTAGCCAACCCTGCAGTGATGTGCTCCCCTTTCCTGCTTGGCTTGCCTACCACAAAATTAGTCTATTTAAATAATGGGTTGCTTGTCTGCAGGCTAGCTAGCTGTCTGATTATTTAGGCCAAATGTGGCAAACTGAACATGTATTTCTAAACATTTTTATTCAATTCATAAACCTTCATGGTGATTATTTGTTATACATCTCAATCTCACCTTTTACGACAACCGCGACAATCTTTCCACATGCAGGCTCAGGTCAGGTGCCGGCTACGTGTATCAGCAGTGGGCACTGATCCCACCGCCCTGTGAAGTGGCAAAGTCCGGACGGGAGGCGCTGTAAAGCATGCAGCTTGAGGCGGTGTGCCACCTTCACTGGGTGGCCGTCCCGTCCTCACACCGTCCACGGGCTGAGCCTCTATCAGAAGGACTCAGGCCCCCAATTGACACCGGGCAAGCGGACGTCCGTATGCCACATTCGGTGCTGGGCTCTTCCCTCTTCTCTCGCCGCTACTCAGGGAATCCTGGTTAGTTTCTTTTCCTCCGCTTAGTAATATGCTTAAATTCAGCGGCTAGTCTCGTCTGATCTGAGGTCGTAGTCAGATGGAGCGGGGACGCGGGGTCCCTGGACCAGTTCACGAGCGGCAGTCACCGGAGCTCCCTGAGTCCGCTTCCCCCGGCGGCGGCAGGCTCACAGAGCTCCGGTGACTGCTGCTCGCGAACCGCTCCGGCTCGCGGACATCCCACTCCCCCACATCCCACTCCCCCTTTTACTTTCACTCTCAGTGTCCGAATGGAAGTGAATGAGGCTGCTTTTATTTTAGGAAAAATGTTTTGAGTGGCAATTTTTGAACAATTTATAATAATAATATTATTATTATTATTATTATTATTATTATTATTATTATTATTATTATTATTATTATTATTATTATTATTATTATTATTTTATTTATTTATTTATTTATTATTTTTCTTCGACTCGGAAGGGCAGCGTCAGTCCAGGATGGCACAGGGGCAGTTGCCCGGGGAACCTGAGCAACCCCCCTGTGCACGTCCCTGGTTCTCAGAATGTTTGTAAAATCCATCAGTCGTCCAGGTAGAATCCATGGCAACTTCATCCTCAGACAAATCAAAACAAAGAAAACAGTGGGGATACCCGGGTCAGGCTCAGAGGTGTGAAAGCACCCATCAGGGGCCTGAATGATTCTGCGAGTGACACACTGTCCTCATTTAGTGCAGTTCAGTAAGCCGAGCTAACAAACAGAGACTGTAAACAAGTAGGTGTGTTCGTTTCAGAGAAGTTTCTGTGTAGTTAGAAGAAGCAGCAGCTTGGATGAGCTGTGAAATGTATTTGATCAAAAAAAATCTTTTGTCTAGTTTACAGAATTTAATTTCTCCCTTGCATTTAGGAGTACTTTTCTAGCAGTATATTTACTCCTGTGTAGAAATACTTTGTCTTTCGCATAATTTATGTATTTATTTTAGGGTCAGTTTAACATGTTAATTAGATTAATTAATTACACTGCAAATTAAGACGTTATAAAAATTAACGCAATTAATTATGAGTGACAATTCAATGCGTGCGCATTTTAAATATGGCGTGCGGCGAGCAAATCGCTGCCAGGGCCTTTGAACCGCAAGTTTATTTATAAAAAGAAGGATGATGGGACTATCAAGAAGAACACTGTGATTTGCAGCTTTTGTCAAAAAGAATTTTCCAATCACTGAAGCTGCTCCAGCCTGATGGATCATTTGAATGTTCCATCGTTACCCGTGATAGAGCGCACTTCAACGAACCACCAAACCACGCTCGCAGAATTTGGGAAACGATTGAGCAAAGCGACCACATGAAAACCGACAAACTTAATCACAACGTGGGCTCTCTCTCTATCTCTCCCTCTCTCTCTCAATTTCTCTCTCTCACACTCTTAAATTGCGATTAATTAGATTAATTAATTACAAATCCTCTAATTGATTAGATTAATTTTTTAAATCACCTGACAGCACTAATTTATTTATTTTGGTCAGTGGTGTATTATTCAGCATACATTTTATTAAAGGTCTTCTCGGAAGCTTTAAGTCATGCTATAATGCTGTTATCTCATCAAAATGCCTAGAGTTGTGTTTTGTTCCATTCTTTGAGTAACCCTTTATTATAAGTTTGTCTACATTTCCAAAGCTCAAAATGCTCTGTTCGATCTTGTGATGTCATTTAGTTGTAGATTTTAATTTAACAGCTACTTTTTACTGTTTGTTTAGTAAAGACAGGAAATTCCAGGGCTGAAATTAACCAAAGGCCATTAGGAAGAACTCAGCCTAAATAAGCAGGGTTTGTGTGTGAAACATGTGTAATGGAACAAAGCACAACTCCAGGCTTGTTTTTGACACTGATCAGAAAATAGCAGAGGTGTGGACTCGAGTTATGTGACTTCGACTCGAGTCAGACTCGAGTCAAGAATTTGATAACTTTAGACTCGACTTGACAAAATGTACAAACACTTGCAACTCGACTTGGACTTCAATATCAGTAACTCGTGACTTCACTTGGACTTAGGCCTTTTGACTTGTGATGACTTGCTACGTCCAATGAAAAAAAAAATCTCTAAAAGTATGTTGATAAGGACCGCGCTCGTTGTACTTGTGAATCTGCGAAAATGTATGCAAAGAGCATGTGCTCGCGGCTTGCACAACATCCAATCATAGTAGATCTACGTTGCTTTCATTCGACCGCATCCAAGGCAGATCTTGCAGACATTATATGATTTGTAGAAATTTTATTTCTTTGTAAAGGGGACTCGAAATGACTCGAAACTAAAATGCTAGGACTTTGGACTCGACTTGAGACTTGTGAGCTTTGACTTCGGACTTGACCCGGCACTTGGATACTCTTGACTCGGGACTTCACTCGGACTTGAGTGCAAAAGACTTGGACTTACTTGGGACTTGCCCAGCAATGACTTTGTCCCACCTCTGGAAAATAGCATAATATAGGCCCTTTTAATAGTTTTTTTTTTTTGTCACTTATACAATAGCCATAAAGCAGGATACCCCCATTAAGCCTTTTTAAATGCACAATATCATAATAAACATGAGCTGCATAAAATCAATAGCAGAATTAAGTAGTTGTAGATCATTATTTATCCCTCAAAGGTGAATGAACTACAATGGAGCTTTGTGCTAGTGCAAGCAAAACTTACACACGATATTGAGCCTCCAAAAAATGTTCCAGCGATTATTTATTGAACATTAAGTCAACATAGTAATTCCCATGAGGTGTCTGTATAGAATTTTACCGTTATCTGATATATACTTGGTAACACCCAGTAGATGGCAGTGTTGCTTAAAGTGATACATCTGACTGGAACTGTCCCATTCTTATTTTCTACGGGAAATGTATGTAGACTGTGCACTGAACCTTTGTCTCCAGAGCCTTAACCTGCAGATAGAGGACACAACCCAAATGAAAGAGTCATGTGAGGCTCATTCTGCTTTCTGATCAGGGATGCAACAGTAACCAAAATATTGTAATATCATATCATCAAAACACTCTCAATAATATCGTGGGCCATCACAATATATTGAATTACAAGTCTCTTTGCTTAATTTGATTGTTGTGTCGCAGCAAAAGTCCAAAAAACAGAGAGAACTGCATAGACCATGATGTGGTCCATAAGTGCGGACTACATGAAGAAATAACTGTTCTTAAGCACTTTTAAATGTTAGTTCTTTGGATGATGATAGAACCAAAATATTGTCAAGGCATTTAAAAAAGAAAAAGTAGCATCTTCACTATTTTGTTAGCCTTCACAAAATGCTGCAATAAATATCATACCGTGAGATACATAAGATAAATCAATAATAAATCAATAATAAAACCTATATTTGTTAATTGCCTTCTGTCTGGGAACACAGATACGCCAGGGTTCATTTTAATTAATGTCATCTGCGTAGTAGTTTTCTTTTTGTACTGTGTAGTTATTCTGGTGAGGAGCTGTCACATGCTTGTCTCCATGGTGATGTACTGCATTTAGAGCTGCAACTATCGAGTATTTTTGGAATCGAGTACTCTGTCGATTATTTTTTCGAGTAATCGAGTACTCTAACGAATCATACTTTTTTTCCCTTTTTTTTTGAATTTTGAATTCTAGATGTTATATATTTGCAGTAAAGTAAAACTGTAAATCAAAGCAAAAAACAAAACAAAACAGATTTTATTAACAGGTAGTGGTGACATACACATACCTGAGATACAAGATACAAATATTGAGATCTGCTCCACTTTACACTGACACCCCTCTGTCACATAGTTGAACACTGTAGTTGAACACTGACAGCCCTAAATTGTAAATGCTGCTTTGGTATATTTCCATTGTTCCTTGAAGGGATTTTTAAAATCTATTTGACTCAAACCTGAATTGAATTAGATGCATATTTGAGTGATAAGAACACATGGATAATAAATAATTACAGTGGTACCTCACCTTACGAATGACCCAACAAACGAAAATTTCAAGTTACGAAACGCCTTCACGTCAAATTTTGGTCTCTAGATACGAATGAAATTTCAAGTTACGAAACGCGAAATCTCTAATCCAATCCAATCCAACTTTATTTATAAAGCACTTTAAAAACAACAAATCTCAAAAATTCAATTAATGCGCGCTCAGATGCACGCCCCGAAACGTAAATACACTTTATCAACACACACGGGGTTAGGTTCCAGCGGTGTCCCGCAGTGGGAGAGGTCCACGAGGTAGGACAACTTTGTACTGTATTTTGCAATTGTTCTACATGTTTTAGGGCTGTAAATGCCTCACCACACATTCTACACTTTTCTCGTATTTCTCTCTCGTTTAAACACTCGAACTTTCATGCGTGGGGGGGGACACGGCTCAATATAGGGGAGCGGAGACACAACACATCATCAGTATGGTAAAACTCACCTGTCTCACGACGGTCTAAACCCAGCGCACGTTCCCTTAGTGAGTGAACAATGCAACACTTGGTGAATTCTGCTTCACAATGATAGGAAGAGCCGACATCGAAGGATCACGTCGACACGGCGCAAAGCCGCGCTACACCGGGGCTGCGGGATGCAGCCGTGCAGAGCACGCGCGGGCCGAGCACGTGGTGATTTATTCCTGCTCCGATCCTGGTTTAGATTAGACCTGGTTTAGTTCTGGTCTAGACCTGGAAGTCACATAGAACCAGCGCCCGACCCGAGCGAGACCCCGCGGTCTTGCCCGCTGTTATCCATTCCTGCTCTCATCTCCTAACCGTGGTTGGGAGACACAGGGGAGATCGTCTTCTCCAGGGCCGGAGATAGCTTTCCCTCCGGGGTTAACTCCCTTGTGGACATCGCGCGCTTACAGTGGTGGAGAATGCAAGTAAAAAAAAGGCAGTTTTGCTGCAGAGTGGGACTTTATTGTCTCCTCTCCTTTATTGTCTCCTCTACTCCGCGGAGACATTCATCGAGCACGCGCACACAGCGTGCGCGCGCACACACTCGCAGACTCTCTCTTCTGCACTGAGCTATAGACACAAGATAGACACATCTCACAACACCGCTGATAGAGCACCTTCCTCTGCCTGTTAGCTCACAGTGTCAGCGCCCCGGCTCTGGAGGTCAGATAGAAGCAGAGCCCGCCCCGCACCGCAAGGTCTGTCAGCACTGACCGCCGCGGTATCTGCAGATCCTCCGCCTTAGACTGGAGTCTAACGTCGCCAGAGAAAGATTTCGGCCAAAAGGAATTAATTTGCTTGATGCGTTTCCCAATTACTTTATGTGTAGTGCGCATTCATATCGAGTGCAAATAAATGTGCAAATCAACACGGAGAGCTTGCCTTCGTCATTTTGGGTGGGAACTATTTTCCAGTGCGGAAGAATACAGTCGAATCACGCAGTACGCTGCCAGGGGAATCCCTGTTACGCACCGGGAAGGGAGTTCCCCTGTTGCACAACGTGGTGCGTGATTGCCTTATTTCCATTGCCTTATTTCCAGTCATTTCCAGTCATTTTGGCGAGAGTAACTAAAGTAATGCAAAAGTAGTGTAATGCCTTACTTTTTATTTAGAGTAATATTGTAATGTAAGGCATTACTTTAAAATGACAGTAACAAGTAATAAGTAGTGCATTACAGTTTTTGAGTAACTTGCCCAACACTGCATATATACACACCCAAACTTTTTCTCAACGGATTTGCACAGATATAAAAAAAAATGACCCCGCGGCTGAAAAAAAAAGTGGAGATCCCCTAAAGGCGGAACTCTTTCATCCCTGATTTTATAAATGTTTAAATAGTTTTTATGTTAATGGAAACAATGATGCAGTCTATCCGAACAGCGCAGTAGTCTGACAATGCAGCGATGATGCATGAATTGAAATATATCGCCACGTGATGAAAATTAAACGGAGCCTCGAGGCAAATAATTTGCCTCGATTATTTTTTGTACTCGAGTTACTCGAGTAATCGTCGCAGCCCTAACTGCGTTGCCTTAAATTATCCACAGTATGGTATTAAACCTATACTATGTCCATTGTGGCAGATGATGTCACAAGTTATCGGTCAGATCTGTGTAGAAGGGATTCAGTTTTGAAATAAAGAACCTGCAATTGAATAAATAGGTAGATAAGTGGCAAGCAGGTGAGCCCGTCATCTACACCTAGTGCAACTTTAAGTGTGTACGGTTTAGTCTTTAAATGTCACCAAATGCTGATACAGTTCTGACAAATGCATAAACTGATTTGAGTAAAATTTAAAAACGTTGGACTTCTGTGTCATCTCATTACTTGTGTTCTACCACAGCAGCAGACAAAACCTCAGAGATGCTGCTGACTGAAAGGTTTCTGTCCAAACACAGCTTGGATCTATACCAGAGCACATACCATGGGAAATAAACACTAAATCGCATGACTTCTTTTGAAATAATAAAAGTAATCACCGCAGATGCACAGAGACTTTTCATTTCCTGTGTGAGCCTGGAGAGAACAAATACACGACCATATCATTTACTTTAAAGAGTAATTTAAAGCGCATTTTCTGGTTTATAAAGTCTGTTTGATTTATTTGTGCTGTAATACCGGTAGATGAGATGGCTGCTTAATCCTGTTGCCTTTGGGAACAGGGACGTACTGGTCGTACACATGAAAAACAAAAGTAGTTCATTATCATTTCATTTTCATTTTAAACAGTGGTCCAAAGTTATTCCTCACTTACCTTATGCATTCTGATCATCCTAATTATTCACTGTGATGAGTCTGGAGCACTGTAACTAGGGATGCACCGATCCACATTTTTTCACGTCCGATCCGATCCCGATAACTGAATTTGGATATCGGCCGATACCTATACTATTCCGATACCAAAACTGTTTTTTTTTTCAATATTATCATCATTATTGTTTAACTACAAATAACAGTACCCATAATGATAAAACACCTGCAATTCAACATAATAAAGAAAATACTTAAATAACCCCCATATGGTATGACTTGATTAACTAAGAGACTTAAGAAAACAAAATAAACCCACAAATCAACATTAATGGTTCAGTCCAGGTCATGTGGCCCCCTTTAGCGCACCACTATGCGCTATTTATCATATGACCAGGAAGTGCCCCGGTTTGTCCCCTGAACCAGAGAGCAGCGCGGAGACAGTGGAAGGTAGGGAGAGCATGTGGATCTGTGCACCCTCGCATGCACTAGGGAGGGGAACAGAGTCCAGATAGCAGGGAAACAGTTTGTAAGAAGTCCTGCAGTAGCAGCGAACAGTTAGCACTGGAGCCTGTCTCCACAAACCAGGGGGAGCGCTCCACGCGCTCTGCGCGAGAGGTAGAGAGAGGCGCCGGTCGGGGGGCAGCTACATGCGCTTCGTCACAGTGTCTCATTGAGATACGCCTGCGATCAGAAAATCCATTCTACATTTTGCAGCAGGAGCAGAGCAGCTAAGAGGGAATCACTCGTGGAGTCATTTCAGCAGATAATGTGTATATACAGACATGGCTCATGGATCGGAAATTTTTGCAGGTTGGATCGGAATTTCCGATCCGTGAATTACATTGATATCGGAACCCGATACGGATACTGGATCGAATCGGCCCCATCCCTAACTGTAACATCTGTCTATATGTGAGTTAAAGAAGACCTGTTGTGCTTGTATTTGCTCTGTAGTTATAATCTGTGCCACCTGTGGATCATTATGTTCTAATTTGCACATTTTAAATCGCAATACTGATCTAAAACTACTTAATAAAAGAAACAAGGCCAAGTTAGAAAACTGTGGTGCCCAATGGGAACTGGCGTTGCTATAAACATCCTCACAATGGAGATTTGTACCAAAATGACTACACTAGGCTGCCAAATCTTACCTGTATCACCGGTTATGAAAATAAAATTAGTGAATGAAGTGCGTACGTCACAGTGGTGGCGGTGAAAATGGGGGTTGATCAGCAAAATGGTGTCTTAAAAATAAGCGACTGAAAGATTGCTCAAACATCACAAATACAAGTTTGAGAGAGTAAATGAGACAAATCTGCTGGTAATAATAAAGCAGCCTAACCAACCTACTAAGTACTGTCCAGTTTGGTCATTACAGGTGGCTCAAATGGGTCTACGGCAGGGATTTATCTGCTAGGCTTGTCATAAAAAACATTGTGAAGTACGATATATTACTGAAGAAGATATAGACAATTAAAAAAAAAATACCGATAATATTGAAACTAACAATTTAAACCATTCTAAAACTAATTCTAAATGTAATATTGTTCAAATACGTTGAAATTTTGGGTGTGTATTATATATGTATAATTGTGTTTAGGGTTGCCAACCGTCCGTTGAAAAATGTAATCGTCCCGTATTCAGAAACAAAAGTACATGTCTCGTATTAAACTTGTACATGTGTGTGGGGCCGCGCGAGCTTGTGTGCTCTTCTGGTGCTGCGGACACCGCACTCCCCGAGCTGCGCCGCGAGTGCGCTCTCTCGGCTCGTTATCAGACTTTGATGTCACAAAATCGGGGTCAGTGCCGTGTTTTGATATCAACTTTCAAATAAAAACCACTACAATTGTTTAAAAATGTGTTTTATTGCTATTTATTAAAGTTGTATTAAAGTTTATTAAAGTAGGGATTGGTTTCGCGAATCCGATTGGAACCCCTGGCTTAGGCCGAGAGTAATCCGCTTGGTGCCGCCTTGTGCATGATATTGGATCGGATTGGCGTACTGTGCATGCATGGGAATTTTCGCCAGGGATTTCACCCGGAAGTGGCAGGAGGCACCGACGCCGTCATGAGTAGCGATTGTTCCCGGAAAAGTTAGAAGAAATCTTGGCTGCGAAGAAAGAATGCACAACAGGTACACCAATGCTGCTCCGTCAAACTCCTCGAGTGCCATCTTTGTATACCGCCACATAGTTTGTTGTGTTTTTATTGAGTAGCCATCACCCGGGAGTAGTTTGACTACAGCGCCACATAGCGTAGCGGAGCCGGCCAGGTCGCTGACCATTATCCGATTGCACAGCTTTCATGTGCACTTGGATTGGACGACAGACCACCCGCCGAGTAACGGGATCGGAATTTTCTTGTGAACTTTCATTCATTTTATAATGCTGTTCCCTCCTCAAAAACATACCTAGAGTTGTGTTTCATTTCACGTTTGAATAACCCTTTAGTCTGTCTACTAGGGATGCACCGATCCACATTTTTTCACTTCCGATCCAATCTCGATACCTGAATTTGGATATCGGCCAATACCGATACTATTCGGATACCAAAACTGTTGTTTTAAATATTATCATAATTATTGTTAAACTACAAATAAACTCATCTCTACAGGCAAGTAGTCCTATGATTAGGGCTGAACGATTTTAAGAAAAACTTTAATTGCAATTTTTCTGGCAGATATTGCGATTTCAATTTCATCCACGATTTCTTTCAAATTACGTTTCAGTGCACATGAACATTTGCAAACATCACAGAAACTTACATCATACAAACACTAAATCCCACTAAACTGTAATGCAAGAATGAAAACTAAAGCCAATAATTTATTTCAAATGTATTCCTGTTTATTAAAAAGAAACATGCTGTACACAGGCTACACTGAGCGCTCGAGAAACCGCAGTTATTCCACCTGAAGAACTAAAAGAGCATCTGTGTCTTAAAGGGATATGCCACCCCCAGGTCAAATTTGGGCATCTCCCCACAGTCCAGAGACTAAAACAAGTGATGAAAAGCGTTTTCCTGCTCACCCAGCCATTGTCCGAGTCTGTCGCCACTGACTGCCGCGCGAGCTGCTGCTCCTCCGCCTTAGACTGGAGGCTAACGTCGCCAGAGAAAGATTTCGGCCAAAAGGAATTAATTTGCTCGATGCTTTTCCCAATTACTTTCTGTGTAGTGCGCATTCATATCGAGTGCAAATAAATATGCAAATCAACACGGAGAGCTTGCCTTGGTCATTTTGGGTGGGAACTATTTTTCAGTGCGGAAGAACATGGCCGAATCACGCACCACGTTGTGCAACAGGGGAACTCCCTTCCCGGTGCGTAACTGGGATTCCCCTGGCAGCGTGCTGCGTGATTCGGCCATGTCCTTCCGCACTGAAAAATAGTTCCCACCCAAAATGACCAAGGCAAGCTCTCCGTGTTGATTTGCACATTTATTTGCACTCGATATGAATGCGCACTACACAGAAAGTAATTGGGAAAAGCATCGAGCAAATTAATTCCTTTTGGCCGAAATCTTTCTCTGGCGACGTTAGACTCCAGTCTAAGGCGGAGTAGCTGCAGATACCGCGGCGGTCAGTGGCGACAGACTCGGACAATGGCTGGGTGAGCAGGAAAACGCTTTCCATCACTTATTTTAGTCTCTGGACTGTGGGGAGATGCCCAAATTTGACCTGGGGGTGGCATATCCCTTTAAGTAGAGCAAAAAAAGTATTTTAAGTGGTGCAAGGTCAGTCTTTTATGGCTCAATTGAGCTTGATTGTTGTATTTTATAACAAACGTATACAATACAACGCAACTTAAACTTAACTTAAATATAGCGATGCTAAATATAGCAATGCTAATCGCGGTAGCCTTTCTATAGTGTTAAACGAGCCTTATGCTAATAGTTTGTCAGCTAACAACAGAGGAGAAGCATATACCTCCTATCCATTGTGCGGAGGAGACTTTTAAACCACTCTTTCGTCACCATGTTTACAAGCACCATTTCCTTGGCGATGTCGTGTGTTACAGCAGTCGTTATCTCCTGGTGTCGTCGGCTGCTTCTGTCATACGGAGTTACACTGGCAAAAGAAGTTGTAAATGTAGTCTGTTTGGCCCGAGTATGACTTTTACTACACGTTTCTCCGGACTTTCTCGCCATGCACTCGAGTGACTGATTACGGACATTGATTAAACGGGCTAACACCGGCTTCACCAGCTTGCGACTCCTCAGACCGCGTGGGGCTACACGCCGTATTTGGGTTGAGGGATCCCTCGGAGCAGAGCGGCTAACACCGGCCTCACGTTGCTGTCTTGCTTTGAGGTGTTTCTAGTAAAAAGTATTTCCACACAGCGGACATGTTGTGATGAAAAGTTGGTTAACTGCCTTGTGCTGCTAGGTTGCCTGCTAGCTGGCTGCAAACTGTGGAATGGATTTCCAGAACGGAGGCATGTCTCATCATTACTCTGTGTCTCATTGAGATACGCCTCCATTCCCAAATTTGCAGCAGGAGCAGAGCAGGCTACAGGGAATCACTCGTCATTTCAGCAGATAATGTGTATATACAGACATGGATCATGGATCGGAAATTTTCACAGGTTGGATCGGAATTTCCGATCCGTCAATTACGTTGATATCGGAACCCGATACGGATACTGGATCGGATCGGCCCCATCCCTACTGTCTACATCTCCAAAGCTCAAAATGCTCTGTTCCACCTTGTGGCAGTTTTCAAATTAACAGCTACAGTATGTTTTACCTTTACTTCAGTAGATATTGGCAGTTCCAGGGCTGAAATCATCCACATGATTCTAGTGAAGAAGTATGGAGTTTAAAAACACAGTGGAGCCCTTCCTGTATTAGCACATGACATCACAAGGTCGAAGAGAGAGTTTTTTTTTCCTCAGCTTAAATATGCAGGGTTTGTGTGTGAATATAAAAAACAAAACAAAACACAACTCCAGGTATGTTGGTAATGAGGAAACAACTAGAGCAATCTGTTTTTGTTTTTTTTTTGTTTGGTTTTTTTTTTTAAATAAATCTTTGTGTACATTTTTTTAGGTAGCAGATCAGCCAAAACAAAATGTTGGCCTGTGGGGAAAGATTGTATGGAGGACTTTTTTCTTGGTTTCAAATTGTCAGTGAAAGTTCAAACTAGAACAACATTATAGAGATGCAGCAGCCTTCTAATTATGATGGGGAAAAAAAGAAAATCCATCAACTGTGGACGTGGTGGGGCCGGCTAATGCCCCACCACATCCAAAGTTGATGGATTTTCAGTCAATAACAAAGCTACCTGGTTATCTATAGGCTATTAGGTTGTTAATCAAACTCCCTACGTTTCTAGCATAACAGACTTGCCGGCGCGCTGGGATTACGTGGTTTACTTTTGCCTCTTACACATTCCACAGACACAAGACACGACCAGTTTGCCGCAAAAAAGGTCAGTTTTTGAGATCACTCATAAAAGAAAAGAAGGGGGAAAGGAGCGAAGCTAAACTAAGATGATTCTTGGAGATTCCTTTCAGCGATGGTGTGCACTGAAGCAGACGGATAGTCTAAAGACTGACGCGTCGGTCACGAAATTACTTCTGGACAGGAAACTTCAACAGCAATTTGTTCATGCAATTCTGAATGCGCACCGGCTGCAAACAAGCATGATTTCTAGCACAAAGAGATAAAGAGGAGGCGGGTGGAGGCATTTCTTCTTAGGGAGCTGTGGAGGAGGGGGGGGGGGGGGTCACTCATGCGCAAGATTTGAAAAAGGACAAACAGTCGCTGAGTTTCAATTTCCTTGGAAAATCCTCTATACAACCTTTAAGGCCAAAAACACTGTTACAAAAACGGTTAATTTTAAGGATTTTACACAGGCAAGATCCTTTATGACTCTATATGCGGCACGAATGTTTTTACACTTCATGACTGTCTCATATAGAGTCCTGCAGAACCACATGGGCACATGTTGAAAACACTCAAACCAGTTGAATCACTTTTTTAAAAAGCTGTAAAAATATTGGACAAGAAACCATTCTCACTTCACCACTGCACTATTTTAGATAAGTACTAACTTGACCGTGAGGTCCCACACAGACCCCGGGGGAACTGTGAGGTCCCGCACTGGCCCCGGAGGAACTGTGAGGTCCCGCACAGGCCCCGGAGGAACTGTGAGGTCCCACACAGACCCCGGGGGAACTGTGAGGTCCCGCACTGGCCCCGGAGGAACTGTGAGGTCCCGCACTGGCCCTGGAGGAACTGTGAGGTTCTGCACAGACCCCGGGGGAACTGTGAGGTCCCACACAGATGCTCTACATTCAGACAAAGTGTGCTCTCAGTCAGAGGCACTAAGGTCTGGAACTCTCTCACGTTATCAATAAGAGAGACTCCAACACTGGACACTTTCAAATCATATTTGAAACGGTGGCTAAAGGAAAACCAGATATGTGGACACTTTTAATGTTTATTTGCTGCTATTGTCACTTGTTATTGTTTTTGTTGTTTTTGCTGTGGTGTCACCTGCCCAGAGACTACAGATGGAAATTAGCATTTTTTACTATAATCTGGCGTATTTACACTGCAATGCTGTAGATGTTCATTAATACACACTGTTCCTATTAAATAAAAGAATTTCAAAAAAGAAAAAAAAACAATAGCCGTTATGCTAAAAAGTGCAAGTATCGACTGGGTCGATATCGGTCTCTGTCTCTAGAAACAACATAACATAGGTCTGAAAAAAACACAATATAGCCCCTTAAATCCTATAGGTAAAACAATACTAGCATATCTTCCCTTTCCTTACATCTCCTCACCAAACGTCCCCCTTATGTGACTCCATCTTGTGCTTTTGTTTCTTCTTCTAGGCTGTACCCCTAAAAAGTGCGGCCGCGCGGTGACAGACGCCGTCGTAACTAGAGAGGAGGCTGAGGTACTGCGCAGGTAAACAGCGCAATGTATGCTAGAGCGTGTCTCCTCTGTGTCTGTGCAACTGAATAAAACATACAGTATACTGAAGCATCTCCTGTCTGCTCCTCAGGCTGGCAGAGCGAGGACTGGCACTGGCCGGGTCAGAGGGAGGCGTGAGTATGGCTTATTCATATGTTTGGTTTACGTTGTCTTAAAACCAAATCATTCATCTTAAAGGATCCATATTGGGTTATTTTCTGTTATAATGTCTCCTTATCAAAAACATGCCCGGAGTTGTGTTTTGTTTCATTCACACATGTTTAACACACAAACCCTGCATATTTAGGCTGAGTTCTTCTCTCAGACAGAAAAAAAAACTCTGCTATACTGTCTGATGTCAAGAGGTAATATGGGAAGTGCTCCACTGTGTTTTTAAACTCCATACACCTTCACTAGTATTGTTTGGATGATCAGCCCTGGAATTGCCAAGTTGTACTGAACTAGAGGTAAGATGTAGCTGTTGACTTGAAAACTACTGCTTCAGGACATTACAACACATGTTTGAATGAAAAAAAACACAACTTTGATTTGGATGGCTTAGAGCTCACAAGCATCTATTTTGTGCACGTGTAAGACTGTTTGTAGTGGTCCAAAGTTATTCCTCACTTACCTTGCATCTAGAGCATCCGTTACGTAACCATGGATGTCCCACTCGATTTAGAATCTCATTTTCAGGGCAGTCTTGACCCCATGAACAATGGTTTTGAGAAGCAAAAACACCAAATTATAACAAACTGCTTGGTCATCATTTACAATGTTTTTTTAACTAATAACTTTAACTTTTTGTAAAGTTGTTATCAGTTAACCTGGTTTAATTTAGAGACATGCCAGGTTTTCTGTTTTGGGGCTGCAACACAATATTTAAGATACATACTGTATATTTAAGGTAAATATGGGTTATAAATTTTTTACATATGGTTTGTGTTGTAGTAGTAGCAGTAGGAGTAGTAGCAGCAGCAGTAATAGTAAATGTAGAAGTAGTAAAAGTAGTAGTATTAGTAATAGCAGTATCAGTCGTAGCAGTAGACGTAGCAGAACCTTGTGAAACCGTTAAGAGCAGTGGAGCATCCCCAAGTACTTTTAAGGAGAGCATGTTTGAGGTTGATGGATTGGAGGTAGTAGTAGTAGTAGTAGTTGTAGTTGTAGTTGTACCTTGTAGTCAGTGTTCCCTCTAAGCTGCGCGCCTGCGCAATTGCTCACTGCTCGCTCATTTTCAGCGCACAAGAAAACCTGTGCAGCGCACTGTAAATGAATTAGATCTATATTTTTTTCTGTATCATTTTGCTGTGTAACTCAGTGAGTGACAGGTGCCCAGCCAATCATACGGTACGATTCACTTACGCTACACAGCCAATCATGGCATTGACAGTACTTGTGTACGTGCCCTGCCCATACACGCTATAACAGTAATAACAGTGCAGCGGAGTTAAGATACGCTAATGCTAACCAGAGCTCCCTCTAGGTGCGTGCAGCGCATAAAATAAAATCTAACCTCAACTGATAAACAAAGCGCTGGTTAGACGCACGGAACGACCAATCTGATAGATGCACATATGAATGTGACACGCGTCAGGGAGAAGACGACTACAGACACATTTCCACCGCGTTTCTCTAGCTTCCTTCAGTAGTTGTAGTTGCACATCTCCGCTGTCAGAGCGGCAGATCATGGAGGGAAGAACACAGGAAGAGGAGACAGGTAGAGCCATAATGTAATCTTCCCCTGTTTACTTTCTTTTCATAGTTTTTTTGTGAGCCAAAAAGACGGGACTTTCTCAAAGTGTGAATCCTCTCCCCAGAGCATTATACCACAGAGCGCTGTCACTCATGCAAAATGACTGAAATGGGCTAATAATTAAAAAACAAGATATAAAGTGATAATAATTTATACTTATTTTGGTGATCATTATTTTGGGAAAGATTACTCATCTTATGGCCTATAGGTCCTACAATCCATAAAAAAATCTGCAGCTATATGCAGGCTATATTTATCAAGCTAAAAAAAATCTCTTAATGTAATTTTACAGATTTATACACTGCTCATTTATGGGCCGTAGCCCACAGTTTTTTTATTTGAAGTTATTTTAATTATTTGAGGTTATTTTTCAAAATATTGTACTGTTTAATGTTTCACTGACATGCAACATACATAAAGCTCATGAACAGATTTTTCTTTGTCATTCTAAGTGGAGCAAAAAATCACTTAAATTAAAAGTAATCTAACGCAAATAACTGCAGTAATTTGATGAATAAGCTGTAACTTATGATGATCTCAGGTGTGATACTGGTGTGGCCACAGTGTGCATGTCGGATGGCGCTCACAGGAGTCCAAGGAACGCTCAGGGAGTTGGTGCGTTTGCTCAGACACATTAAAAATTAGGGGGAACATTGCTTGTAGTTGTATCACTCTGAATTGAGTTCTACACATTATCCATCTGAAACGACGCTCACTGAAAGTGTTTAGAAAAAGGAGGGACTTGCAGCAGAATACCTTGAGCTGATTGAGCGAACCACCCCAAAGTGCCCACCCACCAGGTCCTGAAACTCCTCTTCCTGCCATAGAAGCCCTGTGATTGGGCCGACCACTGCCCGGGTTGAATTTAAACCATACAGAGAGAGCACCTCAAGATTGATTCTCGTAAGTTTGTGTTTGCACAAGGTTAGTTACCAGTAAGAGCATAATTTGGATTTGAAGATGTCTACCTCGTATCTGGGGACAGAGTTAGGTCGTTTTACACATCCTACACTCTTACTGTGGAACGCCAAGATTAAGGTTTTCAAATGTTGTTTTAAAAGAGTAAGATAAGATAAGATAAGAAATTTACTTGCCACAGTAGCTCCAGGACAGTTTGAACAAGAAAGAAAAGTGCATGCAGGCAATGATGGAAAAGTAATAATAGTAATAATTATAATACAAGCATCAACAAGGAGAGCATGGAAAGAGGATATTGCACGTCTGGCCTATATACAGTGAACCCTCGCTGTATCGCGGTTCACTGTTCGCGGCCTCCCTGTTTCGCGGATTTTTTTTTTTTATAGTGTAACTTTTTTTTTTACAGTGTAACATTGTGTCCTGCGTCCTGATTGGCTAAGAGACTAGACCAGGACTAAACCAGGTCTAAACCAGGACTAAACCAGGTCTAAATCAGGACTAAACCAGGACTAAACCAGGTCTAAACCAGGACTAAACCAGGTCTAGACCAGGGATGGTCACGCAGGGTGGTAGGGACAGAGTCTCTGATGTCCTTCACGAGAGCGCCTGGGTGACAGGAGGTGTGGCCTTTGTTTACTTGCACGAGCCACGGAAGAGAGTGTGAGTCGGACCATGGAAGAGCCAAGAATCAACACGGACAGGCCTGGCCCGGACGCCACGCGGCCGTGGGAGGCAGCGGGGCGAGGACACTCGCGCGCAGAGAGGAGACAGTGGGTCTTCCCCGTCACAAACCCGACCCCGTCCTAGAGAGCTGTGGAATATTGGCGACGCATTGATAGCCATGCCCCGAACTCCGGGGCGGTCTGATTTTGGAGCCGGGGTGAAATGCAACCTACCCTTGTGAGCGCAGGTTAGTCTTACCTGGTCTTGTGGTGAGGACTGGTGCTCAGAGGCGTCTGTTAGCGGTTTTGCACTGTTAGCATTGGCTTGAGTCTTGCCCAAAATGATATCCAGGTCGCTTTCCACTCGACTTTCGCACATGGCATGGATATGTGGTACCAAAACAAACACGTGTCCGCGCGCACGTGTCAGCGCGCACGTGTCCGCGTGCACGTGTCCGCGTGTCACGTGTCTCCCCCCGCGTCACTATTAATATATTTTGATGAAAATCTACAAAAGTTTGAGTGTTTAAACAAGAGAAAAATGTGAGAAAATGTTAATACCAGTCTCAGAAAGGTGTATAATGTGTCTGGTGAAGCGTTTTCAGCCTTAAAACATGTATAATAATTGTAAAATATAAAATTGTCCTACTTCGCGGATTTCACTCATTGCGGGCTATTTCTGGAACCTAACCCCCGCGATAAACGAGGGTTCACTGTAGTAGAATCATACAGTCTGATGGCGGTGGGGATGAAGGATCTGCGGTAGCGCTCCTTCTTGCCCTGGGGGTGCCTCAGTTGGCTGCTGAAGGAGCTGCTCAACTCCTCTATAGTCCGGTGCAGAGGGCGAGAGGTGTCGTCCATGATGGACGTGAATTTGGCCAGCACCCTCCTCTCCTCTACAGAGTCCAGAGGACAGCTCAGGACAGAGCTGGCCCTCCTGACCAGTTTATTAAGTCTCTTCCTGTCCCGCTCTGTGCTGCTCGGGGCCCAGCAGACGACAGCATAGAGGAGAGCAGAGGCCACCCCAGAGTCATAAAAAGTCTTGAGCAGAGGCCTGCACACTCCAAAGGACCTCAGTCTCCTCAGGAGGTGGAGGCGACTTTGGCCCTTCTTGTACAGGGCGTCGGTGTTGTGGGACCAGTCCAGTTTATTGTTGAGGTGAACACCCAGGTACTTGAAACTGTCCACAGTCTCTATATCCTGCCCCTGGATGTTCACGTGAGTGAGGTAGTGGTCTCCTCCTGAAGTCGATCACCAGCTCCTTTGTCTTACTGGTGTTAAGGCTCAGGTGGTTGCGCCCACACCAGTCCACAAAGTCACTGATGACCGTGCGGTACTCCAGCTCGTTCCCCTCAGACACACAGCCCACAATGGCTGAGTCGTCAGAGAACTTCTGGAGATGGCAGCTGTCCGTGTTGTATGTGAAGTCCGAGGTGTAGATGGTGAAGAGGAAGGGTGAGAGGACAGTTCCCTGGGGGGGCCCAGTGCTGTAGACTACCACCTCTGACTCATAGCCGCGCAGCCGCACGTACTGTGGACGGTCATTGAGGTAGTCGATGGTCCAGGCAGCGAGATGTCCATCCACTCCCGCGTCCTCCAGCTTCCCCCGCAGCAGCACCGGCCCGATGGTGTTGAAGGCGCTGGAGAAGTCAAAGAAAGTGACTCACAGCACTCCCGGCGGTCTCTAGGTGGGTGAGCGCCCACTGCAGCAAGTAGATGACGGCGTCCTCTACTCCTACGTTTGGCTTGTAGGCAAACTGCAGCGGGTCCAGGGTGGGGCTCACCACAGAGCGGAGGTGGCTGAGGATCACCCTCTCCATGTAAAAAGGTTTCCATTTCTCTCTGAGCACTTGCATCATTTTATAATTATCACATTTTAATTAATGTGTGCCCAAAGATGAAAAGGCCCAAAGCTTCAACTTGTTTTGTCATTGAGGTCTTTTTTTATTTATTTATTTTTTTACTTTTTTTTTTTACTTTTTTTTATTCTTAAAATATTCTTCTCCTAAAAAAACATGTCAAAGAGCCACATTCTAATTAGGACAAACGGAGTCATATATATATTTTTTCTTTTAAAATGTATACCATATCATAAAGACTGCTTTATTAAAGAGGGAGTATTAATGCAAAATTCATATTACAATGTTCCTTCTTCAAAAAGTTACATAGTGCACCTGTAACGGGCTGTACCTGATTTCCTTAAAGGGACAGTGTGTAAGATTTTTACCCGTTAATTACTGAAATTGAAGATACCCATTCAAAAATACATTGTTTTCCAAGCCTTTTCACTTCCATCATGAAATCAAAGTATTCTTTTGGACTTAGATATAGTCACATAAAAGGGGGATCTTCCCCATGCAGAGGCAGCCATTTTGAATACGAGAGCCGCAGAATGACATTTGGGCTCCGCCTTTGGCAAGGCTCGTGGTTTTGGGTAAACAACACAAACATGCTGCCGGATCAGACTCGTAATGGATCTAACACGTGTTTTGGACTAAATTGTTTTACTGGATTTTATTCGCTGGATCCTTACGGACAAATTGAGAGCAAGTCTATGGTGAAATACAGAGTTTGACCTGTGGAAAGCATTCTAAGGTAAGCTAACCTCGTTTTGTGCTTTTCCGTATAAAAGCCCCATGTGCTCGGGCAGTGATTGTTTTGCAGGGAAATGAATTGCATAGTCAAAAAGAGGAGACTGTAAGGTTTCATTTGATGTGTAGAGTGTCATGGTACATGATCGGGAATGTGTGTTTTCATGAGAAAAGAAAAAAAAAAAACGGGACCGCGCGGGTCCCTCGAGGTCTGCCGTAGCTAAAACAGAAAGTGCAATAGCAACTATCCACCAATGCGCCACGGATCCTACACACTGGGGCTTTAAAATCACACAGTACAGATAAATTGTAAAAGCAGCTCTTGAGATCAAAATGAGACTGATGATTTAACATGTTTTATTGTCTATGAATCAGGAAGAAAAATGTGCATGCTAGTTTTTTTTAGCATTACCGCGACTCCGCTCTGGCTTCTTCAAGTTATGACGAGCTCTTTTAAACTCATCATGGTGAATATTTAGGGAGCTACGAATGCATTAGGGAAGTGGTGAATACGTTTTTCACATTTTTAGAACAGTAAAAATAAGATACAGCACTTTAAAGGAGAATTTTTTTACAATCTGAGCCTTATTTCGGTAATAAAACAAGTTGTTTTACTCACCCATAGCACTTTGGTGTCATATGGAGCACTTCCGGAGATGTTATAGATTAGCGATATCCGTAATGCGAGTTCTCAGGGCAAATATTATATGTATTATGAGCATGTAAAAATGCCTCCAGTGGTCTCCAAATAACACAAACTTTAGCACTTTTCAAATCATAGAAGCTCAATGTCTTAGTCTACACTTCCGTTTGAGTCAAAAGTGGCCTGTAATCCGAGATTTATCCATAATTTACAGCTTTGCGTCTCATGTTTGGGTCCCGGGAGCTGAGAGCGAAATAAGCTGTGACTCCGCACATGCGCACTGGCCTCCTCATCTACTCGAAACTATGGCTAAATCTCGGATTACAGGCCAGTTTGACTCAAACGAAAGCATAGACTAAGACATCGAGCTTCTATTATTTGAAAAGTGCTAAAGTTTGTGTTATTTAGAGACCGCAAACATTTGCCCCGAGAACTCAAATTACGGACGCAAATCTAAAACATCTCCGGAAGTGCTCCAAATGACACCAAAGTGCTATGGGTGAGTCAAACAACTTGTTTTATTACCGAAATAAGGCTCAGATTGTAAAAAAACGTTAATTCTCTTTTAAGTATGGAGGAAGAGGATCATCTATGAACAAGTCCAAGAAGCACTATATAATAAAGGACTGTACTCTTGTTCACATTATTTCGATCAGGTACAACACCTTTAAAGCTAGGTAACATAGCTAGGTTCATAATATAAGGTCCTGTATTGCGCAAAATTGACTCTAATGAGCTTTAAGCCAACATTTTAGAATGTTATTACCTACTCAAAAACAGACCTGGAGTTGTTTTGTTTCATTCTCACATATTTGAGTAACCCTGCATCATTGTCTAAATCAGGGGTGTCCAAACTTTTTTAATGGAGGGCCACATATTGAAACATAGACCATGTTGAGGGCCATAGATGAGTGGTCAAAAAGGAGCTTTTATCAGAGATTTTAAAGTGTCTTCAGTCTAAAACCCTTAATATCATGTCTGTGTCACATCAAAATGATCAGTTATTTAGTTATAACAGTAGAGCATTTAAGACTAGCAGAGAAAGTACTTTCCCGGATAATGTGGGCCAATTCACCAAAAAGCATGAGGGGTCAAGAAGAATTGGCTTGAGGGCCGTATTTTGCCCCTGAGCCTTAGTTTGGACACTCTTGGTCTACATCTACAAAGCTCAAAATGCTCTATTTCACCTTGCGATATCATGAAACGGTAGTTTTCAAGTTACAGCTACCTTTTACATTCTGTTCAGTGGAGATGAAATTATCCAAATGATTTGACTAACGGTGTATGGAGTTTTAAAACACAGTGCAGGGTTTGTGCATTAAACATGTGTGAATGAAACAAAACACAAATCCAGGTCTGTTTGTGATGAGTAAACAACGTTATAACATAGATCAGAAAATAGCATTATATGGGCCCTTTAAGAGTGTATTTAAATCTAAGTTTCACAAATCCTTTGGCACATCAGTAGTAGTTTTTTCAGACAGAAACATGCAGCAGGGAAGAACGCCCTCGGACAGCCAATCAGCTCTCACCCCCCATGAAGCGGCCATTAATGATGTGACTGTCGTGAAAGAATTTGGTCTTTTGAGCGGCTCCTTTCAAATTTGTATGCATTTTTACACTGATTAAGCACAGGAGCAGAGTAGGCAACCAAAGTGACAACTTTGTGCACAGAATCAATCAATCAATCAATCAAACAAACAATATTTATAAAGCACTTTTCATACAAAATTGTAGCACAAAGCGCCTTACAGTGGTTAAGGATTAGGAGATTGACTTTTATTGATCTCACACAGGAGAAGTTGTTTCTATATTTGACCCGGGGACCATCCCCATGATTTTATTATTTCGGCTTGGGCAGGCCCTAAGCTGGAGGATTTTACCTATGGCGCATGTTTGGGTTGGAGGAAACCCGCCCAGACACGGGGAGCACATGCAAACTCCACACAGAAAGGCCCGGGCGACCCGAACCTTCTTGCTGTGAAGCAAGCCACCGTGCTGCCAGAGGGGAAAAAAAAACCCTAATGGAGCATCATAATAACAGTTACTAATTACTAATACTAATACTAACTATTATTAAAGGTGCACTGTGTAACTTTCTTGGTGGAGGGTGCACCACCATGGAGATGTTGTAGCTTTGCCTGGAATTTTTCACAGTATGATAATAAACTTCGATTTGTGGAGAGGTGAGCCCGCTTACAGTAGAATGCTTATTTTTCAAGGTGTTTTATTTTAACAACACTTATAATTAAATAATAATGAAGCATAATGGCATACTGTGGTACATTTCAGCGAAAGAATATCTCCATGGATGCAACTAGGTGCTGGACTTGGACATTGTGCACCTTTTAAGTTTTATTTAGATTTTCATACATTCAAAAGGTAAATGCATTTCCACTCACTATTTTAAACAAATCTTTGTCTTGGTGATTTCTCTCTGTAATTAGTTTTCTGTTAAATGACTTCTCATATTGGCTTCTGTTGATTTCTTTTGTAGCTTGCAAAAAGAATAAACAGGTGGAAGGGCAGATCGTTCTACAGTAGCTTTAATGGTGTTACGGCATGGATTCACATCATAAGGGTGACATACAGGAAAAAAGTATCAGAAGCATATAGAGTGTTTCCAAAGACCAAAGGTTTAGTATTGTCCATTTATAAATTATCTTTAGCTGATAGTGGGTGGAGGGTCCTTGACTCAAGTGGAGGAGTTCAAGTATCTCGGGGTCTTGTTCACGAGTGAGGGGAGGATGGAGCGTGAGATTGACAGGCGGATCGGTGCAGCGTTGGCAGTGTTGCGGTCGTTGTACCGGACCGTTGTGGTGAAGAGGGAGCTGAGCCAAAAGGCGAAGCTCTCAATTTACCAGTCAATCTACGTTCCTACCCTCACCTATGGTCATGAGATTTGGGTAATGACCGAAAGGACAAGATCGCGGATACAAGCGGCTGAAATGAGTTTCCTCCGCAGAGTGGCTGGGCGCACTCTTAGAGATAGGGTGAGGAGCTCGGTTACACGGGAGGGGCTCGGAGTAGAGCCACTGCTTCTCCACGTTGAGAGGAGCCAGCTGAGGTGGCTCGGGCATCTGTTCCGGATGCCTCCTGGTCGCCTCCCTCGGGAGGTGTTCCGGGCATGTCCCACCGGAAGGAGGCCCTGGGGAAGACCCAGGACCCGCTGGAGGGACTATGTCTCCCGGCTGGCCTGGGAACACCTTGGGGTCCCCCCGGAGGAGCTGGAGGAGGTGTCCGGGGTGAAGGAAGTCTGGGAGTCCCTGCTTAGACTGTTGCCCCCGCGACCCGGCCCCGGATAGGCGGAAGAAAATGGATGGATGGATGATAGTTTTACCCTGGGAATCTTCTGGAATTTCTGCAACTTGTATGCAGCTGGGTCAGTGTTACTGAACACAACATTTTGCACTTTTTTTTTACATCAACAGATCCAAAGATTCGGATCCCATAAAAGAGCCGAAAGTCACATCACTTCCTGGAATGACTCACGGCAGCATCAAGTTTGCAATAAATAAAATGTTAAATTAGATTAATACAGCATCTTCCTGTCTGCTTTTAGACGCAAAGTTTTGCTTTTTACAGTTCACTTTCCGGAGGGAATTTGATTTATTTATGAGGGAAAATGGGTTATTTCAGCTTTAAAAGGTTGATTTCACATTCTTGAATTTAATGATGCCATAATTTCAGATTAAGAGCAAGTGCCTGTATAAATCTATGGAAGATTATTCTGCAGTTAAACAGGACATTCCACCATAAACTTCTGACCTCTCCTTCAGCTTGGTAGAAAAGGGATTCTAAAATGTCAGGATTAGAATGCAATTATTAGCACAATCCCCAGTCATTGTGTCACTGGGCAAGACATTTCATACCTACAAAGCATGTTTTCACCACTTCTGTCTGCGCTCATTCAGCTGTGCTGTGCAGTTTAAGACCTGTCACTGTCCCACTGCTCTGCCTTTACTCTTGCAATGCATTGTGGGTTATAATGCTCCATCCAGTGACAATAACTAACAATCTAAAACATGCTTCCCTAACAACAAGAATAAAACAAGAATATTCAAGAGGACATGTCTCCCGCATCTGAAAACACCTACAACATAGCCAACCCATAGCAAGAAAGAGAAAAGTTTGTGCTTCTCGAAAAAAATCATCATTCATTCATTCATTTTCCACCTGCTCACATCAGCTCACATCTCCATAAGGCAATGCTCTACTCTCCAAACCTTTTATCTTTTCTCATTTAAAATTCATGGCATGTGCAAGTAAAGCTTTGAAACGCCAAATTCAAACAATCCACATCTACAGAAATAGCCTGTGTTTGCACGACTGCATTAAATATTTATGAGAACAAAATGACAATAACCCACATAAGGGGGCAGAGCTGATTTAGTAGTTGGCTTCAGCCTCTAAATTGTCATTTCGTTTTATTACAACAAAGTTTGCAGCAGCTCCCTTTCTGGGGGAATTTGGCTGGGAATTTGGCTACTGGCGCCATAGCTGAAGCAGTTGTAGGCATAATAAACATAATTGTTGTTGCATAATAAACAGATACAGTTCAGTGTGCCAAGTCTGACCATGTAATATGATTATCTATGGTGACTCACTAGGGACATTTTGTTGTACTTTTCAAGAGGGGGTGTTATGCAAGATCGACTTTGTGGAGCTTTCTACCATGTTGTAACGTTTCCTCGTCAAAAACATGCCTGAAGTGGTTTTAAATGCCATCCATTCGTGTTTGACTTATCTAGAGATATCTCCTGGGCCCTACTCGAACCCTCCTTATATGGTTAAATGTATGAATCTGTGCAAAGCTCCATCCACGAGCCTACACCACCCATGCTCCCACATGACAATTCTCCGTAAATATACAAAAACATGATACAAAATGATAAACTATGACTTCACAAACCTGTTGCAATGTGCAGTAGTTTTGTTAGGGCAAAGCACATTGATTGTAATGAGATGGCACTCTGAAGGGGGCGTAACTTAAAAGCAGAGGAGACTCAGAGCGTCAAAAACAAAACATAAACTTATTAAATGTATTTATATGTTGTTTATGGACTGATCTGACTAGCGTTTGACAGCTAGCGATTGACAGCTATTACGCCTTGTGGCGAGGCGCCTGCCCCCTGTCAAATGGATAAACTTCTTGGCGGCACGGTGGCTGAGTGGCTAGCACTCATGCTTCACAGCAAGAAGGTTCCGGGTTCGATCCCCGGATTGCCAGGTCTAAATCTGTGCTAATTTGAAACTTAATAAGGAAAATTCTGAATCAAATCATCTTTATTTAACATATAACCTTAATGGTCCTATATTATACAAAAATGGCAGCCTTTAAGCTAGGGGTGGGAGATATATTGATATTTGAAATATACCGAGATATTTTTTTGTTTGTTTGTTTATATATATATAATATATATATATATATATATATATATATATATATATATATATATATATATATATATTTATTTATTGATTGATTTGATTTGATTTGACAGGGACAATGCAATTGGACATAGTTACAACTTGCAGCTGATGTGATGCATACAGAGTTTAGCAAATGCTAATTTTCAACCCCTGTCCCTGGTTGAGCTTTTCTACACCAACATAAATTCTAAAGTACATACATACTATTTACACTAGTTTAAGGTGCCTCTTGTTGTCCTGCTGCTGTTTGGTCTTTGTATTGGTGTACTGAGCGCTTCTGGAGCCAGATTCTGGAAACATTTGAAAAATAATTTGAAAACATACAGTTTATGCAAATGAGCCATGTGGTGTTAAGTTTCGTTTCTATAAAATGTAAACAGATGTGCGCAAAGTGGCATTAAACACATTATAATCTCATTAAACACATTATAAACTCATTAAACACATAATCTCAGACGGGCTGAAGTGGCTCTATAGTAGTTATGGTTTATATGTTGTAAAGTTTAGTAATGTAAAGTTTATTTATGCAGAAGATTTTCATTTAATCTGCTGCAGTGTAAAACTTGTACAGTCGTATTTGGAAACCTTTGGTTTGATCTGCGCAGTGGGAAACATCAGAGCTCCTGACCACTGGTGAGGAATATGGATCTATTAAAATAAGGAACCTCCCGAGCTTCCTCTGCTAAAGGAGCTCATGGTTATCCTATGGTTAAGAGTGTTAATGCAAAGATGAGCTTGAGTTGAGTTTTTGAATAAAAATGAGGGAACATGTATTATTTCTTCCTTTACTTTACAGTAAAATTATTTTTCTATACAGGGATTTTTTATTTTTTTATTTTTTAAATGTTGCAGAAGCACTTTGTTCCTACATGACTTGCACTTCAATTGTACTTCAATAAAAAAGACCTTGTGGAATTTGGCATATTTGTTTTTGCAGTAGTTTTTGAAGGGTTATTTTTCCTGTACAGATATCAAGATATTAGATAGGTAGAGTTGTGTTTTTGTTTCATTTATTCATCTGTCTACATCTCCAAATGCTCAAAATGTTCCACCTTGTGATGTCATGCAGTGTAGTTTTTCAAGTTACCTTTTACCTTTTGCTTAGTAGAGATTGGCAATTCCAGGGCTGGGCTAGGCGATATGGAAAAAAAAAGAATCAGAAGATTTTTTAAATGTTCTCCTTTTCTCCTTGTCTCGATTTTCGATTCGACCTTCTTCTAAAAACAAAGAAACAAAGAGACGCACTGTGGCGCAGGTTCTTTTCCCTAAACACTGTAAATCTTCGTCGGCACTCTGCACTCTTTCTGCCACACGATTGGCTGTTGACCTATTGATCAAAAAATGCTCATGTGAGATCGACCAAAGTTGACATCACAATCTATCGATCTTGTGATTTTTGGCACAGCCCTAACTGAAATTATCCAAATGATTCTATTGAAGTGGCGTTTTAAAACACAGCAGAGTATTTCCTGTTTGACATCACAAGGTGGAACAGAATGTTTTCCATTTGAGAGAACACAGCCTAAATCTGCAGGTTTGTGTGTTAAACAAAACACAACTCCAGGTATATTTGTGATGACAACATTATAACATATATCCGAAAATAGTATAAAACAGGCCCTTTAAGGCAACCAAATTCATCGCGATATATTGAGTATGTTGCGATCTTGGTTATTGTGTCAATCAATATCGCAATATCAATACTTGCAATATATTGTGCAGCCCTAGAAGCATTTAGTCCTCATCTGGTGACTAAAGTTTTCCAAAAATAGTTTTGTACTTCTAATGCAGCTTTTGTGCTTCATGGCAAAAGGAGAAATTCAATTTGTCAACTGGACAAAAGTTTATTGGGTCGAATACATTTTGCAGCTCATCCAAGCTGCTTCTTCAGTTCTGGTCAGACACTGGTGGACTCTGCCTGAAGGGAGGAGCTAACTACAATGAAATTACTCTATGACTAACACACTGTTTACAGTTTCTGTTAGTTAGGTAGGCCTATTAAATATGCAGTGGGAGTGGGGTGTGGGGTCTTGTTAGCAGAACCATTCAGGGCCATAATGGGTGTTTTCACCCCTCTGGGCTTGACCTGGCTGCCCTATAGTTTTCTTTGTTTGTTTTGATTTAGGTTTGAGGATAGAGTTATAGATGGGAGACAAATGATGTCTGAGACCTCCATTTCTGTTCAAGGAAGGATTCTCTTTCTTGACAAAAATAGCCTCTTTAACTCCCCTCTCAAACCAGTGAGAGGTGCTTTAGTTTTGTTTTGTGCTTTATCTATATCTATCTACTACGAATTGCAGGACTGTGGATCTTTCGCTCATAATAGCTACTTTCCAGTCTGACAAGTCCTCCTCTCCCCTCCGTGTCCTCTGTAGACCTCTGGTAATCAATCTCTATGAAGTGTGAAGGACCACATGGGGCGAGGGAGGGGGAAATGATTTGGTTTTAGGGCTTGTAGATCACAGTTGTGCAGTTACATAAAGGATCAGAGCCAGGAGTAAAACTGACCATTAAAGATATCGCAGTAAGAATTGCAATGAAATCAAAATGGAACAGTCCTTATTGCATTTATATAACCTGTTACCCCTCTAGTTTACACTGCTTTGATCACGTTAATGCTTACGTTAATAAACCCCAAAGCATCTAAAAAATAATAATGATTAAAATAAAAAAAATGCATAATACAATACAACACAGGTAAGGTTAAAAACTTAAATGCAAATTACTAATAAAATAAATCTGCTGTGTCCTGTCGGCATCTAATTATAAAGCATTTTATTGTCTGATAACCAGGAAGTGCGTGCTTTACATGCAAGTTGTTGCTAGCTTTACCATAATGGCATATTTTGAAAATTAGAATGCATAAGATAAGTGAGGAATAACTGTGGACCACTGCAAAACTTTTCAAATGAATTTAGTTCTGTTTTTCACATTTTAGATTAGGGATGTCAACAATTAATCG
Source organism: Paratrypauchen microcephalus (assembly GCA_036785185.1). Taxonomy (NCBI): domain Eukaryota; kingdom Metazoa; phylum Chordata; class Actinopteri; order Gobiiformes; family Gobiidae; genus Paratrypauchen; species Paratrypauchen microcephalus. The sequence goes on from JAVJIX010000075.1 coordinate 1,982,297, forward strand.
ACTTACGATTAATTGTCGATCAAGACGTTGGTTGATTAAAATGCATTAATTGTAACTAATCGCTAGAGGAGAGGGCGCTACTCTGGAATGTGAACACGAGATGCTAATCCACTTGCGAGAAGGACCATAGCGTTACATCCGCGGCCGGATCTAGAAGCAGTGCAAAATGTTCTCCTGCGAACCCAATTTTTGCGGCTTGGTTCGCTCCGCGTCCCGCTGTTTGCGCGCTGCACGTGCTCCTCCGCTCCGGGCCGAGTAGCAGGCTCCACGTGAAAGCGCAGTGGAAGCAGCCCGCTGTCCGGCCCATGTGCCGGTGTGTGTGAGTGAAATGTTTTTCCCCGATCAATTCATTTTTTTTATCATTTCATATCACGGAGCTTCTACAAAAAATGTCCTCAGTTTATTTTCAATAAAGAATGTATTTTGTTATTCAGCATCAATACATTTGTCTGCTTTTTACTAAGGAATAATTAATTGAGGAATATACAATATAATAATACTATGATATATTTTTGACTCAGTGTTATGTAGCTTATATTCTTAAAGACCCTATTGAAACACTAAAATTCAGGTGAAAAACGCCGCTTATCAATTAATCGTAAGTCGATCGATAAGGTCAATCAACTATAGATTAATGAATTAATCGATAATCTGCATCCCTATTTTAGATACAATCAGATACATTGACTTTAAATGTGCTGTGTAACTTTTCTGGTGGAGGGTCCATCAAATACTTTTCTCCTTGGAGATGTTCTTGCTTTGTCTAGAATGTTTCACAGTATGGCATTAAACGTTTCCATCTTCATGAAGACCAAATCAGACCAAGTTACATGTCAGAATACCTGTTTTTCTAGGTATACTATTTTTGCGCTATAAAACCACCTGTAATGGAATAAATGTAAGGCAGAACAATTTAATGTCATACTGGGGAACATTCCAGGCACAGCAGTGACATCTCCATAGAAACAAGCAGGCGACGTACTCCCAACCAGAAAGTTGCATATAGCTCCATTAAAGTAATCATCTCGTGTACAGTGGTAATGTGCCCTGAATGCAACCACTCACATCTCTACTGTTATATTGCAATTTGTTTGTCCTCCACAGGCTTCCATACTTGACCTGCACTCTGGCGCTCTGTCAATGGGCAAACAGTTTGTCAACATTTACAGGTGAGGACAGCTCCTTTACATTATGCAAAATCTACTGAGCTTTTTGCCATGTTATAATGTTCTTCTAAACCATACCTGGAGTTGTTTTGGTTCATCCACATCTGTTTTTGTAATCATGTATTCTCAACACAAGACCATGCAAGCCTTTACAAAGACGTGCGGGTCTGGAACCATATCCTGTCACCCAGCAAAGGGTGTGACTGATAGACCGATTAACCATTCAGAGAGAGGCATGTGCCAATCATGTCAAAAGAAATTAATAAAAAAAATGACAAGTAAGGGTGTTCACAGTTAACTCATAAATGCTTGCAATCATGAGTGGCTCTACAGTATTTATGGACTCATATTAATTATGGATAGTTTAATTTGGATCTTGCGTTAGTGAAGAAAACAGACTGTAATATTAATGTTCTTTGACTGAGCGGCTAACATTGTTGGTTTATTCATAATCACATCTACAAAATGTGTTTTCATCGCTTCTGTCTGCGCTCATTCAGCCGTGTTATGCAGTTTAAAGGTCCCATGGCATGAAATTTTCACTTTCTGAGGTTTTTGAACGTTAATGTGAGCTCCCCTACCCTGTGTTAAAACCATAGACTGTATAAAAAAAGTGGAGTAAGCGAATGTGATGTCACCCATAGCATTTGGTTCCATTCAAATGAAGCTCGTGATGATAGAGTTTATAGCAGCAAATTTGGAGCCAGGCTCTATTATTATGAATAGGATTATTTTGATTGGCAAAATAGCGAAAAAACAAAACAAAACAAAACACCAGGATCATATGGAGTGGGTTAATATGAACGTTTTAAGACCAAAATGACGAGGCTCCCTGCAGCAGTTATAAAAAGAGCGGTGACAATTTTCTAATGTAAGTCAAGGGGAGCCAGGTTCAGTAGGAACCAGAAGAGCAGTATGCGAACTTCTATGTGACTAGCTATGCGTGAAAAGTCCCTCAGTCGTCCAGGTAGAATCCATGATCAAAGGAGAAGTTCAATTTGTTAACTGGACAAAGTTTGTTTGGTTGAAAACGTTTCGCCGCTCATCCGAGAGGCTTCATCAGCTCTGGTTATTGTACTGGTTAGACCCTGCTTATATCTAGCTGCCGGGAGGCGCGTCCTACAATGACAAAGCTCTGAAAACGATCCCCCCTAATCTGTCCCTTTGTTTTTCAAATTACTCTGACGGCTAGATTTGTTTGACGCACTTGGCCAGACCGGCATGTCAAAGCCTGTTCTTGTCACATCTCAGAAGCTAAGCAGGGCCGGACCTGGTTAGTGCTTGGATGGGAGACCACTGGGATGGGAGACCACTGGGAAAATCATACTACAGTGGGGTGTCGGTGGCAAAAACTGTTGTTGTGTCCTTAGGCAAGATTGCTGGCACGTGTGAGTGTGGTCGGAGGGGCCGATGGCACAGATTTGCACCCTCACTCCCTTTAGTCTTCCAGGGCAGCTGTGTGGAGTGAATGAATAATGCACTGTAAAGCTCTTTTGGGTGTCCTGGAATCCAATGGTTAATCAGTGAGCTTAGACTTAGACTTAGACAAACTTTATTGATCCACAAGGGAAATTGTTTTGGGTACGGTAGCTCACTCATCAAATATAATGATGTATAATAGAGGTGGGCGATATATATCGTCTGTGATATTATCATGATTGTTGTTTTAACGAGCAGCAGCGCTCCACACTCAGCTCGACACTGCAGCTCGATTTGTAGGCTTAGGTGATCAAATGACCTCTCTCTCGAGCAGCCTTGGAACAGGTTAGCAGCACAGTTTGAGAAAATGCAGGCAGAGGCAGCTAAAGCTGGGTCAGAGGAATTAGTGCCGAGACGCGGGTCTACTTCTCTGGCATGGAAATGGTTTGGTTTCGAAAAGACTGACATTGATCAAAACGCTGTCATATGCAAGATTTGTTGGAAATCTATCGCTGTGAAACAAAGCTCCACAACAAACCTCTTTCACCACATTAAAAAGTACGAAGAATACGAGAAACTTCAAGACTGCAGCTCAAGAAAAAACAAGTAGACGACCTGTTCAGCACACCCAACAAACCCTTGTGGACTCATTCAGCAGAAAAGTGCCGTATGGCAGAAAAACCCAACGATGGCGAAATAACCAATGCCATCACCAGATTCATAGCCAAAGAGATGTTGCCGATGCAGTCAGACCTGCCAACATGTACGCATTATGCGTAGCAGGCACGCAGTTTTGACCTCCTTGTTCGCTTGTACGCTTTGTTGTGCTAAATTACGCATATGGATCTCACATTTCATCCATTTCACTCAAGTTTTCACTGACTTTCACTGACACTGCAGCTGAGACACAGATTCACAGATCCGTATGTAAACAGAGAACTTTCAGCCAATCAGAGCGCTTCATTTCCTCCCCACTCTTCTGTTCTCCCTCACTCCACGCCACAGTTCAGATTCAGGGATGAGCCAGCGCCAGCTCCCCTCCTCACCCACTGAGCCCAAAAAGTAAGATTAATACGTAGAGTTAACCCGACATTAACCCGACGGTGTTGTTAACCACTCGTCAAGGTTACGACGAACAGATGAACCATCTGAGTTGTCGTCGTGTGTTGTCGCCACGTTTCCACATATTCATTGCAGACAAAACAGTTTTGGTTTTAAACTGCAAGGCTTACGTGACATGGCTGAACCGCTAAAAACAGACGAGGAAACGACAAATATTTGTGAACAACTATCGGGAGAGATGTCCTCGCCTTAGCATGTCCAGGCTGCACACATTTAGAGCACCATGAGCAAAACTGACATGGACATCAATGACCAAGGTACGAACACAGTTCCACACACACAAATCCCCCTTCCACAATGTCCATATCACACCCTCATCTAGAGGACGGGCTGTTTTGGGTATAAAGTTTTAGACAGGCTCGGTTGTCTGATTGTAAAAATCAGTACGAGCCTATAGTGTAGCCCTATTGCTTGAACATTAAGATTAGCCTATATATACACACACACAGTAATTTCCGGACTATAAACCGCTACTTTTTTGTCACACTTTGAACCCTGTGTTTTATGTATTATGCGTGTATGCATGTATTATGGACGGATTATTAGTTTATGAATACAGCGGATGTGTGCACAGCCTGAGAGGAGGAAGCGTCTGTGCGGTTTACATGAATTTGCAGCATTAGCAAGTGCTGCTGTCTGCACTAAAACAGTTTATCGCCATGTGATAAAATAAGTTCTGACTAAATGGGGGTGATATCGTCATAATATCATTATCGTTAAAATCCTACAAATATCGCCCATATCGCCCACCCCTAATGTATAACTATAACTTTATCGCGTGGTTCCAGACCCTTCTGCTTTAGAGCACAGTTGGGACTGGCTGGTCAAGCAATGACACTGCCCATATACATTAGTCGGGTTGTTGGGAGAATGTAAAATGCAAATAATAGTCTATGTAGATACAATCCATGTCCTCCACCAACTCCCCGTTGTGGTGACAGCTGCAATTTGACAAATGTATACTTGATTTCAGTTAGGTCACTTTAATATTAATGCCATACAAGCTGACCATCTCAACTTACAGCTGTGCCTTCATCCAAACTAATCTATGACTGCATGCACATGGTAGGATTGGATTAGGATTGGTTTGGATTTCTCCCGTTACTCGGCAGGTGATCTCTCGTCCAATCCGAGTGCACATGCATGTCGCGCAATCAGATTCAAGTCAGCGACCTGGTCCGCTCCGCAACGCTAGTCCAACTACTTTCGGGTGATGGCTACTCAATAAAAACAGAACACAACACAGCTATCTGGCAGTATACTGCGATGGCTTTTCGAGGAGTTTGACGGAGCGGCATTGGCGTACGTGGTGTGCATTCTGCAGAGTTAGGTTGTTCGCATGAACGACAAAACGGCGTTTTTGGTCTCTTCAATACGACACAAACTGTGTCATCGGCATTTGATATTACAAGCAATCGAGGACAACGAAAACTACAAGGATCGGGACCTATACCGCACATGTTTTAGTCATGTTCTGCCTTGTTGTTTTTTGTTGCTTGCATCTTTTGTGCCACAAATAAAGGCATTCAATTTGTAGCTATGGGTTTATCGTTCATCTATGTAAGGTCTGGGGAAAATTACACAACAAACCACACTTTCATTTTGTATGTCTTTGTAATGCTTAGCTTATATTCTGTTGTCTCTTCCACTCTCTGTTTTGTCCTGTCTGAGTGAACAACTTAAGTACATTTCCACACTGATTTTAATATTTACGTTTTTAATATTTAAGTTATACAACAGTTTAAAAAAAAACACTCTCTTCTGATACTATGAGGTCACAATAGATAACTCAAAATGTTTGTAAAAGTACCCTGTGCGTTATTTCAAAAGTTCAAAACTCCATGCACAGCTTCCAGGTGCTGGTAACAACAGGAACATTGAATAATTCCAGAAAAGACGAAATTTACCGCATACTCTTATTCCTTTATCGGGCTTAGAGCAAATAACGCGTTTCGATTCTAGTTATGCTCATAGTTCCGAAATGGTGGAAGATGGGACTTGTTGATGCCGTGAAGAACGCTGTCGTAATGCGGGCAAGTATGCTAATCCGATCCGAAATCGTGCACATGACGACGCCAAGTGGTTTGCTATCGGCCTAGGCCAGGGGTTCCTGGGGGATTGGGGAAACCAATCCCAATCCACTCCCTGTGCACATGCAACTGTTACGATCCCAATCAGTTTGCAATCGGTTTGGACTTTTCCATGTGCACGCAGTCAATCACCAATCGTCATGTTTAACCTCTTCAGTCAAGTGAGCCCTGACCCCCTCCATCACTCCTACCACATTCCATCTGCACCCATTTCCCTGTCTCACCCTTACCATGCCCAAGCACCCTCATCAACCTCATCCCAATTAGTGAGCCACCCAAGATGGCAACCACCATCCCTCCCACAGCGCGCCCTTCCATGTCACTTGTCTAATTTACACTAACCGTTATCTCGCGCCGTCTCACCTGCCCTGCTGTTTGAGGTCTTGTGAGTCGGTGGAGCTCATTTAAGTTTTTTTTTTTTTTTTTGTGTGTGTGGGTTGCAGGTATTTCGGGGACCAACTCAACGAGGTTTTCACACAAGAGGATTTCCAGCTTTACAGGTGAATGAAACGCAATTAAAAAGAAGGTGACACTGCATTCGTTTGACTGAACAAAACAAGATTCGATCCCACATGAGGGAGATTTACAAAAACCTGCCCAGGATAATACCTTCATTTGCAAGTGTCTGCTTAGTTACAGCCTTTTTACAAACACAGCCCTGGAGTCCCATAGTGCTTTGACTTTGAGGCAGGTGTGAAGTTTCCTGGCTACAAAAGCAATCTGGAACGAATTTTAAATTCAGTATTAGGCACAGTGGCCATTAGAAGTTAGTATACCGAATGCTTAAACTTTTGCAAATGTTGTAGGATAGAATTATGTGATGAAAGAGTGACAAATAAAAGAAGTTAACAAAATTCATACAACCATAAACTCTTTTAGATTTGTGAAAATATGTGTAAGGTTAGATTTAACATTTAAGCCATGTTATAATGTTGTTACCTCATCAAAAACAGATCTGAAGTTGTGTTTTGCTTCATTCACACATATTTAGTAATTCTACATTATTGGGCTGTCTACAACTCCAAAACTTAAAATGCTCTCTTCCACCTTGTGATGTCATTGAGTGGTAGTTTTCAAGGAAAACAACCATATTTTACCTTTTTCCCAGTAGAGATTGGCAATTCCAGGACTGAAATTATCCAAATGATTCTAGTGAAGGTGTATGGAGTTTAAAAACACAATGGAGCACTCCTGTTACCATATGACATCACAAGGTGAGACTTTTCCATTCGAGAGATGAACTCAACCTAGGGGGTTTGTGTGTTAAAAATGTGTGAATGAAACTCCAGGTATGTTTGTGATGAGGAAACAATATTACAACATAGATCAGAAAATAGCGTAATATGGACCCTTTAAAAGCTAAATAAAAATTCAGCCTAAAGGAAGACAAAGCCAGGAGCAGAGCTGGTCTAAATCTGGATTTACTTAGGCCTAAACTATGTCTATGCAGGGTAAACTAGCAAAAAGAAAAAAAAAATTACAGACATATATTTCTTGTACAGTCCAACGCATGCAGTTTACTAATTAATAATATTCAAATCGTAATATCAATTGGATCTTGCAGTCCTAGTTTGGGAACCATAAATCTGAAGAATTTCCATGGGCATTATCATTTGTTTCATTCAAATTAAGTGTGATACTTTCCGAGCTCGTCTCTGGAAACCTTAACCGCACTGGATTTCAGGCTCCAGGAATATAGTTTTAAAGTGACAGCTGTATAAATCGTGCTCTCCAGAGCCCATTGAGAGTATGATGAGCTGTGTGTGTGTGTGTGTGTGTGTGTGTAGGGATGATCTGTGTTTGTGAGTGTGATTAGCTGTATGTGTGTGTATGCGTGATGAGCTCTGTGAGTAGGCATGATGAGCCGTGATGTGGGCCTGATAACCTGTGTGTGTGCAGGGATGTGCGTCGGAGGATCCAGGAGATCATCGCACACACGTTTGCTTTGGATGAAAACCTCCTGTTCCTCACCAAGCCCACCTTCTTCTCCAGAATCAACAGCACCGAGGCTAAGACGCAGCACGACGAATACTGGCACCCACACATTGATAAGGTGACCCAGCAAGCACCCCAAATGTCACGGACAACACATCTAGTTGTGGTTAAAGACACAGTATGTTATTGCCAAAAAACTGACTCAAAGTTGAATTACACTACATAACACTAAATCCACTTTTTTCCGCTACTAAACTGTGGATATGGTGTTTTAATAGCATTATATTTTGTTCCTAGTCAGTTTTTTTACAACGTTAGTACAAAAGTGGGTACATTTGCAGCTTTCTGGTCAAAAACTACTCAATCTAAGTGTGTACTGTCTTCGGTGGCCTTAGCAGCTCTAAATGTGGTTGGGGGCGAGTTTAGGCGTTTAGTCCCACTTGAGTGCGTTGTTATGCAACCATTAAAATAAAACGCATGTATAAAATGGGACAGAGAATAAAAGAAAAGTGAAAACGGTAAAATCACATTATATTCTCTCAATGATTATCTGATGATGCCATAGTTCTCTGTGAGCTCCAGAGCCTCAAATCTAAAGTTTGATTGTCATGATCTTTTCAACTCATGCCTGTTTTACTTTTGTTTTTGTACTATTTGAGTTTATTCCATTTTTTTTATCAACAGCAGTATATGGCTGAAGTGAAAGAATAAGATGTACATGATGAGTTTCAAGAACAACTGATAATCTATTTGTTTAAATATTATATCTTATTGTTATTTTTTTAAGTGCATTCATAAACTATTTTTGCAACAGCAAATAATTTCCAACTTCATGCAGTCCTAATTGAGGCTACTTTTAACATCACTGAACATCAGTCGGCCAATCCAAATCAACAGAACATGCTCTACTTTTGTAATGGGTGCCAAAACTACCGTGACGATACCTGATGGTTGAAATCATACCTAACGCTTTTCTGTCACTGCAAATCATCAGCTTCCTCTCAAAAAACTCAACTGGCTTGTTCACTAAATTCTTGTGCTTTGTCTCAATGTGACGCTGAAGTTTTCATGGTCTCATGCATGGTTCTTGCACCCAAGCACCTCTTTGCTGACCACACACTGTGGCAGAGGTGCAGTTTCAGAACGCGACCTGGTAAAACCGAACTTTAACATGGATACCGCTTTTAAAATGAAATATTAGGTTTATTAAAGCTGCGTTCTTGGAAGGAAAATGCTATACTCGCTCTTGCTCGCAGTTGCACCCCCTTCAGAGCCCAGGAAGGGGCACACAAATACTAGGGTACTACAAAAAATATTGAGTCAACCCCCGGGGAAAAAATTCTTTGATAGATCCCTTACTAAAAGCTTACAACAGTAAAGTTCAATATATTATGGCAACTATAGGGCAAACACATTTTTTAGAAGTCTGTTGTACATTGAGACTTTTTAAATACATTTTCAACCAAGTACACTACTGTTCAAAAGTTTGGGGTCACCCAGACAATTTTGTGTTTTCCATGAAAGGTCACACTTTTATTTACCACCATGAGCTGTAAAATGAATATAAAACATAGCCAAGACATTGACAAGGTTAGAAATAATGATTTGTATTTGAAATAATAATTTTTTCCTTCAAACTTTGCTTCCGTCAAATAATTCTCCATTTGCAGCAATTACAGCATTGCAGACCTTTGGCATTCTAGCTGTTAATTTGTTGAGGTAATCTGGAGAAATTTCACCCCACATTTCTAGAAGCCCCTCCCACAAGTTGGATTGGCTGGATGGGCAGTTCGTGTGTACCATATGCTCAAGCTGCTCCCACAGCAGCTCAATGGGGTGTGCTTTGGGTCATTGTCCTGTTGTAGGTTGAAACTGGCTCCAATCAAGCACTGTCCACAGGGTATGGCATGGCGTTGTAAAATGGAGTGATAGGCTTCCTTATTCAAAATCTCTTTTACTCTGAACAAATCTCCCACCTTACCAGCACCAAAGCAACCCCAGACCATCACATTACCCCCACCATGCTTGACAGATGGCATCAGGCACTCTTCCAGCATCTTTCCAGTTGTTCTGCGTCTCGCAAATGTTCTTCTGTGTGATCCATACACCTCAAACTTCGATTCGTCCATCCGTAACACTTTTTTCCAATTTTCATCTGTCCAATGTCTGTGTTCTTTTGCCCATATTAATCTTTTTCTTTTATTGGCCAGTCTCAACTATGGCTTTTACTTTGCCACTCTGCACTGAAGGCCAGCATCCCAGAGTCGCCTCTTCACTGTAGATGATGACACTGGCGTTTTGTGGGTACTATTTAATGAAGCTGCCAGTTGAGGACCTGTGAGGTGTATATTTCTCAAACTAGAGACTCTAATGTACTTATCTTCCTGCTCAGTTGTGCAGCGGTACCTCCCATTTCTCTTTCTACTCTGGTCAGAGCCTGTTTGTGCTGTTCTCTGAAGGGAGTAGTACACACCGTTGTAGGACATCTTCAGTTTCTTGGCAATTTCTCACATGGAATAGCCTTCATTTCTAAGAACAAGAATAGACTGTCGAGATTCATATGAAAGTTCTCTTTTTCTCGCCATTTTGAGCATTTAATTGACCCCACAAATGTGATGCTCCAGATACTCAACCTGCTCAAAGGAAGGTCAGTTTTATAGCTTCTCTAACCAGCTAAACTGTTTTCAGCTGTGCTAACATGATTGCAAAAGGGTTTTCTAATCAACCATTAGCCTTCTGACGCAATGAGCAAACACATTGTACCATTAGAACACTGGAGTGATAGTTGCTGGAAATGGGCCTCTATACACCTATGTAGATATTGCACCAAAAACCAGACATTTGCAGCTAGTATAGTCATTTACTACATTAGCAATGTGTAGAGTGTATTTCTGATTAGTTTAAAGTTATCTTCATTGAAAAAAACTGTGGTTTTCTTTCAAAAATAAGGACATTTCTAAGTGACCCCAAACTTTTGAACGGTAGTGTAAACTTGGTAAAAAGTTGGTAGAGTGACCATCCTCTGATCTGATCCGAAGGTTGGAGGTCCGAATCCCGCTCTCCACATGATAGATGATAGATCAGTCAGATCCAGCGGCCTGTAGGTTGGCAGCACGATTCCAGCTCCTACAGGAGAAAAGTGTTGTGTCATTTGGCAAGACACTTAACCCCCCTGCCCGCAGTGTCTGTATACTGGTGTATGAATGTGTGTGTGAATGGGTTCCTTCATGTGAGGTGCTTTGAATGAAGATAGAAATTGTGAAAATGAAAATGTGTTTTAGAGATGATTACAATTGTTAAAGGTCCTATATTAAAGGGATATGCCACCCCCAGGTCAAATTTGGGCATCTCCCCACAGTCCAGAGACTAAAATAAGTGGTGGAAAGCGTTTTCCTGGTCACCCAGCCATTGTCCGAGTCTGTCAGCACTGACCGCCGCGGTATCTGCAGCTACTCCACGTTAGACTGGAGTCTAACGGCGCCAGAGAAAGATTTCGGCCAAAAGGAATTAATTTGCTCGATGCGTTTCCCAATTACTTTCTGTGTAGTGCGCATTCATATCGAGTGCAAATAAATGTACAAATCAACACGGAGAGCTTGACTTGGTCATTTTGGGTGGGAACTATTTTTCAGTGCGGAACAATAAAGCCGAAGCACGCAGCACGCTGCCAGGGGAATCCCTGTTACGCACCAGGAAGGGAGTTCCCCTGTTGCACAGCGTGGTGCGTGCTTCGGCTTATTTTAGTCTCTGGACTGTGGGGAGATGCCCAAATTTGACCTGGGGGTGGCATATCCCTTTAAGCAAAATTGTGAGCTTTTAGTCATGTTATAATTAGTGCTGTCAGGCAATTTAAAAAATGTCTAATTAATTACATTAAGGATTTGTAATTAATTAATCTAATTATTTGCATTTTTTAAATAAATTTTTTAGGTGGTTTATTGTGCTCTCCCACAGTGCAAAAAAGGTGTCAAACATGCGATTTATAGTGGTACAGTGAAAAGACTGCAGACTTCCCCTTCAAGTCTTTAAGTATTTCAGTCTTTCACTCGTTCTCTTTCTCTCCGTGCACATTACCTCCACTGTAACCAAGACAAGACTGCTGGCAGACCTGCACATTACATAACATAAGATAATAAGATAAGATAAGATCCTTTATTTGTCCCACAATGGGGAAATTGCAGTGTCATAACGCAAGTTTCAAAAACAGTAGGAAAATATCAGCATGCATCAAAATTAAGATAAATAATAATAATAAGTATGTACAATCAACTAAAAAACACAACACTGTAAGGTTATAAGGCACAGGAACGTTGCACAACGTTGTCTTTGATTCTGAGCAGTGAACAAACAGCAGTTAAAGTGACTCCAGTATAGTAATATATATCACTACAAGAAAGTGACTCAGATGATTGTGTACAGTGCAGTGATGGACAGTGGTGGTTAAATAAATAAGTAGCAGGTAAAGTGACTTTAAATAATATTGCACATTGTTATTATTACTATGGAGATGACACATGGTTGCTATGGAGATGAATATGACCAGCATTGATCATTGTACAGTCTGACAGCAGCAGGAAGGAAAGACCTGCGAAATCTCTCTTTAACACAGCGAGGGTGAATCAGTCTGTCACTGATGCTGCTCTCCAGAGCCGACAGAGTGCCCGGCAGGGGGTGACACTTATGGTCCAGCATAGACATGAGTTTAGCCAGGACCCTCTTGTCCCCCACCTGCTGCGCCGAGTCCAGAGGACAGCCCAGGACTGAGCTGGACTTCCTGATGACCTTGTCCAGTTTCTTCTTCTCCCTCTCTGAGACGCTGCTGCTCCAGCAGACCACACCGTACAGGATGGCAGATGCCACCACAGAGTCATAGAAGGTCCTCAGGAGTGGCTCTCTCACTCCAAAGGACCGCAGTCTCCTCAGGAGATAGAGCCGACTCTGGCCCTTCCTGTATAGTGCGTCAGTGTTATGACTCCAGTCCAGTTTATTGTTCAGATGCACACCCAGGTACTTGTAAGAGTCCACTCTCTCAATGTTTCTTCCCTGGATGTTCACTGGTGGGGGGGCAGTAGAATGGCGTCTGGGGAAGTCCACCACCATCTCCTTGGTCCCCGCATTGATGAGAAGGTGGTTCCGGTGACACCAGTCCACAAAGTCCTGCGTTAGTCCTCTGTACTCCGCGTCATCATCGTCTGTGATGAGACCAATGATGGCGGAGTCATCGGAGAAATTCTGCAGGACACGGCTATCTGTGTTATGCAGACCCCCCAGGATTTCGCGGGCATTTTTTGTGATTGTTGCGGGCTAAAATGCCTGAATTTGCGGGAGCTGTTCCAAAAAGTTGCGATGAAAGTTGCGGTACTTTTAAGGTTTTTGTTGCGATTTTGTTGCGGGAGGAAGTGAAAGTTGCGATAAATAGTTGCGATGTTCGCTTTTTGTAATTAAAATTGAGTAATATTTTGAATACCGAGTTATTACTGACAAAGAATAATACAAAGACACAGAGATCACAGATATGGTCCTAAAACAACCTTACCAATATCGAAAATAAATTACTACTAGGAGGGGAACTGTTTCGCGCGGTCTTTTGCTGTTATTTTAGTGGGCAAATGGCTGGCCGCAGACATGTTTCTTTGCCATTAGAAGCCGTGTCTCAATTCCCAGAGCGCGCGGCTCGGAGCGTGGCCCGAAGGGCATGTGCGTCACACATTTCGACAGTACACTGGCGCGACGACTGCTGTCCCACTTCCTTTTTGTCCCATGTGCAGTTAACACGCGCTCTGGGAACTGGGGACATGGCCGCAGTTTCGTTTTGTCACACGGAAGTAAGGCAGAATGTTGCGGCTTCCAAACTCAAACCTTTTAGCCGCCAAGAATATGAGGTTGGGTCCTATGGCTCGCAGATTTGTGACGCGCAAAGAGGAGGCTATGGTGACAGATACGCTGAGATCCAGATATGCGTTTTGTGCATTTATTACAAAAAGACCACACACAGCTATGACAGCGCAGCAGGATGAAAATGGAACTCATGAAAACCAGCAGGATGAACAGATTAACGTGAAAGATGAATGAATGGTTTGCGTTCAACAAAAAATACGGCTACACCCCAACCCTGACTCTCTCCTCTGTGTGACAGGTGAGCGCGCGCTTTTACACGCACACACATCCGTACGTGCACACACCCACACTCACGTGAACCACCGCCTCTGCCGCACACAGACACACAAACGCACCGTGCACCTCATCTCAGTTATGTCTCCTACACAGAAGGAAGTTGGTCAGCGTTCAATACGTCGCCAATGATTGGTCAAAATTAGTAAAAATTGTGGAAAATTTGCGGTGATTGGTCAAAATTGCAACACCGCCCTGAATTCGCGGGGATTGGCTGAAGTTGCGTTGAAGTTGCAAATCGCAACATCGCGAATTCCTGGAGGGTCTGGTTATGTCTGAAGTCTGCAGTGTAGAGGGTGAAGAGGAAGGGCGCGAGGACCGTGCCCTGGGGTGCCCCCACACTGCAGGTCATGAGGTCAGACACACAGTCCCTGGCTCTCACAAACTGGGGCCGGTTTGTGAGGTAGTCCAGGATCCACTCAGTCAGGTCACAGTCCACTCCTGCCCACTCCAGCTTGTCCCTCAGGAGCAGCGGCTGGATGTTGTTGAAAGCACTGGAGAAGTCGAAGAACAAGATCCTCACAGTGCTGCCGGGCCTCTCCAAGTGGGACAGCGAGCGGTGCATCAGAAAGATGATGGCATCCTCTACTCCGATGCCGGGCTGTTAGGCGAACTGCAGCGGGTCCATCGCCAAGCTCACTGTGGAGCGGAGGTGACCCAGGACGAGCCTATTCAGAGTCTTCATCAGATGAGACGTGAGAGCCACTGGCCTGAAGCTGTTGAGGTCTTTGGCGTGTGGTGTCTTGGGCACAGGTACCACACAGGAGGTCTTCCAGAGCTGTGGCACCACCTTCAGCTTCAGGCTCAGGTTGAAGACATGCTCCATAACTCCTCACAGCTCATCTGCACAGGACTTAAGGAGCCTGGGGCTGATCCCGTCTGGTCCAGCAGCTTTTCTACTCCTTATCCGGCTCAGTTCTCTCCTAACCTGAGCTGTTGTGAGAGACGAAGAGCGAAGACGTGTGCTGGAGGTCTGGCTGAGTTCTTGATGTGGATTCGGGGGCTGGGGGGCTGAGGTAGAGGTGTGAAGAGGTAACAAAGTGGTGACATTCATTCGAAAGCTCATTTACACCATTCCACTATTAAATGGCTAATATTTCTGGTGCCAAAAGGTGAGCACGTACAGTAACTTTCATGGAACGTCAATAAATAATATACAAAGCTTCAAATATACAGAGAATACAAATAATTGCCCGTGAAAATTACTCATGGCTCGCATGACCCCTGGAATCCGCGAAACTGAAGGATTTAAACTACCAGCGTGGATGTGTCTGGGTAGATCGCACCACGGCAGGAGGGAGCAGGCGGCAGCGCGGGGGTGAGTAAATGATCAGGTTTAGCTTGATTTGGATGGGCTAAACTGGTGCTTCTAAATGTGCACCCTTAGTCGCAGCAGAACACTCTGGAGAGGTTATGGGAATTGATTGATAATGAAAAGGGTTTGGCGCGAGGAGCGCAACAGACACGGAAATGGGCGCGGGTGACGGACCTGCCCCGTCACATTTTTATAAATAAACTTGCAGTTCAAAGGCCCCGCACGCCGCATTGAATTGCCGCTCATAATTAATTGCGTTAATTTTTATAACGCGTTAATTGCTCTAAACAAGATAATGACTTCCCCTTTGGCTGAGTGAACGCTGGCGCGTCCTGCTGCCGCTGCTCGCCAATTCCCGATCAAGGTTCGATTTTGAGTTTTATGCTTGCTCAAAATCACATATTTCATTGAATTTGGACATGCATACAAGCCATTTTGTAAACAGCAAGTGAACCCGGCTCGATTTTTAGCCTACCTTTGGCTGCTAGCTTGTCACTCGCTCCCGGCCCCAGCAACAAAGTTCACGGTGTCTGGCGGAATTTTGTGGATATACAAACTGCACACCTTAACAGCAATCATCTGGGCGGTTTTCTCCATGATCCACAGTCCAGTGACGGGTCTCCGACAGTACTCCGCCGCTGAGCTCCGGCGGCTCCGCTTCCATCTGTTCGAGCCACCGCCTTTAGCGTTACATCTGGAACCGGAGATCCGTTACCAGCCCCGTCGGAGATATGTACATCGAGGGTCCCGTCGGAGCTTACGGATTGACAGATCCACCCAGATCAACTCCAGCTGGTCTGAATCTCGGACCTTCACGTAGCTCCAGCTGTGACGTGAACCACAGCGTGTTAGCCTACCTGCCTAGGTCGGCCAACGCTAACTCAGCTGTCAGACAGGAATACTCCATTGTCAACTTTGGTCTTCTAAATATCCGCTCGCTCACGGGTAAGGGACAGCTCGTCCAAGACCTCGTCCAAGATCGTAAGTTGGATTTCTTATGCTTGGCGGAAACGTGGCAACATCCAGATGACTTTTCTCAGCTGAACAACAGCTGCCCACCGGGCTATGTTTACATCTGCCAGCTGAGAGTCTCGGGCCGCGGAGGAGGGCTCGCAATACTCTTCCGGAACAGCTGGAAAGTCTCACCCGTGAGTACGCCTAGCTTCACAGCGTTCGAATCCATTGTGGCGCAAATATCAGGACTTTTTAACTGACTTTGCCTCATTTCTCACTCACCTTTCATCTCTCTCCCCAAACATTATAGTACTGGGTGATTTTAATATTCATGTGGACAATTTTAACAGCGTTATCACCAAAGATTTTTTTATCCTGCCTGGACAGTTTTGGACTTCAACAACATATACATTTTCCTACTCACTCAAAAGGGCACATTTTGGACTTACTCTGTTGTTCCGGACACACACCGTATAACTGTAAATCTATTGACCTTCCCATTACTGACCACATGTTAATATCCTTTAATATAAAATTGTCATTGTCTAAAATCAACATACCCCGCACTATATTTTTCCGTAATATCAAGAACATTGACACTACAACACTTTCCTCTGCCATCACCACTGTACCCCATCCAGACAGTCTGTGTACTCCTGATGATCTTGTTCATTTTTACAATACCAATCTGCAATATATTTTAAATTCCCTGGCCCCCATCAAATCCAGAACAGTCACCTTTTCACACTCAGCTTCCTGGTTCACTCCTGAACTTCATCAGCTCAAGGCCAGGGGCCGTCAACTTGAAGGACTATACAGAAAAACAGCCCTCACTGTCCACAAGGAAATGCACACAAACCATACTCTTCATTACAAAGACTCTATAAACACTGCCAAATTAATCCACTTCTCTAAATTAATCACCAACAGCAAAGGGAACACAAAAACCCTGTTTTCCATTGTTAATAACAGCACACAATCTCCCAACCTTTTTCCCTGCTCATCTTCTCTCCACCGATTTCTGCAACTCCATAATGTCTTTCTTTAACAACAAAATACACAAGATTCATGATCAAATAACCCTCAATGCAAGTAGTCCAACACTCATTACAGTTCCCTGCACCCCTCTTCCCTCCACTTTTTCACAGTTTACTCTTCCCTCAGTTACTGAAATATCAGCCCTGGTCCATAAATCGAAACCCTAAACCTGTAGATTAGACCCTCTCCCCACTTCCCTGGTTAAAGCCTGTCTTCCTTCTCTCATCTCCTTAATAACTTCTATCCTACATTCCTCTCTGACCACTGGCATTGTACCTTCCTCATTTAAAATGTCAGAAATCACTCCTATCATCAAAAAACCTGGTACAGACCCAACATTTCTCTCTAAAATACTTGAAAAAATTGTTGCCTCTCAACTTCACTCTCACCTCACTGAAAATAATCTGTACGAAGAATTTCAATCCGGCTTCAGACCCCTCCATAGTACCGAAACAGCCTTAATTAAAATCACAAATGATCTCCTACTTGCAGCTGACAATAGACTCCTAACAATACTAATTTTACTGGATTTAAGTGCAGCCTTTGACACAATCACTCACACCATCCTCATTGACAGACTGATCTCTATTGGCATCTCACACACACCTCTCCACTGATTCATTCCATATCTTTCCTCCCGCTCTCAGTACATCCAACTCGGTTCTTACTCCTCCCGGCACTACCCTCTTTCCTCAGGTGTCCCCCAAGGCTCAGTCCATGGCCCCCTCCTATTCATTATCTACCTCCTTCCTCTTGGTCACATTTTCAGAAAACATAACATACACTTCCACTGTTATGCAGATGACACCCAGCTCTATATCTCCTCCAAACCATCCAACATCTTCCCACCCTCCTCCCTCACCCACTGTCTTCAGGAAATCAAATCCTGGTTCTCCTCCAACTTTCAAAAACTAAACAGCAATAAAACCGAAGTCCTACTAATCGGCACCAAATCTACACTAAACAAAATAGACAGCCTTTCAATCACTGTGGATAATTCCTCCATCTCTCCCTCCCCTCAGGTAAAGAGCCTGGGTGTCATCCTGGACAGCACTCTCTCATTCCAGTCACACATCAACAATATCACACACGCACAGCCTACTTCCACCTCAGAAATATCAACCGTCTCCGTCCGTCACTCACCCCTCACGCAGCCGCCATTCTTGCCTGGTTACCTCACGCCTTGATTACTGCAATTCCCTCCTGTATGGTCTCCCCCAAAAAACTATTCATAAACTACAACTTCTCCAAAACTCTGCTGCCCGGATCATCACCAGAACTCCCTCTATTCACCACATCACCCCGGTCCTGCAGCAGCTTCACTGGCTCCCCATTCACTATAGCGTTCAGTTCAAAATCCTACTCCTCACATTCAAGTCCATCCATAACCTGGCTCCTACTTATCTCACAGAACTCCTTCATGTCACCACACACACCTGCTCACTCAGGTTCTCCTCCTCCGTCCACCTCACAGTCCCTCCCGCTCATCGCAGCACCATGGGGAACAGGGCCTTCAGCCGCTCTGCTCCCCATCTATGGAACTCACTCCCCCCAGACCTCTGGAACGTTCAATCACTACCAATTTTTAAATCCAGACTCAAGACCCATCTTTTCAAAATAGCTTACCCCACTTAATCATTTTCCCCTGCTGTTTCATTTTACTTGTATTGCTTTGTCCATTCTCTTTGTTTTATTTTGTATATACTGCCTCTTTTTAACTGTTTTTAATTGTTTTTAATTGATTGTCTTTGTGCGGTGTCCTTGAGTGTCTAGAAAGGCGCCTTGAAATAAAATGTATCATTATTATTATTATTAATTAGCAGTGTAATTGCGTGAAGAGTCCCTCAGTCGTCCAGGTAGAATCCATGATAAAAAAAAGAAATTCAATTTGTCAACTGGACAAAGTTTGTTTGGTCAAAAACGTTTCACCGCTCATCCGAGAGGCTTCGTCAGTTCTGGTTAGAGTGCTGTTAAGACGCTGCTTATATCTCGCTGCAGGGAGGAGCTAACTATACTGCAGTTTTTCCGAAACTATCTCGCCTATTAGTTTCTGTCTTTTGTTTCTCTGGCGTCTAGTTAAGCATACCTATTCACCCCTACACGACTGTTTTTCACACCTCTGGCCCTGACCTGGCTAGCCCTATTGTTTTAGGTTTAGGTTTAAGAATGGAATTATAGATGGGAGACAAATTATGTCTGACTCCACCAGCAGTGTAATTAATTAATCTAATTAACACGTTAAACTGACAGCCTTAGTTATAATGTTGTTCCCTCCTCAAAAACATACATGGAGTTGTGTTTTGTTTTATTCACACGTTTGTGTAATCCTTCAATATTAGTCTGTTTACATCACCAAAGCTCAAACGTTCAGTTGAAATTGGCAATTGTTACACTGAAATGATCCAAATGGTTCTACTGAAGATGCATGGAGTTTAAAAATACAGTGGAGCAAATTGGAGTGTTTTCAGTTTGAGAGAAGAACTCAGCCTAAATATGCAAGGTTTGTGTGTTAAACATGTGTGAACAAAACACAACTCCAGGTACGTTTGTGATCAGGAAACCACATATAACAGAGAAAATAACGTAATATGGGTCCTTTAAAAACGACTAAGACCATTTTTTATAGTCTGTAACTCTACAAATAAAGCCATATAAGCAATTTTTGGTCCTCTACATTTTAAAGTTTTTGTCCTGTATCCCATGCGGTGATATTTAAATCTATTTAATCTGTATTTCTAGTCTACATTCAGCTGATGAGCTCCCAGGGGACAGTCTTGTACTGCGTAGCAATTTTTAAATCCCCCCCCAGTGCAGAGCAGAGGCTGGATCTTCTCATGGAATTAGGAAGTCTGCACAGGAATACACAAGAAGTCCTACTCCAAGTTCATAAATAGTCTGCCAGTCAGTTGAAGAAGCTGGGGAAGATAGCTGAGGTTATATGAAGTCGAAAAATCCAGTTGTATTTGCCACTTGACTTGGTGACAGAAATCCTATTCCTGTATGCATATTTTAATTTTAATAATTTTGAAACTTGGGAAATGTTTTGCAGCAATATTCCTGTGCTTAAAAGGCCCATATTATGCTATTTTGTGATATGTTTTAATGATTCCTCATCACAAACATCCCTTTTGTTTCATTCACACATGTTTAACACACAAACTCTGCATATTTAGGCTGTGTTCTTCTCTCAAACTTAAAACACTCCATGTTGTCATGTCATGTGGTAATACAGGAAGTGCTACACTAGGTTTCTGAACTCCATACACTTTCAGTAAAATCATTTGGACTATTTCAGCTCTGGAATTGCCAATCTCTACTGAACAAAAGGTAAAAGGAGTTGTTAACTTCTGCTTCATGACATCACAAGGTGGAACGGAGCATTTTCAGCTTTGCTAACAGATAAAGGATTACTCAAACACGTTTGAATGAGATACATTTCTGAGGAGGTAACAACATTATAACATGGCTTAAAGCTCACAAGAGTCAATTTTGTGTAACATTATTCTGGACAATTATGCACCAAAAATATAGTGAGCCACGACAGTTTGACAGTAAAGTATTAGTTTTATTTCATCACAATGCACCACAAATCCTGCAAACATACACTACCAGTCAAAAGTTTGGACTCACCCCCTCATACAATGTTCTTTCTACGTTTTATACTCTATACGCACAGAAGTGTGTCCAAACTTTTGACTGGTAGTATATGTTTAAACAGCACCAGTCAAAACTTTATTCAAACTTTTTTTTTTTTCCTTTTTCGTCCCTCTTTCTACATTTGATATACACACAGAAGACATCTAATATATGAAGCAAGATATGTGAAATTATGCAGTAAAGAAAAAAGTTAAATAACGCAAAGGTTTCTATTTTGAAGATTTGAATATAAAATGTAAAAAGAACCAAAAACTGATACATCTGATATGATTCTGATAAAACAGGCTTTGGAGCTCCCAATATAACAGTTGATATATTTAGTGATGTAAAAATTGACTGTAAATCTTCAACTGCTTATAAAACATATATCTGGCTCTATTAGTCAATCAATTATATGCATAAATGAGGACCATTCACACCTGTTAATAGATCATTTACATATCAATGTATGTCTAGTAACATGTATACGGCCACTATAGTCACTTTACAGTGTAAGAAAACAGGCTGTTTATGTGTGGTAGTTTACAGCAGCTAAGCGCTAACCAACCACTAACCAAGAACCAAAAGTAGCTTTAAAACCAACAGATTTGCAACACTCATGGCTCACACAGGCACCTCTCAGATCACAAGTCTTCACAAATAATTGTAATTTTAATCCTGACTTAAAACGATTGTGTGTAAAAAGAATATAATCCAGCATTTTGAGAGCAGCTGCGTCCTCTGTTTATGGGACAGTCCTCTGTCTGTGGGACAGTCCTCTCTCTGTTCCAGACACTTCGATATATAACAAGCAGTAATTTTGTTACTGGCCTAAACTGTGCTGAAGTTCACTTTTATTTACAGTCACTGTCTTAGATCAGATACAACCACATTTAAAGACAGTGCCTCAGTGCAGCCTCAGAGCGATGCTGAGATCACACAAGTGTAAGCAAGAGCATATGAGCCACATGACGTGTCTCTGGGGGTGCATTCAGGTGCAGTATGGCATCACAGATACAGACAAATGACACTTCTAATGAATATTGATGCAGTTTCACATATTAGGACATTCATCTGTCTGTAAATAGGATTAAATGAACATAATATAGAGAGTCTAAGCTTTATAACAAGGTATAATATGTGGACCCATACCGGCTATTACTATTTATCGGTCAGGCCCTAAATTCAGCTTTAGAAACTGGTGGTGGGAGTTGGATATTGGCTGGTATTACATGCTGCCAAATGTAACAAGCATTTATCTGCACTGACTTCAAAATTAATACTGTTATTTTGCCCTCCTATTAAAATGAATGGGGTAGAATGTTAATATCAGTACCAGACTGTGTCCACAACCATTCTAACCACCTCACTCCTGCAAGGCCCAGTTGACCCTCAATTTGACTTCTCCAGTGCATTAATCATTCCACACTTTAACAGATGTGTACCAAAACAGCTCTGTGAAGGCCTAACTAGGGCTGTCATTGTAATTACTATACCTTCATCTTATTGTTCAGTACATGGCAGATATAACAATCATTATTTATCATTAGGACTATTTCTTTGCTCTTTTTGGTTATTTTTTTGCAGTATCATTAGAGGGTTAAGGTTATTTTTGGATGCTGTGCCGTAGGTAATGTTCCTTTCGCTTTTCGTTTTTTTTTTTTCGTTTTACACAAACCTATTAATTGAACTCACGTTTGTCTAGTGCGTAACTGTGTGCACCATACTGCACAACCGATAGTGCACAGTGCCATTTCTTACCTAGTGTAGTACCGAATGTCCTTTGGTGAAGAGGCGAACCGCTGCAGTCTCAGTCCCTGTCCCTGTGTCAGGTGCTGTGACTCAAGCTGCCGTCTGAGCTCCTCGAGCTCTTTGCAAATATTGTCATATTTACTGCGATCCACCAGGACGAAAGGACTCGTCGCATACTCGTGTTCTTCAATCACAGGGATCGGAGCTTGAGAGCAGTCATCTCCATCAACTCATTAACAGGCGCCTCAATGGATATGGCCTCATCCATAGCTGATGTGGTCTGGAGAGGCCAAGGGTGGCGTTCCCAGACTCAGGGTTGTGGGGTCTTTATCAAAAAATTATTCCAGTGGAATAGAGATGGATCGGCTCCCTTTTTAAGGTGCCACTTGCCTGAGGCAGACGTACAAATGTCCCCACTCTTAAAGTGCCGACTGCATACCCTGGAGTTGGCCTTCACGGTGAAGTCTTGCCTCCTTATTCTAGTAAGCCACTGGGTGCGCAAATCTGAGTCCTTGTGGAAGCTGTGGAAACTTAACATTGGATTAAATTTCCCGCTTGCTGTACACAGTGGAACACTGCAGTGATGATTGCTTCCACCTTCGGCTCTTTGAGAAGAAAAAGTTTTTTTCCTTACAATTATCTCTTTATTTGTTTTGAGTCCATTCTCGGAATGAATGAAAAACACAATAGAACGAAATAGCAACCGGATGCAACTGGAGCTATTGCCCCTCGTCAAAAACATACCCGGAGTTTTATCTTATTTATGCTTCATTCATGCTTGATTAATTGCTTGATTAAATGCTCTGTTTGCATTTTGCCCAGATTGTTACGTCACAGATAAAATTCTGCACTTATGCAATTTTTAAAGGTGCACCATGTAACTTTCCTGGGGGAGAGTGAACCAGCTGCTTATCTATGTGATAATTAAAGTTGTTTTTATTGCTCAAAAATGCCGTAATTACCTAATTCTTACTGGGAGTGGGCTCACCTCTCCATAGACCTGGCCTGTGACTTGGCTTGGTGGTGTCACATACTTGTTTTTAAGGAAATGGTCCAATGAAATACCATAGTAGCACATGCCAGGCAATAACAAGTAGTGAGCAGACCCTCCACCAGAAAAGTTACACAGTGCATCTTTAGGCTCATAAACCATCACCAGACCGCCAGTATTTTTAGTAAATTGGACATTAGCCTCCAAAATATCTTTATTTGATATCACATTTTTGTAAATTGATGATGATGCCGAAAGATGGCTGCTCACTGCTCCTCAAAAGGATGGGTCAAATGCAGAAGTCAAATTTCTCCCATGTGTCACTGTGTGTAATTGTGTGTGAGACCAAATAAAGACTTAATCTTAGTCTTAATGTTAATAAGACGATTTACCAATGTAGACCCAAAACATCATAATAAACATCATAATAAACTTTGGTATCGGCATATGCTTAAGACCACAGTATCAACATCGGTATCGGAGCAGAAAATGCTGGATCAGTGGAACTCCAATTAGCATTGATAGAGGGATAAGGATTTGAATTGTTTATTTTCCCATTGTTTATCCCAATTGCTGACAGCAGAGGGAGCGTCAACGCCTAAATTCGTAAAAACGTTTGTTCCAAATGTTTATTTTATCTTAGAAAATGTGAAATACTTAGGGTGACCAAGAGCATGTTTAAAGGAGAATTAAAAGCTAAAACAATGAATAATGTGTTTTACTGTGCCTATGATAAAACAGTGATATTATATTTCAGATTTTACCAAAAACATTGGCTATTTTTACCCTCAGTTTTGCTGTATTTTGGTTTTAAAATTTTACTTCCTGGTTGGAAATCATGACATCACTCTAGGGAATTACATAATTTTTACCTAGCAACCATGTTGTATATGAGTCCAGAACTATGCTAATGTGCTCAAAAATGATGATTTGACAAGTAGAATTCTAAGAACACATCTTTATGTGTTTGAAGTATCAACAAAAATGTTTGTTTCTTTCACTGTGATAAACTTTTGGACAGAATTCTCGTGTGATCATCAGTATGAATTAAAATACTCTTCTTACTGTAATTTTCAACATACTTTTCAAAATTTATATTATTTATTTTTACAACATGCACCAAATTAAGTCAAAATCAAAAGTGCTTTGTGTAACTTTTCTGGTGGAGGGTCAGTCAAATGCTTGTCTTCATGGAAATGTTATTTTTGGAAATTTTTCACAGCATGGTATTAAACCTTTCTATCTTCATGGGGACCTAACTAGACTAAGTTACAGGTCAGATCTGTGGAGAGTCTTAAACCAAGTCAGAACAGACGAAAGAAACATTAGGGCAGACAAGTCAGGGACAGAGGGGTGGAGTTAGTCTGAATAGAGATGCTAAACTATACGCCAGAGAAATTCGAATAACAAAAAGGAACAAATGAGTTGAGATAGTTTCAGAGCTATTTCAGTGCAGTGAGCTCCTCCTAGGGCTGAATAGAGATGATAAAAAAGACGCCAGAGAAATTCGAATAACAAAAAGGAACAAATGAGTTGAGATAGTTTCAGAGCTATTTCAGTGCAGTGAGCTCCTCCTAGGGCTGAATAGAGATGCTAAACTATACGCCAGAGAAATTCGAATAACAAAAAGGAACAAATGAGTTCAGATAGTTTCAGAGCTATTTCAGTGCAGTGAGCTCCTCCTAGGGCTGAATAGAGATGCTAAACGAGACGTCAGAGAAACAAAAGATACAGATTAGTTGAGATAGTTTCAGAACGATTTCAGTGTAGGAGCTCCTCCTTGCAGCTAGATATAAACAGGGTCTAACCAGCACTAGAACCAGAACTGAAGAAGCCTCTCGGATGAGCGGCGAAACATTTTCAACCAAACAAACTTTGTCCAGTTGACAAATTGAACTTCTCCTTTTATCACGTAAGGTAGAGCTGTTTAGTATCAGCTGTGAATGCACATTCCAGGCAGAGCAATGACATCTCCATAGAAACATGCAGGTGACGGACCTCCAACTAAAAGGTGCACCTTTTAATACATACGTGAAAAGTCCCTCAGTCGTCCAGGTAGAATCCATGATCAAAGGAGAAGTTCAATTTGTCAACTGGACAAAGTTTGTTTGGTTGAAAACGTTTCGCCGCTCATCCGAGAGGCTTCGTCAGCTCTGGTTATTGTACTGGTTAGACCCTTTTAATACATAATTCCACAAGTCATTTCCTCTACCCACCACCCACAGACACATGATGATATTCCATTGCTCTGTGTCTTTTGTGGGCTATATTTTGCAGCTAATTGGTGTTGGATTCTAATTTAAATGTAAATTCAAACTGACACAGGGCCCCATCGCTCATCTTGCCTGTATAGTGTCAAATGTTATGTGCAAATGGACAGAATACTTGTGTGTGTGTGTGTGTGTGTGTGTGTGTGTGTGTGTGTGTGTGTGTGTGTGTGTGTGTGTGTGTGTGTGCGTGTGTGTGTGTGTGTGTGTGTGTGTGTGTGTGTGCATGTTGTGTGTGTGTGCATGTCTGTAATGACATAGCTGCTGCTTGTTTTGGTCCGGTCAAATAAATGCAATGACATGAGCAAATTTATCTTTATTACAGATACAGACTAAAATAGTAATGGGAATATGATGAGGCATGGAAGGGATGTTATGTTTATTGAAGATCCTGTATGAGATTTTTTTTTTCTATGCCCCAGTACAGATATACTTTAAGTTCAAAATAAGTCTGAATCTAATTTTAAAGCATTCTATTGTCTGATAATACACTGATAAAGTGTGTGTTGGCATGCTAGTTGTTGTTGTTGGATATAATGTTCTAGCTCTGGTTTCTGAAGTCACGAAAACCGCTGATAAAGTCATGGCAGTGAATAATTAGGATGCTTAAAATGAGCCAGCTCTTTTTCACATGTTTATGACCGTAAAAATCAGGTACAGTGTCTTTAAATACTATTAATACTACATAGTAATCTTGTATAACTAATTTTATAACTAAGGATCACATTGGCGCCCCCTAATGAAATATTATCAGTGTTTTTGGTGGAGGCTCTGCCATCTGTCTCCATTTATCACCAATTATCTCTCACCATGGAAATAAACACGTAAGCACATTTACAAGTCACTTCTGTGGAGAGACGCACTCGCTCACGGTAATTTTTTAAATATTTATTCAGCAATACAAGCTCATTGAAACTGAATTGTTCCTGAATAAATCCTTGACCTTAATGCCACACTGTGGTACATTCCAGCCAAAGCAATAATATATACATACATCATGACTTGATACTTGAGTTTACAAATTAAAAGAGAAATTCAACATCCCATAAAGATGACATATAACTGCATGTGTTTGGTCATTGGTAATGCGGCACAAGAATATGCAATTCTTCTGCACTTCAATTGTAAATATTTGTAAATATCTTTTCTATTTTGTATTAATTTTAAAATAATGGTCACATGTTTGGTCACATTTTTCTATAGCGCTTTTCCATCTTCAAGGCACTCAAAGCACTTTACAACATGGAACTATTCACCCATTTACACACACACTCTTACACCAGTGTACACAGACACTAGGGGTAAGGTGGGTTAAATAGCTTGCCCAAGAACTCAACAACAGTATTGATCTGTGGGAGCTGCAATCACAGAGTCAGCCTGTGGGTCAGTGGATCTGACTGCTTAACCAATGATGTTTTTAAATGATGTTTTTATGATTCGAACTGCCAACCTTCTGATCAGTGGACAAATGCTCTCACCAACTGAGCTACTGTCACCTTGAAAAGCAAACCTCTTATGCCAAATTGACCATGTTATAGTCATTTCCCCTCACTGACATTGACCCTGACCAGAAAGTTGTATTTGCATTCTGTATTGTATTGTATATATTGAGTGAATGCGCATGTTTGAGCATCTTTAACACCCACTGTGACGTACTTCCTTCATTCTCCAATTTTTTTTTTTCTTAATCATTGATACACATATAGGATTCGGCAGTATTGTATTGTAATTTTGGTACAAATGAAAAAAGACTGCTTCTTGCTAGTGTGATCTACAGCTATCCATAGTGCGTGTCGACAGCTGCGGGGTGCTTTGTTTTGTTCAGTTTATGGCAACGTCAGCTCCCATTGGGCACCACAGTTTGTTTGTTTTGTACGTGGAAATCATTTTTTATAATTTATTTATTCTTTTATTTAATAGGGACAGTGCATATTAATGAACATCTACAACATTGCAGTGTAAATACGCCGTATTATAGCAAAAATGCTCATTTCCATTTGTAGTCCCTAGGCAGGTGACATCACAGCAAAAACAACAACAATAACAAGTGACAATAGCAACATACACTAAAAGTGTCCACAAGTCTGGTTCAAATATGATTTGAAAGTGTCCAAGGTTGGAGTCTCTCTTATTGATAATGGGATGTTCCAGCTTAGTGCCTCTGACTGAGAGCACACTTTGTCCGAATGTAGTGCGTCTGTGCGGGACCTCACGGTTCCCACGGGGTCTGCACGGGACCTTCCCCCAGGCCGTGGCCCTAGTTCCCATCCCACGTACAATCTTTGTTTTAGTAAAATCTTGTATTATTATCCAAAACTTTATATATAAAATATCCATATTTGAAATGAACAAAATTATTAAAATTAAGCATAAGTTAGTGCTTATCTAAAATAGTGCAGTGGTGAACTGAGAATGGTTTCTTGTCCAATATTTTTACAGCTTTTTAAAAAAAAGTGATTCAACTGGTTTCAGTGTTGTGCCCATGTGGTTCTGCAGTACTCTATATGAGACAGAGTCATAGAGTGTAAAAACATTTGTGTCGCATATAGAGTCATAAAGGATCTTGCCTGTCTAAAATTCAAAGTAAAAATTAAGTTTTTGTGAGACGCTTAATGTGTTTCTTAAATGTCAATGTCAGGTCAATCAGCGTACTCGTTTCTAAATAATAGCCAAATAGATTTTTTTTATTTTTTATCCTTGTGACATTTTTGTCACCCATAATTTCCTCAGGCTTTGCATAATCATCGCTGTATCTCCGATGAAAAAATCATTTTGCTAACAGACTGTCAGAGAAAAGACCATGTCAAACAAATTGGTGTTATTTCAAAACCCACATATCTGTTTTGTACGCTTACATCATCGGAAAAGTCATTATCAGTTGAACTTTGTCAATTATATTTAGTTGGAAGGAGCCAGTATATATAATATTGTGAAATATTGAGTGCAGGGTTATGAAAAATTCAGATAGCGCATCGGACTTTGAAGGCATCATTAAACAACAATTTGGCTGGTGTTCCGTATCAGACCTGAATTTGTTATTCTTTTGAAACCGGATCAGATGGCGATGCGTTAAAGTGGGGCTGTCAGAACACTAGACTCCTGCCAGCTCCTCTTTTTAAGGCTATCATAATTCTTCTGTGCTTACAGGGTTCAGTGCTTCTCTTATTGGACCACTGTGAAAAGTATCCGCACAATATTCCTGGCATTGACCCTAGAACAGCCTGTAAAATACATAAGAAAGTTAAAAGTTGAGTTATTAATATTGGATGATACTAGGTGGTGAAACAGTGTGGTACAAATCCTGAAATATTTCCACTAGCAACTAAGTTGCTTTATTCTCTTGTTGTACTATACATTGTTAAAGTCTGTTCCGTTATCAAAATCATGCCTAAAAAGGTTATAGATGCCATCCATGCATGTTGGAGTAATTTAGCGATCTCCCTCTTCATAGTTGAACCCTCTTTTCATTAGCAGATTCTGTCCAATGCTCCGCACACAAACCTACATCACTCATGCTGTCACATGACAATTGTCCATAAATATACAAAAACATGATACATAACGGTACACAGCAGCTTGACAAATCTGATGTGATGTGTTGTAGTTTCGTTAACGCGATGCACGCTGATTGTGTTGCGTTAGTCCTCAGAAGGATGTGTAGCATAGCGCAGGGAGCAATGAATATAAAACATGTTAATACGTTGTTTTTGGCTAATATAGCATTTATAGAAAAAGCAATATAACAAAACAATAAAACTGGACAAACATTGAAAATATATTTCCCCTCAAGTGGAGGAGTTCAAGTATCTTGGGGTCTTGTTCCTGAGTGAGGGGAGGATGGATATATATATATATATATATATATATATATATATATATATATACACACTATATTACCAAAAGTATTTGCTCACCTGCCTTGACTCATACTATGAACTGAAGTGCCATCCCATTCCTAACCCATAGAGTTAAATATGATGTCGGTCCACCTTTTGCAGCTATTACAGCTTCAACTCTTCTGGGAAGACTGTCCACAAGGTTGAGGAGAGTGTTTATAGGAATTTTTGACCATTCTTCCAAAAGCGCATTGGTGAGGTCACACACTGATGTTGGTCGAGAAGGCCTGGCTCTCAGTCTCCGCTCTAATTCATCCCAAAGGTGTTCTATCAGGTTCAGGTCAGGACTCTGTGCAGGCCAGTCAAGTTCATCCACACCAGACTCCGTCATCCATGTCTTTATGGACCTTGCTTTGTGCACTAGTGCACAGTCATGTTGGAAGAGGAAGGGGCCCGCTCCAAACTGTTCCCACAAGGTTGGGAGCATGGAATTGTCCAAAAATGTTTTGGTATCCTGAAGCATTCAAAGTTCCTTTCACTGGAACTAAGGGGCCAATCCCAGCTCCTGAAAAACAACCCCACACCATAATTCCTCCTCCACCAATGAATGGGTGAGCGAATACTTTTAGTAATATAGTGTATATATATATATATATATATATATATATATTAGGGCTGGGCAAACATAAAAATTCTTAATCGCATTAACTCAATGACTTTCTGTGATTAATCGCGATTAATCGCATAGCGCGCGAAACCCAAAAATGGTATATAAAATACAAAAATGAATTCAAAAGCTGTTTCAAACAAAGTTTTATTTAAAAATGTAACTAAATGAACGTTGCATATATTACAAAATGTAAAATTCAACTGAAACACTCTAATGACATCAAATAAAACCACTGGCATATCAAAATGAGAAACTGTAAAAAATAAATAACAACAAAAAACGGTACCCAGTACACAAAAGGTCTTTTGTCAAATAAATCCAAGTCCATTTCCTTTTCAAAATAATTGTGTCAAAAATGTCAACTGAAAGAAGCAAATCAAATATAAAACTCAGATATAGCACTACTGCCAGGTCATTATTGTCAACTTTTCCTTTTCTTTCATTTATTGTTCTGAATTCTCTGCAAGAAAACTAGTTACAGGATTGTGAAGTAAATCTAAAACAAAGAGCTAAGTTAATAATCCAAAACTGAAATGCATCACAGCTCACAGGTCATTAGGTTATCCTGTTTGATAGGCCTATAAAATGAGAATGTCAAAAAGAAAAAAAAACAGCCAGAACATATCCTACACTAACCAGAACATTGAGCTTTTTGTCAATTCCTACAGACAAACTGACACTTGTCAATTCAAACTTTTACTTCTGTGCACGAAGCCAGTTGCTAAGGCATACAAGATTATTCACATTTTCAGATGACAAGGACGCTCTTTTCTTCTGAACAATGTGACCAGCAAGAGAAAACAACCGTTCACAGGGAACAGATGTTGAGGGTGTGCCCAAATACTTCCTTGCATGGGGGGCTAGCAGGCTGTGTGAGTGTCCATGTTTGGACCACCACTCTAATGGGCAGGAATCCGAACTAATGGTGGGCTCTGCTCTGTATCGATGGACACAGGTCTCAATTGTGTCATCTTCTTTTTCAGAATCAGACTCAGATGAGTCAGCCAGTAGGGTTAACCTTTTCGTTGGTGGCTCTGGTTCTTCCACAGGTTGCTCTGCACCAGCTCCCCTCTTCTCTGAGTAACCTTGTGATTGAGGCCCACACCTCATTCCTCTCTCCTTTAGGCACACATTTGAGATCCTTGAAACGAGGATCCAATGCAGTAGCTATCTTCAGATATGCTATGTTGGCATTTCCTCTGCGTGTCTCCAGGTCCTTCCTGAATGTAGCCTTGAACTGTGTGACATAGGCAGGGTCCTCATCCGAACTCTCCATCACCCGGGAGACATGGCAAAAAGCAGGGAGGGCCACAGAGCATGAGACATAATCTTCTCCCCCTAAAAGTTCTGTCACATACCTGAAACAGAGAAAACAAACACAATATATCACAATGAACTACATGTAGCATAGGCCTAATAAACACACACACACACACAATAGGACTGCACTGTGACCTTGCAGTATACAACACACCATAGCTGATTCTGAATGCTGCCTGCTACTATGATAATCTGACCAACTGGGCTGCCTTGCTTGGACTACACAAAAATCTCTACACATTCAGAATTTCCATTTGTTCTCTCTCTCTCTCTCTCTCTCTCTCTCTCTCACTCACTCACTCACTCACTCACTCACTCACTCACTCACTCACTCACTCACTCACTCACAAAAATCTCTACACATTCAGAATTTCCATTTGTTCTCTCTCTCACTCACTCACTCACTCACTCACTCACACACACACACACACACACACACACACACACACACACACACACACACACACACACACACACACACACGAGAAATAACAATGGAAAGCTCACCTGCAAGGCTCTAGTAGCGTTTCCAACCTCCGTAGTCTATCCAAGTCAGCTGTGGTTGGCATGGTGATTTTGGGGTGTGTCGTGAGGACATCCCGCAGTGGCTGTTCATTTCTGAGGATGCTTTGGATCATTGCCAGAGTAGAATTCCATCTCGTTGGAACGTCTTGAACGAGGCATTCCTTCTTTTGACCACGTTCGTCTTGTTTCTGCTCCAACTCTGCAGCATTTGCTGGGCTGTGTTTGAAGTGCCCTACAACTTTTCTGCACTTGGCCAGGGCATTGTCGAAAGGGCTGTGCTGTAGGGATACTGTGATGGAACGCTGCAGGCTGTGCGCGAAGCAGTGGATGTGCTCAAAGGGAAGATGTCTCGCAGCAGCAATCATATTTCGTGCACTGTCTGTGCTCAGTGTGACGACTTTGTTCGACACGTTCCACTCCTCTGCAACCTGTAGAAAGTGTTCAGCGCAGGTTTCGGCGTAGTGCCTGTCAGCTGTTTTCATTACCGAGAGAGCATGCGAATGCAATTCCCAATTGGCATCAATATAATGCACCGTTACCCCGAGGTAACTATGATTACCTAGTGATGTCCAATAGTCGCCCGTGATGGCAACGGCTGGCATGCTGCGAAGTCTCGTCTCTTTTGCCTCTCTCTCATTCTCGTACAATTCCTGGATTCTTCTCCTAATTGTGCGGCGAGAGGGGAGCTCGTATGCTGCGTCGCTGGTGGCTATTCTTAAAACATCACGGAGGCCCGGGTCTTCCACAATATTGATGGGTCTGCACGCTGAAGCCACCCACTTGGCGATTGCCTCGACTAGCCTTTTCCCTTTCTGTTGATCTACCCTTCCTCCATATGCGAGAGTAGTTTGACGAAACCTTGGCGCCTCGAATGATTGCTCAGCTTTCGACGGCGTGTATAGCCTTAAGGTGGTATCTTAGGCTTGTGTAGCTTCGATGATAAGCAAATTCTGCTTGACAATGGTTGCACACAACTGTGGTTTTGTCCAGTAGCCCATCTTGTGACACTTTATAGCGAAAATGTCCATTCAAAATTTGGCCTTTCTGCATATTTATCATTTGTTATCCATTGTAAACATACCGTTCTCCCGTGTTTCCTTTCCTGTCTGAACTCGACTACCAGGCAGAGCAGCGACCAATGAGTGGCCGCGACGATCCCGACTTACGCTTTCAAAATAAAAGTACGAACACCAGTCATAAAAAATATATAAAAAAAAAAAAAAGCTGCGTTAAGCGTTAACAAAATTGTCGGGCGATACTGACCTCAATAGTTAACGCACCGTTAACGCGTTAACGTTGCCCAGCCCTAATATATATATATATATATATACACACACACACACAGTGGAACCTCACCTTACGAAATTAATTCGTTCCAGAAGTGGTTTCGTAACGTGAATTTTTCGTAAGTTGTAGTAGCTATTTCAATGGAAAAGGCCTGATCCGTTCCAAGGTTGTTTTTTTTTATAGTGTAACTTTTTTTTTTTATAGTGTAACATTGTGTTCTGCTTCCTGATTGGCTAAGAGACTGTAGAGCCATGACTAAACGTGGAATAAACCAGATCTAAACCAGAACTAAACCAGGTCTAGACCTGGACTGGACCTGGACTTAACCAGGACTGGACCAGGGCCGAACGGCTGGTTTGTGGCTCGGGCTCCAGAGGACGCGTTCCGGGCGCCGCGGTTCTCTCTTGCTCGCAGACCCGGTGCCGGTCGTGCAGACTAGGACTAGGGGTGCGTGCTCCTCACGCCAGGTGCTCCTCGGTGCGCGCGGTGCTCCTCGCGCCAGGTGCTCCTCGCGCCAGGTGCTCCTCGGTGCGCACGGTGCTCCTCGCGTCAGGTGCTTCTCGGTGCACGCGGTGCTCCTCGGTGCACCTCGTGCGTCGCGCACGGTGCTCCTCGCGGGCGGTGCTCCTGTCTCCGCGCTGCTTCCGGAGTCGTCTCCCCCCACGCTTCACTATTAATACATTTTGTTGAAAATCTATGAAAGTTTGAGTGTTTAAACAAGAGAGAAATGCGAGAAAAGCCCAACTCCAGTCTGAGAAAAGCGTAGAATGTGTGTGGTGAGGCATTTACAGCCCTAAAACATGTAGAACAATTGCAAAATACAAAGTTGTCCTACCTCGTGGAACTCACCCACCGCGGGCCACCTCTGGAACCTAACCCCGTGTGTGTTGATAAAATGTAGGCCTATTTACGTTTCGGGGCGTGCATCTGAGCGCGCATCTGAGCGCGCATTAATTGAATTTTTCAGATTTCGCGTTTCGTAACTTGAATTTTCTTTCGTATCTAGAGACCAAAATTTAACGTGAAGGCGTTTCGTAACTTGAAATTTTCGTTTGTTGGGGCTTTCGTAAGGTGAGGTACCACTATCATATATATATATAATTAGTGCTGTCAGGTAATTTTAAAAAATTATCAAATTAATTACAGGATTTGTAATTTATTAATCTAATTAAGTGAGTGAGCGAGCGAACCCACTTTGCGATTGAGTTTGTCAGTTTTCATGTGGTCACTTTGCTCATTCGTTTCCCAAATTCTGCAAGCATGGTTTGGTGGTTTGGTGAAGTGCGCTTTATCACCGTTAACGATGGAACTTGTCCGGACGTGTTTATCGTTCAAATGATCCGTCAGGCTGGAGCAGCTTCGGTGATCAGAAAATTATTTTGACAAAAGCTACAAATCACTGCGTTCTTATTGATAGTCCCGTCTTCGTTCGTTTTATAAATAAACTTGCCGTTCAAAGGCCCTGGCAGTGATTTGCTTGCCGCACGCCAAATTTAAAATGTACGCGCATTGAATTGCCAGTCATAATTGCGTTAATTTTTATAACGCGTTAATTTGCAGTGTAATTAATTAATCATTCATTAATCTAATTAAGGCATTGTTTGTGTGTGTGTGTGTGTGTGTTTGTAGCATATACATATACATGTTTGTGTACAATTTGAAATAACTGTTCAAATCTCCCTCCAGGTGACATATGGCTCTTTCGACTACACCTCCCTTCTCTACCTGACCGACTACAGCAGTGACTTCACCGGAGGCAGGTTCATCTTCATGGATCAAGATGGTAACCGCACAGTGGAGCCACGGACAGGTACTTGCGCCTCATAACAAACACACATAATCCTAGTTACAGTAATTCCTGCTAAAGCCCACCGCCCTCAGGGTGAGCCTGTTAAAACATTTAGAGATGTGAGAGGTCAGGGGCTGCGCGGTGGCAAAGGTAACTTCCATAAGTGCACTAGCAGGTTGGTTTAAAGGCAAAAAAGGAGAAATTCAGTTTGTCAGCTGGACAAAGTTTATTTGGTTGAAGACGTTTCGCAGCTCATCCAAGCTACTTCTTCAGTTCAGGAGCTAACTCCTCCCTGCACTCCTCCCTAATTTGACTCATGTAAGCTTTAAGCCATTCTAATGTTGGTTCATTCACACATGTTTGTCCTTTTACCTTTAGTTCAATAGAGATGGCAATTTCAGGGATGAAATTATCCAAAATGATTTTAGTGAAGTGTATGGAGTTTAGAAACACAGTGGAGCACTTCCTATATTACAACAGGACATCACAAGGTGGAACAGAGTGTTTTCTGTTTGAGAGAAGAACTCATCTTAAATCTGCAGGGTTTGTGTGTTAAACATGTGCGAATGAAACAAAACACAACTCCAGGTCTGTTTGTGATGAGGAAACTAGCGTTTTTAGCATTCAAATTCTTCACCCTGATGACTTTATAAACACTTTTCACAACTTTCAGAGACCAGAGTGCCGAGACCAAATATAGGTAGAAACCATGTCTGTCATTTTAACAGTCCCCAGTGCACGGAAGAAGGATCACAAAAAACAATTGTGTGTATTTCCTATAGAGCTGACCGTCGCCACGGGAAATGAGAATTCTCACTCAGGCTCAAATCTAGTGAGGAAAAAATGTGCTGAACATTAAATGCTTGATATTTGTACTATGGCCCGACTGATGTGGATGTTTTTGGGTCCACTATAATATCAATAAAACAGGCTTTGAAGGTGCGGATAGCCGATATAACAGTCAATATATTTAGTGATGTAAAAATTGACTATAAATCTTCAACTGGTTATAAAACTAAAACTATAAGACTTCAAATCGTGTTCATTTAGGCTGCATTTACTGTTATTTCGCCTCTTTAGGGTCATATTTTAGGACAGTAGGTCGGCCTGATGGCATTTTGCATGACATTCTAGTCAGTCAACAAAGTAAGTAAACTACCACCTAGGCTTTAGCGGTTAGCCTAAATGTTTGTGCACTGCTGTATTTAATTATATGCTGTAGCAAATGGCAAAGGAGAAATTCAATTTGTCAACTGGACAAAGGGTTTTTTTTTTTTTGGGTCAAATACTTTCCACAGTGAAACTGCTCTGAAACTAACACACCTACTTGTTTACAGTTTCTGTTTGTTAGCTCAGCCTATTGAACTGCACTGAGTGTGGGGTCATAGGAGAATCATTCAGGGCCATAATCGGTGCTTTTACACCTCTGGACCTGACCTGGCTATCCTTATCGTTTCTTTGTTTTGATTTAGGTCTGAAGAGGGAGTTGTGAATGTGAAACAGATTATGTCTGAGCCCTCCAAAAACAACCCAAAAAAACTTTTGTCCAGTTGACAAATTGAATTTCTCCTTTACATACTTATCTACGTAAATGTGGACTATTCACAGGTCTATTCACAGCTCATTTACATATCAATGTGTGTCCACTAATGTCACTATAGTTATTTTACAGTAGGCCAATGTTTATGTGTGGGAGCTCACAGCAGCTAAGTGCTAACCAATGAGAAAGAACAAAAGTAGCTCCAAAACGGACACATTTGCAACATTCACCGCTCACACAGGCACCTTTCAGATCACAAGTCTTCACAAATAAGTCCCTGTCTACATGGTACCCCAAAAAGATATTTTTTGGGAACGGGTTCCAAAGTGGAAAACTCGTTACCGTTGTGGAGTCGTCTGGACAAGTAGAACGGATTTATTTACGCCTACGTCACAACCACATGGCCAGAACAAATAGCAGCCTCCCGCGCCACATTCATTCGTAACAAGACAGCGACCATGGCGGACACCAGAGTAGCAGTGCTGCTGTCACTGCTAAGTTTACTTGGGTTATTGAAAGAAAATGTACTGCAGTTATACCAACTAGGTGAGCAGCAGAGACGCTTACAGCACAACATGCGCCAGATTCTTTTAAACCCGCCACGGCGTGTTACTAGACGTGCCAAAAGAAGGAGATTTTGGGTGAGACCTGAAATAACAAGTAGCTGGTGGACAACTTTGTGAATGGCGTTGTCGTGGAAGCAGAATGGAGAGAGAACTTTCGGATGATAAAGCACCCCGTGTTGCGAATTGTTTTCGGATAATTCGCATATCCCCACATGTATGCGCGTATCGTGTGTTTCGGAGCTAAATCGCACTCTGTACACAAGCTCCGGAGAAACGGACGTGTCCCGAACCTGTCCCAAAGGTCTCTCGAATGTGTCGTGTCCAAGTAGAAGTTAAAAGTCTATTTTCATGTCCTTTAGTGTCCTGCAGTGCCGCTTACATATGCACGAGCTCCTCACAGTTGATCGGCAAACAGGGAAAACCCCCTCGGCGCTCCTCGCAATGGGATTGGCGGGCACGCGAGCGTGGGAAAATACACGCCCCGTTTCCATTGCCATGTGTACGTGATATTTTATTGATCCCTTCCCAGTGTGGACGTGATATTTATTTTACCCGGTAAGAAAAAAATCCTGCGTTGCGTTGCCGTGTGGATGTAGCCTAAGTGTCCTTTTAATCCTGATTCAAAATGACCATAATCCAGTATGTTGACAGATAGTGTATATCGGCCTCTAATTTGTATTTTAAATCATTATAAGGGCTGTAAGATTAATTGCAATTGAAATTGGAATTTTACTGCAATATTTTAAGTAACATAATTTCCTCCACAAACAAGAAAATATCTTCTTCTTGGTATGTCAGTTCATATTTTTTTATTTATTTATTTATTTATTTTGAATGGAGGTCTAATGCTTGCAATAGTTGTCAGAAAAATCACAAATATTTTCCCCAAATGGTTCAGCCTTAAACTTTATGTTCTTTGTGTTTATTTTCAATCTGAATCTTGTCCTTCGGAGCAGAAAAAAAAACATTTGGTGCAAAGGTGGGTGAGATCATGGAGGAAAACTGGGCTGTTCTTGTATTTGTCACATTTCATCAAAATACCTCCATCAACAAATTTTTTGATGTTTTTTTCTATTAATCGGTTTGACAGTGCTCCAGTACTTTGTAATCTGTTGGAAGGTGCATTTTATTCTTTATTCTTGACTTTTAATTTCCCAGCTCGCATGTTTAGTAGAGCTGTAATTGTTGTTTTTTCTCACACACTTTAAAAATATATGTAAATAACATGATTCAGTAAGGCATCCACTTAAAGGTCCCATGGCATGAAATTTTCACTTTCTGAGGTTTTTGAACGTTAATGTGAGCTCCCCTACCCTATTTACCCCCCCCCCCCATGGTTAAAAGTTGTGAAATGTCTAAACTGAGCATTTGCGATCCTTTTCTGCGTTACAAAAAATCGGAGCTCAAACGGGCGATTTTGAACAAGGCACCTTATCGAAAGAAGTCAGATCGAAAAAAGAAATGCAAATGCAGTTCCACCCCCGTCTGTCTGTACTCAGCGCCTCTGTAAATCACGCCCAGAGAGTTTGGACTGCGAATGCGCTAGGCAATGCGTTTTTTTATTTGCCTGGAGGCACGTCCGAGTGTTTCTAGGCTCGGAAGTCCTTTATCTGAGCCTCTGGACCTTTGAACAGCAGTGGTTTAATTTTATTTTATGTGGAAATGTGTTTATTTTTCAATGGAACGCTTCAAATCTCTCCCCCGTGCAAAAACAAGGAAATTGATCAGCTGTGGGCTCTGAGCTCTGAGCGGAGAGTTTGGCCACGCCCCCACCCTCTACTATTGGCCATCTTTTTTCTCCTCATTTGCATTCAAGCAACAACGCCCAGAATAAAGAGTTTGAGAGAGATATGTATGACTCTTTCTTATCTTATCTCTGTTTCTCATGCATTGAGTGTTGATTTTGAAGGATTCATTTACAGTATTAGGGAACCATTAAGGAGTCATATAAAAGCATCAAGAAGTACCATGTCATGGGATCTTTAAGAGATTTGATCATATTTGACAGCATTATACTCTATGTTTCAGGGACAATAACAGTGCAGTGCAATGCATGGATAGTAACTTCCACTATAGGATTTATGTTGTGTGTGAGTGTGGAGTGACTGCACTATCTGTTGTCCGGTTGTGTTGTGTTTTTGCTTATTGCTTATTCAACAAGAATTTCCCCATAAAGGAGACAATAGAGGCTAATCTAATGTCAAATTTTTGAGAAAATTCACCAAACGAGTAAAGTCTTTGTATGTATTTAAATGTGCCAGTGCCCAAGAAGCCTATCCCATCTGGACTTAATGACTTCAGACCAGTTGCTTTGACATCTCATGTCATGAAAGTGTTTGAGAGACTTGTTCTGGCTCAGCTCAGACCCCTGGTGGCACCATCCCTGGATCCTCTATAATTTGCCTCTCAGGCCCACATTAGTGTGGATGATTAGTGTAGATTTCTCCAGTGATATCTGTCACAGTGAGGGACAGGAGGACACTGGACAAACTGCTCTCCATCATGGACACTCCTGCTCACCCACTGCATCAGACCATAGAGGGACAGAGGAGCTCATTCTCCAACAGATACAGATGACAGATACAGGACTACATTCATACCACACTCCATACAACTGTACAACAACTCACCCTTATGTAACAGATAATACTCCCTACAACTGTACAACATCTCAATCTTAAGTAACAGATAACCTTATGCTCTGTCAATCAGTACATTATTGCACTGCCGTTCTTGTCTCCTGTATATACATTTTATAACTTATTTTTCTATTTTATTTTGACTTGTACATGTACATTTATTTTATTTTTATAATTATGTCTCATTTGACACCAGTCTCTTGCTATCCACAAGGGAAATTACTTGGACACAGTAGCTCACACATCACTTTATATTAAAATATAAACTTATAAACTTATAAAATATAAACTTCAAAATAACTTATTGAACTTGCAATGAAAAACTTTATTGAACTAGCAATAAAAAAAATAGCAAAACATTGGTATTAATAACATAAATTATATAAATGTATGTACAGTAAGTAAAAAAAAAACTTTATTCATCTTTATCAGACTCATTCTAATAATCTGTTCATGTTTATTCTATTTTTCAAAATTCTCTACTCAACTCAAAACTGCAAAAGTTTAGTAGAGCTATTTTGAAGTATCTGCCTCCTGGAACAACCATTTTGCACTGCTACTAAGAGCTGCCAATCACAGTTATCCTTAAGCATGTTCAATCATGCTTAGTTGTATCAAATGTGGTGTCTTTAGACCTGACTTCTTACGCATTACCACTTTTAACAATTTCTTTTGTTAATTTTTTTGATTTTTGGGCGAGCAAATCTTACTTCCATTGCTATTTTCATGCACAGTGGAGATTTTGAATTGTTGAAGCGCCCTTAGCTGGCTGCATTACAATGGAGAGACAGTTGCATTTTAAGAGGCTTCATTTTGAGACTGCCTAATAGAATAGAAGAGAATAGTGTGGTTTTGACAGAGAAGAATTTATTTAAAAGAGAGTCTAGTTTGAAAAAGTCATGGGTAAAACATGTACCTTGTCAAAAGTATTGAAAATCAGATACTATTCGATACTAAAACTAGTATTGAAGCTAAATACTCATTTGAGCAAATATCTATACCGGGGTCGGCAACCTTTACCACTCAAAGAGCCATTTGGACCCGTTTCACACAGTAAAGAAAACACTGGGAGCCACAAAACCCTTTTGAAATTTAAAATAAAATAACACTGCATATAACGGCTTTTTTTTGCCTTTGTGCCATAGAATTACATTTTGAAAATGAATGAACTAAAATAAAATACATTTCAATTAAATACAGTGGTCCCTCGCTATATCGTGGTTCACTTTTCGTGGCCTTGCTGTTTCACGGATTTTTTTATTCCAGTTTTTTTTAGTGTATTAACATGCATTTCTGCGTCCTGATTGGCTA
Source organism: Paratrypauchen microcephalus (assembly GCA_036785185.1). Lineage (NCBI taxonomy): Eukaryota > Metazoa > Chordata > Actinopteri > Gobiiformes > Gobiidae > Paratrypauchen > Paratrypauchen microcephalus. The sequence goes on from JAVJIX010000075.1 coordinate 2,023,636, forward strand.
AAGGACTGTAGACCTTTGCCGATTCGTCAGTCATTCTCCTCCGTGTCTCCTGTACAGAATGCGTTCAGGTTGCCAGATTTATATAAATGTTCGATCACAGTGTGACTCTGAAGTGCTGTATGTTTGACAAAACCTCCCACAGTGAAGCGGCGCCAGGACGAAGAGGCTCTGTTATAAGAACTGTAAAATACACATGAAATCACTTTGGTTTCGTTCTATAATACTGTGCTTTTTTGTTGAAAATCTATGAAAGTTTGAGTGTTTAAACAAGAGTGAAATGTGAGAAAACGTTAATTCCAGTCTGAGAAAAGTGTATAATGTGTGTGGTGAGGCGTTTACAGCCTTAAGGCTAGGAGAATAATTGTAAAATATAAAGCTGACGACTTTGGAGATTTCGCTTATCATGGGTTATTTTTACAACATAACCCCCGTGATAAACAAGGGACCGCTGTATTGAGCCGCATCAGTGGGATTAAAGAGCCGCATGTGGCTCCGGAGCCGCGGGTTGCCGACCCCTGATCTATACAAAAAAAAGTCATATTCACAGAACAGAAACAAACCTTTCCTGAATAGTTTCAGAATGAACTTGAGCTGTATCAGAATAAGTATAAGAGCACATAGACTAGTATAGGCCCATGGACCACTATGGAACCTACAGGACCACTGAGGGATTACACAGATATACTATAAGGCCTCAGTGGATTAGAAAAGAATAGAAAAGTACTATGATTTAATGTTGAATATCACATTCTATTGTACAAATAAAGAGCTTTTTTAAAATTATCATTGCGGTATTGGTATAGAGTATCAAGTATTGAAATTAAGTTTAAAATGTATCGTGTTAGAGCTGTTGAAAATGTTTTTTCTGTTGGACAAGATCTTGCTCTGTGAGGATTTTTTTTCTGTCCACCTTTTAGTGTAGTCACAATTAGAATGTGTGAAACTCAGTTTTGATACCACAGTTATAGGATAGGTAGAATAGAGGTCCATAAGTTTGATTCAAGCAGGTTTGTGCAATCCTATATTGAGTGCTCTGAAAAATTTAGTTTCCACTTTCCCCTATCTCCACCCATGTCTCTGTACTTACTTTCAATTATTCAAAAAGTCTGATTGCAGGTCATTCATGTAGGGTTCAAAAATGTCCTGTGGCATTTTTCCAACTATAAAAATACAAATAAGAATATTGCTTGGTGAAATGTCACTTGAACAGTTTTGAACAGTTTTGACCGGGACCAGTCAATAAAACCATTTCTCTTATCAAGATCAATATATGACAGAATCATTCAGCTAACCGTAATGAGGATTAAAGGTCCCATGGCATGAAATTTTCACTTTCTGAGGTTTTTGAACGTTAATGTGAGCTCCCCAACCCTGTTTAGCCCCCCCCCCAGCTAAAAGTTGCGAAATGTCTAAACTGAGCATTTGCGGTCCTTTTCTGCGTTAGAAAAAAACACAGCTCAAACGGGCGATTCTCAGCAAGGCAACTATGTTACGTCACATCGAAAAATGCAGCTCCACCCCCAGTCTGGATGTCTACCCACCGTCTCTGTAAATCACGCCCAGAGAGTTTGGGCCGCGAATGAGCTACGCAATGCGAAATGCGTTTTTTTATTTGCCTGGAGGCACGTGCGAGTGTTTCTAGGCTCGGAAGTCCTTTATCTGAGCCTCTGGACATTTGAAACAGCAGTGGTTTAATTTTATTTTCTGTGAAAATGTGTTTTTTTTTTCATTGAAAAGGCTCTCCTTTCCTCCTCCGCTGTTGAAACACGGAAGTGGGGCCAGCACACAGCGCACCGCTAAAACAAGGAACCAGCGGAGAGTTTGCCCCCCCCCACCCGCTCTTCTAACCTATCTCTGTCCTTCTCATTTGCATTCAAGCAACAAGGCCCAGAATGAGTTGTTCAGAGAGAGATTTTCTGACTCTGACTCTGTACATGTGTCTTTCTCATGCACTGAGTCTTGATTTTGAAGAAGGATTCATTTACAGTATCAGGGAACCATTAAGGCCCCATATAAAAGCATCAAGAAGTACCATGTCATGGGACCTTTAATAGTGAATAGTGCCCAGGAGAGATCACTAAAATACTCAAACATGCATGAATGACATTTAAAACTTCTCCAGGCATGCTTTTGATGAGGGAACTACATTATAAAAAAAGTCAATCCAAAAAGCTGATTTTGCATAATAACCCCTAATATGTGGCCCTATACTGCTTTTGAAATACACCAAGACTATCCTAGAACTATTCAGGAAATGTCCGGTTTTGTCTTGTTTATGTGAACATTTTTGTCATTTACACTTTTGCAGCCTAATACATATTTTTTTGGCAAGGATGTGAAAAGACAACTGCTGACTGCTCATGGTTAGAATATTGACTTTACAATGAAAATCTCTAAGGACAGTCTGTCTCAGTAGATTTGTAATGCAGGAGTGGGAGAGATGTGACAGAGGTGTCTATAGAAGTGAAGAGCGGCTTTCGTCTGACCTGTCTGAGACTGACTGAGACTATGAATTAAACATGATATGCCTCCAGTATATCAGTGACATATTTTGACTTGCTGATGGCGTGCTGAGGTCTCAGATGAGCGCTTGTTCATCATTTGGGTCTCATTATAACTCTTATATGACAATCAGGAGAGCAGGGCATCTCATGTCTCTTTCCTTGCTTTCTTCTCCTCGATTCTGCTAGAAATGGGCAAGGAAGTACGACATTAAACAGTTCTACTTTGCATTACACTATTGTTTTTTTATTATTAAAAAAATACCTAGAAAAAACAAGCTTTCTGACCTTATCTCTACCTTGGTCTGGTTTGGTCTCCATGATGATAGAAAGGTTTAATATCATACTGTGAAACATTCCAAACAAAGCCATAACATCTCCATGGAGAAAAGCATTTGACGAACCCTCCACCAGAAAAGTTCCACAGTGTACCTTTAAGTTGTTGCAAAAATATATATTCACTGTGAGTTCCATCCATCCTCTTCCGCTTACTCCATTTGTTGCGGGGGCAACAGTCCAAGCAGATCTGCCACCCAGAACACAATGCACCAGCCCACTCATAAAGTTTGATTAATTTATCTGATGTCTGCCTCTTGAACCCTTCAGGTTTCCTCTGTGATTTCCTTCCCTTGTTTCCTCTGAGCTTTGGGACACCACTTAAGGGGATATGCCACCCCCAGGTCAAATTTGGGCATCTCCCCACAGTCCAGAGACTAAAATAAGTGGTGGAAAGCGTTTTCCTGGTCACCCACCCATTGTCCGAGTCTGTCAGCACTGACCGCCGCGGTATCTGCAGCTACTCCGCGTTAGACTGGAGTCTAACGGCGCCAGAGAAAGATTTCGGCCAAAAGGAATTCATTTGCTCAATGCGTTTCCCAATTACTTTCTGTGTAGTGCGCATTCATATCGAGTGCAAATAAATGTACAAATCAACACGGAGAGCTTGACTTGGTCATTTTGGGTGAGAACTATTTTTCAGTGCGGAAAAAGAAAGCCGAATCACGCAGCACGCTGCGCAACAGGGGAACTCCCTTCCTGGTGCGTAACAGGAATTCCCCTGGCAGCGTGGTGCGTGCTTCGGCTTTCTTTTAGACTCCAGTCTAACGGCGGTCAGTGCTGACAGACTCGGACAATGGCTGGGTGACCAGGAAAACGCTTTCCACCACTTATTTTAGTCTCTGGACTGTGGGGAGATGCCCAAGTTTGACCTGGGGGTGGCATATCCCTTTAATATGGAGCATTTGATTGACGGCTGAAGAATAGAGGATTGAAGAGAGGAAGAGATGAAGGCAGGAGACTGTTGTGAAGAAGAGAAGAGGAATAGATTAGGAGAATGGAGGAGGAGAATCGCCTCTGGTCCACAGAGAAATCCTCAGGTACCATTGAGCGGTGAGATGGTCCAATGTAGGTGACTGTCTGATAAGCGATGGTCAGATATAGAAGCTGTCTAGGATTGGCAGGAGATGACGAGGTGCAGGTGGAATGGAAGAGGAGATATTGGAGATAGACGTAGAAGGGGAAGATGTTTTTCCACACATTGATGCTTCGCCCTGAGGAAGCCGGATAACCTGTACAGAGCAGTGGTCATCAAAATGTTCAAAATTCTGCAATGGAGTTTTGTTTTGTTTCATTCACACATGTTTAAGACACAAACCCTGCATATTTAGGTTGTTCTCTCAAAGAGAAAACACTGTTCCACATTGCGATGACGTGTACTCCACTGTGATCCACTCCACTCCAAAGATCAAAGTCAGCTTTATTGTCAATTCTGCCATATGTGTTCAACATACAGTGAATCGAAATTTTGTTTCTCTCTGGCCAGGTAGTGCAAAAAAGACTGTGTACAAAATACAATATAAAGACAAAACACAACAAAACTATCTAAGACAGAGATCTAAAGTTAAACTAAAGTCTAAGATCTAAAATCTTAAAGCAGTGCAACATAATAAATAAATACCTATTTACAGATGTCCAAAAATGTGCAGTGTGCATCAAAAATGTGCAATGGAAGATACAGCAGTGAAATGGTAATGTGCAATAGAATGTGCATTGAAGTAAGATAAAAATAAATGTGCAACAGTAGTAATTCTAGTGCAATAACAGTAGTAAACAACAGTAGTAAAATTCCAATAGTAAATGTAAATTTGCGACAGTGCAACAGTAGTCCTTAGCAGCAGTTTTTTAAAGTGTCTAGAGTGATATGTCTTTTTATGGAATACAGGTTATGCCAATATGGGGGGTGGGGGGGTGGGAGATGGGTAAGGTGAGAGTTCAGGTGAGAGTTCAGCCTCCTGACAGCCTGGTGGATGAAGCTGTTTGACAGTCTGGTGGAGTGGGCCCGGAGGCTCCGGTACCTTCTCCCCGAGGGCAGGAGGCTGAAGAAGCTATGTACGGGGTGGCTCGGGTCACCCACAATGCTGGACGCTCTGCGGGTGAGCCGGGTGTTAAAAATATCTAGGAGGGAGGGGAGAGACACCAGCGATCCTCCCAGCTGCATTCACTATGCGCTGCAGGGCTTTCCTGTTCTGTTCAGTGCAGCTCCCGTACCACACAGTGATGCAGCTGGTCAGGACGCTCTCAGTGGTGCCTCGGTAGAAGGTGGTCATGATGGGTGGGGGGGCTCCAACTCTCCTCAGTTTGCGGAGGAAATAGAGGCGCTTCTGAGCCCTCTTTGCCAGGTCCTCACTGATGTGCACCCCCAGGAATTTGGTGTTGCTCACCCTCTCTACAGCAGCACCATTGATGGACAGTGGGGGGTGCTGGGTGGAGCCTCTCCAGAAGTCAATAACAATCTTCTTGGTCTTTTCAACATTCAGAAGGAGATTGCTATTGCTGCACCACTGGGTCAGAAGGCTCACCTCACTCCTGTAGTTTGTCTCATCGTTATTAGAGATGAGGCCCACCACAGTCGTATCGTCCGCAAAATTCACTATGTGATTGGTGCTGAAGGCTGGTGAGCAGTCGTGGGTCAGCAGAGTGAAGAGCATCGGACTGAGCACACAGCTCTGGGGGGCTCCTGTGCTCAGTCTAATGCAGCTTGAGGTGTTTCTGCCGACCCGCACTGCCTGTGGCCTCTCACTGAGGAAGTCCAGCAGCCAATTACACAGTGAGGTCTGAAGCCCCAGGTGGTTTAGTTTAGTGATGAGCTGCTGTGGGATTATGGTGTTGAATGCTGAACTGAAATCTATGAACAGCATTCTCACATGAGTCTTTATTGTCCACCTTATTGTGCACCTTTACTGCAATGACTTGGTTGGTTTCTGTCCTAGATTTGCCAATCTCTGCTAAACTAAAGGTTAAAGGTAGCTGTTAACTTAAAAACTACCATTCCATGACATCACAAGGTGGAACAGAGCATTTTGAGCTTTGGAGATGTAATAATAAAGGATTACTCAAATGTGTGAATGAAACAATGCACAACTCCAAGAGTCAATTTCACATATTATAGGACCTTTAACTGATTTTCAGATCTAAATGCGAATGGTTTTATGACAAAAAATAAAAAACTTATTAGTTCATTTGCTTCTTTGTTAAGAAGGATGGAGAAATACAATTTTATAACCTCAAAATTGTATATGAGCTTCACAAAAAGTATATTTTATGGTGAAATGTGCAATATATATCTGTACATGAAGTGGAAAAACTGTAGTGGGCTCCACTTTTCTAGCTGTAAAACCTCATTTTGGATTTTTCTTTATGCTTTCTGGATGCTTATTGTCTACCATAATCTTCTGGTTTAAATAACAAATAACGTAAAACACAACTGTAAATGTCAAATTTTCCTTGATTTTTCATAGTTTGTGATATTCTGTTGATCCCAGTTTCCTCATTAAAATCACATTATGTTCCATTTCACTTTTGCCTCCAGTTGGCTCCATTCCGAAATTTAGAATTTTTAGGGTCTATAAGTCATATTATGACTTCAGTTAAGTGCACAGCAAAAGTGCATATCAGAAATAGTGCGGTTACCGAGTGGTTCTGCAGATAGTCCACTGCTCAGAATCAAAGACATTTATTGTGCAGCATTCCTGTGCCTTTTAACCTTACAGTGTAGTGTTTTTAGTTGATTGTACATACTTATTATTATTATTTATCTTTATTTTGATGCATGCTCTTTTTCCAACTGTTTCTGAAACTTGCGTTGTGACACTGCAATTTCCCCATTGTGGGACAAATAAAGGATTAGCTTATCTTATCTTAGAGCTCATAGGTGAGTAGATGATGGCTTGTGGATAAAAATTCTACTTTGACCTTTCAGTGATGGTTCTCATTCAAAAAATGTCATATGTTTGCGATTACGAAATTGCAATATTGAATTAATGATCACTGACCCCAGTTTGGGAAAGTTGGGTGTAGGTGAAGAAGTTTCTGGGCACCGTGAATGGGAGTGGTCCAAGGTACAACTCCCCAACTACAGTAAATGGTAGATCCTTAGACTTTTAAAGCTGGCTGGTAACATCATGGGTGTGTCCACTGGGATCAGATACAGAGTTCCTTTATGCAAAAAGTAAACATTCTCTATGAGGAGACAGAAGAAAATAAAACCTGAACTCTGAGCGCTTCTCGTTACTTTGAATTATTCTGAACACTTGAGGCCACTGCATCAGAGGTTCGCTGCATGCAGTCTGAGCCAGTCCCAATGAGACTACATGGGCCTTTAGTCTCAGACAGCTCTTCTTCACAGTGGGGCTGCTGTGTGCAGTTTACCACAGCTCCTGACAGATCAAAGTGTCCATTTGTTTCACCTCAGCTCCACTGATGGACAGTGGGTGGTAGTCTGCTTCCTGTCCACCATGAGCGCCTCCGTGTCACTGGCTTTGAGCTGATATGACTGACATGAAGAGGCTGCTAAACTCTCCTGCTCTAACTTTGTCTTTGTCATTTAAGATGTTAAAGGTGCTTTTCAACACTTTAATATCAATACTGGCACCAGACTTAAAGGGACAGTGTGTAAGATTTTTACCCGTTAATTACTGAAATTGAAGATACCCATTCAAAAATACATTGTTTTCCAAGCCTTTTCACTTCCATCATGAAATCAAAGTATTCTTTTGGACTTAGATATAGTCACATAAAAGGGGGATCTTCCCCATGCAGAGGCAACCATTTTGAATACGAGAGCCGCAGAAGGACATTTGGGCTCCGCCTTCGCCTTCGGCAAGGCTCGTGGTTTTGGGTAAACAACACAAGCATGCTGCCGGATCAGACGTCGTAATGGATCTAACACGTGTTTTGGACTAAATTGTTTTACTGGATTTTATTCGCTGGATCCTTACGGACAAATTGAGAGCAAGTTTATGGTGAAATACAGAGTTTGACCTGTGCAAAGCATTCTAAGGTAAGCTAACCTTGTTTTGTGCTTTTCCGTATAAAAGCCCCATGTGCTCGGGGAGTGATTATTGTGCAGGGAAATGAATTGCATAGTCAAAAAGAGGAGACTGTAAGGTTTCATTTGATGTGTAGAGTGTCATGGTACATGATCGGGAATGTGTGTTTTCATGAGGAAAAAAAAAACAAAAAACGGGACCGCGTTTTATTTATACAGTAGCGGTGACCCTCGAGGTCTGCCGTAGCTAAAACAGAAAGTGCAATAGCACCATCCACCTATGTGCCACGAATCCTACACACTGGGGCTTTAAATATTTTCTAATCAATTTAACTGAAAGGCGCTGTACCTGATTTTAACTGTCAACAAGAAAAACAGAACTACTTGATTTTAACAGTTTGCAGTGGTCCAAAGATATTCCTCAACTTATCTTTTGCATTCTGATCATCCTAATTATTGACTGTGACAGATTATAACAATAATCACAGTAAAAGCTCAGAACAACTAGTGCCTACGTCCTGCTATGCAAACAATAAAATTCTTTCAGTCATATGCACAGCTAAACAGAACCATTTTGAGGCTGGATTTAAACAGTCAAAGTAGAGGCCTGTCTCACATGTTCAGGAAGAACACGTGTACAAAATAATTTTACCTCATATGGGCAAGTCTTTATTTAGTTTAGTTTAGCACAATTTATTTGAAGGGACAATGTACAGAGCCATTATGTACAGAATAGGAACAACATTAAAATCACAATACAAACAGATCAAAATATTAAAAAATGATCATAAAATTAACATTAAAAGAGAAGAGGGAAGAGCGAGGAATAAAATCCTTTCAGTCATATGCACAGCTAAACAGAACCATTTTGAGGCTGGATTTAAACAGTCAAAGTAGAGGCCTGAATCACATGTTCAGGAAGAACACGTGCAGAAAACTGAAACACTGACTTCCCGTGTTTAGTCCTGACTCTGGGCACCAGCAGGAGGCTGGGCCCTGAGCTCCTCAGAGTGCAGATGGTTCATCTGGCACTAACATATCAGAGATCCTTAGGATGCTTAGAGCTGCTTTAAGGATTTATAGCTGTCTAGCTCTAACCTGGTGCCAAACATCTCTAGTTTAGTTTAGTCTTTATTTGAACAGATAATGTAGAGAGTTATCAAGCGTAATTCAAGATGGCGCCACGTATGGCTGCCATGGTGTTTGGTGCTGTGTTTTTGTCTGTTTTTGTGCGTTAATCGTGCGTCTGCGTGCTCTTACACCCGTGAAGAGCTTTTCAAGCTCAGAATAACCACTCCTGCTGATCTACTGCCAGTTTTATTTAGTGCCTGTAGTAGAACTAGTTCACTTTTTGGCCAAAAGAGTGAGGCGACGTAGACGGGGGAAGCGCTTAGGTGCTCTCGTGCGTCTGAGGAGACGCGGCACACGGACGTCCTTACCTGGGATATTCCTCTCCAACGTCCGGTCACTCAGCAACAAAATGGACGAGCTGGCGCTGCTGATAAGAAGAAACAGAGACTTTTCTTCCTCCTGCATCTTGTACTTCATGGAGACGTGGCTCAATGAACGAGTCCCGGACTGCTCGCTTAACCTGGCGGGATTCCAACTCTGCCGCGTGGACAGGCAGCGGGCTAACACGGGAGGAAAAACAAAAGGTGGAGGGGTCTGTTCCTTTATCAGCAATGCATGGTGCTGTGATCTCCCAACACTGCTCTCCCGCTCTGGAATATCTTTTCCTTAAATGTAAACCATTCTACTCTCCACGAGAATTTGCTTCTTTCATCCTGGCTGCTGATTACATTCCGCCATGTGGGGACGTGCACAAGGCTCAGCGCGCGCTCGCGGACCAGGTACTGGTGATAGAGCGGACCTTCCCGGACTCTTTATTGATTACCCTGGGGGATTTTAATAAAGGGAATCTGAGCCACAAACTGCCAAAGTACAAACAATTTATAAATTGCCCCATGAGAGAGCAGAATACGCTGGATCATTGTTACACAACAGTTAGCGGTGCGTATCGTGCGGTGCCCCGCGCACCTCTCGGCTTCTCAGACCACACGATGATTCATCTCATCCCTGCTTACAAACAACGGCTGAAGCTCTCCAAGCCGACAGTGAAGACTTCTAAGAAGTGGACCAGTGAGGCTGTGGAGGAGCTTCAGACGTGTTTGGATTTTACTGACTGGAATGTGTTTAAAACTGCAACGAACAGCTTGGATGAGTACACAGACACTGTGACGTCTTACATTCAGTTCTGCGAGGATAGCATCATTCCGTCATGTACCAGAGTCACCTTCAACAACGACAAACCCTGGTTCACACCCAGACTGAGGCAGCTTAGGAGGGAAGTAGAAACAGCATACAGATCCGGAGAATGAGAAAGCTACAGACGCAGCAGGTATTTAGCAGAGAGGTGGAGGAAAGCTAAGTCGAAGTACAATACACGTCTGAAGCACCATTTCTCGTCAAATGATTGGCTCTGTTTGGAGAGGGCTTAGGCAAATTACAAACTACAAGCCCAGAGCCCCTCCCGCTGTGGACAACAAACGACTGGCAGAAGAGTTGAACGACTTTTATGCCAGGTTTGACACACACCTCTCCCCCACCCCCCGCACCACCATAGACATTCCAGCCATGCCCAACCCAGACCCCTCCTCCTCCCCCACTGCTCTCACTGTTTTGGAGCAGGACGTGGCTAAACTCTTTACTCAGCAGAACTCCCGCAAGGCCCCAGGCCCGGACGGTGTCTCTCCCTCCACCCTGAGACACTGCTCTAAAGAACTGGCTCCTGTGTTCACGGACATCTTTAACACCTCCCTGGAGTCATGCCATGTCCCTGCCTGCTTCAAGCAGTCCACCATCGTCCCTGTCCCCAAGAAGACAAGGATCACTGGACTTAATGACTACAGACCTGTGGCACTGATGTCTATAGTCATGAAGTCATTTGAGTGCCTGGTCTTGACCCACCTCAAATCCTTTACCTTCCCCCTCCTGGACCCCCAGCAGTTCGCCCACAGAACTAATCGGTCTGTGGACGATGCCATTAACCTGGCCCTCCACTTCATCCTCCAGCATCTGGACTTCCCAGGAACAGTGTTGTGCAGTAACGCGTTACTAATAACGTGTTACTGTAACGCCGTTACTGTTGACAGTAACTAATACTGTAACGCGTTACTTTTAAAATAAAGGAACTCAATTACCGTTACTAAACGGCGCGTTACAGCGTTACTGAACCTACTCATTTTGAAACTGGCCTCATGTGCGCGACTCGCATAGGCACAGGGGAATTTTTTTTCTCCCTTTGGTAATGGCGGGATAAGTAATGATGATTGGCTAAAGCAGAATAAGATTTCATGTTGAGCCAACCAGAGACACCCAGTGGGCGGTGGGCGGGTTCTACACACAATCCCAGCACACAGTAGTAGCGCGCACACACACAATACACATACCCCGTGTCAGATGGCGAGTCCCGAGTCGAAGACAGAAGTATAGGCAGTATTTTAACCTCGTCGAGGTAAAAGGTAAAAACCTACATGTTACGTGCTCATTGTGTCAAAGACCAAAGACTTTGTCCACGTCCAATGTAAGCAACTCGAATTTAATGAAGCATCTCTCGACGGCGCGCGCTTCTGTTAAACTAGTGGCCCCCAGCAGGCCGTTAACAATGAAGGAGAGAGGAGTAGGAGGAGAGGAGGAAGAGGAAAGGAGGAGGAAGAGGAGAGGAGGAGGAGAGGAAGGGGCAGAAGAAGCAGGCCCCATGATGATAATCTCATGCTCGGTGCCATTAACAATGAAGGCCACGCTGACGAAGCCACGTCAGCCAAGCAGCAAAAGCTGTATAATGCACTGTCAAAAATATCCAAATTATTTGACATTTTTTAACTAAAAAAAAAGTAACGCATTAGTTACTTTCCTAGGTAACTAGTTACTTTTATAGTGTAGTAACTCAGTTACTAACTCAGTTACTTTTTTGGGTTAGTAACTAGTAACTGTAACTAATTACTTTTTCAATGTAACGTGCCCAACACTGCCCTGGAACCTACGCTAGGATCCTGTTTGTGGACTTCAGCTCTGCTTTCAACACCATCCTCCCTGCTCTGCTCCAGGACAAGCTCGCTCAGCTAAACGTGCCTGACTCCACATGCATGTGGATCACTGACTTCCTGACGGATCGGAGGCAGTGCGTGCGGCTGGGGAAGAATGTCTCGGAGTCCTGGACCATCAGCACAGGATCTCCACAGGGCTGTGTACTTTCTCCTCTGCTCTTCTCCCTGTACACAAACTGCTGCACCTCTGGCTACGACTTCGTCAAACTGGTTAAGTTTGCGGATGACACCACCCTCATCGGGCTCATCTACCTCCTGTAGGCGATGAATCTGCCTACAGGAGGTAGGTGGACCGGCTGGTGTCCTGGTGCAGCAGCAACAACCTGGATCTCAACACCCAGAAGACAGTGGACATGATCGTGGACTTCAGGAAAGTCACAGCCCCCCTGCCTCCTCTCTCCCTGACTGACTCCCCCATCACCATAGTGGACTCCTTCCGGTTCCTGGGCACCTGCTTCATACAGGACCTCAGGTGGGAGCCGACCATCAACTCCCTCATCAAGAAGGCCCAGCAGAGGTATAGAAATGGCAAGTGAGAGTGGAGATAGCGGCAAGTGAGAGTGGAGATAGCGGCAAGGACATAGAGGATGCACCAGTGTCATTTAAGTCCTGTGTCTGGGGAAAAGCGGAAAGTCACGGACACCTCCCACGCCGCCGAAATGCGCTCTAATCAGAGGCATTGAGGAGAGAGCTTATGCGCTATCAGGGAAGCTAACAGGAGGAGAGAGCGCGTGAAAAGTCGGTAAGTGAGGCACGGACAGATGTTTTATAAAGTTTAACCTGCCCTGTGATACACATGCGCGCTCGGTCGCTGACGTGTGGTATCCGCAGCTCCAGATGGAGCGCGGCCTGCACACCGGTATAAGTTTAATACGAGACACGTACTTTTGTTTCTGTTTCTTCAATATCTAGTGAAAGGGTTTTTTCAACAGCAGGTGATATAGTTACTGCCACCAGATCGGAGAGATGGTTCCAATAATGGTCTTAAAGGGATATGCCACCCCCAGGTCAAACTTGGGCATCTCCCCACAGTCCAGAGACTAAAATAAGTGGTGGAAAGCGTTTTCCTGGTCACCCAGCCATTGCTGGAGCCACTGTCAGGGACAAACAGAGACTGCAGCGCATTGTGCACTCTGCCGAGAAGGTGATTGGCCGCAGCCTTCCATCTATCCAGGACCTGTACGTCTCCAGGACTCAGGGGCGAGCAGGCTGGATAGCAGCTGACACTTCTCACCCTGGACATGGACTATTTGAGCCATTTCCCTCTGGCAGGAGGCTATGGTCCGTCGGGACCAGAACCTCCTATCACCAGAACAATTTCTTTCCCTCTGCTGTTGGGCTCATGAACAATTCATAACATCTGCACAAAGCTGGACACTTTATATTACTAGTGTGATATAACTGTTCTGATGCTGCTCATCTGAACCTTTTTGTTATTTGGATTGTTTATTATTTTTTACTGTATTATAGCTATATTTTAGTTATTACTATTATTTAGTGTCTATACTTACTATTATTATTTAGTGTTTTATGTTCACACCTTATCACCGAGACAAGTTCCTAGTTTTGTGAATTCTGTTCACTTGACAATGACAATAAAAGTCTTTCTGATTCTGATAAAAACACAGTCTGTTCTCTGAGCCACAGTGCAGAGACCTGAGCACAGGACGCATGTTCTGGATGCACTGTTCTGGATGTACTGTACAGTATCTACAGTTACATTATCTAACCTGCTGGAGACAAACACATGGACACACACACACACACACACATATACACTCAACAAAAATATAAACGCAACACTTTTGTTTTTGCTCCCATTTTTCATGAGATGGACTTAAAGATCTAAAATTCATTCAATTCATTCATACACAATATTACCATTTCTCTCAAACATTGTTCACAAATCTGTCTAAATGTGTGATAGTGAGCACTTCTGCTTTGCTGAGATAATCCATCCCACCTTACAGGTGTGCCACATCAAGATGCTGATCTGACATGATTAGTGCACAGATGTGCCTTAGACTGCCCAGAGTTAGTCCTGGCTTAATCCTGGTATAGTCCTGGTTTAGTACCGGTTTAGTCCCGGTTTAGACCCAGTATAGTCTTGGTTTAGTCCTGGTTTAGTCCCTGTTTAGTCCCGGTTTAGACCCGGTTTAGACCCGGTATAGTCTTGGTTTAGTCCAAGTTTAGTCCTGGTTTAGACCTGGTTTAGTCCCGGTTTAGACCTGGTTTAGACCCGGTTTAATCCTGGTTTAGTCCCGGTTTAGACCCGGTTTAGTCCTGGTTTAGACCCGGTTTAGTCCCGGTTTAGACCTGGTTTAGTCCTGGTTTGGACCCGGTTTAGTCCTGGTTTAGTCCTGGTTTAGACCCAGTTTAGTCCCGGTTTAGTCCTGTGCACACACCTGACATAAGGTCCCTGCTGTCAGCTAATCTGTCCCTTTGATGCAGAAATAATCTGATAATATGACTCACCCATAAGAACCCGGTCACTCCCGATAGTTTGCGTATCCACGTGTATGCGCGCGTCGGGTATATCCATGTTCTTTAATAATCGGACATAGGAGAAACGGACATATTCCGAACGTATCCCGTGTCCCAAGGCAAGTTTTTTCTTACGTAGCATTAATGTAGCAAGTTATGGATTCTTCTTCTCTGGAAATGCCGCGTAAATATCACGCGGCTCGCTCACAGCTGATCGGCGAACAGGTGCAAACACAACAGCGTTAATCGTCATGATTGGCGGGAGCACGATCGGTGGTGCTGCAACATGATTGGAACCTGGAGCACAGTTCGGCCTATGATTGGCTCTTGGCACTGGCTATTTTTACTTCAGAACGGCAAATTTTGCAAAAAGGTGAGAGATTTTCATGCCTGATTGATAAAATGCCACAAGGGATGGAAGAAGGGATGACCGTTTTAGAAGAGGGATGATTTTGACTATATTTTCCGCCATCCCCCCTCAACTCGAGTACTGTGTATACTGTATGTATATGTATATATATGTGTATATTAGGGGTGGCACCGTTCATGAAAAACCGACAAACCGTTCGGTTCGCTTGTCACGATGAACCGTTCGGTGCGCACCTGGCGATTCCGAGCATGCGCAATGTATACTTGCCTCTGGCATGCCCGTATGTAACCTCGGCTCGGAAAGATGAATGAGTGCGGTAAATAAAGTTGATAGAAATGGCAAGTGAGAGTGGAGATAGCGGCAAGGACATAGAGGATGCACCAGTGTCATTTAAGTCCTGTGTCTGGGGAAAAGCGGAAAGTCACGGACACCCCCCTCCCACGCCGCCGAAATGCGCTCTAATCAGAGGCATTGAGGAGAGAGCTTATGCGCTATCAGGGAAGCTAACAGGAGGAGAGAGCGCGTGAAAAGTCGGTAAGTGAGGCACGGACAGATGTTTTATAAAGTTTAACCTGCCCTGTGATACACGTGCGCGCTCGGTCGCTGACGTGCGGTATCCGCAGCTCCAGACGGAGCGCGGCCTGCACACCGGTATAAGTTTAATACGAGACACGTACTTTTGTTTCTGTTTCTTCAATATCTAGTGAAAGGGTTTTTTCAACAGCAGGTGACATAGTTACTGCCACCAGATCGGAGAGATGGTTCCAATAATGGTCTTAAAGGGATATGCCACCCCCAGGTCAAACTTGGGCATCTCCCCACAGTCCAGAGACTAAAATAAGTGGTGGAAAGCGTTTTCCTGGTCACCCAGCCATTGTCCGAGTCTGTCAGCACTGACCGCCGCGGTATCTGCAGCTACTCCGCGTTAGACTGGAGTCTAACGGCGCCAGAGAAAGATTTCGGCCAAAAGGAATTAATTTGCTCAATGCGTTTCCCAATTACTTTCTGTGTAGTGCGCATTCATATCGAGTGCAAATAAATGTGCAAATCAACACGGAGAGCTTGACTTGGTCATTTTGGGTGGGAACTATTTTTCAGTGCGGAAAAAGAAAGCCGAAGCTGTGAGATCTATTCTTTTATGCTTGAAGTGTTCTTCGTATTCTAGTCTTTTATATCTCTGGGTTTTAAGTTACTTACTGTGGGAACCGTCTCACCTCACCATTTGTTTCTCCATATGTTGTATACATCAAGTGTGGCTATAGGTTATAAAAGGCTGTAAACTCATTTGAGGTGTGACCCTTTCCTGTGGGTTTATACACAGGGTGCTGTAAACAGCTAATGCTACATTTACTGTGGGGTTGTGTTGTGACAGTTGTTGTCTGATTGGCTGACCTCACTATTGGACACTCTGCATAGTTAAACTATTCTCCTATAGGGTACCGGTTGGTGATGTCATGAATATTCAACAGTGTACTGTATTTAAAGACAGCCCCTTGTGGTGTTTGTGTGTGTGGGGGTGTGTGTGTGACCTGAACCCCACTGGGGTTCTCTCCATGTCCCTCTTCATGGCCGACGTCTCTCTGCTAAGCTGTAATATGGATGCTGATGCCTGATGTCACCATTCTGTTTGTACTCTGCTATTTTTACATTAAAATGCTGAATAACCTCAATTTCGACTATGCCTTCCTTCAGACCTCCTTCTGACCCATTTTTTAAAAAACTGACAGTTTTGGCGCCCAACGTGGGGCCAGAAGGAAAGGTCAATGTGGGGCTCGAAGGAAAGGTTGAAAGGCATCGAAGATGAGGCTGATGGTCGACAAAGGAGAAGAAGGGGAGGAGATGCTCCATGCACCCAGAGGTTCCAGGTACTGATCTCTAAGAATTTTTTAAATTGATTGTGATGATGAAACAAACTGGGACTTCTGAAATAAATTATTCGGTGATGTTGTCTAGCCATACAAGATGAACTAAAATTGCATGCTTAAATTTTGTATTTATGGTCGCTGTTATTAAGAATATGTAAGAAGAATCTGGGAATCTGTTGTTTTGATGCTTTTTTATGTTAAGAAATTTGGATTTTTTTGGTTGGTTTTGTGTGGATGGACATCAGATCTAAATGTGTAACTAAAATATAAGAGATCTTAAGATTGCCTGTTCAGAATGAACATGAGACAAGTTGCTGTAAATTACTCGAAGAGTTAATCTGCAGATAATTAATATGCTAAACCCTGCAAAAGCAGAGAAGTTAATAATAAAGGTAAATCCAAGTGGTTCAACAAAAGAAGATGTTTTGTTTTAAAATTGAGCTCTGGAAAACGTGCAAGTTAGTTAAATGTTAGTTTCATCTTAGTTCAGCAAAGGGTGCAGATAGGGGTTTTTGATTATTTGTGATTTATTATATGTATCACTTCTGGTAATCTAAATCGATAAAGATGAGATTAATATTCTAGTGAAAGGTGAATAGGAGTTCTATCAAAATATTAAAAATGAGGTTGTTTTAGCTGATGTTAAAATGTTACTGTTGCAGATAAATATAGTTCATTAGATAGATCAGACTATGTCTATTTTTTGATAAACATTTTTTTAGGGGTAATTTATCTCACTATGTCCCAGTTTGTGTCATTGTTTCAATTGATTTGAATTCTGAGTTCAGGTACTGGAGAAGTTGACTGAGCAGATCAGTTTTTGCTCAAACTCCTGGCATGCCCCTCAGAAGTTGTGAAATCTTACACCACAAAGTCCTTGTGACATCTGAAGACCAGTCTATTCTGGCTGTTTTTGTGAGGAGAATGAAGGAGCTTCACCATTTTTGGACTCAGAGGTGTCTGTTTTTAATGTCTGTTCATTTTTTGCTGATATAGGCAACTGTGCTCTCAAATCAGCCTCAACCCAGTATCAAACAGAAGTTTGATGGAGAGTGTTCAACAAATCAGAGAGATTTTTGCATTATAATTCTCAGATGACAAAAAGCTCATATCAAGGAAACAGTCTCTTCAAACTGTAAAGGAAGCTGTAAAAGCTGCAACCACACAGCTGGAGCGCGTCGTAAAAGAGTGCTCAGAAGGACGACACCTTTGTGGTGCAGGAGAAGGCTGTTTTAAAATCCAGTCTGCTTCTTTTTTTATCTTGATGGACATTTTTTGACAAGTGTGGATAAACTAAGTCATCTAGTTTGTTCACTGAAGATTCAGCGTCACTTATAAGTTCAATGGTGATGCAATTGGACATTGCTGGCTTTGAAATCTTTGAGTACAACAGCATGGAGCAGCTGTGCACAAGGAGACAACTGGGCTCTTTCCTGTCTGCTGAGTTATTTCAACAACGTCGGCGACGTCTGAGTGTGACATCATCTAACACTCTGTTGAATCCAGGAAGAGAACGATTGGTGAACTGAGAGACATTCTTCCATCTAACTCCAAAGGGAGGAGAACACTTTTCCAGGAGAGTCCTGTATTGATTTCAGTGTTGATGGTTACATTCTGAAAGCTAATTCTAAAATTGGGGTTTACTAAATTATATTCATGTGTAAATTCAATATTTTGGTTATTATTGGGTGAGCACATGTGATTATGTGCTCAAAGGGAGGAATTGTGAGATCTATTCTTTTATGCTTGAAGTGTTCTTCATATTCTAGTCTTTTATATCTCTGGGTTTTAAGTTACTTACTGTGGGAACCGTCTCACCTCACCATTTGTTTCTCCATATGTTGTATACATCAAGTGTGGCTATAGGTTATAAAAGGCTGTAAACTCATTTGAGGTGTGACCCTTTCCTGTGGGTTTATACACAGGGTGCTGTAAACAGCTAATGCTACATTTACTGTGGGGTTGTGTTGTGACAGTTGTTGTCTGATTGGCTGACCTCACTATTGGACACTCTGCATAGTTAAACTATTCTCCTATAGGGTACCGGTTGGTGATGTCATGAATATTCAACAGTGTACTGTATTTAAAGACAGCCCCTTGTGGTGTTTGTGTGTGTGGGGGTGTGTGTGTGACCTGAACCCCACTGGGGTTCTCTCCATGCCCCTCTTCATGGCCGACGTCTCTCTGCTAAGCTGTAATATGGATGCTGATGCCTGATGTCACCATTCTGTTTGTACTCTGCTATTTTTACATTAAAATGCTGAATAACCTCAATTTCGACTATGCCTTCCTTCAGACCTCCTTCTGACCCATTTTTTAAAAAACTGACAAAGCACACAGCACGCTGCCAGGGGAATCCTTGTTACGCACCAGGAAGGGAGTTCCCCTGTTACGCAGCGTGGTGCGTGCTTCGTTATATCTTGTTATTGTGGATTATTATTATAAGATAAATGGATATAAGGTGTATTTTGAAAGAAACCAATAAGAACCGTACAGAACCGAAAACCGTGACCCTTAAACCGTGATACGAACCGAACCGTGAATTTTGTGAACCGTGCCACCCCTAATATATATGTATATATATATGGCAGTGCCACTGGATGAGTGCGGTGCTTCCTCCGGATCCAGTGACTCATGTCTCCACACCCCTTGCGCATCCAGCGGGACTCCCGGAGGCGAGTTTTCCCCCCACGTTTCAATATTAATACATTTTGTTGAAAATCTACAAAAGTTTGAGTGTTTAAATGAGAGAGAAATGTGAGAAAACGTTAATTCCAGTCTGAGAAAAGTGTATATAAGTGTATACGGTGACAAGTAAATTTCTCCTGTGTGAGATCAATAAAGTCTTATCCTATAATGTGTGTGGTGAGGCATTTACAGCCTTAAAACATGTAGAATAATTGTAAAATATAAAGTTGTCCTACTTCGCGGATTTTGCTTATTGCGGGTTATTTTTAGAACGTAACCCCAGCATATATATATATACACACACACACACACACACACACACATATATATATATATATATATATATATATATATATATATATATATATATATAATATATATACTGTATGTGTGTGTGTATATATTAGAGAGAGAGAGAGATATGCCCCCATGATAGAAGTACATTGAGGCCAGTTGTGACGTGGGCCTCCCATGTACCCATCACCCACGGGAGGATTCATGGGGGCTATATATATATATATTATATTAGTGCTGTCAGGCGATTAAAAAAATTAATCTAATTAATTACAGGATTTGTAATTAATTAATCTAATTAATCGCATTTTTAAAATAATTTTTTTAGGTGGTTTATTGTGCTCTCCCACAGTGCAAAAAAGGTGTCAAACGTGTGATTTATAGTGGTACAGTGAAAAGACTGCAGACTTCCCCTTTAAGTCTAAGTTTTTCACTCACTCTCTTTGTCTCCACTGTAAACATGACAAGATCCCCATTCCCCCTCCCACATTATGTAACATTCATTGGAAAGCTCATTAACACCATTCCACTATTACATGGCAAATATTTCTGGTGCCAAAAGGTGAGCACGTACAGCAGCTTTCATGCAACGTCAATAAATAATATTGTAATGACCTGGGTTAATGGTGT
Source organism: Paratrypauchen microcephalus (assembly GCA_036785185.1). Classification (NCBI taxonomy): domain Eukaryota; kingdom Metazoa; phylum Chordata; class Actinopteri; order Gobiiformes; family Gobiidae; genus Paratrypauchen; species Paratrypauchen microcephalus. The sequence continues at coordinate 2,043,900 of JAVJIX010000075.1, forward strand.
CTGTGCCTTTAAGGGGTTGGCTGTTGGGCGCATGCGTGGGACAGGTGTGGGTGTGTGAGAGGAAAAGAGGAGAGTTGCGCTGCTGCATGTGTTGGACTGTTAATGTTGAGTGAGTCCGAACTTCTGTTTAATAAAGTTCATTGGAGAATAAGAGAAGCCTGGAGTCATTACAATATACAAGGCTTCAAATATACAGAGAATACAAATAATTGCCTGTGAAAATTACTCATGGCTCACATGACCCCTGGAACCCATGAGGAGGATTTAAACTCCCGGTGTGGATGTGTCCGGACCATCGGACCACGGAAGGAGGGAGGAGGCAGCAGCGCGGGGTGAGTAAATGATCGGGTTTAGCGTGATTTAGCGTGATGGGCAAAACTGACTAGTCAAAACTTCTAAGTGTGCACCCTTAGTCGCGGCAGAACACGCTGGAGAGGTTATGAGAATTGAAAATGGTTCAGCGCGCAGGGCAGCAGATAGGGAAACGGGCTCGCGTTTCTTCACGTGCTCTCCCCTATTAGAAGTGCATTCGTCTCTGTGTGCCGACCAATGGTAGCACGGCATTTCTCATCGCGTCATCGCTGTCCAGGGACAAGAGGGACCTGCTCTGTCACGTTTTTATCAATAAACTCGCCGTTCAAAGGCCCCACATGCCAAATTTAAAATGCGCGCGCATTGAATTGCCGCTCTTAATTAATTGCGTTAATTTTTATAACGCGTTAATTCGCAGTGTAATTAATTAATCTAATTAACACGTTAAACTGACAGCCCTAATATATATATATATATATATATACATACACGTGGACAAAATTGTTGGTACCCGTCGGTTAATGAAAGAAAAACTCACAGTGGTCACAGAAATAACTTGAATCTGACAAAAGTAATAATAATAAATAAAATTTCTATTAAATTTAATCAATGAAAGTCAGACACTGCTTTTCAATCATGCTTCAATGGAATTATTTTAAAAAATACACTCATGAATCAGGCCTGGACAAAAATGATGGTACCCTTAATGTTGCACAACCTTTTGAGGCAATCACTCCAATCAAACGATTCCTGTAAGTGTCAGTGAGACTTCTGCACCTCTCAGCAGGTATTTTGGCCCACTCCTCATGAGCAAACTGCTCCAATTGTCTCAGGTTTTCCAGACGGCATGTTTCAGATATATATATATATAAAAAGTCACACAATGGAGGTGAATCATGCACGTATATGCCCCGTCAGCACCTGCGTAATCATCCTGCTGCGCCTGTGAAGTCAAACTCATTATCGGCGTGACTAAGCCTGAGCTAAAGAGACCAGCAGCTTCATTTAAGAAACAATGGGGGGTCAGGGATGGTGTCATAGACGTTAGTGGTCCCATATGGATTTCTTTGGTCGATAACCAGTATTGGCCGATACCAATATTAAGCTCTCGTAATCTACAGCAAGCATGAAATTTGTCTTAAAGGACTTAATTATGCAAAATTTTATTTTTGTGAGCTTTAAGCCATGGTACAATGTGTCAACATGTGTGAATGTTTCATTCACAATGTTTCATTTGACTAACCCTAGTTTATCTACATCTACCATGCTCAGAATGCTCTGTTCCACCTTGAGATGTCATGAAGTGGTAGTTTTCAAGTTAACAGCTAGTTCAGTCGAGATTGTCAATTCCAGGGCTGAAATGATCCAAATGATTCTAGTGAAGTGTATGGAGTTTAAAACACAGTAGAGCACTTCCTGACAATGTTTTCTGTTTGAGAGAAGAACAAACCCTAAATCTGCAGGGTTGCTGTGTTAAACAAACCCTGCAGAAATACACAGCTCAGCTCCAGGTGTGTTTGTGATGAGTAAACAACATTAGAACAGAGATCAGAAAATAGCGTAACATTAGGCCTTTAAATTGTAGGTTTTTATGCCATGTTGGTGATGGATGATTTTTGCTATTTTTATTTTGGAAAAGAGTTTGTGTCCTATTCTCCTTTAACAGAACTTGAAATAAAATGTACCCAAACCAATTTATGCAGTGTGGAGGAGAGACATGAAATCATGCCATAAGAAACATTCACCTGGCTGAAGTTTGAAGTTTTCCAAGATAAACATGTTATTTTGAAAGTTATCTGGCACCCCTGTACTTTTAGCACCTAGCTCTTTGGCTCTATGCAGAAACTTTTGCAAAATACAGCTGTTCCCTTTTCGAATGTGTTCTTATATATAATTTAAAATAAAGGCACTGTACCTGATTTTTACTGCCTTAAAACATGAAAAACAGAACTAGTTTTCAAGTTTTTCCCCACTTACCTTTTGCATTCTGAACATCCTAATTATTCACACAGATTAATTTAAAAGCGCTTTTCACAACAAAGCAGTTTTGCCATCACAGCCATGCTAACAACAACTAGCATGCTAACAGCACACTTCCTAATTATCAAAGTCATGTTATAAAGTTCCTGTCTTCCCAAAAACATAGTCATGTTTTGTTTCATTCACACATGGAAACATATGAGTAATCCTTTATTATTAGTCTGTCTACATCTCCAAAGCTCAAAATGCTCTGTTCCACCTTGTGAGGTCATGAAGCCGTAGTTTTCAAGTTAACATCTACCTCTTATATTTTGTTCAGTGGAGAGTTTACTTTTTGCATGAAGGCACTCTGTATCTCCTCCCAGACTGGAGGAGTTCATACTGGTTGACCACATGAGAGGAATCTGTGCTGATCTTCAGAACCTGTCTCCCAGCTAGTGAAGGTGTATGGAGTTTAAAAACACAGAGGAGCACTTCCTCTATTACCACATGGCATCACAAGAGTGTTTTTTGTTTGCGAGAGAAACATAGATAACAAAATGGTGTAATATGGGCCCTTTAATTAGATGTTGACAGTACACAATGAACCTCAAGAGCTAGAACATTTTGCTCAAATAATACAGAATGTTCTAGCCCCAGTACAGAGGGGAAAAATACAGGGCTTTTTAAATGCTTTTGGCAAAAGTTTGGAAATGACATTTTTTAAAGGAGTTTTCTCTCTGGAGGATAGCTGCAGAATGCCTCTTGGTGTTTTAGCTGGATGCAACTAATCACTTCCATTTAGTCTAAAACATGAGATTGAGTGTGACTGTTTTATGATGAATTTAATTAGAAATGAAGAAATCAGCAAATGTTCAACACTAATGAATTTGACCCAAGAAGCTAAGTAGAAAAGTTTCATTTTGACAATTCTTGGAAATGTGTTTCTGTCATAAATTTAACCACATTTAACCAACAGCGTATGTGTAAGGGTTTTTCTGACAGAGACCCAAATGCAGACAGAGACCAAAAATGCAGATCAGAGTTATGTTTTATTTTCCAAAGTCCAAAAATGTACAACCAAAAGTTCCAGATCAGATTTGAAGTAACAAAAAACAATTCCTTGAGTCCACAAAAATTCTAACAAAAAATCCACGATCAGGTTTCAGGTACTCACAAAAATAGGTTTTCTCTAGCATGCAGGTTACTCGGAAACAGGCAGGTAAATACAGACGGTCCGACACAGAACAGAAAACAAGACAGACTTAAATAGGAGCTACAATTCACACATGAGCCAATTGGGAAGGGAAAGGACTAATTACACAGAGTGGAAACAGGTGGGGCATAGGGGTGTGGCAGGCAGTGAAAACAAAACAAGGAGCTGTCAAAATGAAAAAGGCTGCGGTACAAAAGACGGCCAGCAGGGTGGAGTCAAGAGTCCAAACACCAGACCCTAACAGTACCCCCCCCCCTAACGGACGCCTCCTGGCGTCCCCTTGACAGACACGGGATGTCGGCGACGAAAGTCTTTAATAAGCGCAGGGTCCAGGATATGCCGAGCCGGCACCCAGCATCTCTCTTCAGGGCCATAACCCTCCCAGTCTACGAGATACTGGAGCCCACGGCCCCGGCGCCGAACATCCAAGAGCCGACGCACGGTGAATGCCTCAGAGCCGTCGATGAGACGAGGGGGAGGAGGCGGCTTGGGGGCAGGGTGCATGGGGCTGCACACATAGGGCTTAATCCTGGAAACATGAAATGTGGGGTGAATGCGGTGTAGGGGCAAAGGGAGTTTGAGCCTAACAGCTGTGGGGCTGAGAACCTTGACAATGGGGAAAGGGCCAATGAATCTTGGGGAGAGTTTGCGGGAATCTGTTTTCAGAGGAATGTCCTGCGTCGAGAGCCACACACGCTGGCCCTGGCGATACCGTGGGGCACGGGAGCGATGCTTATCTGCCTGGGCCTTCATCTTGGCCGAGGAGCGAAGGAGGGTTGAGCGGGTGCGCTTCCATGTTCGACGACACCGCCGAACGAAAGCCTCCGCAGAAGGAACGCCAACCTCTTCCTCCTGGGCTGGAAACAGCGGCGGCTGATACCCCACGAAGCATTCGAAGGGCGACCGACCCGTGGCAGAGGAGACGTGAGAGTTGATGGCATACTCGGCCCAGGGTAGCTGCTGGCTCCAGGTGGATGGGTTTTGGGATGCCAAGCAACGTAGTACCGTCTCCAGCAGCTGATTTGCCCTCTCGGTCTGGCCATTGCTCTGTGGATGAAACCCTGAGGACAGACAAGCAGAGGTGCCAAGCAGTTTACAAAACGCTCTCCAAAAAGCAGATGTGAACTGGGGGCCCCTGTCAGATACCACCTCTGTGGGTAACCCATGTATGCGGAAGACATGCTGTATCATGAGGTTGGCAGTGTCCTTGGCAGATGGTAGGCCAGGTAGGGGAATGAAATGGACAGACTTGGAGAATCGGTCTACAACGGTAAGTATGGTATTATTGCCATCAGACGGGGGCAAACCAGTCACAAAATCCAGGGATATATGAGACCATGGCCTTCGGGGGACAGACAGGGGTTGCAGAAGACCAGCAGGACGTGTAGTTGAGGTCTTGTTCTGAGCGCAGATGTGGCAGGAGCGGACGAAGTTGCGGATGTCCTTAGTCATTGATGGCCACCAGAATCGCCTCTCTATAAAGGCCTGGGTGCGTCTAGATCCAGGGTGAGAGGACAGCTGGCTGGAGTGGCCCCATTGCAGCACCTGGGGGCGGACAGAATTAGGTACATACAGACGGTTAGTGGGACATTGGCTAGGACCGGCCTCGCCTGCTTGGGCAGTTAAAACAGTAGACTCTATGTCTAACCGAACCACCCCCAGAAGGCAGTGGGATGGAAGAATGGGGTCTTCTTCAGGGGCTTTCTTGGGCACGGCAAACTGCCTGGAAAGGGCGTCAGGCTTGACATTCTTGTGGCCGGGGCGATAGGACAGCGTGAAATTGAACCTGGAGAAGAACAAGGACCATCGGGCTTGACGGGGGTTAAGTCTCTTGGCCTTCTTGATGTATTCCAGGTTCTTATGGTCTGTCCAGACTAAAAACGGCTGGGGTGCGCCCTCTAGCCAATGCCGCCATTCCTCCAGAGCCAGCTTCACAGCTAATAGCTCCCTGTTACCTACATCATAATTCTGCTCAGCTGGTGACAGACGGTGGGAGAAGAAGGCACAGGGGTGTATCCGGTTGTCCTTGGCAGAGCGTTGGGAGAGGACAGCACCAACCCCAACCTCAGAGGCATCAACTTCCACGATAAACTGCTTGTTGGGATCGGGTTGAGTCAGGATAGGGGCAGAGATGAATCTTTGCTTCAGGTCTTGGAAGGTCTTTTCTGCTGCTGGGGACCAGACGAACTTGATTTTAGAAGAGGTCAGAGCGGTAAGGGGAGCTGCCACAGCGCTGAAGTTCCGGATAAAGCGTCTGTAGAAGTTAGCGAAGCCCAGGAAACACTGCAGGTCCCGGCGACTGGCAGGTGTGGGCCACTCCAAGACCGCCTTGACCTTCCGTTGGTCCATTTGGATGCCTCCAGGGGTAATCACGTAGCCGAGGAATGATACGGTCTCCTGGTGGAATTCACACTTCTCCGCTTTCACGAAAAGTTGGTTCTCCAGGAGACGTTGCAGGACCTTGCGGACGTGGGTGACATGCTCCTTCAGGGACTTAGAAAAGATGAGGATGTCATCTAAAAACACAAACACAAACTGGTTAAGCATGTCTCTGAGAACGTCATTGACCAAGGCTTGAAACACAGCAGGGGCGTTGGTGAGGCCGAATGGCATGACGAGATACTCATAATGTCCTGAGCTGGTGTTAAAAGCCGTTTTCCACTCGTCCCCCTCGCGTATGCGGACCAGGTGGTAAGCATTCCGGAGATCCAGTTTTGTGAACACTGTGGCCTCCTGGAGGAGTTCAAATGCAGAAGCCATAAGGGGAAGAGGGTATCTGTTTTTGACCGTGATATCATTTAAGTCTCTGTAGTCAATGCATGGGCGCAATGAGCCGTCTTTTTTACCCACAAAAAAGAACCCGGCTCCAGCTGGGGAGGAAGAGGGGCGAATGATACCTGCTGCAAGAGACTCCTGGATGTATTTGTCCATGGCCTCTGTTTCAGGACGGGAGAGAGAGTACAAGCGGCCTCTAGGGGGAGAAGTGCCAGGAAGAAGGTCAATAGCACAGTCATAAGGGCGATGAAGAGGAAGAGTAGCCGCTTTGGATTTACTGAACACCAGCCTCAGATCCATGTAGTCCGGAGGAATGCCGGACAAATCTGAACAGACTTCTTGGACTTCAGGGGGTGACATCAGCTGTGTCTGGGCCTGGAGGAGACAGTTGGAATGACAGAAGGGGCTCCACCCCATGATACACTTCCCCGCCCAGTCTACGTGTGGGTTATGTTTTACCAGCCAGGGATGACCAAGGACCACTGGGGCTTGTGGGGCACTAATCAAATGAAATTGCAACTGTTCATGATGATTGCCAGAGAGAGAAAGACTCACCGGAGCTGTGGTGTGAGTAATGTTGGCCAGCTTCATACCTGTCAGCGCGTTGGCCACCAGGGGTTTCGCGAGGCTCACTGTTGGCATGTTCCACTGACTGACCAGGTTGACATCAATAAAGTTTTCCTCCGCTCCAGAATCAATGAGTGCCCCTACCTCCAGTTGCTGGTGCCCCCAGGACAGGATAGCTGGCATGATGGTGCGCTGAACAGAGGAGGGGTGTATAGGGGTCACGCTCACCAGTACCCCTCTTACTGGTGAGCGCTGGCTTTTACTGGGCAGTTGGCTACGAAGTGACCCGACTGGCCACAGTAGAGGCAGGCACGGGAGGCAATTCTTCTTTGTCGCTCGTCCGGGGTCAGATGGGTGCGGTCCACTTGCATGGGCTCAGGATCGGGTGCTGCAGGAGGTGGTGACTGTGAGTGCATGACTGGACCGATCAAGGACCTCCCAGGTGGGCCCCCAAGAGCTCTCGCTCGGCGGCGTTGCTGCAGCCTGACGTCGATGCGGATGGCTCTGTTGATGAGTTCCTCACAGGTCGCAGGCAGATCTTGACATGCCAGCTCGTCTTTTATGTCCTCTGACAGGCCATTGAGGAAGGTGTCGAACAGGGCTCCCGGGCTCCATCCGGTGGTGGTTGCGAGGGTTTGGAAATCGATTGCATAATCTGACACCGACCTGCGGCCCTGGCGCATGTGAAGCAGTTCACGGGCAGCTTCATGTCCATGCTTGGAGCGATCGAAGACCCTCTCCATCTCCGCGGCAAACAGTTCGAAATCTCTGCAGATGGGCGAGGATGCATCCCACATTGCAGTTCCCCATTCCCTGGCACGCCCCGACAGCTGAGTGATCACGTAGGCCACCTTTGCGCGGTCAGTCGGGAAGGTGCCAGGTTGCAGCTCAAAGATGAGGGTGCACTGCGACAGGAAGGAGCGGCAGGTGCCAGGTTCGCCGGCGTACTTCTCTGGTGGAGGTAGTCGTGGTTCACGGGCAGGTGTGGCAGAGGTGGTGGTCCCAGCAGAAGCATCCGGCTGGTTGGACTGGGCAGGTTGGGTGGACACTGAAGCAGAGTGGGAAAGCTGGAGTGGTTGGATCTGGGCTGCCAGATCTCTGATGCTGGCAGCGACTGCGTCTAGTTGTGCTTGTTGACGTCTTAGGAATACGCCCTGTTGTTCCAAACAAGCTCTGAGGTGCTCTGTATCTGCTGGGTCTGTCATGGTCGGACCGTACTGTAAGGGTTTTTCTGACAGAGACCCAAATGCAGACAGAGACCAAAAATGCAGATCAGAGTTATGTTTTATTTTCCAAAGTCCAAAAATGTACAACCAAAAGTTCCAGATCAGATTTGAAGTAACAAAAAACAATTCCTTGAGTCCAAAAATCCACGATCAGGTTTCAGGTACTCACAAAAATAGGTTTTCTCTAGCATGCAGGTTACTCGGAAACAGGCAGGTAAATACAGACGGTCCGACACAGAACAGAAAACAAGACAGACTTAAATAGGAGCTACAATTCACACATGAGCCAATTGGGAAGGGAAAGGACTAATTACACAGAGTGGAAGCAGGTGGGGCATAGGGGTGTGGCAGGCAGTGAAAACAAAACAAGGAGCTGTCAAAATGAAAAAGGCTGCGGTACAAAAGACGGCCAGCAGGGTGGAGTCAAGAGTCCAAACACCAGACCCTAACAGTATGTTTCTTCTGTTCTCTTTATCTGTTTATATATATATACACAGATAAAGAGATGTAATGAGCTTCACCGTTTGAAACACTAGCAGTCTGATGACTTCAATTCAAATGTATTCAAGCTGTCATTGTCGTACTCTACTCAGTTTTTAGCATTGTCACTGTGTGGGCTCGCCTCTCCACAAATCACATCTGACTTGTATTTTTGCCTATTAGTGTTTTCCCCATGGAGATAAGTTTAAATATACCATATGAATGAATAAATGAATACTGTGGAACATGAGTAAAATCCTCTAGCTGAGGTCCTGACCAAAGCCGAAAATATAATGGAGATGGGTCCCCACCCCGGGCGCCTGAAAGGATGAGCTGCCCACTGCTTCTGAAGGATGAATGCAGAGAAAATGATGCAGAGAAATAAATTCCCTGCAGGGATAAATAAAGGATAATAAAAAATAAATTATAATAAAAAATTCCTTGCAAAACGGTAACATCTCTATGGAGACAAGACAGACCCTGTAGTTGATTTTTCCCCAATGTATTTAAGCAAAATGTGTCTTACCCCAGTACAGATATATTGTATAAACCGCTCTCATTGCTGCATGCCATTTTTTTGTTTGATAATCAGAAAGTGCATTGTTAGCATGCTAGTTGTTGTTATTGTTGTCCGCACTGGTTTCATAGAGTTGTGAAAAGTGCTTATAAACTCATCGCAGTGAATAATTCGGATGCTCTGAATTAGGGATGCAAATTATCGGTTAATTCATTAACTGATAGTTGATTGACCTTATCGATCGATTAACGATTAACTGATAAGTGGCGTTTTTCACCTGAATTTTTGTGTTTCAATAGGGTCTTTAAGAATATAAGCTATAGTATACATAACACTGAGTCATAAATATATCATAGTATTATTATATTGTATATTCCTCAATTAATTATTCCTTAGTAAAAAGCAGACAAATGTATTGATGCTGAATAACAAAATACAGTAATCCCTCGCTCTATCCAATTTTTTTTTTTTATAGTGTAACCTTTTTTTTATAGTGTAACATTGTGTTCTGTCCTGATTGGCTAAGAGACTAGACCAGGACTGAACGTGGACTGGACCAGGTCTGAACCAGGTCTGGACCTGGACTGGACTGGGACTCGACCGGGTCTAGACCTGGACTAGACCAGGATTAAACCACCACGTGCCGCAGCGGCACGCATTCCGGGTTCGATCTTGCCTCGCGCGTACACCCGGGGCTGCTGAGCAGTGCCGTTGGCGCCTGCGGTCGGCTGTGAGTCGAGCTTGGCGCAGCGCGGTTGCCTTGTTTCGGGTGCGCGTGTCCGCGGTTAGCGGTTAATTACAATTAATGCATTTTGATCGACCAACGTCTTAATCGACAATTAACCGTTAATCGATTAATTGTTGACATCCCTACTCTGAATGCATAAAGGTAAGTGAGGAATAATTCTGGACCACTGCAAACTGTTTCAAATGAAATAATTGTTTTTTACTTCTTTTTTTTTCCCAACACCAAAAAGTACAAAGTTTCCTGCTGATGTTATTGTTACCTTTTTCACTCAATGCCAATCTTGTTCCTGCAAAGTGATTTTTTACAAAGGGTAGTCTATTCTCTTTTTTGGCTAATAATACACCAGCATTTGCCAAGTCAAAGCTACGGTAATGTGGGAGAGGTGCCAATTTTACGCAAGATTAAAGGCGCTCTTTGTAACTTTAGTGCTGGAAGGAGATGTTATTGCTATGCCTAAAATGTTCCACGATATGGCATTAAACTGATCTAGCCTGCATTTCAAGTTTGTTGTTTTTCCTTTGCTAAATAAAATACTTGGTGAGATAATGCCATTCTGTGGAACATTCCAGGCAAAGCAATAATATCACCATGGAGACAAGGAGGTGACGTACCCTTCACTGAAAAAGTTACTCTTTAAGTTATTATGACAAATTGACAGAGGTGGGTAGTACTCAGTTTTATTTAATTCACTGCACTTTTTATCGTTCTTTTCTAGCAGCATACTCTTAGATAGAGCTGGGCGGTATTTTTCAAAATTATATCGGTGCCACAGTATTTGACAGTATTGTTTTTTTTTTCATTTACTAAGTGGTACCATGTCTTTAGCTAAGTGGACAGTAATAGCATTGGTAATATCGTTCTACCATTTCCTTTTCTTGTCGTAGGCAGTGCCCTTAGAAAACGTCTTTGAGTGACGTTTGAGTCGTGTTTTGTGTTGCAGTGCCAACTTGAACGTTCCCTGCAGAAGTGGATGCAGATCTTAGTTTTGTGCATCCTTCATATTCCAGGACATGTTTGTGACGGAGGTGGTGAAGCAGATTGCTTGTGTTGCCTTCTGCGGCTACAACTTTAGCCCGACAACATTTACAGAATACGGTTGTCTGATCAACGCCAGAATTTTTAAAGCTGAAGTACTTCCACGCAACTGACACGGCTTCTCTTTTCGGTATAAGTTCTGCTGTGTCCGTAACATTTTCTCCTTCCATGTTCTTCACCTCTCAACACACAGAGGTTCCACTGCTCTCATGCCACTGCAAAACAGTCTTCCTCTCAAACAATGTTCCACGGCGCAATGTTCTGCCGCTCTGTTCCCGATGTTTGGTACGCACACACTCACCGGTATTGGGGTAATAAAAAATTCATATAATTTAAAAAAAAAACACGGTATTTGGTATGAAGTATATATATACAAGTATACCGCCCAGCCCTACTCTTAAATTGAGTAAAAGTTGTGAATCTAAAGTGACAAAACGATTGTGTTTCTTGCAGCGCTCCTTCAGATATGATTTAGTTTCTATCATTTCCGTGTCTTTGAAAACACCAGATTTTGTGCATTATTTTGTGTTTTCTCCTTCCAGTTACATTCACTTCAAATCATTCATCAGTTTTTCTACAAGGTGGACTATTTAACCTTTCTGGTGTGGGGTCCCTTACAAGCTTGTGTCTATGGACATGTTATTCTTTTGCCTGTAATGTTTCACACTTTGTCATTAAACTTTGCAATCTAGCATTCATTCAATTACAAGTGTTTTTATTGCTTAAAAACTGGGAAAAAACTGTGTTTTTATACACTTTTTTTTTGTCTTGGACCTCTACTTTATACTTCAATATTATATTTAAGTTACTCTTACTTGAATAACGGATAATGGATACTCTAAACACCCCATGCAGATTGTCTTGACTCTACTTCTTTGTATTCTTTCTTTTGTATTTGATTTTCATATAGCTATAGTCTCCCATCAGTAATCCACACAAACACACACAATACAGCGCAATAATCTTTTATTCCATATACACGAAATGAGGTAAGTCTGAAACATTCCTGGAAATATAGAAAATGGGATGTTTACAGGAATTACAAACATGAAGACAAAATAATTTCCTCACTCTCCACGACATTTACAAAGTACTTTCAGCTCTTAAAGATCCCATGACATGGTACTTCTTGATGCTTTTATATGGCTCCTTAATGGTTCCCTAATACTGTAAATGAATCCTTCTTCAAAATCAACACTCAGTGCATGAGAAACAGAGATAAGATGAGAGAGTAATTTTTCTCTCTCTTAACACTTCATAATGGGACTTGTTGCTTGAATGCAAATGAGGAGAAAAGAGCTGGCCTATAGTAGAGGGTGGGGGCCTGGCCAAACTCTCCGCTCTCGGCTCTGAGCGCTCAGCTGATCCATTTCTGTGTTTTTGCACGGGGGGAGAGATTTGAAGCATTCCATTGAAAAATAAACACATTTCCACAGAAAATAAAATGAAACCACTGCTGTTCAAAGGTCCAGAGGCTCAGATAAAGGACTTCCGAGCCTAGAAACACTCAGACGTGCCTCCAGGCAAATAAAAAAACGCATTTCGCATTGCCTAGCGCATTCGCGGTCCAAACTCTCCGGGTGTGATTTACAGAGACGCTGAGTACAGACAGATGGGGGTGGAATTGCATTTGCATTTCTTTTTTCGATCTGACGTCAATAAGGTGTCTTGTTCAAAATCGCCCGTTTGAGCTCCGATTTTTTGTAACGCAGAAAAGGATCGCAAATGCTCAGTTTAGACATTTTGCAACTTTTAACCATGGGGGGGGGGCTAAACAGGGTAGGGGAGCTCACATTAACGTTCAAAAACCTCAGAAAGTGAAAATGTCATGCCATGGGACCTTTAAATAAAGTGGCCAGTGAACAAGTAAACACAGTGGATATGACTGGTACTTTCAGACAAGAATGTGCTGGTTTTCATATACACAAGGAAGTCACCCATTTTGGACCTGATCTTTTGTATTGGTGATAATCATGATCTCACATTATTATAAGATCCCATCAGTCCCATGAAGCTCCTAAAGACACTTATGGTAACACACCAAACATAAATATATATTAAGCAACACTGGTATGTAAAAATATCACATTATTATCTTAAAATGTATTTTAAGAAAAGTTAAACAATTTTGAGAAGTTAAAATGAAATTTTCTATGCCCAAAAAATGAACGGCATATGACATTTTAGTTTGTACAGGTGTACTTCATAACTTTGCTTTTGGAGGGTACACTACCTGCTTGTCTCCATGGAGGTGCTACTGTATGAATGTTCCACAGTGTAGATTTAAGCTTCTCCCTGGATACAAACAGGTTGCTCCACCAGGCCAAGTTACCTGTTAGATCTTTGGAGAGGCAAGCTTAAATACTTAAATTCCATACTGTTGAACATTTCAGACAAAGCAATAATATATCCATGGAGACCAACAGAAAAGTTTGCAGTGCACCTTTTAACTTTTAATTATACAAAAACGGTTCAATCCTGTTATACCTGGATAGAGCTGGGTACCGAAAATAGATTTCAAGTAGGAACGACTGAAGGTTTGGTAAGTACTTGTACAGAAAATCGTTCAGCTGAAGAAGCAGCTTGGATGAGCTGCGAAAAGCAGTAGACCAAATAAACTTTGCCATGGATTCTGCCTGGGCGACTGAGGGATTGTATACACATTACCGGTATTACACATCAAAATAAAAATATTCCTACTGCAAATATGATGCAATCTACTAAAATAATTTAAAATAATATACCAAATCTCCCCATTCAAAACCTGCTCTATGTTCTAATGCAGTCTTTGGCTCACAATGAACTGCTTGATTCCTGACAGTAATGTAGTACCCAAATATGTACCCAATTCACTTGTGTACTTCTTTGTCTTGGTTTCTGCCTTCTCTATGGATAATTCAAAGGGGCTGCAACCATTTTTTCTTGTGTAATAAAATATGTCTTTCCTCAGTACAGATAGATTGTAAAAGCAGCTCATAGGGTCAGAATGAGACTGCTGCATGTTGTCTGCATCGAATTATAAAGCTGTTAGCATGCTAGTTGTTGAAAGCATTACCACGACGGCAAAACTCAGCTCTGGAATGAACTAATTTAGTTTTTTAATGTTTTTTTAAGGCAGTAAAAAGCAGGTACAGCCCCTTTAACTTAAACAATATCAACAGGGCGCGGCATTTTACCATGAAAATATCGATAATATATTTCAAGTTATGAAAATGAAATAAAAATAACAAAGTGACAACGTAGAGCAGGCAAAACTAAATATTATACTTTTAAAACAAGGACACCTTCAGACCTTTTCAGTTTAAAGTGGAACTAAACACTAAATCTTTTTTGTTAATATACTGTATATGGTGTTTGAATAGCCGCGACCCGGCCCCGGATAAGCGGAAGAAAATGGATGGATGGTGTTTGAATAGCATCATCTATTGTTCTTAATTCATTTGGGGGGCAATTTTTAGTGTAAACAATGTCATTTACAGCCTTGTTTTGATCTTTGTGTTCAAAACAAGGCTGTGCTGTCCTGGTTACAGCAAAGTGTTTCTGATAACAAATACCTAGCCGCAGGGGTGGGGTTTGTTAGACTAATCACACTGCTCCTTATACCTCTGGACCATAGCCTGTTAACTGACATAACAAACACGCTAGCTGCATTCCAGACAGGAAGTGAGCATGGGCACATGGCCAGCACCATCAACTCTGGGTTTATTCACTTTATATTAAAAACTGTTGCACCTCTGATCATATTACCCCACTATACATGATTCTGGTGTTTTTATTTCGCTATTTTGTCCGTAAATCAAGACATGATAGTTATGATAGTTTTCTCTTTCTTTCCCAGAGGTTGCGCACGCTAGCATTCGCAACAGGTTAGATTGACAGTACCATACCAGCAGTGCAGTTGGGAAGGGGCATTACCTACAACAGCCTCGCTACTGATTAAGATAAGATAAGATAATCCTTTATTTGTCCCACAATGGGGAAATTACAGTGTCACAACGTAAGTTTCAGAAACAGTAGGAAAAAATGAGCATGCATCAGAATGAAGATAAATAATAATAATCAGTATGTACAATCAACTAAAAAACACAACACTGTAAGGTTAAAAGGCACAGGAACACTGCACAATAAATGTCTTTGATTCTGAGCAGTGAACAAACAGCAGTTAAAGTGACTCCAGTATAGTAATATATATCAGTACAAGAAAATGACTCAGATGATTGTGTACAGTGCAGTGATGGACAGTGGTGGTTAAATAAATAAGTAGCAGGTAAAGTGACACTAAATAATATTGCACATTGTTATTATTACTATGGAGATGACACACGGTTGCTATGGAGATGAACATGACTAGCATTGATCATTGTACAGTCTGACAGCAGCAGGAAGGAAAGACCTGCGAAATCTCTCTTTAACACAGCAAGGGTGAATCAGTCTGTCACTGATGCTGCTCTCCAGAGCCGACAGAGCGTCCTGCAGGGGGTGACACTCATGGTCCAGCATAGACATGAGTTTAGCCAGGACCCTCTTGTCCCCCACCTGCTGCACTGAGTCCAGAGGACAGCCCAGGACTGAGCTGGACTTCCTGATGACCTTGTCCAGTTTCTTCTTCTCCCTCTCTGTGATGCTGCTGCTCCAGCAGACCACACCGTACAGGATGGCTGATGCCACCACAGAGTCATAGAAGGTCCTCAGGAGTGGCTCTCTCACTCCAAAGGACCGCAGTCTCCTCAGGAGATAGAGCCGACTCTGGCCCTTCCTGTACAGTGCATCTGTGTTATGACTCCAGTCCAGTTTATTGTTCAGATGCACACCCAGGTACTTGTAAGAGTCCACTCTCTCAATGTCCCTTCCCTGGATGTTCACTGGTGGGGGGGAAGTAGGGTGGCGTCTGCGGAAGTCCACCACCATCTCCTTGTGGTGGTTCTGCTGACACCAGTCCACAAAGTCCTGCGTTAGTCCTCTGTACTCCGCGTCATCATCTGTGATGAGACCAATGATGGCGGAGTCATCGGAGAACTTCTGCAGGACACAGCTGTCTGTGTTATATCTGAAGTCTGCAGTGTAGAGGGTGAAGAGGAAGGGCGCAAGGACCGTGCCCTGGGGCGCCCCCACACTGCAGGTCATGAGGTCAGACACACAGTCCCGGGCTCTCACAAACTGGGGCCGGTTTGTGAGGTAGTCCAGGATCCACTCAGCCAGGTCACAGTCCACTCCTGCCCACTCCAGCTTGTCCCTCAGGAGCAGCGGCTGGATGGTGTTGAAAGCACTGGAGAAGTCGAAGAACAAGATTCTCACAGTGCTGCCGGGCCTCTCCAAGTGGGACAGCGAGCGGTGCATCAGAGAGATGATGGCGTCCTCTACTCCGATGCCGGGCCGATACGCGAACTGCAGCGGGTCCATCGCCGAGCTCACCGTGGAGCCGAGCTGACCCCAGGGTCTTCATCAGATGAGACATGAGAGCCACTGGCCTGAAGCTGTTGAGGTCTTTGGCGTGCGGTGACTTGGGCACAGGTACCACACAGGAGGTCTTCCAGAGCTGTGGCACCACCTTCAGCTTCAGGCTCAGGTTGAAGACATGCTCCATAACTCCACACAGCTCATCTGCACAGGACTTAAGGAGCTTGAGGCTGATCCCGTCTGGTCCAGCAGCTTTTCTACTCCTTATCCGGCTCAGTTCTCTCCTAACCTGAGCTGTTGTGAAGGACAAAGAACAAAGGCATTTTCTGGGGGTCTGGCTGAGTTCTTAATGTGGATTCAGGGGCTGGGGGACTGAGGCAGTGGTGTGAAGAGGTGACAGTCTGGGCCTTTGTGCAGGGGACAAGGTGAGCCCATGCAGCGGTGCGGGGGGAGGGGTGGGTGATTGATCAAACCTCAGGAAGTGTGAATTCAGATCGTTCACCCACTGTTGGTCTCCCTCTGTCTGGACGGGCGGAGGTTTGAAGCCAGAGACACTCTTCAGACTCCTCCACACCTCCCTGACATTCTGCTGCTGCAGCTACTGTTCCGTCTTCCTCCTGAAGTTGGCCCTAGCCTGTCTGATTTTCCTCCTCAGCTTCTTCTGTACAGTCTTCAGCTCCTCTTTGTTCCCGGACCTGAAAGCTCTCTTCTTCTCCTTCAGCAGAGCTTTAATGTCCGAGTTAATCCACGGCTTGTTGTTTGGAAAACACCGCACCGTCCGAGAGGGTACGGTGTTTTCAAAACAGAAGTTGATATAATCCGTAATACAGTCCATGATACCGTTGATGTCCTCCCCATGAGGCTGGCAGAGCTGATGCAGGAGAGCAGAGTGTCACAAGCATTCTTCATGTTAGCACTGGGAAGAATATACACAGCCAGAGTGATGACATGTGAAAACTCCCGGGGCAAGTAAAAGGGCCTCATGCCAACAGCAAACAGTTCAATGTCTTTGTTACACATCTGCTCCTTCACTGTACAGTGTCCAGGTTTACACCATTTCTCGTTCAGAAACAGCGCTAGTCCTCCTCCCTTCTTCTTCTCGCTCTCCTCCGTCCTGTCTGTGCGCAGCAGGTGAAAGTTGTCCACAGTGACGGTAGAGTCCGGGATTTGCGGTATTAGCCATGTCTCTGTAAAAACAATGACGCTAGCGTCCCTGTACTCCCACTGAAATCTAATGAGCACCGCGAGCTTGTCCGTCTTGTTGGCGAGGGAGCGCACGTTCCCCGTGACGACCGGGGGAAGGATTCTTGTCCCGGAGTTTATGTCCCGCGCGGCGTCCACGGTGTGTCGTACATAGGATCTCGTCAGGGATAACATGCCTGTCTCGGGGGAACACAACAGCGCAGCGCCATCAGCTGATCCTTTGTGTAGACAAGCGGAGGACGGGGTCCCTTACACATCTTAAGTCGAGACAGGTAAATAATCCACCAAAAGTGCGGAAAAAATGCAGCGTTGAGCGCAGCCCAAGCTTGATGAACAGTATTGACAAAAATATTTACAAAAGTGGGGCGGTTTAAGGGCAAAAAGTTAGAAAAGTTACAAAAAAGTGCGGGAGCGCTGTGACGGGCAGCTAGCTCGCGCCAGCGCCAGAAGTAACGTATGGTACTATTGGCCCTCTGGTTGCCGTGATACTCATGGTCTGAATTCCAATTATAACCTGACAACCTCAATGAGCTTCATTTGGCAGGAGCTGAGCGCTATGGGTGACGTCACAGTCCCTTAGTCCACATCTATATACAGACTCCAGAACTCGTCGATCCTGCCCTTTCACTCTCCGCTTTAGTCCTCCAGACCCCACCCCTCCTCCCCATCCACTCTCCCCTTTAGACCTCCAGACCCCGCCCCTCCTCCCCTTTCACTCTCCCCTTTAGTTCCCCAGACCCCCCCACTCTCCCCTTTAGTCCTCCAGACCCCCCCCCCACTCTCCCCTTTAGACCTCCAGACCCCGCCCCTCCTCCCCTTTTACTCTCCCCTTTAGTTCCCCAGACCCCCCCCACTCTCCCCTTTAGCCCTCCAGACCCCGCCCCTCCTCCCCTTTCACAGGTCCTCCAGGTACTGCCCAGCTGAGCAGCTCTTTTGAAATGTGATTGTGAGTGGAATTTATGTGTTTAGTTCCACTTTATATTAAACATTTGGACCATTTTATACTTAGATACATCATTTTTTATAGTCTAGTTTCCTTCATTCACAAAACACATGCTCCACCAAATAGTCCATCAATTTTTTTTTTCCTCTCTCTCTCTCTGCCTTTCCTCAGGCCGATTATCCTTCTTCTCGTCCGGCTCTGAAAACCTGCACCGCGTGGAGAGGGTCACCTGGGGCACCCGCTACGCCATCACGGTCTCCTTCACCTGTGACCCCGCCCACTCCATCGCCGACCCCTCACTGCCAGCACCGTGAGACACCCATGGGCGACACACTGGCCAGCGGCACCATGCACCAGCCCTGGAACAGATGGAGACACAGGCACAAAACAGTCAGGACGTTATTAAGAGGAACAGACCCTCTTTTTTTGCAGAGGGATTTTTTTTATTCCCATTTTCCATTGATATTCACTTTTTATAATTCTGAGTCATAAACTATTATGTGGCACAGTATTCATATTCAGATGTGTTTCAGCTGTATGTTGATAAGAAATTCCATAAATATTGAACCTGATCATTAGGGCTGTGCCAAAAATCGCAAGATTGACAGAGCGCGATCTCGATGATAAGACATGCACATTTTAATCAACAGCTCTACAGCCAATCGTGCGGCAGAAAGAGCGCGTGGAGCTAACGAGGACTTAACGCCACAGCTCTTCTCTGTTTCCTCAGGAGTCTTCTGTCCTGCTCACCCTCCCTTTCTGGTCCAGCTCCTCACCTTTTCTCAGCTTTCTCTCTGATCATTATAATCGATTACATGCTGCCACTCCGACATACCGCCACTCCGACATTAACGTTTAACTGGAGTGGAGGCATTTCCATTTTTTTATCAAACGTCCCTATATCCGACTTTTTTTGTCCTTGGTCGGAGTGGTGGCACTTAAGCATTTTTTCAACATTCCGCCAAACAAGGTAATTATTAAAAATATGTGGGCCTATTAGAATGAGGTATATGTATGGAGTACGAAAGCATTCAGAAATATTTGTGACCATAGGATAGAAATCGATCGAGATGCCACTTTTGCACCGTATACGGACTGAACCAGGACCCAGGACTGATCTTGGACTTGAGAGAGCGAGAACCCTGAGCCCGAGGAGCAGGGTGTCCTCAAAGTGTGATCGGGTGACGGCTGCGCTTAGCCCCGTGGGCGCGGAGCTTTGCGCCGGTCCTTTTGCCTGTGGTCACCTGACAGTCTACACGGGCGCACCTCCAGCCCAGGCCCGTCCCGACACTCAGGCCTGGGTCAGTTCTGGTTTAGTCCTGGTTTAGACCTGGTTTAGTCCTGGTTTAGTCCTGGTTTCGTTCTGGTTTAGTCCTGCTCAGGCAAAAAAGGTTATGCTCCAAACTATGAGTAGGTTGTTCGAATGGCGGCATCAAAATGTGTCAGAATGGGGGCATGTCGGAATGAAGGTATGTCGGGGTGGGGGTCTGTCGGACTGGCAGTATGTTGGAATAATGATTGTACTCCTTATAATGTAAGTTACAGAAAGTTAACGACTATTTTCTCACTGTTTATGATTCCTCATTTAGCGCACGGACATTGCACATGTTTCTGTTATTTTTAGCGCGCGTGCACGTGTTTCTGTCGCTCACGGTAACGCACGTACGCTTTTAGGTTTAGGTTTTAGGTTTAATACAACGCATTCCAAACTTTAAATGTAAATTTCTCCAGCATTATTGGTCCTATCAACAGGAATTTTTTTTAAAAAGCTAGTGATCCTGACACACTGCTCTCAGTGTTTTCAATAAGATGGAAGAATATGGAATCGAAAATCGAGATCCATCAATATGGGAAAAATAAATCATAATTCTCTTTTTTCCCATATCGCCCAGCCCTATTGATCATGTATATTAGTGACTCATCCATTGTTCTAATACATTTAATGGTCTTATATTATGCAGAATTACCTCTTGCTAGCTTAAAGCCATGTTATAATGTTGTTGCCTCCTCAAAAACAGACCTGGAGTTTTGTTGTGTTTTGTTTCATTCACACGTTGCACCTGCACCCTGTCTTACTTGCGAAATGTAAGATTTATTAGGTCTTTTTTTTCTCATATGTTCTGGGGCTGCTCCCTCTCCTCCAATGCACCAGTTTTAAGAAACTGATGTGCTCATTCTTTTACATCATCCACATGTTTGAGAAATCCTGAATTATTAGTCTGTCTACATCTCCAAAGCCCAAAATGCTCCACCTTGTGATGTAATGAAGCGGTAGTTTTCAGTAAACAGTTACCTTTAACCTTGGTTCAATAGAAATGAGAAATTCCTGGGGTGAAATTATCCAAATGATTCTAATGAAGGTGAAAATAGTATTTTCTGTTTGAGAGAAGAACTGGGTGTGTTTTTGATGAGGAAACAACATAACACAGATCAGGAAATGTAAGGTAATATGGGTTCTTTAATATTCATTCCACAAAATCTACAGAAAAATATTAACATTTACAGGACCCCGTGTTAACTACAGGAATCTGAAACCATGAGAAACAAAGAATCAGGATTTTTTTTTCGTATTGTCACATATAATCACTAGAGGCTATCCATGTTACTGCTGTTTGATAATGCGCCAGCTTTAGCCTGACAGAAGAAGACCAGAGAGGACAGGTGAGGGGAGGGTGAAAAAAAAAAATCACATTTTACATTTACAGACTGTAGCTTTAAAGCAGCACTATGCAAATGTTTCAAATGTGTCAAAAATACTTTTCAGAGCTGGAGTGTGTTGATGTTATTGATTTGCCTGGAATGTTCACCAGTATGTCATTAGTTTTACATAATATTTTTGTCCCCTATAAACTAGAAGTCGATGCGTTTTTGTTTTTTTGTGTTTTTTTTTATAACTGACGCCGATTGTTAAGAATCCAGAGCAACCAATACAGATGGATACAGATAATTTTGCCCAAATATCCACAAGCCTGTTTTACTGCAAAGTGGATAAGAGAGCTGTACAGCCACATTTTGTGCAGTGTCCTCTTTGTGGTCAAGTGTTCAAATAAAGATTTATGCATACGCAGTACTTTAGGCAACTGTTTGACCCCAACAAGACATCGACCTGTGCTACAGATTCAAGCCTGACAGTCCAAAGCGCAAATATCAGCCCTCTATCTATACTATACACACCCATTATGAAATAAAAAACGTGGACTGTATATTGGTGGGTTTCAGATGACATCACAGCATTCTATAGGCCAATATTATTTAACACAGATGGGGGACAGCTAAAATGAATACTCTTTAACTGCAGATTTTTGTTGTAATACAGTAATCCCTCGTTTATCGCGGGATTAGGTTCCAGAAATAACCCGCAATAAGAGAAATCCACGAAGTTGGACAACTAAATGCCTCACCACACACATTATACACTTTTCTCAGACTGGAATTAACATTTTCTCACATTTCTCTCTCGTTTAAACACTCAAACTTTCATAGCTTTTCAACAAAGTGTATTAATAGTGAAGCGTGGGGGGAGACACGGCTCCGCCGGGAGCCCCGCCGGACGCACGAAGGGAGCGGAGACATGAGTCACTGAATCCGCAGGGAGCATTGCGCTCATCCAACGGCACTGCCACGTCCCGGGACGCGACGCGCACCAACCCCTTGGAGAAGTGCGCGACACGTGCACCCCTCATCGTGGTCAAAACTGTGACAGAGCAGCACGACCGGCGCGAGGCTGCGCGTACACCGGGGCTGCAAGCACAAGATCGAACCGCGGCGCCCGGACCACGTCCTCTCAGCCCGAGCCACAAACCAGCCGCACGAAACCAGCAAAGAGCGGCACGTGGTGGTTTAATCCTGGTTTAGACCTGGTGTAGATATAAGATATGCCTTTATTAGTCCCACAGTGGGGAAATTCCAGTGTTGCAACGCACAGATCAAGAACAGCACGAAAAAGTAACATGCAATATAATAAATAAATAAATAATGGCCTAGGATAATTTTAAAACTATACCTAAAAATAGACTCTGGATTATAGGTGAATATTTGTAAGTGCAGATACGTTGAATGACATGTTAACATTGTTCGTTGTACAGTCTGACAGCAGCAGGAAGGAAAGACCTGCGAAACCTCTCCCTCACACAGCGAGGGTGAATCAGTCTGTCACTGATGCTGCTCTCCAGAGCAGACAGAGCGTCCTGCAGGGGGTGAGACTCATGGTCCAGCATAGACATGAGTTTAGCCAGGACCCTCTTGTCCCCCACCTTCTGCACTGAGTCCAGAGGACAGCCCAGGACAGAGCTGGACTTCTTGATGACCTTGTCCAGCCTCTTCTTCTCCCTCTCTGTGATGCTGCTGCTCCAGCAGACCACACCGTACAGGATGGCTGATGCCACCACAGAGTCATAGAAGGTCTTCAGGAGTGGCCCTCTCACTCCAAAGGACCGTAGTCTCCTCAGGAGATAGAGCCGACTCTGGCCCTTCCTGTACAGTGCGTCTGTGTTATGAGTCCAGTCCAGCTTATTGTTCAGATGAACACCCAGGTACTTGTAAGAGTCCACTCTCTCAATGTCCCTTCCCTGGATGTTCACTGAGGGGGCAGTAGAGTGGCGTCTGCGGAAGTCCACCACCATCTCCTTGGTCTTCCCTGCATTGATGATGAGGTGGTTCCGCTGACTCCAGTCCACAAAGTCCTGTATTAGTCCTCTGTACTCCCCATCATCGTCATCCTTGATGAGACCAATGATGGCAGAGTCATCAGAGAACTTCTGCAGGACACAGCTGTCCGTGTTGTGTCTGAAGTCTGCAGTGTAGAGGGTGAAAAGAAAGGGCGCGAGGACAGTGCCCTGGGGCACTGTCCCAGGTTTAGTCCAGGTTTAGTCCAGATCTAGACCTGGTCCAGTCCAGGTTTAGACCTGGTTTAGTTCTGGTCTAGACCTGGTTTAGTCCACGTTTAGTCCTGGTCTAGTCCTGGTCTAGTCCTGGTCCCCCCGCGTCCCCCATCTATCAATCGGCAAAGGTCTACGGTCTCTTAGCCAATCAGGACGCAGAACACAATGTTACACTATAAAAAAATGTTACATTATAAAAAATAGGGGAAAAAAATAGAAAAAAAAAATCTGCTAACACAGAACTGCGATAGAGCGAGGGACCACTGTAAAGCATAGTTTTGAGTCTAGTCATTAATATAAATGATCAGGTTTAATTGCAAAGTACAATGTAATCAGTTGGAAAAACTGTCACTGGCCCATCTGGAAACATGACATTCTGAAATCTGACTAACCCACTCTACATGATCCTAGGGTTTTTATTTTGCTATTTACAGTGTTGGGGAGTAACGGATTACATGTAACGGCGTTACGGTAAAAGGATACAAAATAAAAGTAACTGTAATCCGTTACAGTACAAGAAAAAAACGATGTAATCAGATTACAGGTACATTCATTGAGAATGGGGATTACTTAACAGGATTACAATTTGTGCTGCTGCGTGGTGTTCCGCCATTTCTGCGAGCGGTGTCGGCTGGTTCCTACTGCCTGCCGCGCTCCCGTGTTTCCCCTCCGCACCGTAGTGTCGTAAACTCCTCTCGGTAGAGCTCCCGTATCCTCACCGTGCTGTAGCGTGGTGTTCCGCCATTTCTGCGAGCGGTGTCGGCTGGTCCCTCCTGCCTGCCGCGCTCCCGTGTTTCCCCTCCGCACCGTAGTGTCGTAAACTCCTCTCGGTAGAGCTCCCGTATCCTCACCGTGCAGTCTACAGCTCTTAAGGTAAGCACTGCTACCCTCCACCACTGATAAGATGTAACTTGGCCCAATGCCACCCAGTCGGAAACCAAACGCTTCAGGCCAGTTCTGATTGGTTGGAGGGAGGCCCAGAACTAAGGCAGTCAAAAGTTAGTAAATTTGTGCATTTAGGGCAAACTGCTCATCGTTTCTGCGGTATGGTTTTGGCTTTTCGTCGGCATCCATTACGTAATGACGACAGTCGAGTCGTAGGCCGTTTCCCAATTCACCGACGGCACGCTTGTTAGCGTCCTTGGAACGGGATATGCGACATATCCGGCGCGACAAGGGCCGTTCCATTCGTTTTTTTCCCCCTGCACCGTCAAGACGAGCTCTGAACGGCGCCGTCGTTTCCATGGAAATCGGGGCGTGGACCAAGCGTGCAAACATGCACGCTCCGCACACTTAAAAGCCCCAGCATGCACAGCGCGGGACTACAAAGACCGACTCGCCAGCGACATCCACAAGTGAGAGTTGCGACGTCACTATAAAATATACGTACTGGTTCTCCTCACCTACAACTATGCTACATGAAACTCTTCATAAACTACACTAAACATGTGTGACGGTAGCCGTAACGGCATAGATCACGGCACCTGTATTACCGTTCACACGCTTTTTCCCTTACACTTCTATATTTCCTTTGCTGTTGTAATGCTGGATATTCTACAGTGTCGCCATGTCCAGCGTTTACTCTAAGCTGCGCACTGTTCGCACATTCTCAGCGCACAAGAAAACTTGTGCAGCGCCCTGTAAATCAGGGACGAAAGAGCTTTTTATTCAGCCGCGGGGCATTTTTTTTTATATCTGCAAAGTGCGAGCCGCGCGGGGGGTGCATTTCGGATGTGGAGTTAGTGTGTTTGCTCAGAAACATTAAAAATTAGGGGGAACATTGGCCATGTCCCAATTCCAAGTATTACTAGTCGCAATAGTATAATATTTTTGTCTTTAGGGAACAAGGAGCAGACCACCCAGCTCATTGAGCTGAGGCGGGACCTGTTCAATTTCGCAGGCGGCCATGTGAGAAACGTAGTGCACTAAGGACAGAGCGAGTGTGCGCCGTCTCGACGACAGACCGACGGCATCTGAGTCTAAAATGTGATCTAGTGGTAAAGTCTTTGCCTGATATCAAGAGACCCGTGTCCAATCCAATGTGTGAAACCTGACAGCATTGCTGGTCTAAAACAGTGATTGTGTAATTTTACAAGCAAGGGTGTCATTGTAAATGTATGAAGTACCGTAATGCAGTTAGCTGGCAGTCAGTGGCTAGAACACTTGACATTGGGAAACTGTGTGAAACCTAAACATGCGCCATAGGTAAAATCCTCCAGCTTAGGGCCTGACCAAAGCATAAATAACAAAACAAATCATGGGGATGGTCCCCGGGTCAAATATAGAAACAACTTCTCCTGTGCGAGATCAATAAAGGTCAATCTTCTAATCCTTGACCACTGTAAGGCGCTTTGTGCTACAATTTTGTATGAAAAGCGCCTTATAAATGTTTGATTGATTGTTTGATTGATTGAAAATCTTACAAGTCTGGTGCAGGCATCTCTTCTTGTGGACCTCCTGTGATTGCCTGTCAGCAATTCCCTCCCAGTTTAGTACTCTTTTAAGGTTCACACTGTCAGTTCTCACAAATAAAATGTTGAACATGGGTTTAATGCTCATTTAAACTTAAGTAATCCAAAAGTAATCCAAAAGTAATCAGTTACATTACTTTGTAAAAGTAATCCAAAAAGTTACAGTACAATTACATTTTAATCAAGGTAACTTGTAACTGTAACGGATTACATTTATAAAGTAACTTACCCAACACTGGCTATTTAGTCCATTGTAAATCAATATATGAACTTTAATTGCAGACAAACCAGGCTCATTTTTCCCTAGTGTTAGCAACCAGTTTGATTGACAGCATTGCTAAGCGCCAGCTCCCTGCCAAAAGGGGCGTTAAATATAATAGACTCACTCCGGTTACTATGATATTCATGCTCGGAATTCCAAATATGAAAATCTGCTCCAAATTCGCCCCTATAGCAGTCAGCCTCGATAAGCTTCATTTGCCTCTCAAACTTCAGTAGCCGGACATCCACTCATACCTGATCAATACAACTGGCTCCACCTCTGGGAGAACCTGAACTCTGCTGAAATCCTCCAAGACACTGACATGATACAAGACAGGATGGGCGCCAAGTGACGGGGTGCAAGAGCGAGACAGAAAGGTGGAAGAGGTGATGCACGGAGCAAGATGCTACATGGTTTGATTTTGTTTTGAACAGTTATTTTGTGCTTCATGCACACACCCTCCTCATGGAAAACACAAAGAAATGCATATGATGAAGTTAAAATTAAAGGCAATCGATCTGGCTGTCGAAGAAGGAAATAGAGCAGCTGCAGGTGAGCTTGGCATCAATGAATAAATGGTGAGACGTTGCAATGGCAGCGTGACGAACTACCTCAATGCAAAAAGACGACAAAAGCTTTCAGAGGCAATAAAAGCAGATAGCCTGAACTTAGAAACGTTCTTGAAGATGTGGACACCTGCGGCTTATAGACAGGTGCAGCCTATATATGCACACATTTATTTTCTTTTAAAATTTGGTTGATGCGGCTTGTATTCAGGGGCGGTCAATAGTCTGGAGATTATGGTAGTCAAAAATTGTGACAGTCCTGTTTTAGTCCTGGTTTAGACTTGATGTGTTTAGGCTTAGTTTAGTCCTGGTTTCAACTCAGATTAGATCAAATTGGTCAAAAATGGGGAAACCTGGGACATTTCTTCAATAAAACTGGGACAAATCACTGGTTATGTATAAATCTGGGGACACAGGGCTCAAAACTGGGACTGTCCCAGGTGAATATGGGCGTCTAGTCAGATATATTGTATATGCAGCTCTTGAGGTCAGTTAATCTAATCATAAAGCATGTTATAGTCCCGTATATGGTAAGTCGGGAATAACTTCAGATCACATTTTAAGAACTCTTGTGCAGTTACTTTAAATGCCCTATATTACACAAAATTTACTTTGTGTAACACACACAGACCTTTCTGTGTGTGTTCTGTGTGGAGTTTGCATGCATGGTCTGGGTTCGATCCCCGGGTCACCCGAGCCTTTCTGTGTGGAGTTTGCATGTTCTCCCTGTGTCTGGGTGGGTTTCCTCCGGGCACTCCGGTTTCCCCCACCAACCCATAGGTACCTCCAGCTTTGGTCCTGACCAAGCCGAAGCAAGAAGATCATGGAGATGGTCCCCGGGCGCAGTAATGTGCTGCTCACTGCTCCTGATAACAGGATGGGTTAAATGCAGAACTGGAATTTCCCCACTGTGGGACTAATAAAGGCATAGCTTTCTTTTCTTTCTTTCTTTCTAAATCATGTTAGAATATTGTTGCCTCAGCAAAAACATACCTGGAGTTGTGTTTTGGTCCATTCACACATATAGAAACAGTATTATCATTCATTCATCTTCCGCTTTTTCCTCCTGTGGACCGACCACCCACGGGAGGATTCATGGGGGCTGGTGCATTATGTTCTGGGCAGCTGCCCTCACGGCCCAGACAATGAAAAAACAAAACATTATAATAGAGATCATAATTGTTGGAAACTGGCTGCATTAAACCTGAGCAACACTTTACGGTCTATTTTTTATTTTCCTTCATTATTGATGTAGTCTTAACTGTCCCAGCAGGGATAATTGTCCTCATCTTTTAACAACACTGCAATCATAAGCATCTGACACAGTGGGCGATCAGAAAACACCACCCAGAGACTTTCGATTTGAGCTGCAGGAGTATTTCGCTGGAGTTTTATGTTAATCTACATGTGTACATAGATGAGAGAAACTAGAGGATATGTGCCCAGACAGAGGTCCAATAGTGGTTTTGAGATGTGCCAAAATCCAGGAGTGAAACTTACAAATACTGAAGTTACTGTTATGAGCCCAGCAACCTGACTGTTGGCATCACTACTTCCTGTCCAGTTGTATTTCTATGTTATTTTTGCTAAAGCTATGTGAAAATGTATAAATATTTATAGATCAGGCAGTGGAGAGGGAGTGGATGTGGGTGGATGTCATTGATACAAATGTTAAAAAGTACACAAATCAAAAGAATACTTTAGCAGAGGAGATGTTAATGCTAATACAGTGGTACCTCACCTTACGAAATTAATTCATTCCAGAAGTGGTTTCGTAACGTGAATTTTTCATAAGTTGAGTAGCTATTTCAATGGAAAAGGCCTGATTCGTTCCAAGGCCCCGTTCCAAGTTTTTTTTATAGTGGAACATTTTTTTAATAGTGTAACATTGTGTTCTGCGTCCTGATTGGCTAAGAGACTGTAGACCCAGGACTAAACGTGGACTAAACCAGGACTGACCAGGTCTAGACCTGGACTAGACCAGGTGGATTAAACCACCGCGTGCGGGTCTATTTCCTGGTTTCGTGCTAGCTCTGCCGGTGTACCTCACGAGTCACGGCTGAGGCGAGCAGCGAGGAGGGGAGGGGATGTGCCTGCCGTCGGGACCGCACGCAGTCTGAGCGCATGAACGAACGCAGGCAAGAGCCGCGGTGGTTTAGACCTGGTTTAGACCTGGTTTAGACCTGGTTTAGGGGTCTAGAGGAGGCACGGTTTGAGCACGGGTCTCGTGCTCGCATCCCCGCGCCGGATCATGCTGCGCTATCACACACGTGTCCGCGCGCAGTCTTCTCTCCCCTCCCCCTTCCCCCCACACTTCACTATTAATACATTTTGTTGAAAATCTATGAAAGTTTGAGTGTTTAAACGAGAGACAAATGTGAGAAAAGTTTAAATCCAGTCTGAGAAAAGCGTATAATGTGTGTGGCTGAGCGCGCATCTGAGCGCGCATTATTTGAATTTTTGAGATTTCGCATTTTCGTAACTTGAATTTTCTTTCGTATCTAGAGACTTTACGTGAAGGCGTTTCGTAACTTGGAATTTTCGTTTGTTGGGTCTTTCGTAAGGTGAGGTACCACTGTATTGAGGCATAATAGATATTAAAACAATGCCAAAAACCTGAAGTATTGTACATATAAAAGTAATTGGGTAGTCTTTATTTTAATAATTAATGTGAATTTTAATCAGTTGTTTATGTGGAGTTAAAATGATTAACTTAGATGTTAATCATTTTGATGTCCAGGAGCTGGACCACGCCAGCCAACCGCAGCTCATCTTGACCACGCCTTCAGTTACCCAGAAGCTGACAACACCGTCCATGCCAGCTCTCTCGACCCCCTCCCACCCCGTGGCTCTCGTCCATCCTTCAGCTCGGAGAATACATCTTTAAAGAGGGGGGGGTTCTGAATCAGCTGGGTTGGAGACGGAGCCCCCACCCTGAGTCTTCCCCCAGCCATCGCATCTACCCACCGTCAATAAATATCGTATTTCATCGTTGTGGCATGGCCTTGCTAGTGAATTTATTTTTTACAATTTTTATAAAGTGACTGTTAGCTTTGAGACACGAGTGAGGTACTGAGAACTGTTGTCCCAATTGTTGTAATCCATGACTACATCCGAAAATGAGCAAAATTTCCTCCTTCCGTCTCCTTTTCGCTGACTACGTCATGAGGTCGAAGGAGGAGGAAGGAGCGGTGAGGAGAAGGAGCTATTGCTGCTTTTGGTTGATCCAGATCCTCCTAACCAGCAGCGGAAACAACAGTCAAAACTACAACTCACAGAAAAAGGACTACGACAAGCGCACCACCCTCCACTACTGTGCTGAATCTTATGAGAATGATTTAAACCTTTTAATCTTTACAGCCAATGTGTGTGTTGTTTTTTTTAATCACAACCGCAGTGAACATAAAGTGATTTGAGTGAGTAAAACTACTGCTGTTAAATAAAGAGCTGCGCGTATAATCTGCACACAACAGATTCCCATCCTCTGTCACAGAAAGAACACATACAGTATATTCCACTGAGTTGTGTCCTTTAGTCCAACAGAAGCTGACCATATCAGCGGCACAAGGAGCCAGCTGTTTTTTTCAGTGCTTATAGTTTATGCAAATGAGTCATGTGGTTTTAAGTTTCGTTTCTGTAAACTGTAAACAAATATGGGCAAAGCTAGACTAATAAAGGTTACTCAAACATGTGAAACAAAACACAACTGGGTATGTTTTTAATGAGGGGAAAAACATTCTAACATGGCTTAAAGCTCACATGAGTCAAATTTGTATAATATGGGACCTTTAAAGTCCAGATAAAACATGTAAATTGATTAATTTACTGCTTGAACTGTGTCACAATAAAAAGTAAACAGAGACCAACCCAAATTCAATTCAACCCAACCCAAAACTTGAATTTAACACACACACACAAAAGGATTTTTACAACATTTAATTCAACCTAAAAAAGAAATATCTCCAATTGAGAACCTTAGCAATACAAGCAATATTTCTTTTCTTCCAACATGAATGTTGCATTAAAGCAGACCTATTGTGCAAAATTGACTTTTCAGAGCTTTTAACCATGTTATAGTTGTATATATTTGGAGTGATTTGTGCATTTTTGAGCAATTTTTAATGATTTATTTTCAAGACGCCATATTGCCGATAAACCCACCTTTTCACTCCCCATCATACTCCCATTTTTCTGTACTTACGTTGTTTTCCAAATTTATTTTCTTAATCATCATCAGCGAGCAACAGATTTGTTTTCATTTGTACCAAAATTAGTACGCTACACTGCTGAATCCTGAGCATATCGCCGATTAAAAAAATTAAATTGGAGAAACAAAGTAAGTAGAGAGGAGTGGGTGTGTACTGGTGGAAGTGAGAACAGGAGTTGATCGACAGTAGAGCATCTTGAAAAGAAGTGATTAAAGATTGCTCAGATATCCAGAGGGTAAATGAGAGGGGGAAACAGCTATCACATTGTTAAAAGTCTCTGAAAAGTCGATTTTGCTGGATAGGTCTGCTTTAACCAATAACTCTATACAAATGTATTCATGATGGCGTAGCCCTAAACTGACTGTTTATCCTCTCTCACTATTATAATGTGCTATAGATTGTGTGCTATTATTACAGCAGACTCCCATGCTTCGCCTCATTGATCCTGTGCTATCATCACGTTCAGAAGACCGGCCGCCTCTGTAATTTTCCACACAGCTGCTCCCAACAAATCAAGCGCACCTTTCTCATTTCACTTTTATAGATCCGCTCTGCATTATGTAGAGTATATCCTAAGTTAACAGACTGCGAGCTAATGTGTCTAGGTTTCTTTCATGGTTCTGGGATTTTAGAAGCAAAATTATTTTGTTTTATTTATTTATTTATTTTTTATATAACTGATCTATTTTACCCATCCATCGCTTTGGCAACTTAAAATAATAATAAATACCATGGGAGAAAACAAACAAACAAATGTTATCTAATTAAACAACATGCCACGTCATGTTACTGTAAGCACACCTTTGTAATGAACAGTCTGGTGATAATGAACCCATAGAGGATTTCTACCTATGATGCAACAATCACGGGAAAATTCAAACTGCATTTCCTGAGGTTCAGACACATCTCACTTTTTACAGAGGAAATGAATGAAGCTAAATACAACTCCAAGTGTGTTTTAGATGAAGGAACAATTTTGTTTTTTTTTACAGATTCAATTACCAATTTCCTCTTCCCATAGAGCAGGGGTCTCCAACCTGCAATATCTGTGAGCTGTAATTACCACTTACTGAGAGATAGTTCCAGGCATGTGTCTCTTTGGAACTAACACCAATACAGTGTAAATAAGATGTTTAACACTCATACGCGTTACATTTACAGGAGCTACGCAACACTAGGACTGGTGCAGAGTACAGGCAAAGAGCACAGTTATCATGTCATAGAATACACATGTCTGATCTCGCCTGGTCGCAGAAGCTAAGCAGGGTCGGGCCTGGTCGGCACTTGGATGGGAGACCTCCGAGAATACCAGGTGACAATGGAGCAGCAATGAGTCTAATGCAAACTGGTGTTGTGTCCTTAGGTAACTTTGCTGAGATAGACCCAACCTACCCTAGAATAGTGTCTTACCACTGCAGGATATATAGTGAAAGAATAATGCACGGATTTGTGAAGTGACTTTAAGCATCTGTAAAAGCTCAGTATAAAACGAATGCATTATTATTATTATTATTATTATTTAAGATGTTTGTGAGCTGTAGCAACTCACTGAATCATAGAAAAACTGTTTTCTTATTTTGCTTTTACTACACTTTAGAATGTGTATAAAAATATGAGTTACAGTCTGAAACAGTGGGCTTTGTATTTTTATAGTTACACATACATTAATAGTGAAGTCATTTTAAGTGCAAGCCCTTAAAGTGGGGCCGTATTATTGTTGTATATAGCTGTAGGATTGTCAAAAGTACAAAAAATTAGATACTAATTGATACTACAGCTAGTATTGAAACTAGACACTCATTTGAAGTATCTATACCAAAAAGTCACATTCACAGGACAAAAATGAAGCTTTCCTGAATGATCTTGAGCTGCATCAGGACAAATATAAGAGCACATAGATTAGTATACGCCCATGGACCACTATGGAACCTACAGGACCACTGAGGGATTACACAGACATAAGGCCACATGGGAATATAAAAGAAAATACTATGATTTAATGTTGAAAATGACATTCAATTGTTAAAATGAAGAGTGTTTATTATCATCGTGATATCAGAATTGGTAGTGAGTATCAGGCCTATTCCTTAGTATCAAAATCGACTTTGAAATTTTTTTTGTGACACAAATACAGTATATCACTTAATGCACGACACTGCTGAAGGGGATGGCATACAGATTCACATAAAAAAAAACCTGAACTATCCCTATAAACCTGGCCTCCCAGGCTGGTTTAAAGGTAAACTCCGTAAGCTGCCTAAGCTGTTAGAAACGTAGCAGCTTTTTTCACTGCAGTGCAACTGCCACCGCCATGCTGACCACTAAACAAAAACTGTTAAATCTTCCAGTGCACAAACATCATGGATGTCGTAACTCGATGGAACAGTTCAATTGACATGATGAAGTGATACTTGGAACAACAACAAGCTGTAGCTGCAGCCCTGCTGAGTGATGGACTAAGACACAAAGCACGTGATATAGACACTTGAGACACAACATTGACATTGCAAATGCTGAAGACATTGTAAAGCTTCTCACACCAATTAAAAAAGCCACCACTGTGTGAAGAATCCCAGCCTACAATATCCACTTGATGCTCAAGACTCAACCACCATTGCCTAGATGAAGACAGCAATATTAAAAGACTTGGCATACAGATACCAAGGAGAGGAGGAGAAGTTCCTGTGGGAGAGCAGTGCCTTGAATCCCCGGTTTCGGACCTTGCAACATCTGACCAGCAGTGTTAGAGAGGATGTTTACGCCAGATTAAAGTCAAAAGCATCTCTAATGCTGCACCAGGTATTTTTCTGAATGTAGTTTTTCCTATATTTAAAAGTTGTTTTATTTTCAGAACCATGATGCAGAAGAAGTGTCATCACCACCTAGCCCAAGTCCTAGGGAGCACTCCCCTCCATTAAAGAAACATGCTCTTGAGTACCTCCTTGGGGGTTCTTATAGCCACAGTGAGACACAAGTCAAAGTGGGGGTTGAAGCAGAACTGGTCTTGTATTGTAAAAAGCCCACTATAAAAACTATCTGCTTGTCCTCTGAAGTGGTGGAGAAGCAATGGAGAGCAATACCCACTGCTGTCATCTTTAGCCAAGATATATCTTTGTATACCAGCTACCTCAGTACCAAGTGGAAGGTAATTTCCACAGCAGGGGACTTTGTAACTGCTCAGAGATCTGCCCTTCTCCCCTCAAATGTTGACACATGTTTATCTTCCTTAAAAAAATCTAAAACTGAATTAATAAGTTTAGACTAAGCTTGTTAATTGCAGCTTACCAATACTTTCTATTTTTTCGTGTTTGGTGGGGCCTAGGTATTTGTATATATTTAATACTAATGATTAGGCAGGTTTATTGTGCCTGGGTATTTTTATTTACTGAATAGGCTATTTTATAATGCATTTTATTTATTCCTAGGATTGCCTGGGTTGCCTTTCTTTATAAATATATTTGGGTCATTCCAGAATTGGAGGACATTTTACGTCCCACCCATCAAATATTAAATAATCCACATACAAAATACTAAAACATACAGTTTCTGAGTGAATTTACTTGTCCTGAGACCAAATCTAAAAAAAACTAAGAGAAAAGAATGCTTGAAAATACTTTTATAATACCAAATAAGTCTGGAGTACCCCTCAAAATGCCATTTTCCTCTTGTCCCACCCCTCTAATGGCCAAATTGAATCTCAAATAAAAGTTAAAATTGAATTGAAATTTCTTGTTTTTTTTATAATTTGTTTCATTGCCATCTCTTGTAACTGTGGGAACATTTGTTTTAATAGACATAATATTTCAAATAATAATTATTATTCATGGAACATGTGTCCCACAACATGCACGCAACCCTGTTACCAGAACATTTTTAGTCTGGTAGAAGAAGAAGAAAGCAGTAAACCACATGATCCCCTGGACTTGATATCATCAAACAGTTTTCCAAAAGAATGGGCAGAGCAAAGGTTTATCTTCTTTTCTATTTTTCATATTTTTATAAAACAGTTAACCTTGATTGAATGTCTCACTCTACCTCATGCAACCCTGTTATGCAAATGATCAGAAAAAGACTTTTTTTTTCCTTTACGTATTTGCATAAATAAATTTTTCCTCCTGATTAGTAATAACAGCTAAACAGCTTCTATTCCTGAGATAAAGCGAACATTAGCACGATTTTGCAACCCTGTTACCTGCAACCCTGTTACTGTGATTAGAGTAAATAAATAAATAAATAAACCAAATAAATCATATAATAAAAAATTTACCATTGACCGTAAGCTGAGCTAATCAAGCATTTGGTAGTTTATTACCTATTATTGATGAATATGTAGCAGAAAATCTGAAAAGTGAAGGTTTATTTTTCAAGAATTTTAAAAGCCAAAATGTCCTCCAATTCTGGAATGACCCATGTAGTCATTTGAATTTTGCACTTCATCTTCAAAGGCTTTTCAAGCTCTTCAAAATGTCATCAATATGAATATGACTGATTCCCCTATGATATGATTTTATAACGTCAGTCTTGTTATTATGTATAATATCATAATATCATGAGCCTCCCCACCATATCGTGAGCTCTCTCATGATATTGCAATAAATATCATTCTGTGAGGTTCATACCGTGATGATATTGTAACATGAGACTTAGATATACCCCTACTATTTAGGCGTCGCAATCTGTCAACAGCATTCCCCCAATTATGAAACCACAAGCACATAGCAATGCCTTGGCCCTGTCTTAACCTGACCCAGGAGGACCTAGATTAGAAGAGTAGCTTTCAGTGCATGTTCTACATTGATTGGAGTAACTAGACACCCCTGAGGAGACCCCCCGAACAGGTCCTACATGGTCTGGGAATTGAACCTGCAAACATTAAACACTATGCCACTGTGCCATCCTAAAGAGATAATCTGCAGTTGTTTGTGTGGTTATTAACACTGCAGTATTGGAATTAGAAATGAATGAAGAGGAGGACTGGGAACTGATACTTCGGGAGGGATGTAAAGCTACAAACGGCCCAATACTAAGAGAGTTTGACTGGAAAACTGAAATGAGATTTTTTTTAGAATTACTTTTATTAAATCTAAGTTTGATGTGAGCTCGGATAAATGGTCTGGTGGACGATCATTCCCATACCTTTTCAACTGGCACGTTGGTATAGCCGTAAGATTCGGGTCGCTCTAGCATTTCTGTGTGGAGTTTGCATGTTCTCCCCGTGTCTGGGTGGGTTTCCTCCGGGCACTCAGGTTTCCCCCATCAACCCAAAACATGCACCATAGGTAAAATCCTCCAGCTGAGGTCCTGACCAAACCGAAGCAAGAAGATCATGGAGATGGTCCCCGGGCGCAGTAATGTGCTGCTCACTGCTCCTAATAACAGGATGGGTTAAATGCAGAGAACAATTTCTCCTGTGTGAGATCAATAAAGTCACTTCTTCTTAATGGAAAGCTGTTGAAGTTGAAACAGAAAATTGTTCAAATTGTATCAAAAATGTATTAGAGCTGTCCTTTGTGTAATTAGGACTTTTTTCCCAAAACACATAAAATCAAATTGTAATTTTCACTTGTAAAATAAAAGACATATATCATGTGGAGCAAATGACTGCAAGTTACAAATGAAGACAGATTTATTCATGGATAAATCATCTTCAGTCCAGGCCTCTGTTTGAAATGGATGACTGATTTATCTTTTATATATATATAACATATATTTTGTGAGAGACATGTATGTAATATGGGCATTATTTTGAATAGTAAATTAGGAGATTTTATATGAAAATATAATATATATCTACACTGTTGTTTTCCTTGTATTTTTACTGCTATTTCATAATTATATGTGGCTTGCATCAAATATTCTTAATCAAAACACATATAAAAAACATCCATTATTGTTCATCTAAACCACTACCATTGGATTTTGTATAGGCCTAAAGATCACCAGAATGTCAGTGTACAGAAAAGCTCCCAGTATTTGTAATAGGACCCTGCAGACCTTCATGAATCTATGTATGAGTGACATTTGTACACACAATTCTCCCCGAAAACAGCAAAAGTAAATGCCACTAGTTCATGTCAAACACCATCCATGAATACAACACAAACAGTGACGAAGTGTCTGCATACTGTATGTCACTAATGCTTATCTTCACAATACTGATACTTTGATACCTCAGTTACCATGGTAAGACCATAGATTCAGAAACTACCAAGCTACTTCTTCAGTTCTGAAGAAGCTTGGATGAGATGCGAAACGTATTTGACCAAATAAACTTTGTCCAGTTTACAAACTGAATTTCTCATTTTGCCTTCCCTAGAAATGCCCTTTTTCTTCAATTGGTCCAGTGCAATAGGTCACTTTATTTTTATTTATGGGTAATTTAAGATCTCTGGTTGTCCACAGTTTGTTATACACACTTTTGGAGACATTATATACTTTTGGAGACACGACTTGATAAGGCTTTAGATCCTAGATGAAAACTCAACAAAATAAAGTGTTTTTACAGCTAAATTATATCATAACAAAGCTCAGATAAAGTCTAACTTGAGTCACAGAGATTCAGACAGAGCAGTGCCTCCAGTTAGCTTGATTACTTGAAAAGTATCAATATGACAAGTAAAAAAAAAACTATTTTAATGTTAATTTTTTATTGTACTGTAATGGGAATTGTTTTGTTTAATTGATTTCTGTTGTTTACATCTCTTGCTAGCCTTTTCATAGCTGGAAAAAAAAAATGTGTTAGTTCCTGATGAGGTCTTGTTGCTGATTATATATATTTTACTCAAATTTCAAATAATTAAAGGCTCTCTGCCCATTTTTTCTCATGTATTTGAGCAAACGTCTAGTCCCAGTACAGTTATATTGTATAAACAGCTCTTGAGGTCAACATGAGTCCACTGTGTGCTGTCTGCATCATTAGAAAGCATTTGAATGTCCAGGTAATCAGGAAATGCACTGTTGGCATACTAGCTGTTATTACGGTAATGGCAAACTCTGCTCTGCACTTACAAACTCACTGAGGTGAATAATTAGGGTGTTCAGAATGCATACCACTGCAAATACTTTCAAATAAACTAGTTCTGTTTTTCAGTTTGTTTGTTTTTTAAATCAGGTACCATGCCTTTAATTGTCATCATATTATACTATAAAATTGTATTGCAGTCTCTAAATGACACGTCAGTACCAGTATTGGTTAATTTTGGACGGATATGCAGACTTACTTGAAAGCACATTGTGTAGCTTTTTTGGTGGAAGGTCCATCAAATGCTTTTCTTCATGGATGCGTTATTGATTTGTCTGTAATGTTTCACACATCTTCACAGCGACCAAACCAGACCAAGTTACAGGTCAGCTCTGTGGAGAGGCGACCCTGTTCATAGTCAGAATACCTGTTTTTCTAGGTATTTTTGAGCTATAAAACCACCTATAAACAGTACTCGAGTTGAGGGGGGATGGGGGGGGGGCATCCCCCCTGTGGTAAAAAATAGTCAAAATCATCCCTCTTCTAAAACGGGCATCCCTTCTTCCATCCCTTATGGCATTTTATCAATCAGGCATGAAAATCTCTAAACTTTTGGCGAATTTCGCCGTTTCTAAGTCAAAATGGCCAGTGCGCTCCAGCTTCCAATCATGTTAGCATAATTACGCACCGATACGCGCTCCCGCCAATCATAACGATTGCCGCTGTTGTGTTTGCGCCTGTTCGCCGATCAGCTGTGAGCCTGATATTTACGCGGCATTTGGAAGAGAAGAAGAATCCTTAACATGATACGTCAATGCTACGTAAGAAGGAACTCTCGCCTCGGGACACGGGATACGTTCGGGATTATGTCCTTTTCTCCGGAGCTCCGGATTATTAAAGACAACACGGCAAACTGTTAGAATGGATCTGACCGCATTCTTATGGGTGAGTCATAGTCTGGTTAACACCTGACCATATCACAAGTGAGATATGGGTCTGGAAACTCGCTTCGAAAAATCCCGTAGCGGAGGTGTGGTTAGCGATTGCCAACGGCCGTTTATTGGGCGTTATGAATGTCTATCATTGAGCGTATACGTAAGTCCATAGCCAATCATGTCAGTTGTCAGTTCAAACTACAAGCTTCCGTTTGTCATGTAGTACGCGTCACCGTCTTGCCACACCTCCCCCGCTCTCTGATTGGGGCCCTAAATCTGGGACTCTCGCTTGGACGAGTTTCCAGGCCGCCTTCCAGTTCGAAACGAACGGAAGCGGCCTGGGAATTCCCAGGCTAGGTGAGTCATATTATCAGATTATTTCTGCATCTATTTCGGCACTAAACCAGGACTAAACCAAGACTAAACCAGGTTTAAACCAGGACTAAACCAAGACTAAA
Source organism: Paratrypauchen microcephalus (assembly GCA_036785185.1). Lineage (NCBI taxonomy): Eukaryota > Metazoa > Chordata > Actinopteri > Gobiiformes > Gobiidae > Paratrypauchen > Paratrypauchen microcephalus. Next base: position 2,083,019 of record JAVJIX010000075.1, read on the forward strand.
CCAGGTCTAAACCAGGACTAAACCAGGTCCAAACCAGGACTAAGCCAAGACTAAACCAGATCTAAACCGGGTCTAAACCAGGACTAAACCAGGACTAAACCAAAACTAAACCAGGTCCAAACCAAGACTAAACCAGGACTAAAACAGGTCTAAACCAGGTCTAAACCAGGTCTAAACCAGGACTAAGCCAGGACTAAACCGGGACTAAACCAGGACTAAACCAAGACTAAACCAGGACTAAGGTGTGTACGTGTGTGATAACATATATCCTGTGTATTATTGAATTATTGAATGATTATATGGACTTTTTGTTATAAAAGCATTTCCATTTTAACAAAGTACCTTCTAATTCTGCCCTGCCCTGAAACACCACAGTGATGTCAGTGATGGGGGAGGGCTTATCTTAATCCCCCCCCCCCCCCCCTGCTGTTTAAGCTGTTTAATGTCAAGCAGGTGACAGACTCTCCACCAAAAAGTTACACAGTGCACCTAAAAAATTTTAAATTTACCAATGTATCTTCATCTCTCTACCTGGCCATCCTGCCCTTGTCCAATCCAAATTGTTCGAGGTATGTAGGTTATGGTTGGGTAAAGAAAACGACGTGTCCTGCAGATGTATGGCTTTCAGATTGGAAGTGCTGGAGGAAGCATGAGCATGTAAAACGATTGAAACTAGAATGTTTTTATCGTGAGCCAGAGAAACAGCTTATGGCCCAGATGTGCAGGAAACAGTTCTCCATGCTATTTTGTAACAAAACTGAAAGAAAATGTGTTCAGGTGTGGAAAAAAAAAAAACTATCTATCTCCAGGCATTGATTCTTATCTTATTCTTATCTAGGTGCACTATGTAAATTTTTGGCTGGGGGTCTGTCACCTGCTTGTTTCTATGGATATGTCATTGCTCTGCCTGGAATGTTCCACAGTGTGACATTAAACAGCTCTACCTTACATTTATTCCATTACAAGTGGTTTTATAGCTCAAAACTACCCAGAAAAACAGGAATTCTGACTATGAGCAGGATCGCCTCTCCACAGATCTGACCTCTAACTTGATCTGGTTTGGTTTTCGTGAAGATAGAAAGGTTTAATGCCTTACTATGAAACATTCCAGACATCTCCATGGACAAAAGCTTACACATATTTTATTAAAACATAATTATATATAAAGATAATAAATAAACATTATTAATCCGGTATTGCTCTTGTGAGCTTTTACCCATGTTAGAATGTTGTTACCTCCTCAAAAACATAACTGAAGTTGTGTTTTGTTTCATTTACTAATGCAAGAGTAATGCTTTATTATTAGTCTACATCCCCAAAGCTCAAAATGCTCTGCTCCACCTTGTGATGTCATGTAGGGGTAGTTTTAAAGTTAACAGCTACTTTTTTACTTTTTGTTCAGTAGAGAGATGCCATTTTCGAAATGATTACAGTGGTACCTCACCTTACGAAAGACCCTACATACGAAAAATCCAAGTTACGAAATGCCTTCACGTTACATTTTTGTCTCTAGATACGAAAGAAAATTCAAGTTACGAAACGCAAAATCTCAAAAATTCGAATAATGCGCGCTCAGATGCACGCCCCGCTGTTATCCCCGCTCAAAAAGCACCTTTCTCGGCCTCTTAGCTCTAGCGCCGAACACGCAAGATTTTCAACAAAATGTATTAAATAGTGAAGCGTGGGGGGAGACAGGACTCCGGAAGCAGCGCGGAGACATGAACGCACCGCGCGAGGAGCACGGCACCGCGGGAGGAGCACGGCACCGCGCGAGGAGCACGGCACGCGCGAGGAGCACGGCACCGCGGGAGGAGCACGGCACCGCGCGAGGAGCACGGCACGCGCGAGGAGCACGGCACCGCGGGAGGAGCACGGCACCGCCCGAGGAGCACGGCACCGCACGAGGAGCACGGCACCGCGCGAGGAGCACCCCTAGTCCTGGTCTGCACGACCGGCACCGGGGCTGCGAGCACGAGATAGAACCGCGGCGCCCGGACCGCGTCCTCTGGAGCCCGAGCCACAAACCAGCCGCACGAAATCAGCAAAGAGCAGCACGTGGTAGTTTAATCCTGGTTTAGTCCAGGTCTAGACCTGGTCCAGTCCTGGTTTAGTCCAGGTCCAGTCCAGGTTTAGACCTGGTCTAGACCTGGTTTAGTTCTGGTCTAGACCTGGTTTAGTCCACGTTTAGTCCTGGTCTAGTCTCTTAGCCAATCAGGACGCAGAACCAATGTTACACTATAAAAAAAAGTTACACTATAAAAAAAAAACACCTTGGAACGAATCAGGCCTTTTCCATTGAAATAGCTACTCAACTTACGAAAAATTCACGTTACCACTCCTGGAACAAATTAATTTCGTAAGGCAAGTTACCACATATGAATGAACTATAAATGAATTATTTTAATGAATCAAACAAAAAGCATCCCCAGGTTTGACACAACACTTAAACAGATCAGAAAATTGCATAATACTGTATAGGCCCTTTAAAGATTTTATTAAATATCTTGCCTTTTTTTCCCCCTGTAGTTTGACAATTTTGTTGAAATGTATAATTTTACTTCATAGTTGAACTAGCAGTGTCTAAATTGCACAATAGTTATAATTAGGTACTTAAAAACAGATTATAACACTTTTATTTAGTTAAAGGGATAGTTTGGGTTTTTTGATGTGAATCTGTATGACATCCTCTTCAGCAGTGTCGTGCTTTAACACTGACTTACCCCTGACAGTGTCCTCAGAGCTGAATTCTGCCCCGGTTCTGGCGCTGACGAAAGTAGGTCTGGCAAGTTAGCGGGGACAGTTAATAAAGCTTGTTTTTCTTCTCAAAACAATATTTGTCCAAAAAGTGATATATTTGCGTCACAAAACAGTTGCACATGAAAAAGTCAGAAGTCTAAATCGCTTGGTGCTATTTTCTCTCGAGTCGTATCACTGCGCGCCGGTTATTATTATTAGCCGGTTCACTTGTAAACATCGCCACTTACAAGTGAACAGGCTAATAATAATAATAATAATAGGCGCGCAGTGATAGGATATATCGTTACTGTTCCTAGTACTGCACTTTTCTGTACTGAGATGTCTGATGTTTTTCCTGGGATCTGTTGTAGCCACTCCTCCAGTTTGGGGGTTACAGCCCTGAGTGCTCCGATCACCACGGGCACCACTGATGCCTTCACCTTCCAGGCCTTCTCCAGCTCTTCCTTGAGCCCCTGGTACTTCTCTAGTTTCTCGTGTTCCTTTTTCCTGATGTTACCATCGCTTGGTATTGCAATGTCCACCACCACAGCTCTGTTCTGTTGCTTATCCACCACCACTATGTCTGGTTGGTTCGCCATCACCATTCTGTCAGTCTGTATCTGGAAGTCCCACAGGATCTTGGCTTGGTCATTCTCTGCAACCTTCGGAGGTGTTTCCCACCTTGACCTTGGGGTCTCCAGCCCGTACTCTGCACAGATGTTTCTGTACACTATGCCCGCCACTTGGTTGTGTCGCTCCATGTATGCTTTCCCTGCCAGCATCTTACACCCTGCAGTTATGTGCTGGACTGTCTCAGGAGCCTCTTTGCACAGCCTACACCTTGGCTCTTGTCTGGTGTGTTAGATCTGGGCCTCTATTGCTCGGGTGCTCAAGGCCTGCTCCTGTGCAGCCAGGATGAGGGCCTCTGTGCTGTCCTTCAGACCAGCCCACTCCAGCCATTGGTAGGATTTCTTGATATCAGCCACTTCAGTTATGTTTCGGTGGTATGCCCCATGTAGGGGTTTGTCCTGCCATGATGGTCCCTCCAGCACCTCTTCCTCTGCACTCCACTGTCTGAGGCATTCCTTGAGCACATCATCTGTCGGGGCCTTGTCCTTGATGTACTTATGGGTTTTGGATGTTTCATCCTGGACAGTGGTTCCCACACTCACTAGTCCTCGGCCTCCTTCCTTCCTTCGCTTTTTGGACAAATATTGTTTTGAGAAGAAAAACAAGCTTTATTAACTGTCCCTGCTAACTTGCCAGAACTACTTTCGTCAGCTTCAGAACCGGGGCAGAACTCGGCTCAGAGGACACTGTCAGGGGTAAGTCAGTGTTAATGTACGACACTGCTGAAGGGGATGCCATACAGATTCACATCAAAAAACCCGAACTATCCCTTTAAATAAAGGTTTAGTGAGAGGTTTAAACTCTCACCCATGTTTAACACACAAACCCTGCATATTTAGGCTTTAGAGTTCTTCTCTCAAACAGAAAACACTCTGTTGCAGCTAAAACCGTCACTCATTACAAGAAATACAATTGTACATACAGTATATTGACAACAGCAAATACTGAATATGAAAAAAACAGACGTTGGATATCAGTATAGTATAGTAAGAAATATCCAAACAGGAGCTTTAATACATGAGATAGGTGTCATTGTGTCAAATGACTGCAATCTAAGACACATTGTTCCTTATCCCTCTTCTGTATACTCCTCTGTATACTTTTATTACATATGTTTCCTCGTGTGTGATCCAGTGCTTGATCCTGATGCACACAGCCTCTCTCTTTGTTCTCCTGTTGCTCGCTCCCATGTGCATGCTATTAACTATTCCTGTCATTTCTCAACCCACAACAAAACCTTTACAGAACATATGCTGGAGAAGATTACCCTGTAACACCACTCTCTCATAGTGGAGTATTCTTGTAGTATACCATTGAGCGATATTACACAATGATAATAAAATATAATAAAAGCCCTCTTAACTTTTATGTGTGTAGAATCCCTCAGTCATCCAGGTAGAATCCATGGCAAAAGGAGAAATTCAATTTGTCAACTGTACATAAATTTATTTGGTCGAATACGTTTCGCAGCTCATCCAAGCTGCTTCTTCAGTTCTGGCTAGAGTGCTGGTGGACACTGCCTTATACAGTATGTGCCTGAAGGAAGGAGCTAACTACAATGAAATTACTTTGAAACTACCACACCTACTTATTTTCAGTTTGTTAGTTAGGTGGGCCTATAGGAGAAATTCAATTTGTCAACTGAAAAAAGAATACATTTCGCAGCTCATCCAAGCTATTTTTTCATTTCTTAGGTGGGCCAATTAAATATGCAGTGGGAGTGGAGTGTGGGGGCTTGTTAGCAGAACCATTCAGGGCCATAATGGGTGTTTTCACATGTCTGGACCTGACCTGCTGCCCTATTATTTTCTTTGTTTGTTTTGATTTAGCTTTGAAGATAGAGTTATAAATGGGAGACAAATGATGTCTGAGGCCTCCATTTCTGTTCAAGGAATGATTCTTTTTCTTGACTAAAATAGCCTCTGAATTGAGTTGTACACATGATCAATCTGGAATGGCTCTCACTGAACGTCTTGGGTTCTTTATGAAGACAATAGAGTATGAGCTGTCAAAAATTCAAACACAGCCAAGACAGAGAGCGGCTGGTATCCAAGTGACTAAGGGTGCTTGTGAAAAAGATTGAAATTCATTGAGAAAAAGAAAAATATCAGGCACTCGCTTAGTTACAAAATATTTAAAAGCCTTTACTGTAAGCGGGAGCCTTCTTCAGGGTGCCGTGTGATCACACCCAGAAGAAGTGTTTTTAATGCTTACAATAAAGGCTTTTAAATATTTTGTAACTAAGAGAGTAGGAGCTGTATTTATCTTGTGGACATGTTTTTGCTGCTAGCTGCGAGCCAGTTTCAGAAATGTGCCAAATTGAACGGAAAAAGGAAAGTCATGACGAATTTGAATCTGATTTAACTGTTATGTCCAGCTGAGAGAAAAGCATAGCCATCTTTCCTATCCACAAATCCACAAAACGTTCCCCTCTGCATGTTTTTCACTAACTAAATTGTCTGTATTTTTACTCAAATAGGCTCAGGTGCATGTTTGTTTTGAACAGCGTGTTGGCTGTTCGTGCTGTAATAAAGGACTTTAATTTCTCATCAGGGCTGGACTGGGACAAAAAAACGGTCCTGGCATTTTTGGCTTAGACCGGCCTCTCATAATTAACGGAGCAAAACAAACTAATTTATGTTTGTGTTCCCCGAAGCAAGACGTATTGTTACGTCTTGGCCGAGGGGAAACCAGGGCTCAACATTTAAAGCAAAATTCCCAGCTCCCAAAAACCATCAGCAAACTCACAGTAACTACACATTCAATGGTTTATTTAAAATCCATCTTGCACGCAAGGTCAAAAGCACATTGGTTGGCCAAAAAGTGAGGGATTTTCATGCCTGTCTATCACCTAAAAGTCCCGGTATTATCCTAACATTACTACTTGCTTAGCTGCTGTGCCTGTGCGACACTTCCCTGGTCACTATGTCCCTCGGCTGCTCCTCTCCCTGTCCACCTTCAACCTGCAGAGGATGTGGAGGCTCCAGCAGCCCCTCCAGAGAATATGTCTGTTATTTTAAAACATTTTGCAGCATCTATAGCAAAGATTTTTTAATCTTTTAGCTCGCAACTTCTCCACACCCCCTTTCTGCCACTTCTTCATGTTTCCACGCTTAACACTATAGCCGTTTCCCAATTCAGTGAGTGCACGGTTTGGAGTGTGGTCTCAGCCCGCAGTCGAGGCGGTGCATACTCGCTCAGCCCTGAGGGCAGTTCGTGGATCGCATGGCCATCTGCGAAATGGAACAGGTCCCACCTCAGCTCAATGAGCCGGGTGGTCTGCTCCTTGTTCCCTAAAGTCAAAAATATTATTCTATTGCGACTAGTAATACTTGGAATTGGGACATGGTTATACTGTAGAATATCCAGCATTATAACAGCAAAGGAAATATGGAAGTGTAAGGGAAAAAGCATGTGAACGGTAATACAGGTGCCGTGAACTATGCCGTTACGGCTATGCATGTTTAGTGTAGTTTATGAAGAGTTTCATGTAGCATAGTTGTAGGTGAGGTGAACCAGTACACACATTTTATAGTAAAGTCGCAATTGTCACATGGTGACTGGTGAGTCCATCTTTGTAGTCATATATCCTGCCGCGCTGTGCATGCTGGGGCTTTTGTGTGTGCGAAGCGTGCATGTTTGCACGCTTGGTCCACGCCCCGATTTCCATGGAAACGACTGCGCTGTTTGGACCGCATCTTAACTGTGCATGGGACAAAAACAAAATGGAACAGCAGTTGTCACGCCAGATATGACGCACATCCCCCTCCAAGCACGCTCCGAACCGTGCACTTGCTGAATTGGGAAACGGCTTATGAAACTGGCGGGGATCAGTGCAGACAAAGGAGTGGGACCGCTCTTGTAAGCTACTGTATGCTGATTGGCAGCGCTCTCAAGTCTCACGCTTTGAGAGTGTGATACACGCGATTTGACGTGTTCACACGCTCACACGCCACACATGGTATTTCTCACGCTGAAATTTTGTTGAGCAATTCAAAACTGTAGCCACTTCTGTGCCCAGAAAATCGGTTAGTTAATGCAGGCATCACGCGTTTTCAGCGAAAAAAAGTCTCTTGTCACCCCAAAACTTGAGAGCCCTGCTGATTGGTTTAGTCCACTGTCTATATTGAAGATGGACCAATGGGCCGCCTCTTCTAAATTGTGGGCCGGTCTCTAAGTAAAAAATAATAATAATAAAAAATAAATAAACAACAACATCGGCCCCTAGGACTGTCGGCCTCCCTGGGAACATGCCCGATTAGCAGTCCAGGCCTGTTTCTCATACTCCAGAGTGTCTCAGATCTCTGCTTGACTGCTGTACACATACTGTTTTGGTAAAATTGGCAAGCCAATGGTATAGTGTTTTTAAAATACCTTTTGGCAGTGCACCTGTAAATTTCTATCATGACTCACTGACTCACTGGGTTCCATGAAGGTAGAAAGGTTTAATGCCTTACTGTGAAACATTCCAGACAAAGCAGTAACATCTCCATGGAGAAAAGCATTTGACAAACCCTCCACCAGAAACCTTACACAATGCATATTTAAACTATTATAATTTTGGGCTGTTGTCATGTTATCAGAAACACATGAACTTCATTTCCATTCTGAACTTATGAACATTCTAATGACCATTTTAAAGGGTCTGACTTCTTTATTGGAGGGTTTGCTTTTTGTAATACCTTTTGGCAGTGCACCTGTAAATTACTATCATGACTCACTGATGCGTTCGCTTCTCCAGTTTTTTCAAAAACTGACTTGAGACTCAACACCAGAATGTAGAACTATTTATAATTTTGCACTTTATTCTTACATGTCTGTTTTAAATAAATTAGTATTATTAGCACTTAAAGGTGTCACAATATCAGATTTGAGTGATTAACTGAACAGCCTACTTGACGTCCATGCATTTCCCCCAGAGCTGATAAACCTCCGTCAAACTGTCCCTCTTAAAGGTCCCATGGCATGAAATGTTCACTTTCTGAGGTTTTTGAACGTTAATGTGAGCTCCCCTACCCTGTTTAGGCCCCCCCCATGGTTAAAAGTTGCGAAATGTCTAAACTGAGCATTTGCGATCCTTTTCTGCGTTAGAAAAAATCAGAGCTCAAACGGGCGATTTTGAACAAGGAAACTTATTGACGTCAGCTCGAAAAAAGAAATGCAAATGCAGTTCCACCCCCGTCTGTCTCTACTCAGCGTCTCTGTAAATCACGCCCAGAGAGTTTGGACTGTGGAGGAGCTACGCAATGCGAAATACGTTTTTTTATTTGCCTGGAGGAACTTGCGAGTGTTTCTAGGCTCGGAAGTCCTTTATCTGAGCCTGTGGATATCTGAAACAGCAGTGGTTTAATTTTATTTTCTGTGGAAATGTGTTTATTTTTCAATGGAATGCTTCTCATCTCTCCCTCCGTGCAAAAACACGGAAGTGGGTCAGAGCGCACAGGGCACAGCTGAAAAGGAAAGAGTGGAGAGTTTGGCCACGCCCCCACCCGCTACTATAGGCCATCTCTGTCCTCCTCATTTGCATTCAAGCAACAACGCCCATAATGGACTGTTCCAGAGTGACATTTATGACTCTTTCTCATCTTATCTCTCTTTCTCATGCACTGAGTGTTGATTTTGAAGAAGGATTCATTTACAGTATTAGGGAACCATTAAGGAGCCATATAAAAGCATCAAGAAGTACCATGTCATGGGATCTTTAAGCTCCATGGAGACGCAGCCACCAGAGCAATGGGCTATTGATTGAACAGTGCTTTCTCAACTACTTGACTTAAATATAAGAAACTTGGACCTACTACTCACACAACACACGCCATTTTAACACATGCAATCACAATAATGAATGGAGGCTAAGGCTACAGGCTAGGGACAATGATTGATTGTGTAATCATGGCTGTGTTGATGTGGTTTGAGTGACTTTCAGTATGGACTTGTTTGCTAAATAATTTTGATTAGTATTAAGCTACCCATATGGAAAAGAAATACATACAGTACATTTTACATAATTTAAATATGCTTTATCAGAATCTCATATGCAGCTTACATGACAGTTAAATCAGATGTAAAACCCTTAGTAAATGCATATAATATGAAACTTACATGATTTTCTAACTTATAAGGACTATAGATAACACTAAATATTCATACAATATCCTTAGAAAATAAATGTCAGAGTTTGCCAAGCATTAATTTACACTGAAATGTTATAGGAAACACACCAACAAATAAGATATTATAAAACATCATAATCTTACATAGTTACATGAAAGCACATGACCTGAGATGACCAAGAACAGGTTTGTGGTAGGCCTGTTGTTTTTTCTTAAAGCCTATACTTTTAAATCAGTTTGGTGAAGATCACATTCCCTGGACCAATGGAGAATTAGGGTGGAATTAGGTGAAGAGTTCCCATTAATATCCAATAATTTGATTTGTGTGTCTGGTTAACAAAGGGTTAAACTCGTTTCACAGTGTATAATTTTGTGCCAATATGTTTTTGACCACTTGAAATGATGATCCAGCAAGAGCAAAGGACAGTTTAAGCATTTACAGTGTAATTATAGCAAACTAACCTACCAAAAGGACAAATGGTGTTAAGCAGCTAGTTAACATTGATCTATCTTGTTCTTTTTTCAACATTTCATGACTAATATGGATAAATGCTATTTCTAAAGATTTACCAGTAATAGGTACTGTGCAATGTTACCCATCAAGCAAAATGACAACACGCTCATGTCTTGTGAAAAATACTTTAATTGTGAAAAAAAAACAGATTAACAGATCTTAAATTAGACATCAGATATCTTAGATATAAAAATATCCATATTTCTTTTTCCAGTTTACAGAGGTAAAATGTAAAACTAATGCAATATTACAACAATATTCATCATAGCATGATGTGAACATGTCCCTGCTTGGAACTGTGACCTTTTTGTTTTTTTTTGTTTTTTACCAAATATACATGCTGATACCTCAGGGTATGTATGAAGAATTAGAAGAAGAAGAATTAATATTTTGTTCACCTGTATTAGTTCATTATACTTGAAAATATTGATGACAACTGTTGCTCATAAATGACAGTTTAACAAAAGAAAAAATAATCACTTCCTTGGAAAAACTAAAGGGAATAAATTATATTCATAATGACTTTATTTATTTACAATAGTATCTGCCAAGTTGCCGATATACAATTGAGCTGGACTGTGGACAATGGATATGCATGCATGGTCAGACTATCTATGCAGCATTTAAGGCTTTATGAAAGCCACCTGGAGAGTGTACCATTGACATGTAGTTCAGTGGAGTTCTGATAAGAAGACTACCTCTGGCTAACTTCTGCACTGTGCAATTACCAAAGTTCCCAGTGGTATATAAATGCTCATCACCAGTGTCAAGTGGGAGACTCTAAAAATAGTCCCATCCTTAAGAACCACAACAGAGTTGTTTCTTTGCTTTGTTTTCTTGTAGGTAGAACCATGAACAACTTCTCCATTCACAACAATTCTCTTGTAGCACTTAACCACAGAATTTGTGGGAACCTCTCTCAGTGTGTGAAGGGCAGCTTGATTGCATAAAGAGACATTTGGAGGACCAAGCGCCATCACCTCTGTGAACTGTGCACATTTCTTTACATGTCTTTTGGTTCTCATTTCAGCACAGAAATATTTCACTTTTGTGGGTGCAACTGCAAGAAACTGCTTTTCCAAGCGTGGAAATGTGACATCACTCGTTTACATACCTGTTGTGATACAGCCTGACTACTTTTGACTTGTTTCAGGAGAAATCCATTGAAGTCTTCAAACATTAAAGCTGAGTGGGTCCATAAAGGACCAAAATTCACAACACTTTGGCTTAAATGCAGAAGTGAATGAACACTGAATGTCATGTTCTCTTCTCCGTACAGTGACTGCACACCTCCAACAAAATACACCAATGCGTCATGAGCATGATTTATCTGGTCTGTATTTAATTCAGCCCCAACAAAGTACTTACACCCTCTATCAGTAATGCCCAATGAGAGTGATACTTTTGTGGAAGAATGCTTTTCAGAAATGGCAAGTTACAGTACAACAGCCAGTGTTGCCATTCATGGGATTTGCGTTAGGTGAGTGATCTTGAAACTCGAGCAACAGTTCCTGGAGGTTTTATTGCTATAAGATCTATGATGTCCATGATTGCAATTTGTGAGCCAATGTACCATGATTCAGAGTAATTCTTAGAATCCATCCATACAGATGCCATTTGTCTACACACACCAAGCAACACAGTGCACAGAGTCAGGGACCATCCCACTGATCAGATCAAACTTCGGTAAGTTCACAAGAGCAGATGGACCCTTTACGCCCAATATAGTTCTCCCTTGCCAAAAGGAGAAATTCAATTTGTCAACTGGACAAAGATTATTTGGTCAAAGACATTTCGCAGCTCATCCAAGCTACTTCTTCCGTTCTCCCTTCTCCCACACACAGCACAATGGTTGCACCTTCATATGTCTCACTGACTGATCAACAGGATGCTTCCAGTTAAAGAAACAGGTCATTTCTGGGTTTTGGAACCCAAAACACAATGCACATATGAGTATATGCTTATCTCTGCTCTCAGGGGTTGTTTCATTGACACAACATAATATCGGCCAAATATTGAATTTTGATGATTTAAAGACTGGTACTCCATCATAATTAAATGTAAGCGACAGGAAATCATCTTCAGTTCTAGATTTCAGGGTTTGATAGACAGTACCATTACATATGTGACCCACCACGGCGAAAGCCGCCACAACTTGGGAGGAGTGAGCACGAGAAAATCGTGTTAGTTCAGATCATGAAGAAGCCACTCCATGTTTCAGATACGAGTATACATTTTGTCTTTGAAATTGGCTAGTTTATCAGAAAGAATAGGGACATTTGTAAATTATCATAATTACCATACTGGTGCTGCTGACCATTCACGTGACAATTAGCACTCTTTTGTTTTCTTTTTCCGCCAATCAGCTGTGAGCAGCTCGTGAATATTTACGATGCATTTCAAGAGGATAAGGACAGTGAAAATAGAGAAAATCCGTAACTTTGACTATAAATGCTTCATAAGAAGGAAGGAGAACTCTCTTGTCGGGGCACGTTCAGCCAGAATACGCCAGGATATGCAAATAACTGGACAACGAGGCAAACAGTTGTTACATCGGAGGTGACAGCATCTTACAGAAAGCCCCCGACAAAAAAGTGCAGGAACACATTTCTTTCTTATGGGGTGAGAAAAGTGCTTCTAAACTTTGACACTACATACTTTCAACACGGTCATCCTCAACACCTGGTGACCAAACTGAGTACAATAGGTATGCACACTTCATTATGTAACTAGATACTGGACTTTCTCACTAACAGACCACAGACAGTAAGAGTCGGTAAAAACTCCTCAGAGACCACCATCATTAACAACGGGGTGCCCCAGGGATGTGTGTTGTCTCCATTGCTGTTCACACTGATGACCCACGACTGCTGTGCCAGATTCACATCGAATCACATCATCAAATTCGCTGATGACACAACAGTGGTGGGCCTCATCAGTGACGACTGACTCGACATACAGAAAGGAAAATAAATAACTGCGGACTTCAGGAAAAAACACAGAACACACACCCCACTCACAATCAATGGCAGTGCCATGGAGTCTGTGAAAAGCATCAAGTCACATGGACCACAAACACCACCTCCCTAGTCAAAAAAGCACAGACACGCCTTCACTTCCTGTGCAGGATGAGGAGCAAACCTCCCCACTTCTGCACTCACCACCTTCTATAGGGGTGTTATTGAGAGCATCATCACCAGCAGCCTCTCTGTCTGGCACGGCAGCTGCTCAGCGGCGAACAGGAAGGCTCTGCAGTGGGTGGTGAGGACTACAGAAAAGATAATCAGATCAACCCTAACAGCCATTCAGGACTTATACACATCACGCTGCTCCAAGAGAGCCACCAATATCATCAAGGACACTGCCCACCCAGCCAGTGACGGACTGGGCAATCTGGCATTTGGGCACATGCCAGAAGGGCCGTGGCCCCGACAATGCCCACCAGGGCCCCGAAACCGCATTGCCTCGGCCCACCCGCTAGGTATTTGGATATGTGCCTCCATCGTCTTAAAAATTACGCCCTATTGCTGTAACTGAAAGGACCCGTTCGGTATTTATACCCCTTACAACTACATATATATTACAGTGACGGTGGCACTGTGATGATGTGTTAAAGGTATTACATTATTTTATTTTGCCGGGATATTTCTGATTCTGAAGAGTAGGTATATGAAGTAATGCCCATCTTGATAACCGTTTTTCATTGTTATGGATGAAGAACTAGAAACACAACACAATAAGTGTTTCCTCTAGTGACTTTGCCATGCCTAGATAGGTTGTGCATACTTTGCAGTAATGATAGCATTCTAATTCATCTACACCAGTAAATGACTTGTCCAAAAAGTACTTGCTTGCAGGAACTGCATTTGTTTCAGCTGAGAATAAGTTTAGAAGTTTAAGCAGGTCAGTCATCAATACACCTGCAGTGTTGTGCTTAAATGCAAAAGACAGAATGGAGATACAACTTTGTCCTTCTGTCAGTCCATGTGAGAAGAAGCCCCAACTCTCCTACAATCAGAGAAAAAGAAATAAAAAATTCTTAGAGTCTGTTTGGTTTTACTGTTAAACAATATATACTGTACATCTACTTAATAGATGGGCTACAAGGAGGCAGAAAAATGGTGGGAAGAATGAAGAGGTTGGAAAAAAAAACAATTTGTTTTGTGCAAAGTAATTTGTCTCCTGGCAATTTGATGCCACCAGTGTGTATTTGTGCAAGTTTCATTTTTTTCTCACCTGTGCTGGAGTGAATGATCTGCTTGCAAAATACTGTCGCTGTGTCCTTAGGCAAGACACTTTACCCACATTTGCCTAGTATGAAAGTGGCGTGTGCATGAGTGTTGGAGGTGGTCGGAGGGGCCGATGGCGCTGATTGGCAGCCTCGCTTCCGTCAGTCTGCCCCAGGGCAGCTGTGGCTACAGAAAGTAGCTTACCACCACCAAGTGTGGAGTGAATGAACAACGAACTGTAAAGCGCTTTGAGTGGCATGAAATGCGCTATATAAATCCAATGAATTATTGAATTATTATTATTATTAATTTACCGGTCAATCTACGTTCCTACCCTCACCTATGGTCATGTGCTCTGGGTAATGACCGAAAGGACAAGATCGCAGATACAAGCGGCCGAAATTAGTTTCCTTCGCAGAAAGGCTTGGCGCACCCTTAGAGATAGGGTGAGGAGCTCAGTCACACGGGAGGGGCTCAGAGTAGAGCCGCTGCTTCTCCACGTTGAGAGGAGCCAGCTGAGGTGGCTCAGGCATCTGTTCCGGATGCCTCCTGGACGCCTCCCTTGGGAGGTGTTCCGGGCATGTCCCACCAGGGAAGACTCAGGACATGCTGGAGGGACTATGTTTCCCGGTTAGCCTGGGAAAGCCTTGGGGTCCCCCTGGAGGAGCTGGAGGGAGTGTCCGGGGTGAAGGAAGTCTGGAAGTCCCTGCTTAGACTGTTGCCCCCGGCGACCCAGCCCGGATAAGTGGAAGAAGATGGATGGATGAATGGATGGATGGTGTATGCTCTGGATATGGATTGAAGTAGAAGTTTTGTCTCACCTGGATCAGTGTGAAAGGCTCTGCTTCTACCTCATCTCTATGGCTGGTATTTTGCCTGGAAATGTTTTCCTGGAGGGGGCACGAATCAGTAATTTCACTGAGATACGTATGCTAAATAGAATCCCTGGAGCAAGAACATGCAGGAAACAATAAAAGAACAGGAACAACCTTTAGAAATGTAATTATCACTGTCCTATATTTAAGTCTGACATTTAATGGAAATCAAAAACATGTAGGCTACTTTGCCTGAATATACTGTAGGCCTATTTTGGTCTCACCTGTGCTGGAGTGAGTGACTCTGAAATCCTCTCTTTTTGGTTGGTATCCGCACTGATATATACACAGATATATACACAGAAAGGCTGTCAGACTGCGCACAGTGCTGGAAAAGGACAGCCAGAGTAAGCTGGCAAGAACACATTGCAGTT
Organism: Paratrypauchen microcephalus; assembly: GCA_036785185.1. Taxonomy (NCBI): domain Eukaryota; kingdom Metazoa; phylum Chordata; class Actinopteri; order Gobiiformes; family Gobiidae; genus Paratrypauchen; species Paratrypauchen microcephalus. The sequence goes on from JAVJIX010000075.1 coordinate 2,098,490, forward strand.
ATTTTTTAAGACATATTTCAAAATAAATTGAACCAGTTCAGATTGTTTGTGAGATTCTGAAGCACTCTTTCAGAATCTCACCAGATAAAATTCTGTTAATGAACAGATAAAATTCTGTTAATGAACAGCCTTTTTACTTCTTCACTCTTCAAAATCAATGCTAGGCTGATCTGTGCACTGGCATCAATTCATATTTTTTCAGTATAAACAGTGAAGTGACTCATGTGTCTCATGCACAGTAGCATACTGATAAACTTACATATTGCTGCCCATCGCGCTCGGTGAGCTCTGCTGAACTTATGTTCATATAGAAAGTGGACAGTAGGCCGAACATTACATGGGAATGAACGAATCCTGCATTAAAACGCTGCATATTTAGTGACACTCACCTTTTTTTCCATCGAGATAGAGTGTGTTGTGGAATATTTTCTTTCTCCCAAACATTTATTTCCAAGTTTTCCTTTTCCTACTGAAGAGACATCCAGAGAGTGAGAAAAATGATTGAAATAGTCTTCACCGTAGGGCTGGGCAGTATACCTGTGCATACCGAATACCATGTGTTTTTTTTTTTTAATGATATGAATTTTTCATTTACCGCAATATCGGTGAGTGTGTGCGTACAAAACATCGGGAACACAGAGCGGAATGGAGTGTTGCACTGGGGGACTGTTTTGCAGTGGCATGCGAGCGGTGGAAGCATATGTCCCAGTTCGAGGGCTGCTTTTTCGGCTGCTTTTTCGGCAGCTCTGAAGGCTGCAAAAGCTGCAGCCCTTGAACTACCCTCCACAGACCTCAAGGCTGTTGCCGAAATGGAATAGGCCCAGCGCATGGAGCCAAGACACGTGGTTAACGCTAATGCTAACAACACGCACCACGCAAATTACGCACACGGATCAATAACTCTCGAATTGGGACATGGTTACAGTGTGTGTTGAGCGGTGAACAACATGGACATTGTTGTTAGAAACAGAGAAACTTATACTGAAAAGAGGAGCCGTGTCAGTTGTGTGGAAGTACTTCGGCTTTAAAAAGTCTGACGCTGATCAAACAAACATATTCTGTAAATGTTGTCGGGTTAAAGTTGTAGCGATGTCACTCAAAGATGCATTTGCTAAGGGGACTGCCTACGACAAGAAAAGCAAACGGTGGAACGATATTACCAATGCTATTACTGTCCATTTAGACATGATACCACTTAGTCCTGTTGAGAAAGGAGCTTCAAGGAGATGATTAAAGCACTGGACCCAGATATGTTTTACCAAGTCAAATTTACTGCAGTAATTATTCTCTAAAATATTAGGAAATGGGGTTGACACCTAGTTATGCATGAAAAAAAAAAAAAGTAATATACATTTTTGCTCATACTTCACCATAATGTTTCTCTACCGCTCTGCATGAGCTGTAAGCCTCTTTCAAAACACTGCGAAATCTGGTTTAGTTTTGAAACATAGCAGAAGATCACGAGCAGAGCAGGTACAAGCAGCAAAATCCAATGGCACAGTTTGGTGATAGCAGAGTAATAATATGCCATATTCTGACATTCTACCAAATAACCAACATGATTTTGTCAATATATATATTTTTTGGCTAGTCAGTGTTTGCTGTGTTACAGTATCTCAAAATCATCATTGACATTATTTTTGGCTCAACTCAACTGGCATGTTTTACATGAGGCATACTAAAGTTAACATTAAGCCATACTGTCTGTATCATGCATGATTATTTTCAAATGTGCAATGCATGAACACACGATCTTCATAAAAAAAGGAAGGTTAACGTTTTTTCATTATAAGTTATTATCTGCTAGTGCTATTGTGGTTTGTACTCTTCTAAACTGGCTAGTTGTAATACATAAAGTTAGCTGTTAGCAGAAAGCTTTTCTTCTAACAATGATGCAGTTATTCAGGGTAAAATACTAAAAATCTATTCTTAGCTTGTTAACGCTTTTCACTCAGAGGTTACTAAGATAAAACTATATATTTTTTAAATTATTTCAGAAAGCCAGGGGAGGAAGTTTGCCGTAGTACAGTGGACTGAAGGGGAGGATAAAGGGAAGTACAGCGATGTTAAAACAGATGCCATACAGGGGTATGATGACACAAAGATGGATAATGATGGAAACCCAATCCCCAAAAATTCTGCTTACATCGAGTGGCGCCATGATCGGAAACCAAGAGGAGGATGGCCTCATTACAGAGGCCATGTCGTTTTTGTTAGTGGTAAGAGTTTTATAGACATTTTGTACATAAGTGTAAAATTTATTTTTTAACAGCATAATGCAGAATTTAATTTATTGGCTAGTGACATGCCTGGTAAAAGAGAAGTTTGAAGTTTTGATTCCCTGTTGTTCAAGGTCACTGAGTGCTGTCTTTAGGAAAAAGAACCAGAAAATTTGATTCAGCATAGACTGAATAAAGGGGTATAGCAAAATAAAACTGAAAGTTAGTCACTATGCCCCCATTCACTATTTGGTCTATGCTGCATCAAATTTTCTATTTCTTTTTCATACTGACAGCACTAACTGACTTCAAACAACAGGGCTATTGATTGATTCACACCAGACTTATCCTTTAAATGTAGTTGTCAACTGATTTAACGAGGAGCATGTGAGTGTTTACATGTAGAATTTACTTAAATATTTGTCATGGAGTTGATCTGTGTTTGATTTCCTTTCATAGCTTCTCAGTTTGAGACAGCACAAAAACTCAAAAAAGATGGAGGAACATAACTGACAAAGCGGTTGTCAGTTGCGCCGCAGAAGTATGGTGAGGAGTCCGATGATTCGACTGACATCAACACACGAACACCAGTGAGAGTCAAGGTGATGATAACTCATGTCTAACTTTTGCATTGAACTTGCCTATGGTCATTGCTGTATATTCCAGTGAGGCTAGATATTTGATACGGATACTGTTATAAAGTGCTGTTCTGGCAGCAGCTTTCATTCAATTACTCTTCTTTACATTCTGATACCAGAGGTCAAAAGTTTCTCACAAGGCACATGTAGATCCTGCTTAAGAATTCCTGAAGTTATATGGCCAACATCCACCCTCATCAGAGGACTACAACAACCTTACAGACTGTCGTTGAGCTAAGATGGGCGGCTCACGTCATCCATTACAAGCTAGCTTAAGCCATTGTAACCACATGTCACACTATCCAGCCCCTCCCAGCTCTGCCCTCACTCTGGGCTACACCATCTCGGCTCACCACCTCTTTCCCAATTGAGAATCCTACCATCAATGTCAGCTCACGACTTCTCCACCGTTCTATCCTGTACGCGTCCTCGGCGATGCTCTCGCCATCTAGTCCTCAGCTCCCCCTGCTTATGCTACATCATCGCAATCCTTCATCATCCTCTGCTCTCATGTCGCAACTACTAATACAGTCTCCAAATTCGCCCACTCTCATCCGTCCAGCGTTTACATACATGAATCTGCACTTTCATACTGTATATCAACACAGGTATATTTTTACATATTTTTTATTATTACACATATAATATTCCTTCCTAAATTCAATAACACTTTTATATATACATTGTATGATGCACACACAAACCTTAGTATAAGTGAGTATATAGTATATATAGTGAGTATTCATTTAAAAAGCATATAAGAAAGTTAAAAAGTGTATGTATTGCATGTATTATGCAAAGACAATATAACTTATTGTGCACTTTATTTATATAAGTCTTGTATCACATTTAGTTGGATCATATTTGATTCTGATTGTTATTTTCTATGAGGAAAATGCAAAAGTGGCCACTTTGAAGAGTAACTCATAGTATTAGCCACGTAAGTCTTTTATGATGTACAATATTGCTGGCAATAATAAATTTTATAAGCTTTTTCTATTTCTTTTCCGTATGGGAAATTTGACATTGTGTCATTGGAATAACTATAGTAACTATAGTTATTCCAAGTGAGACTGCTGTAGGGTGACCAGACATCATTATTTACCCGAGACAGTCCCAGTTTTGACCCTGTGTCCCCTGTCCCAGCAGATTTATCCAAAATCAGTGATTTATCCCAGTTTTTTTTTTTTTTACAAGAAATGTCCCAGGCATCCCTGTTTTTGACCACTTTGTTACCTGCCAACAGTAAAGAGAGGCATACATTGTCATTTGTTGAGGTAAAATATAAAAATACAGAAAAGAAAATATGACTATACTTACTCACATGTTCGTCATGAATGGAGTGCTGAACAGTTTTCCTTAATTACGCACTCGTTTCACAATTACATTATCAACCACCAAACCGAGTGTACCAGTTTTTGTTTTGGAAAATCTGGTCAGCTAGCCTGCAGGTCAATATAAGCAGATTTTGACTTGAGAGATATGAGATTGAAAATTTTCTTCAGTAGTTTGCATGCATAAATATTAGAATGTATTCCTAGTTTTTCATAATAGGATGTTTTCATATAGCATTTAGCATTTATTTAAATGTAAATGTTTCATTTTGTAGATACCAAATAATTTATAAATGAGAGTTTGATTTCATATTTAAGAAAACTAGATATTGCATTCATTTTGCCATTCAGAGTAGTATTTATTTAAAAACAAAAACAAAAAAACTTCAAAATGTTGTTGAAATGGATCTAAACACTAAATGCACCTTTTGTTACTAAAGTGTGTATATGATGTTTTAATAGAGTTCTCTACTGTTCCTAGTCCTTTTTTGTCAATTTTAGTGCACACTCGGTAAATTTGCAGCTTTCTGGTGAAAAATGTCTATATCCAAGTTTGTGCTGCCTTCAGTGGCCTCTGCAGTTTCAAGTACTACAGTAATCCCTTGTTTATCGCAGGGGTTAGGTTCCAGAAATAACCCGCAATAAGAGAAATCCGCGAAGTAGGACAACTTTATATTTTACAATTATTCTACATGTTTTAAGGCTGTAAATGCCTCACCACACACATTATACGCTTTTCTCAGATTGGAATTAACCTTTTCTCACATTTCTCTCTCGTTTAAACACTCAAACTTTCATAGATTTTCAGCAAAATGTATTAATAGTGACGCGTGGGGGGAGACACGGCTCCGGAAGCCACTGGATCCGCAGGAGCAGCACGACCGGCGCGAGGCTGCGCGTACACCGGGGCTGCGAGCACGAGATCGAACCACGGCGCCCGGACCGCGTCCTCTCAGCCTGAGCCACAAACCAGCCGCACGAAACCAGCAAAGAGTGGCACGTGGTGGTTTAATCCTGGTTTAGTCCTGGTCTAGTCCCAGTTTAGTCCAGGTCTAGACCTGGTCCAGTCCTGGTTTAGTCCAGGTCCAGTCTAGGTTTAGACCTGGTTTAGACCTGGTCTAGACCTGGTTTAGTCCACGTTTAGTCCTGGTCTAGTCCTGGTCTAGTCCCGGTCTAGTCCTGGTCTGGTCCTGGTCTAGTCCCGGTCCGGTCCCCCCGCGTCCCCCATCTATCAATCGGGAAAGGTCTACAGTCTCTTAGCCAATCAGGACGCAGAACACAATGTTACACTATAACACAATGTTACACTATTAAAAAAAATTGAAAAAAAAAAAGAAAAAAAATTTGAAAAAATAAAATCCGTGAAACAGCGAGGCTGTGAACAGTGAACCCCGATAGAGCGAGGGACCACTGTATGTGACATCACACAGAAATACCATGATTACAGCCAGGCGTTTCTGATACAAACCCCAGACCCCGCCCCTCCTCCCCCTCCCCTTTAGTCCTCCAGTTTCTGCCCAGTTTAGCAGCTCTACTTGAAATGTGGTTGTGGGCGGAGTTTACGTTTTTAAGTCACACTTTTAAAGGTCCTATGTTACGCAAAATTTACTCTTTAAGCCCTGAGCTCCAAGCCATGTTATAATTTTGTTACCTTCTCAAAAACATGGAGTTGTGATTTGTTTCATTCACCCATATTTGAGCAACCCTTTATTATTAGTCCATCTACTGTACATCTTCAAAGCTAAAAATGCTCTGTTCCACCTTGTGATGTCATGTAGTGGTAGTTTTCAAGTTAACAGCTACCTTTAACCTTGTTTAGTAGAGACTAGCAATTGCACGGCTGAAGGTGTATGGAGTTCAAAACAGTGGTGCGTTTCCTGTATCGCCACATGACATCGCAACGTGGAACAGACAAAAGAACTCAGAATAAATATGCAGGGTTTGTGTGTTAAACATATGCGAATGAAACTAAACACAACTCCAGGTATGTTTGTGATGAGGAAACATTCTAACATAGATCGGCGAAGAGCGTAATATGGGCTCTTAAAGGTCCCATGGCATGAAATTTTCACTTTCTGAGGTTTTTGAACGTTAATGTGAGCTCCCCTACCCTGTTTAGGGCCCCCCCCCCCCATGGTTAAAAGTTGCGAAATGTCTAAACTGAGCATTTGCGATCCTTTTCTGCGTTAGAAAAAATCTGAGCTCAAACGGGCGATTTTGAACAAGGCACCTTATTGACGTCAGATCGAAAAAAGAAATGCAAATGCAGTTCCACCCCCGTCTGTCTGTACTCAGCGTCTCTGTAAATCACGCCCAGAGAGTTTGGACTGCGAATGCGCTAGGCAATGCGAAATGCGTTTTTTTATTTGCCTGGAGGCACATTCGAGTGTTTCTAGGCTCGGAAGTCCTTTATCTGAGCCTCTGGACCTTTGAACAGCAGTGGTTTAATTTTATTTTCTGTGGAAATGTGTTTATTTTTCAATGGAACGCTTCAAATCTCTCCCCCCGTGCAAAAACATGGAAATGGATCAGAGCGGACAGCTGACAGCTGAGAGCGGAGAGCGGAGAGTTTGGCCACGACCCCACCCTCTACTATAGGCCATCTCTTTTCTCCTCATTTGCATTCAAGCAACAACGCCCATTATGGACTGTTCAGAGAGAGAAAAATTACTCTTTCTCATCTTATCTCTGTTTCTCATGCACTGAGTGTTGATTTTGAAGAAGGATTCATTTACAGTATTAGGGAACCATTAAGGAGCCATATAAAAGCATCAAGAAGTACCATGTCATGGGATCTTTAATACAAAAGAAACTGGCACACAGACATTTCTGAGTTTTCATCCATGCTATGTTGTTTCCGAGACATCTGGAGTTCTGTTCTGTTTCATTCATGCCCGTTTGATTTGTACAATTTTCCACGATTCTTCTCCGGAATTCACCTCCATTATGTGTGCATTGTACCAGGTAAGGCCGACACCTGCTCTATTTAACAGATGTGTGAAGGCCCCTCGCAGAATTTTAATGAGTGTTTTTTCTCCTTTACCTCTCCAGGGCTCATGCTGTCCCTCTGTCCTCTCTCTGTTCACCGGAGCGTGCCCATCACCAGGTTCTCGGAGTTGAAGTCGTACTGGTTGCTGGACGATGCAGATTTGCCCCAGGAGTACAGGCTGGGGGGGCGCTGCTTGAAAGATGAAGTGTATCTGGAATGAAAGGCAATAAGGAGCCGTGATTGTATTTTTATTTTTTTGGTTATATTTTTAGCTGATGAATACCCCACAGTAGTCCATTTTATTTACATTATTTTATCACAGAATAGTATTTTCCAATACTTTGATATAAAAAGCAATCTAACTGTGATTTCTCTGGAAATTCAAAATGGTGCTTTATTTTTATTATGTTATAAAGATTTAAAAGCTGCACTATGTAACTTTTTGGTTGGGGGTCCGTCACCTGCTTGTTTCTATGGATATGTCATTGCTCTGCCTGGAATGTTCCACAGTATGACATTAAACAGATCTGCCTTACATTTATTAAATTACAGGAGGTTTTATCGCTGGCAAATACCTACAAAAACAGGAATTCTGAATGATCTCTTCACACATTTGACCTGTACTCAATCTGGTTTGGTCTTCATGAAGGTAGAAAGGTTTAATGCCATATTGTGAAACATTCCAGACAAAGCAATAACATCTCCCGGAAGAAAAGCATTTGACGGACCCTCCACCAGAAAAGTTACACAATGCACCTTTAAACTATTATCATTTTGGGCTGTTGCCTTTTTTTTTTTTTTTTTTCCCAATGAAAACACATGAACTTCATTTCCATTCTGGACTTTTGAACATTCTAATGACCATTTTAAAGGGTCGGACTTCTTTATTGGAGGGTCTGCTTTTTGTCTCTGGGAAGATGATGTTATTGCTTAAAGGGACAGTGTGTAAGATTTTTACCCGTTAATTACCGAAATTGAAGATACCCATTCAAAAATACATTGTTTTCCAAGCCTTTTCACTTCCATCATGAAATCATAGTATTCTTTTGGACTTAGATATAGTCACATAAAAGGGGGATTGACCCCATGTAGAGGCAGCCATTTTAACTACGAGAGACATTTGGGCTCCGCCTTCGCCTTCGGCAAGGCTCGTGGTTTTGGGTAAACAACGACAAGCATGTTGCCGGATCAGACGTCGTAATGGATCTAACACGTGTTTTGGACTAAATTGTTTTACTGGATTTTATTCGCTGGATCCTTACGGACAAATTGAGAGCAAGTTTATGGTGAAATACTGAGTTTGACCTGTCCAGAGCCTTCAAAGGTAAGCTAAGTAACAAACCTCGTTTTGTGCTTTTCCGTATAAAAGCCCCATGTGCTCGGGGACTGATTGTTGTGCCGGGAAATGAATTGCATAGTCAAAAAGAGAAGACTGTAAGGTTTCATTTGATGTGTAGATTGTCATGGTACACGATCGGGAATGTGTGCTTTCATGCGAAAAGAAAAAAAAAAAACAGTGAACGGGACCGCGTTTTATTGATACAGTAGCGGCGCGCGGTTCGTGCGTGGGTACGAGAGCTGTCCGCGTTACGGCGCGCCCGGGTGACCCTCGAGGTCTGCCGTAGCTAAAACAGGAAGTGCAATAGCACCATCCACCTATGCGCCACGAATCCTACACACTGGGGCTTTAAAATGTTCCACAGTATGGCATTAAACTTGTAAGAATGCTTTATTTTAGCAATAAAACACATGTATTTGAATAAGGTAAGTTTAAGCTTTGAAACACTTTGAAACATTCCAGGAAAAAGAAACAGGAGATGAGCAGGAACCAGACCTTCTAGAAGAAAAAGTGACATAGTACCAGGGATGCACCGATTACTGATTTATACACAGTTGTTATGTACTTACTTGAGGGATAAATAACAGCTGCATAACATATTTGGATAAGTTTTGTCTTATTTTATTTTATTTGTATTTTAAGGAAATAAATGCTGTTTTCAGTTTCTGCACAGGTATCAGTTGATGTCAGGTACAGATACTTAAAGGTGCACAATGTAACTTTCTGGTTGGAGGTCCGGCACCTGCTTGTTTCTATGGCTATGTCATTGCCTGGAATGTTCTACGGTGTGACAATAAACAGCTCTACCTTCTATTTATTCAATTACAGGCAGTTTTACAACCCCAAAATACTTAGAAAATCAGGCACAGGCATCCACAAATCTGACCTTTAACTTGGTCTGGTTTGGTCTCCATGATGATAGATAGGTTTAATACCATACTGTGAAACATTCCAGCCAAAGCAATAACAGAGAAAAACAGAGAAAAACATTTGACGGACCCTCCACAAGAAAAGACGCAATGCACCTTTAAAGCCATAGTGAACTGAACTGTAAAACCTGGATAGGGACATCCCTACACAGTGCATCATTAATATGTATGCAGCACTTCCCAAGATTGTTTTTTGAATATATTGTCAAAGCTACGACCGCACATTCACCTTCACCTCCTTCAGCTGGTATCACTGCATCTGCACTAGAGCCAGCAGCACCCTGAGCCAAACTGTTTTTCTCAATGGACTTGTACAGGCTGTAATACACATGTAAGAGAGACTTGACTTTGAAAATGACCCCATCAGCTCCACTCTGTTACACTGGCCTTGTGTCTGTCTGGGGGAACTATATTAGGAAAGTCAAGGGGACAAACGGATGACTCAGCACACACTTTATTACCATTACCATAGCATTAAGCAAGGACACAAAACACCAGAAGACAAATTGGTCTAAAATATAGGGCTAAACCAGGTACAAACCAAAGCTCTGATTTTAAAGGGCTTATATTACACTATTTAAAAAAAAAATCTATGTTATAATGTTGCTTTTTCATCGCAAACATACCAGGAGTTCTCTTTTTTTATCATTCACCCATGTTTAACACACAAACTCTGCATAATTAGGCTGAGTTCTTCTCTTTTCCACCTTATGATGTCATCTGGTGATACAGGAAGTGCTCCACTGTGTTTTGAACTCCATACACCTTTGTTAGAACCATTTGAATGATTTCATCCGTGCAATTGTCAATCTTTACTAAACGAAACGTAAAGTAAGGTAGCTGTTAACTTGAAAACTACTGATTCATGACATCACAAGGTAGAGCAGAGCGTTTGGAGCTTTGGAGATGTAGACAGATTCATAAAAAACAGTCACTACATGGGTTAAAGTTCACAAGGGTCAATTTTGTGTAATATTTTATTGGCTTGTTACTGCCCAGTCTCATTAGATCTTGGGAAGCTAAGCATGTCTGGGCATAGTTAGCACTTGGATGGAGGACCGGCAGAGGCTCTGGTGCATACTGTTGTTGTGTTCTAGGGCAAAAGACACATTCACATTTCCAAGTATGAATGTGGTTTGCTGAAGGGGCTGTGCCACAGGACAGCACTAAGAATGGAGTCAATTGGTAATTCATCTTAACAAACTATATAACGCGCTATATGAATCCAATGCATTAACAGACAGATTTAGGCCAGATGCCCTTTCAGTCCTAAACCAGCTCCATTACTTTGATTTGAGTGGACATTTGAAGTCTTCCACAGAAACAGCCTAAACAGGATTCTGACTGGCAACTCCCCAGTTGTTATGGAAATGTTCATTCCACTACACCTGCACTGCTAACCCATGAAGATGATGTGTACAGGTTTGTTTAGGCCAGGGGTGTCCAAACTTTTTTTCATCAAGGGCCACATATCTAAACAAATACAAAATAGAGGGCTGATCGAGGGCCATAGACTGGTGCTCAGTACAGTGAATAATTGAAATATCTGCATGTTTAACACGTTAGAATGAGCTATCAGTCCTTTATTCATGCTAAGATCCTCAAAACCACACAATAAATATTAAAGCGATATGCCACCCCCAGGTCAAACTTTGGCATCTCCCCACAGTCCAGAGACTAAAATAAGTGGGGGAAAGCGTTTTTCAGGTGACCCAGCCATTGTCCAGGTCTGTCAGCACTGACCGCCGCAGTATCTGCAGCTACTCCGCGTTAGACTGGAGTCTAACGTGGCCAGAGAAAGATTTCGGCCAAAAGGAATTAATTTGCTCGATGCTTTTCCCAATTACTTTCTGTGTAGTGCGCATTCATATCGAGTGCAAATAAATGTGCAAATCAACACAGAGAGCTTGACTTGGTCATTTTGGGTGGGAACTATTTTTCAGTGCGGAAAAAGACAGCCGAAGCACGCACCACGCTGCGTAACGGGGAACTGCATTCCTGGTGCGTAACAGGGATTCCCCTGTCAGCGTGGTGTGTGCTTCGGCTGTCTTTTTCCGCACTGAAAAATAGTTCCCACCCAGACCTGGACAATGGCTGAGTGACCAGGAAAACGCTTTCCACCACTTATTTTAGTCTCTGGACTGTGGGGAGATGCCCAAGTTTGACCTGGGGGGTGGCATATCCCTTTAAATATTGTCTTATCAAGGTAGATTTTCAAAAAACTTGCAGTCGAAAGTGCTGCTCAAGGTAATTTGGGCCAATTCACCTGGAAGCCTGAGGGCCAAGAAAAAAATGTCCGAGGGCCACATTTGGCCCACGGGCCATAGTTTGGACATGCCTGATTTAGGCCTATATTTTGGTCTACACGTGGATTTGCGCAAACAAATAACTAAACCAGAACTATACAAGGCTAAAACAGTTCTAAGCAAAGAGAGACAGGTAAGATCTGTGGAGAGGCGACCCCGCTCATAGTAAGAACACAAGTGCACCAAATCTAAAATCAGGCTTGAGGATTAAGATAGGTCTAATCCAGGGCTAAAACCAGGTCTAAATTAGGACAAAACCAGGTGTAAATCTGGACTAAACCAGGATTAAAACAGAACTAACCAGACTTCCACTATGCCTAATCAACCCCCAACCCACTCTAAACTAGGACCGGACTAGGATTTATAGGATTAACCAGGTTTAAACTATGTCTGATCAGAACTACCCCGTGTGATTACCGGTAGAAGCTCCGGTGCCGGTTCTTGAGGTACTCCCGGTAGTTTTTCGTCAGCAGTGTGTAGAGGAACGGATTGATGCAGGAGTTGGAGTAGGTCAGACTCGCCACCAGGTAGTTAATGCACGTATGCGTCTGTGAGGCCAGGCTCAGGGGCTTGTTATGGTACAGAGGGAGCAACTGCCAAATCCAAAAGGGCAAAAAACACGCCCAGAAGACTAAAACTATGGTGAAAATCATGATCAGAACTTTTTGCTTGGGCGAGCGCTTACTCCCCTGGTTTATAACGATATTTTTCTGCGACTCCAAATACGTCCTCGCTAATCGTATATACAGATATCCGATGATAAGTCCTGGCGCCATGATACTCGTGCCAAAAAGTAGAGTCAGGTACACTTTGTAAGCTAGAGGTGCCCATGTCGGCGCGCACATTCGCTTCATGCCGCCGTTAGGTGCCTTCTGCGTGGTCTGCGTAACCATCACCATCATCGGCACGGTCAGGAGCACGGACAGAATCCAGACCCCCCATGCCAAAGCTTTACGGTAACTTTTGGAGCGCCTCACCGTGTCCAGCGGCTTGGTCACGGCCAGGTAGCGCTCCATGCACATCACCGTAAGCGTAAAGATGCTCGCGTGCATGGTGAGCAGGTCCAAGCTGAGGAGGATGCGGCAACCGACGTCCCCAAAGTACCAGTCCTTCAGAAAGTAAGTGGACACGATGAACGGGATGGTGGATAGGTACATGAGATCCGCCAATGCGAGGTTTATTATGGAAATGTACATCGAAGTGGCGAAACGGATCGAGTGGCACATGACAACTAGTGTATATATATTCCCAGAGACGCCGATAACGTAAACCACGGAGAGCACAGTCCCGAAAGTGGACGTAACGATAAGTTCTTGGTCCACATTGGAGCCCACGCGGGGTGGGTTGAGGGTTCTGTTACTCATCGTGCGGTGTTTGTCGCGCGTAAAACCCGAAGAAGTTGGATAGAGAGACGCAGGAGCTCGTGCGATTGTGTTGAGACGCTTGTCTGGAGCGCGCGCACGGCTCCAGGCACGGCGGCCGCTGCCTCCACGCGCACGTGACGTCACCACCTCGAATCCACACACAGAGTCGCGTACGGTAAGGGAGATGAATGAGGGATGACCAGTGAAGGCGAGTGGACAGATGGACAAGAGCCGTGAGCGTGCGTAACGGTGCCGCTGATGCGTAAATGCCTCAAAAAAGACCAAAAACACAAAAAAGCAAAAAAAAAAAAAAAAAAAATACAAAAAAGTTATTAGTTGTAGGGCATACATAAATCGATTGAATAAAATACATTTTAATATAAGTGCTTTTGTGTTTTTAAATTCCTCTGTTCGTTTTCCATCGACAGGATACTACTTTCAAAGTGATTAGGCACTACATATATACATACATGCATACATACATACATACATACATACATATATACATACATACATACATACATACATGACTGTAATTTCATGGGCATTTCACTTAAAGGAAAAGTAACGGTTTTTACAATTTGAGCCTTATTTCTGTAATAAAACAAGTTGTTTTACTCACCCATAGCACTTTGGTGTCATATGGAGCATTTCCGGAGATGTTTTAGATTAGCGTTAGGCTAAGCTTAGCCTAGCGCGACTTATAGCCATAGCTCAGGGCATTCCCCCGAGCATGTAATATGCCCCGTGCGGGCTCCAAATAACACAAACTTTAGCACTTTTCAAATCATAGAAGCTCGATGTCTTTAGTCTACGATTTCGTTTGGTCAAAAGTGGCCTGTAATCCGAGATTTAGCCATAGTTTCGAGTAGATGATGTCATCAGAGAGGACAGTGCGCATGCGTGAACTCAGCTGTTTTGTAAACACCGCTAGTCCGAAAGAAGCTAACACCGCTCTGAACTTTACTTTTCTGTTGCGATATCTCGGATTACAGACCACTTTTGATTCAAACAAAATCGTAGAGTAAGACATCGAGCTTCTATGATTTGAAAAGTGCTAAAGTTTGTGTTATTTGGAGCCCGCACGGGGCATATTAGATGCTATGGCTATGGCTATAACAGGGCTCTCAAGGCTCACGCATTGAGAGTGTGACACACGCAATTCGACGTATTCACACGCTCACACGCCACACATGGCATTTCTCACGCTGATTAGTGTTTTTTTTGGTGTTCTTTTTTTTTTGTGCCCAGAAAATCGGTCTGTGTGGCTTAGTTTATGCAGGCTCCGCGCGTTTTCAGCGCCGCCCCCTCCCCCTGCTCCCCCGAGCAGGGGGAACAGGGGGAGGGGGGGGCGGCGTCATCCCTGAGCCTCAGTCCCGGTGCCACGTCTCCTCTGAGACGCACCGACTCCGGTCCCAGTGTCTCCGTCTGTGCATAACGTGTGTCCCCCGACGGCTTACGCGCGGAATACGCGCGGCCCAGAGCCGAACTGCCCGTGGTGAGTCGCGGTGAGACGCGGGCCCGGTGCATTGACCAGACTTTTACATGAATCCGTTAAAAATGTCCCGCTCCCTCCTCCCCGCCCCTCTCAGCGCGCACTGACAAAGTGCGGTGATGATAAAACAAACTGAGAACCATCAGGTAATAACTTCATTTCTATAACTCTCATTAGTTGCTTTGTAGTTTAAGTTTGCTCTTTAGACAAACAGGGCTCTCAACACGCAATTCGACGTGTTCACACGCCCACACGGCATTTCTCACGCAATTCAAGCGCCAAAAATTGTTCACTCGCCCCCCGGTCCTCGGAAATTACAGTCACACGCACGACCCCGCTCAAAACTTGAGAGCCCTGGCTATAAGTCGCGCTAGGCTAACGGCGTTAGCCTAACGCCAATCTAAAACATCTCCGGAAATGCTCCATATGACACCAAAGTGCTATGGGTGAGTAAAACAACTTGTTTTATTACCGAAATAAGGCTCAAATTGTAAAAAACGTTACTTTTCCTTTAAAGGGACAGTGTGTAGGATTCGTGGCGCATAGGTGGTTACTAGCTATTCCACTTCCTCTTTTGGCTACGGCAGACCTCGAGGGTCACCCGGACGCGACGTACCGCCGACATCGCGCGTGCCCGCGCACGAACCGCGCACCGCTGTATACATAAAACGGTCCCCCGTTCACTTTTTTTTTTTCTTTTCGCATGAAAACACACAATCCCGATCATGATTCATGACAATCTACACATCAAATGAAACCTTACAGTCTCCTCTTTTTGACTATGCAATTCATTTCCCTGCAAAACAATCACTCCCCGAGCACATGGGGCTTTTATACAGAAAAGCACAAAACTTAGCTTACTTAGCTTACCTTTGAAGGCTTTGCACAGGTCAAACTCTGTATTTCATCATAAACTTGGTCTCAATCTGTCCATAAGGATCCAGCGAATAAAATCCAGTAAAACAATTTAGTCCAAAATACGTGTTATATCCATTACGATGTGTGATCCGGCAGCATGCTCCCCCTCCCCCCTCCCCTTCCCCTTCTCTCCTTCGCTCCTGGCTGCATATGGGAGCAGAGGAACGAAGGAGAGAAGGGGAAGGGGAGGGGGGAAGGGGGGAGCCATCTGCAGCGCGGCTAAGCAGCTGTTAGCCGGAGCCGAGGCAAAGGATGAGCCCAAATGTCCTTCTGCGGCTCTCGTATTCAAAATGGCTGCCTCTATATGGGGAAGATCCCCCTTTTATGTGACTATATCTAAGTCCAAAAGAATACTTTGATTTCATGATGGAAGTGAAAAGGCTTGGAAAACAATGTATTTTTGAATGGGTATCTTCAATTTCAGTAATTAACAGGTAAAAATCTTACACACTGTCCCTTTAAGTAGACTGTTGGAGAGGATCCGTGCGGTGTGCGTAACAATTGCGCTCATGCGTAAAATTTCATTCACCGAAAACGTCATTGTTTTATGTTTCAATCAATGAAAGCGTCTTTGCGATCCCGTGAAAACCGGTATTTATAAAAGCGTCCAAAAAGAAAATAACGAATTAATTTGTTTTTACGCACTGACTCCTTGCGCAGCTGTTTTTTTTTTGGATAGTAAGTATACGCTCACCTAATTGAAATGCTTGTCAGAAAATAGCAATTAAATATTTTTCTAAATCTTTCTAAATCTTGGTACCCTAATTGGCAGTCGGAGGGTCCCATGGTGCAGATTGGCAGCCTTTCACCCATGAGATCCCAGGGCAGCTGTGGCTACAATAGCATCTTACCACCAATGGGCGAAATGAATAATGAAATGAGCACTTTTGGATGACATGAAAGACGCTATATAAACACAATGCATTACAGGCAGATTTTATGCCAGATGCCCTTCCAGCCCTTTACCGGCTACATTGCAATGAGCATTTCACGTCTTACGTAGAAATAGTCACGCCAACTGTACAATTTTTACAGCGATGTTCATCCCACTGCTAACCCATGGAGATGATGGGTTTATAAGTAAAAATAAATAGATAAAATGTAAAACACACAATTGAAACCAAGTCAAACTCTGGACTAAACCATGCCCAATTAATTGTAATAATACTATTATTATTATTATTATTATTAATTATTATTATTAATAATAATAATAATAATAATTATTATTATTATTATTATTATTATTATTATTATTATTATTATTATTATTATTATTATTATTATTTGCAGAATTATTCATAAATACTACTAAATAATAATAAAAGAAGAAGTTCAATTTGTCAACTGGACAAAGTATGTTTGGTTGAAAACGTTTCGCCGCTCATCCGAGAGGCTTCGTCAGCTCTAATTAGAATGCTGGTAAGACATTTGCTTATATCTTGCTGCAGGGAGGAGCTAGCTAGCTAACTACTTTCCGAAACTATCTCATTGGTTTCCGTCTTTTGTTTCTCTGGCGTCTAGATAACGACCCCTATTCATCCCTACGACTGTTTTTCACACCTCTGGCCCTGACCTGGCTAGCCCTATTGTTCCCCTGTTTGCTTGATCTAGGCTTAAGAATGGAATTATAGATGGGAGACATATTATGTCTGACTCCACCATTTCTGTTCAGAGAAGGATTCTCTTTTTTGACAAATATATTATATTTCTCCAATATAGCGCTCACTGCAGTCTTCACTACACTACACTGATTGGAGAAACCAAGCAGCCACTTCACAAGAGGATGTACCAACACAGACGGGCGTGCCAGAGTGGACCGTCATCTGCCGTTCATCTTCACCTAGAAGCCACGGGCCATTCTTTTGAGGACAGTGAGGTTCAGATCTTAGCCAGGGAAAAGAATTGGTTTGAGAGGGGAGTTAAAGAGGCTATTTTTGTCAAAAAAGAGAATCCTTCTCTGAACAGAAATGGTGGAGTCAGACATAATTTGTCTCCCATCTATAATTCCATTCTTAAGCCTAGATCAAGCAAACAGGGGAACAATAGGGCTAGCCAGGTCAGGGCCAAAGGTGTGAAAAACAGGCATAGGGATGAATAGGGATCGTTATCTAGACGCCAGAGAAACAAAAGACGGAAACCAATGAGATAGTTTCGGAAAGTAGTTAGCTAGTTAGCTCCTCCCTGCAGCAAGATATAAGCAAGTGTCTTACCAGCATTCTAATTAGAGCTGACGAAGCCTCTCGGATGAGCGGCGAAACATTTTCAACCAAACATACTTTGTCCAGTTGACAAATTGAACTTCTTCTTTTATCATGGATTCTACCTGGACGACTGAGGGACTTTTCACGCATCTTAAGGAAATACTACTAAATAGTACTACCCGCGACCCGGCCCCGGATAAGCGGAAGAAAATGGATGGATGGATGGATACTACTAATATTTAAAGGTCCTATACCCACTTTTTGCTCATGTATTTGTGTCTTAGCCTAGTACAAATAGCAGAGGTCAATAAGGCCTCTGTTTACCATCTGCACCTATTTATAAAGCATTTTACTGTCCGAGAATCATGCAGTGAATGTTAGCATGCTAGTTGTTGTTAGCTTTACGTCATGGCGAACCTTTGTGGTCGCTGAGAATGGGCTCTATTCACGCTTACGTCAAAACATGCGGATGATGACTTTGTGCGAGTTCTGTTAAATGCTATTACATAAAACTGTATCAAAATATCATATTTATGAACGTTCTATTGGCGGAAAATGAAGAAAATGGCCTGGTTTTCTTCATCTAGATGTCTTTGTATTTTTTCCTTTTATAAATTGCCTTTTAATTCGTGTATTATAATTTGTCTAATTGAATTTTAAAAAACAAAAACGATGTCATTAGCGTTCTGTTATGTTCGGCAGGTCAACTGTTACAACCAGCTGTCTGTAAGTGACACTGAACAACAAAAAGAGTCACTGTCTGGAATGTTTCACAGTATGGTATTAAACCTTTTCAACATCATGGAGACCAAACCAGACCAAGTTACAGGTCAGATCTATGAAGAGGTAACCCCACTCACAGTCAGAATGCCTGTTTGACTAGGTATTTTTGAGCAGTAAAACCACCTGTAATTGAATAAACTAGTTATTCTACTAAACTAGTTATACTTTTTGGCCAATTTGAGATGAGTCAGATGAGTGGTTCGAGAGATATGTGTGGAACAGACAAACAGGAGGAGACAGACAAATGTTCCTTGCATTAATAGATAGATGTAAGGTAGTGTTGTTTAATGTCATACTGTAGAGCAATGACATATTCATAGAAACAAGCAGGTGATGGATGCTCCACCAGTGCACCTTTAAAGCTAATTTCTCTTGGTTTGGATATTATTGTTAAAAGTTGTAAAACAAAGGCAGATTTTGACAGGATAACTGTTAAAACCAGGAGAGCGCCACTGAAGTGCCAATAAATAATCCTAGAATAAAAAGTAAAAATAATTTATTACAAAAGTTTAAAAAAAAAACACTAATTTCATTTCATCTGTCCATTGCCCCCTTTCGTTCACTCAGTATTAGGGACCTGTTTGATCCACACACCTTTTGGTTAATAGGACATAGCATTGGCATATGAAGAATTATGCACTAAAGATGAAATAAGATGCGTGAAGAGTCCCTCAGTCGTCCAGGTAGAATCCATGATAAAAGGAGAAATTCAATTTGTCAACTGGACAAAGTTTGTTTGGTTGAAAACGTTTCGCCGCTCATCCGAGAGGCTTCGTCAGTTCTGGTTCTAGTGTTGGTTAGACCCTGTTTATATCTAGCTGCAGGGAGGAGCTCACTATACTGAAATAGCTGTGAAACTATCTCAACTACTCTGTCTCTTTTGTTTTTCGAATTTCTCTGGCGTCTAGTATTAGCATATCTATTCAGCCCTAGGAGGAGCTCACTACACTGAAATAGCTCTGAAACTATCTCAACCAATCTGTCTCTTGTTTTTCAAATTTCTCTGGCGTCTAGTTTAGCATCCCTATTCAAGCCTAACAACCCTCTCCACCCTCTGCCCTGGATTGTTTGCCCTAATGTTTCTTTGTCTGTTTTTGACTTGGTTTGAGAATCGAATTATAAATGGGAGACAAGTTATGTCTAACTCCCCCATTTCTGTTTAACGACGGATTCTCTTTTTTGACAAAAATTGCCTCTTTAACTCCCCTCTCAAACCAGTTCTTTTCCCTGGCTAAGATCTGAACCTCACTGTCCTCAAAAGAATGGCCCGTGGCTTCTAGGTGAAGATGTACGGACCAAACAAACTTTGTCCAGTTGACAAATTGAATTTCTCCTTTTATCATAAAGATGAAATATGACATTACCTTCTGTACCCTGCACATCTTTGACTTGGGACATTGAAGGATGGGATGAAATACTGGGGACCAATTAGCTCTGTGCACAATTTTTTTTTATTTTTATCTCAATGAGGTTGCCAAAATGAATAAATAGTTAAAGGTCCTATCCATCCATCCATCCATTTTCTTCCTCTTATCCGGGGCCAGGTCACAGGGGCAACAGTCTAAGCAGGGACTCCCAGACTTCCTTCACCCTGGACACTTCCTCCAGCTCCTCCGGGGGAACCCCAAGGTGTTCCCAGGCCAACCGGGAGACATAGTCGGGGCCTCCTTCCGGTGGGACATGCCCAGAACACCTCCTATATTACACAAAATTGACTTTTGTGAGCTTTAAGGCATGATATACATCCTCAAAAACAGACCCAGAGCTGTGTTTGCTTTCATTTGCCACATTTACATGAGAGCTTTAATTCCAAATAAAAAACATTTAATTCTGAATAAAGATTAATTCTGCTTTTAAAAGACCACGTAAACACTTAATTTCTAATGAAAATGATTATGCGGAATCACACTTAATTCTGAAGTAAGTGAGCGCTTTATTCCAATTTTAAAGCCAAATTAATTTATTCCTCAATCATGTAAACATTTATTCTTCTCAAAATATGATAATCTCAAAAATAATTCATGTCGTTCAGAGCATGCTCGTTTGCCTGGTTTATACCAGACAATATATCACAAGTGATATATGGTCTGGGAGCCACCTACTGAATATCTTGTAGCGGAGGTGTGGTTTACAATTGCCAATGGCCGTTTATTGGACGTTACGAATGTCTATCATTTGGCGTATACGTAGCCCATAGCCAATCATGTCAGTTGTCAGTTCAAACTACAAGTTTCCGTTTGACGCGTAGTACGTGTCACCGTCTTTCCACCCCTCCCCGCTCCCAAAATCAGGAGAGCTCGCTTAGCCTAGTTGCCAGGCTGTCTTTCAGATCAGAACGAATGAAAGCAGCCTGGGTTTTCCCAGGTTACATGCTCGTTGGGTTGCCCTTCTGACGTGATCTGGTGTCCTATCGATATGGCCTGCCCATCGATATGAGCTGCCAAGCACAACTGCGCATGCGCATGCATGTGCACCACCCCTAAGTGCTGTTACAGTTTAAATGTCTCCGGGATCATATGTGTCCTATTTGGCTGCGGTGGGTCACATACATCGTTCCCTCTAAGCTGCGCGCCTGTGCAATTGCGCACTGCTCGCACATTCTCAGCGCACAAGAAAACCTATGTAGCGCAGAGATGAAAGAGTTCCGCTTTTTTTTTCAGCCGCGGGGTCATCTGGGAATCGTCCCGTATTCAGAAACAAAAGTACGTGTCTCGTATTAAACTTCTACCGGTGTGCGAGGAGCACGTGCAGCTCTTTCGCAACAGCGTGTGCCGGGGGTGCATGTCGGATGTCGCGCACAGGGGTCCAAGGAGCACTCAGGGAGTTAGTGTGTTTGCTCAGACACATAAAACATTAGGGGGAACATTGGTCACATATATGTTATATTATGCAGTACAGTTTTTTCATTACACACTTGTTTCTAACAGGAACATGTTCATCAGCTCAGTGCTGTGATAGCTGGATGTTTGTTCAACGGAAGATTTCAGCCTCTTACAAAAGTAATGTATTTGTTTTGTTATTATCTAGCCATATTATGTAACACCAGTAACCTGAATTAACAATACTTTGGTATGAATCCCATTATTCAGATGAAATTCCCAGCAGAAGAAATGTGGATTTGTCCAGTAAATGTAGGTGCTCCCTGGATTTTAGTGGTAAGTGCCTTTCTTATATTTTCTTCAGACCTATTTCTGGCGTGTAAAATATATGGGGATTTCGGCTGACCTCATGCAACAGAGGTAAATTTTTATTAAGGGGTTTGCTATAAATATGTCAATGTGATGGAATAACATGAATGTGGTAAACATTTATAGATTGTCAACATGTCAGAAAAGACCCTGCTTCTTGTTGATCCACTGGGTAATGAAGAGAAGTATGCGTGCAAGACCCTACAAAATTGGAGGTAAAGTTTGAGAAAAATGTGAAGTGCTTGGTCTTTTGTATGTGATAATGTATCTCATGTATGGCATATGCTTGTTATGCTTTTCACACAATCATAGGAACTTCTTGAGGATGGCAGGCCGTGAAGTCCCAGGACAGAAATGGACTGTTCAAACTGTTGTTCATGACAAGCAGCAAGATGGCAGTAGCTGTGGGATTTTTGGTTTTAAAGGTAAAGATTTCAGTGTTTCCAGTAATTTCCTTCTCTTATATCTATCCATGCCTGAATGCCTAAAATTGCATTTTGAAGTTTGCAGAAGAGATTCTGAAAAACAGCAACATCACGTCGATCAAGACACACCCTGAAGAGGTCTTGAAGGCCCGATTGGAGGCATCACAGTTGGGTTAAATTTCCCTCCTTGGATGGATATTTTTGTAAATAAATAATGTTTCTTTTGTTGTCCCTTTTCCTGTCCTCATCCATCATGACTAAGAGACAAGCCCATTGTTATAAATTGAACTGCATGAAATTGTCCGATCTTCAGTGTCCCCTGTATCACAAAGGTGAGATAAACTACTTTGAGTGGATGCATTATTTGGGTGAGAAATATGTCTGTCAAGATTCGCTACCTCTACACATATTCATATAAATGAGTAAATAATGGTGATTCTACAGTGGGAGCATTATTTGATGGCTCAACTGGCTTGTCAGAGTGTGCTACCTTTAGTGGGAGCCTTATTTGATAGAAAATATAAGTCTGTTTAAATGAGCTACCTTTACCTATATTCATATAAATGAGTGAATGGTTGTGATTCCACAGTAGGAGCATTATTTGATGGCTCTAATCCAAAAATCTCAAATCTAAAGACATATCTTGTAAAACTGCGGAGGTTAGCTTTGCATCTATACAACTGTAAACAAAAAACAAAAACAAAAAACAGTACAACCGACGATCCGGCTCCATCAGTCCTCACGTCGGACTTTCATCCACTGCTCTTTGGATGAGGGAGTGGACTGATGTAGAGCAGCTGTCGACTCAATTCGTCTTCTTCCTCCTTCTCCGACACTGTTCCCAGCTGACAGATGTAGAGCGTGATGATAGAATTCTACAGCTGCTGCTGACAACTGCAAAAAAAGTTTGTATCCTGGTGTAAAAGCAAACTGAGATGACAAAAAAGCTGGTAGAAGCTGAAGTGTGTGTTTTCTTCTGGTAGACATATGAGCCCCCTGTCCAATCAGAACCCTTCCTGACACACAGATGTTGAGCAGAATTAAATAATGGCGATTTAACGTGTTTTCCATGTAAACCTCAATTCAGAATTATTATTTCCATATAAACTCGAAGGAGAATATTTGAAATCCGAACTATTTAATTCAGAACAATTAATTCGGAATTAAAAAAAAAACATCATGTAAACATGGCCATTCACATGTTAGTAATCCTTTATTAATAGTCTATCTACATCTTCAAAGCTCAAAATGCTCTGAAGGCCAAGGGTTTGCAGTGCTGTCAACAAATTAAAGAGCTGGTACTTTGAAGATTGGATTGGAATTAACAGCATTGTATCGTATTGTAGATGCTTGTGAAATAAGATTGCTGCATGGATATGAATGATCTTCCAATCTAAGGGCCCCCAGGAAACATACCCCTCCAGGCCCCCAAACAGCTCCAAACGGCCCTGGAATATAGTAGATGAAACTTTTTGAGCAGATGGAAGCAGCTTAGACTTTTCTTAAATTTATGCATTCATCTTTTTATCTGTGACATCAGAAATCACCACATTATCCCACATTCCCTCACTTCTAAATGTCAGTGAATACATTTAAGTTTGTTTGATTTCTTTGACTAAAAACTTCGAGAACTCCGTGAAGCCTTTGCCGTAACACTGACACTGTGTTGTCAGCGGGACTGTCCAATGGTATTTCTATTGAAAATCATTAAATACAGGCTTGACAAGTGACCTGGTTCGTGCAGTCCGTTCATTGATGTGGGTCTGACATTTTATTCTGTCAATAATCTTTGCTAGGATCAGTATGTGTGTATTATTGAATTTTGGAGATGTTGTTTGGAAGGTTGGCTTGCTTGTTTGTTTGCTCAAAAAAACAGCAATCGATGTCACAATGTTGTTTTCTCATCACAAACATACCTGGAGTTGTGTTTTGTTTCATTTGCACATGTTTAACACACAAACCCTGCATATGTAGCCTTAAGTCTTCTTGCAGAAGTGCTTCAGAAGTGCAGTTTTCAAACAATCATTTGGATAATTTCAGCCCTGGAATTGCCAATTTCTACTGAATAAAAAGGAATTAAAATGCAGCTCTTAAATTAAAACCTATGGCTTCATGACATCACAAGGTGGAAGAGAGCATTTTGAGCTTTGGAGATGTAACAAAATTAGTTACATTTCTCAAACATGTGTGAATGAAAAAACAAACAAAAAAAATAATAAAAATAAATAAAGCTAGTGTAAAATTCAGCATGGAAGACCTAACTTCACCCCGTCTACCTCACTGCTTCTCCAGAGTTTACCTGCTCCTCAGCCTTCTTCTTCAACATCCCCTTCACTCTCCTCATCCTCTCATCGTCCCCTTCATCCTGCTCATCTTCTCATGGTCCACTTCACTCTCTTCATCATCTCATTGTCCCCTTACCTCTTCTCATTCTTTCATCATCCCCTTCACTCTTCTTATTGTCCCCTTCAGTCTCCCCATCTTCTCATCTTCCCCTTCACTCTTCTCATCCTCTCATCTTCTCCTTCAGTCTCCTCATCCTCTCATCTTCCCCTTCATTCTCCTCATCCTTTCATCATCCTTTTCACTCTCTTCATCTTCCCATTGTCCCTTTCACTGTCCTCATCATCTCATCATCCTCCTCACTCTCCTCATCATCTCATCGTCCAGTTCTCTCTCCTCATCTTCTCATCGTCCCTCTCACTCTCCTCATTCTCTCATCGTCCCTCTCATTCTCCTCATCATCTTATCATCCCTCTCACTGTCCTCATCATCTCATCGTCCCTCTCACTCTCCTCATCTCATCGTCCCTCTCACTCTCCTCATCCTCTCATTATCCCTCTCACTGTCCTCATTGTCCCTCTCACTGTCCTCATCATCTCATCATCCCTCTCACTCTCCTCATCTTCTCATTGTCCCTCTCATTATCCTCATCATCTCATCATCCCTCTCACTCTCCTCATCATCTCATCATCCCTCTCACTCTCCTCATCTTCTCATTGTCCCTCTCATTATCCTCATCATCTCATCATCCCTCTCACTCTCCTCATCTTCTCATTGTCCCTCTCATTATCCTCATCATCTCATCATCCCTCTCACTCTCCTCATCTTCTCATTGTCCCTCTCATTATCCTCATCATCTCATCATCCCTCTCACTCTCCTCATCATCTCATCATCCCTCTCACTCTCCTCATCTTCTCATTGTCCCTCTCACTCTCCTCATCATCTCATCATCCCTCTCACTCTCCTCATCTTCTCATTGTCCCTCTCATTATCCTCATCATCTCATCATCCCTCTCACTCTCCTCATCCTCTCATTATCCCTCTCACTGTCCTCATTGTCCCTCTCACTCTCCTCATCCTCTCATCGTCCCTCTCACTCTCCTCATCATCTCATCGTCCCTCTCACTGTCCTCATCTTCTCATCGTCCCCTCACTCTCCTCATCCTCTCATCATCCTTCTCACTGTCCTCATCTTCTCATCGTCCCCTTATAAAACTACTAATACTTTGTCTTTGAGTCTGTGCAGGTGATGACGTTGATGTAGATCATGATGATATGATGTTGTCTCCAGATGATTGTTGTTTGGAATAGATTGCAGCGCTGCATTCTTGAGAGCTTTTGGGACACATCCTGGTATTTAAAATGCAGTAACCTCCTACGACCTGGCACATTGGTACATTGTTACACTGTTAGAAAGCCTTTCACACACAGGTGGACAGTGGACAGAACAGCAACAATGCAAAATGTTCAGTTTAGAGTTTAGATTTGTTTTTTTTTACTTTGTCAAAGGTACAGTATATGTCTTCCTGCACCTGTTAGCAGCACTTCAAATGAGCCACAACTGTTGTTTTTCATTTTGTTTTTACACTCAGGACAAATGTTGCTGTGTTCAAGCACTAAATACTTTTTGCAAATCATTATTCAATTGTGAATGTCCTCATATGTGGGCATCAATTTTCTCAGAAACTACATCATGTAAAGATAATCCTTTGTTTTTGCACTCATCAGGTCCCAATCAGCCCAAATAACAAAGAGAAATCAATAAAACATGCCATGCAAGAGTTTGGGTCCTAGGAGGTTATAACATAACAACGAGCCAGGACCCCAGAGTTACAGACCTCCAGGCAGGGGGAGTGAGCGGATTAGAGGCCAGGCCCAACTTTTCAACATCTCCTGCCACAAATGAAAAAGATACATTTTGGAAACACTCACAAAGACTTTGACAGTGATGATAAGAGTCAACGTGTTTGTGATCGGCTGTGAGCTGGAGACATTTGTCACAGTGAGGGACAGGAGGACACTGGACAAACTGCTCTCCATCATGGACACTCCTGGTCACCCACTGCATCAGACTATAGAGAGACAGAGGAGCTCATTCTCCAACAGGTTCCTACAGCTCCACTCAAACAATGAGAGATACAGGACTACATTCATACCATACTCCAAACAACTGTACAACAACTCACCCTTATGTAATAGATAATACTCCCTACAACTGTACAACAGCAGCTCAATCTTAAGTAATGGATAACCTTATGCTCTGTCAATCAGTACATTATTGCACTGCCATTCTTGTCTCCTGTATATAGCTGTGATTTTATATTTTATTACATGTTTTTCTATTCTATTCTATTCTGATTTGTACATATACACTTATTATTTTTATTTTTATAATTATTTATCATTTGACACCAGTCACTTGCTATCTTTTTGCTATACCATCTATTTTTGTTACTCTCTGTTATTATATTATATTTGATGAGTGAGCTACTGTATACAAATAATTTCCCTTGTGAATCAATAAAGTTTGTCTAAGTCTAAACAAAGCTGAACAAAGCAGATAGCGAGTTTGTGATTTTAAAATGACAGAAAATCAACACATCATTTGGAAGAAGCCACAGTAGGGAAGAATTTGCAAGGATTAATCAGACTTCATTGTATTCAGTAGGTGCGGTATTACCTGAGACAATATTGGACACTTTGATTTGGTTTTTACTGCTCTCTGGTCTCTCTGCAGACTGTGTTTCTGTATGCCCGATGGGTCTTGCAGATGATCCTTTTCCACTGCCTCTGTGTGCATCTGCAGGCACAACGCAGAGCGCGATCAAACTGATCAAACCCAGGCTTAACTTCAGCTCATGTACCTCTGAGCGAGGCTACTGAATCCATAATGTCCGGAAAGTCAATGAAAGCAGACCAGAGGAGGACTGCGCTTTGAGGGTTAAGGGCCACAGTTATCATCCCATGCACGAAACTGAGAGTATAAACTGAAAACAGCATGTGCAGTTTTGTGGGCATATTGTGTGATTTACCTTTGGGAAGTGCCCATATTATTTCTGCCACAAACCTGATCTGTAAATGAGGGGGGCTCTGCTCCTGTGAATTGCTGAAGTGATGTTTTGCACAAATTCCCATTTACCCTACTTCCCAACATTTTCACAGAACATCTGGATTGAGGAGCATCTGGCGGAGAGTTGTGGAAACTTTAAACAGCAAGTTTACCAGCGATAAGTCTATCCTTTTGGCTTTGGACTTAAAGGTCCCATGGCATGAAATTTTCACTTTCTGAGGTTTTTGAACGTTAATGTGAGCTCCCCTACCCTGTTTACCCCCCCCCCCCCATGGTTAAAAGTAGCGAAATGTCTAAACTGAGCATTTGCGATCCTTTTCTGCATTACAAAAAATCGGAGCTCAAACGGGTGAGTTTGAACAAGGCACCTTATTGACGTCAGATCGAAAAAAGAAATGCAAATGCAGTTCCACCCCCGTCTGTCTGAACTCAGCGTCTCTGTAAATCACGCCCAGAGAGTTTGGACTGCGAATGCGCTAGGCAATGCGAAATGCGTTTTTTTATTTGCCTGGAGGCACGTCCGAGTGTTTCTAGGCTCGGAAGTCCTTTATCTGAGCCTCTGGACCTTTGAACAGCAGTGGTTTTATTTTATTTTATGTGGAAATGTGTTTATTTTTCAATGGAACGCTTCAAATCTCTCCCCCCGTGCAAAAACAAGGAAATGGATCAGAGAGCGCTCAGAGCAGAGAGCGGAGCGTTTGGCCATGCCCCCACCCTCTACTATTGGCCAGCTTTTTTCTCCTCATTTGCATTCAAGCAACAACACCCATTATAGAGTGTTCAGAGTGAGAAAAATTACTCTTTCTCAGCTTATGTCTGTTTCTCGTGTTGATTTTGAAGAAGGATTCATTTACAGTATTAGGGAACCATTAAGGAGCCATATAAAAGCATCAAGAAGTACCATGTCATGGGATCTTTAAACAGACAGATCGTGGAAGTACAATACATGCACGAAAAATGCCACCTGTGGTATCACCGCTCATCCAGGATTCATCCAGGACTGGACAGGACCCTGCAGTCTCCACTTCAGACATGGGACAAACACATAAAAGCCCAGTTTGATGGACAGCTGCTGTGGAACACTCTAGGTCAGTGGAAGAGTTGTGAGAGTCAAGGGCAAAATAAAGAGTTTATATTTTATTACTCTTGCTTTGAAAACCACACGTTACCATCTTATCTGTCCTTGTAGCTCATTTTAAAACATTTATAATCTAAATCAAATGTCCTATAGGACCTTTTTTTTGGACCGCAGACTGTGTAACATTAAAAGTTTAAAAGATAAACCCATATTTGTCTCACAGTTGGGAAATTACCAAGTATCCAAGAAGAAGAGCTTACTGTACAATCAGAATCAAGATCAAGATGAATGATGCTATAAAGATTTACATTAAATAAAAACACACAGCTATAAACAGGGCTGGACTGGGCCAAAAAAAAATAAAAAATGGCCCTGACATTTTTGGCTTAGACTGGCTAGAGGTAAGATCGGGCCTAAAAAATCCAGCCCGACCCGACTCGGCCCGCGGGTATTAAAGCCCGACCCGGCCCGAGCCCGACCAATTAACTTGATTTGCAGGCCCGAGCCCGAAGCAAACCCGAAATTTCATATTTTATTTGTGAGGGGCGTTTTTTTGAAACAAATGATAATATAGATGTTTGACGATCATCAATTTTGCTAGTACAGCTGTTTAAATGCCTGCTCAGCGTCGAATGTTCCCCCTAATGTTTTATGTGTCTGAGCAAACACACTAACTCCCTGAGCGCTCCTTGGACTCCTGTGCGCGACATCCGACATGCACCCCCGCTGCACGCGGAAAGAGCTGCGCGTGCTCGCGGCTTGCGCGTGCTCGTGGCTTACACCGGTAGAAGTTTAATACGAGACACATACTTTTGTTTCTGAATACTGGACGATTCCCCCGTATTCAGATGACCCCGCGGCTGAAAAAAAAAAGCGGAACTCTTTCATCCCTGCGCTGCAGAGGTTTTCTTGTGCGCTGAGAATGTGTGAGCAGTGCGCAACTGCGCAGGCGCGGAGAGGGAACGTCGAGGTGCCAGTCTTTTTGCTCTCGTATGAAAGCAAAGCGCCACATTGACTACATTCAGCGAAGCCAACGCAAGTTTCTGTAGCATTTTCAACAATCAATTTGAAGCTTTTCCACACCTCACTCTTACCGGTGCGTGTTTGTCTTTTCAGTTCTCCTGTCTTTAGTTTATCCTTAACTTCTTGCTCCTCCATATTGGGGATACCAGGTCAAAATAGATGCGGACTTGCGGAGGGGAAGATTATTAAGAGCGGCTCCTGTTTAATAGTTAAATAGCAATTACCTTACAGCGCCTTCTCTGTTTTATCCAAATTATTTATTTTAAAACAAGTATTCCTTAGTTTAGTATCCACACATCGTTTTATTATACATTTTTATAAACATATATTTATTTTTAAAAAAAGTCAGCGAGAGAGAAGCCCGGCCCGAGCCCGACCCGAAGCAATGATTGACATTTTAGGCCCGAACCCGACCCGAAATTCGGGTCGGGTTCGGTCGGGCTCGGGCTCGGGCTTAAGATCTTACCTCTAAGACTGGCCCCTCATAATTAGCGGAGCACAATGGACTAATTTATGTTTGTGTTCCCTGAAGCAAAGTATTTTACTATTGTTAAGTCTTGGCCGAGGGGAAACCAAGGCACAACATTTAACCCTCCTGTCGTGTTCGGGTCAAATCTGACCGTTTTACAACTTATAATACTCATAAATATTATGTTTTTCATCTGATTACCTCAAGACCTTATGATATCCTCCACACTGTGTACTTGAACATATAAAAGTGATGATCACCTATTTCATTCAATTTTGAGTGTTTTAATCAACCTTGTTACACCTGTGGTGTTCCCGGTCAAAAGTGACCGCCATAGGAAATGAATGGGTATCCAGAGTAAATTCATTCAACATACAGAAAACATCCCCATACACACTGCCCCAACTCTCTCACACACACACACACACACACACACACACACACGCACACACACACACACACACACACACACACACACACACACACACATACACAAACCAGGGTATGCGTGTTGTGCTGGACATGACAACCGGTCTCCAAGTGCATAATATCACATGTGACAACTTCTTCACATCACATGCTCTTGGTCAGGAGCTACTGAAAAGAAAGCTCACCATGGTAGGGACAGTGAGGAAGAACAAGCCCGAACTTCCCCCTGCGCTGGTATCGACCAGAGGAAGACAGGCACTCTCATCACAATTTGCATTCACTGACACTCACACTCTTGTGTCATACGTTCCAAAGAAGAACAGAAATGTCATCCTGATGAGCACAGTACACAAAGACGCCGCTGTCAGCACCACAGAGGACAGGAAGCCCCTGATGATCCAGGACTACAACAAGAACAAGGGAGGCGTTGACTGCCTTGATAAGGTAATGTAAAGTCTCATCATGCGTTTTATTTTATTTTTATCTATGTGAATCATAGCATTTTGTGTACAACAGATTGAATATTGTTCCTAATCTCTTATTATTTATTGTTCCTTTATTGCAGCTTACTGGTACATACACCTGTAAGCGGATGACGGCTCTCTGGCCTGTGGCACTGTTCCACAACATCCTGGATGTGTTAGCTTTCAACACGTATGTGGTGTGGACAGCAATCAACCCAACCTGGAATCAGGGGAAAAGTTTCAAGAGGAGACTTTTCCTTGCTTTGGTGACTCCTCTTATACAGCGACGCCAGCACATTCCCCGCACACCAGCCTCCGCCATTCTGGTTAGGAGCATGCAAGCTCCAGCCCCAGCCCTGGCTGCTCTCCCCAACAAGGACATGGGCAGAAAAGGAAGCGTTGTGGCCTCTGTGCCCCTAGAGACATCAAAACGAGCCTGACATGCTGCAAATGTCATGCTTATGTTTGCAATGCCCACTCTGACCTGAGTGTCACATGCCACTCATGTGCATGAATACACAGACACACACACACACACACACACACACGCACACACACATACACACACACACACACACACACACACACACCCTGTTGAGTTTGGTGTTTGGTTTTCCATTTATTTTTTGTATTATATGTTCATTTTGTAGTTCATTTTCAGTGCCCAATTGTATTTTAACTGAGGTTATTTAATGTTTACTTGGTGTGGAAAAAAAAATGTTTGTGCTAATTTAAGAGCAGTTAAAACAGACCGGTCAATTTTGACCGGGAACACTAAAGTAGGGGGCTGGAGGCGAACACAACCGGAGGGTTAAAGGAAAAAAGAGGACGTGGAGGCTCCAGCAGCCCCTCCAGAAAATATGTCTGTTATTTTAGAACATTTTGCAGCATCTGTAGCAAGATTTTTTAAGCTTTTAGACTGCAACTTCTCCGCAAAGCCTTTCTGCCACTTCTCCATGTTTCCACGGTCAACACTGAAACTGGCGGGGATCAGGGCAGAGAAAGGGGTGGGACCGCTCTCGTAAGCTACTATATCCTGATTGGTTTAGTCCACTGTCTATATTGAAGATGGACCAATGGGCCGCCTCCTTTAAATTGTGGGCCGGTCTATAAGTAAAAAAAACAAACCAAAAAAAAAAAAACAGCATCGGCCTCTAGGACTGAGAGCCCACCGGGAAAGTGCCCGGTATGCCCGATTTTCAGGCCTGGCTATAAAGTTAGAAAACCCTGCACAATGAATGGCTGTAACTGTGGTTATGTAACAGTGCAGTATACAGACAAGAATAATGACTATAGTTAGCTACACTGTTGGAGAAGGACAGATTAAGTCCTTAAAGAGCAGCTAAGTGACGGGTGGATTGTAAGAATAAAGATTCACATGCTTACTATAGGGGAAAGATACATGTACAGGAAGCACAGTGCTCACTGTACAGTCAGCAGAAGGAAAGATCTGCAGAACCTCTCCTTCACACAGTTTATAACACTCCTATGTTATGCAAAATGAACTCTTGTGAGCTTTAAGCCATGTTAGAATGTTATCTGCTCAAAAACAGACCTTTAGTTGGGTTTTGTTTCATCCCCACATGTTTGAGTAATCCTTTATTATTAGTCTGTCTACATCTCCAAAGCTCAAAATGCTCCATTTCACCTTGTGATGTCATGAAGCGGTACTTTTCAAGTTAACAGCTATATTTTACCTGTAATTCTATAAGGATCGTCAATTCCAAAACTGAACTGATCCAAATGATTCAAGTGAAGGTGTATGGCATTTAAAAACACTATGTAGCACTTCCTGTTTTACCACATGACATCACAAGGTGGAGAGAAAACGCAGCCTAAATATGAACACAACTTCAGGTATGTCTTTGATGAGGAAACATAATGTAACAAAAGGGCCCATACCCTTTAAAAACTCCTTGTCCAGTGGTCTCAACCCACAATATACACAAATATTAAATCACCAGCACTACATCCCACTTCTACACCATACTATAAATACTTGTATTGTTCTTTATGTTATGACGGGGTCCCTTGCAAATTAATCAAACAATAATATGAAGAGCTTCCACTGCAGTGGGACATAGTGAGGGCCAGAGGGTCTTGTTAAAGTGCACAGTGAGAGTCTCTGTGAGAGTCTCTCAAACAGTGGTCTGCGTGGAGGTGATTAAACTTTAAAGGCATGTACCTCTGGAGCAGGGAGCAGGTACAGGCCTGTGTACACAGGGGTTTAGCAGCACTTACAACTATCAGAGTTGTACACTAGCAGTTACAAGTTTGGACAGTGTCCAGTGGACACACTTTTTCATTCATGTTTCTTCTTTATTGCCATGATTATTTACATTGTTTTGTGTCCTCTAAACTGC
Organism: Paratrypauchen microcephalus; assembly: GCA_036785185.1. NCBI lineage: Eukaryota > Metazoa > Chordata > Actinopteri > Gobiiformes > Gobiidae > Paratrypauchen > Paratrypauchen microcephalus. Next base: position 2,131,801 of record JAVJIX010000075.1, read on the forward strand.
ACATGCTGCATATCACACATATCTATACCACAGCTTAAAGGGATATGCCTCCCCCAGGTCAAATTTGGGCATCTCCCCACAGTCCAGAGACTAAAATAAGTGATGAAAAGCGTTTTCCTGCTCACCCAGCCATTGTCCGAGTCTGTCGCCACTGACCGCCGCGGTATCTGCAGCTCCTCCGCCTTAGACTGGAGTCTAACGTCGCCAGAGAAAGATTTCGGCCAAAAGGAATTAATTTGCTCGATGCGTTTCCCAATTACTTTATGTGTAGTGCGCATTCATATCGAGTGCAAATAAATGTGCAAATCAACACGGAGAGCTTGACTTGGTCATTTTGGATGGGAACTATTTTCCAGTGCGGAAGAATACAGCCGTATCACGCAGCACGTTGCCAGGGGAATCCCAGTTACGCACCGGGAAGGGAGTTCCCCTGTTGCACAACGTGGTGCGTGATTCGGCTTTATTCTTCCGCACTGGAAAATAGTTCCCACCCAAAATGACCTAGGCAAGCTCTCCGTGTTGATTTGCACATTTATTTGCACTCGATATGAATGCGCACTACACATAAAGTAATTGGGAAACGCATCGAGCAAATTAATTCCTTTTGGCCGAAATCTTTCTCTGGCGACGTTAGACTCCAGTCTAAGGCGGAGGAGCAGCAGATACCGCGGCGGTCAGTGGCGACAGACTCGGACAATGGCTGGGTGAGCAGGAAAACGCTTTCCACCACTTATTTTAGTCTCTGGACTGTGGGGAGATGCCCAAATTTGACCTGGGGGTGGCATATCCCTTTAAAGCTAAAAAAAAAATCTATTTCGCAACTGACTTTACCTGCTATTTACTGAATCTGTCCATATGTAGATAACCATAGTCAGTCTCTTATTGTATAATGAGGTGCCTGCAGTGATTTTAGCTGCTGTTTGTTCCTGCTCATATGCTGCATTATGCATAACTACCATCAGAGCCACTTTTGTACATGGGCTTCGAGTCTTGTAGCTTTAATTTGCTTGCACAGCGCGGTGTCTATTTTCTGTCGATTCTTAAGTCCTTAAAAGGGATGGAACAGTATGAAATTTCCACGGCAGGATAACCATGACAAAAAAATACTACGGTATGACGGTATATCGTGGAATTGTGTAATTTAATGCCAAACAAGAAAAAGGGACACTGCTCACACAAAAATAATTCAACTTTTGCAACAATAAAAACATCTTACTGAATACACCAGTGTGTAAAAACAGTACAAGACATTTGTATAAATCCAAACATGTGCTCTGATTGTATATTCATGGCTTCATTAACTTCTTGTTATATGTAACATTTTGACTATTTTTCACCACTCAGAAGATATAATATTTAGGTTTACATTGTTAGTCGCTATGACAACAGTACTAATGTTTAGTTAAAGTCACACATGAAATACCCTAGTTATTTATCTTGATTCTGACTGCATATTGTTATTCTCCCGCTGTTCTTGAACTTTGCTTGAGCACTGCAACACTGTAATTTCTCCATTATGCCATAGAGACAGGCAGAAATGTTACATAGGAAATCTTTAAAGGGCCATATTACACTATTTTGTGATCTATGTTCTAATGTTGTTTCCTCATCACAATCAAACCTGGATTTGTGTTTTGTTTCTTTCACACATAGTTAACACACAAACCCTGTGTATTTAGGCTGAGTTTTTCTCTCAAAGAGAAAACCACCTTGTGATGTCAGCTGGTAATGCAGGAAGTGCTCCACAGTGTTTTAAAACTCCATACACCTTCACTAGAATTATTTGGATGAATTCCCTAATACTGTAAATGAATCCTTCTTCAAAATCAACACTCAGTGCATGAGAAACAGACTGTTAAGATGAAAAGAGTCACTACATGACATCACTAGGTGGAACAGAGCATTTTGAACTTTGGAGATGTAGACAGACTAATAATAAAGGGTTACTTAAACATGTGTGAATGAAGCAAAACACAGCTCCAGGTCTGTTTTTGAGGAGGTAACAACATCATAACATGACTTAAAGGGACAGTGTGTAAGATTTTTACCCGTTAATTACTGAAATTGAAGATACCCATTCAAAAATACAGTGTTTTCCAAGCCTTTTCACTTCCATCATGAAATCAAAGTGAACCACTGCTGTTGGACTTAGATATCCACAGGCTCACATAAAAGATCTTCCGAGCCATACAGAAGCACTCGCAAGTTCCTCCAGGCAAATACGAGAAACGCATTTCGACATTGCGTAGCTCCTCCGCAGTCGGCAAACTCTCTGGGCGTGGTTTTGAGTAAACAGACGTAGGGTGGAACTGCATGTTGCATTTCACACGTCGTAATGACATCTAACACGTGTTCCTTGTTCTAAATTGTTTTAGCTCTGATTTTTTTCGCTGGATCACAAATGCTCAGATTTCAGACTAAGCTTATGGTGAAATGCTGAGTTTGACCTGGGCAGAGCCTTCAAAGGTAAGCTTTGTGCTTTTCCGTTTTGTGCTTTTCCGTATAAAAGCCCCATGTGCTCGGGGAGAGATTGTTGTGCTGGGAAATTAATTGCATACTCAAAAAGAGGAGACTGTAAGGTTTAATTTGATGTGTAGATTGTCATGATACATGATCGGGAATGTGTGTTTTCATGCGGAAAAGAAAAAAAACGGGGGACCGCATTTTATGTATACAGTAGTGGCACGTGGTTCTTGCGCCGGTACGCGAGCTGTCGGCGCTATCCATGGAGCTGTCCATGTTACGGCGCGCCCGGGTGACCCTCGAGGTCTGCCGTAGCTAAAACAGGAAGTGCAATAGCGACTATCCACCTATACGCCACAAATCCTACACACTGGGGCTTTAAAGCTCACAAGAGTCAAATTTTGTGCAATGTAGGACCTTTAACAAAATATTTGATTTTATTTTTGTCTCTCAGCTCCAATACAACCAGCATGAACACCTGGAATGAGCGAGAGAAGCCATTCCATGTATTTAAATTTTATGACTTTGCTTCCTTCTCTAAAGGTCAGCTGTTTCTATCACAAATAGATTATAACAATATTTTGTTCTCCTGGGCTCAAGTGCACGATCATTTCAGATGTTGTGTTCTGCGTTAATGAAAATACGACTTGCGCTGAAACAATGGCTGACCCTGTGAATTGCTTTCCTTCAGTACCTCTCTCTCTTCCTGACTGTGACTCCGCGGGTCTATTGTTCTGTTTGACACTAACGAAGAGCTTGCTTTCTTAACAATAGGCAACGCAAATCACACAATCTATACTATCTATACTACTATCAATGTATACTATCTTTTTTGCTATTCCATCAATTTTTTTGTTACCCCCTGTTATGTATTATATTTAATGAGTGAGCTACTGTACCCAAATAATTTCCCTTGTGGATCAATAAAGTTTGTCTAAGTCTAAGCTGCCAATAAACAAGTACGCCTAAGTGAAAGTTAAGAGAAAATGTTGAAGCACATTTGAGCCTAGTTTAGTGTCTCAGTGGTGCCATAAACTGTATGTGTGGGCGGAAGTGGAAAGAGGGTGACGTGCAGTTTTTTGTTTTTTGTTTTGGCAAGGGCCACATATCAAAACACAGATGAAGAGAAGGGTAGATCAGAGGCTGGTGGCCAATACAGTGAATAATTCAAAAATGTGCTTTAAAAACAGGTTTGAATAAGCCAACAGACTTATCCATGCTTAGATCCTCAACAGGACACACTGCAGGTAGATTTTCTAAAACTTGAAGTGATGTAAAGTAATGTAATTGGTCAAAAAAGTAGTAGTCTGAGGGCTACAACTGGCCCCTGGGTCATAGTTTGGACATGCCTGCTTTAGACACTAACATAGGTTACATTTACTTGAGTAACATTTTGATTTTCTACTTGAGTAATAGGCTTGTGTTGTCTGAAGTAACATTGCTCTTGGATAAATGTTTGGGTGAGTTATTACGTTCCAGTTCACTGTGTCAAAATCACAGCAAACACCTCTCGTGGATGCCTTTGTGTTTGAGGGCAGGCGCTTGAAACTTATTGATGTGCATCAAACTTTGCCGAAAGATCAGACTTTTTAACCCTGGTATTGTAGTGCGTGAGTGTCAGTGATGCTAAAATGTTGTATGGATTAGGCACGGGTAGGCATTCAGTGGTTGTCACGTCGTTAATGCGTCTCAAGTCATGTGTCATACGATAAGCATTAGTCCCATGTTTCTGAACTGGTAAAATAGGAGTGTTTGAATTGGAAGACTCTAAAACCCCTGCTTCCCATAGTCAGGTATCTGTATTTGTTGCCAGTCAGCCAAGGCTTTAAGTTTCCTGACCATGGGGTCCAATTCTTGAGCCTCATACTGTAGATACTAATTTTGTGTTAGTAGTCTTACCCCCCCTAGCGTCCTCCTCTTCCATATCTGAGGACTCTGAAGAGCCCTGCTCCTCTTCTGGCCCATCCCCCTCAGCAGAGGAGAACGTAACACCTAGGACTGGAGTACTGGTTAATGTTTTACTCAGGGCTGGACTGGGACAAAAAAACGCATTTTTGGCTCAGAACGGCCCCTCATGATTTAAAAATTCTTGCATTCTAGCAGGCTCCGGACGGGAAAAGTAATCTACTCTCTCTTCTCTCTCCTCAACAGCTTGGCTTGACTAGACAGGAAGAGGGACAGATTATTACAGTTTATTAAGTGATAAATAGAAAACCTAAATTAAAAATAAAAATATTGGGAACTACCTGGAAAAACTGTGGAACTATCTAAACCATCAAAACATTTAGTATCTTTAGGTTACATTTTTATTTTTTGATAATGATCAGATAAATCTCATACTAAGGCAGCACGAGACAAGGCAAGGCAAGATGGCTGAGCGGAAGTAACGATGCTCTCACTTAAGGTCGCTTAAATCGGCCTATTCAATGTATGATGTGTATGGAATTTGTTGTTTATCAAAAAAAGTCTGACCAATATGGATGCCACCAGTGGAGTCAGTAGTGTGGAAACATTTACATGATTAAAAGGTTTCTTGTTAACCTAAAGTGTATTCTTAGACTTAGACTTAGACAAACTTTATTGATCCACAAGGGAAATTGTTTTGGGTACGGTAGCTCACTCATCAAATACAATGTATGATATATGATATATAACAGAGGGTAAAAGAACAAAAAGAAAAATAGATAGAAAAGCAACCAAAGCAATAGACCTGTGTCAGATGAGACACAATTATATACATTATATACATAAGATAATGATAATAAATATATATGTACAATCAGATTTAAATAGAAAAGTAGTAGTCAAATATAAAATACAGTATCAAATATGATGTACAGTACCAGCTGTACACAGTTATAGGGAGTATTATTTATTCAATCAAGGTGTTTTTTTGTTTAGATGTGATGGAAATATAATCAAGCAAATAGACCACTGTAGATTGCCATTTAAACATTTATTTTTTTTAGTTAGCTGCCCACTAGCTAGTTAACTACGTTTCCAATCCATTTACTGTATGCTTAAGTGGGCTAATATCATGAGGGAAATAATAAATGACTAAATGATTTAGGGTGACCTTGTTGTAACCATGAACATGGATTCTTGTTAATATGAATTATGTTGTTAGTAGAGGCAAATAATCACTAGAGCTTATACAACAGTCCGGGCTAGTACCCCACTGCAGATATTTTGAGCACTCAAACTTTAGAGCTAGCTGACCGGCTACTGCATCGCAACCACTTGCTACCACAGGATATTCATTCATTCATTTATTATTCATGCCATTTTTATGACCACACCCCCAGGCGAAATTCGCCTAGCACTTGGATTTCGCCCTGCGGAAACGAAGCGCTCATTGAATCTACATTCACGTAGGTCACCTATTTTGGCTTCAAAACAGCTAACTTTGCCGAAAATTCGCCATTTTCTATCCATGCGGCATGCCTGTCCATCACCTAAATGTCCCGGTATAATCCTAACATTACTACCTGCTTACCTGCTGTGATACACCTCCCTGGTCACTGTCTCTGTCCCTCGGGTGTCCTGTCAACTGTCTCTGGCTGCTCCTCCTCTCCCTCGGGTTCCCTCGGGTTCCCTGTCCAGAGTCTCTGGGGGTTCCTCTCCCTGTCCACCTTCAGCCTGGGCTGCAGAGAACGTGGAGGCTCCAGCAGCCCCTCCAGAGTGAGGCTTTTTAATATTTTTGCCCGCTAATTCTCCGCACCTCCTTTCTTGTGCGTTTCCATGTTTGCCCGCTCATTCGCTCAACAGTATGATTATGAAACTGGCGGGGATCAGTGCAGAGAAAGGGGTGGGACCGCTCTCGTAAGCTTCTATATCCTGATTGGTTTAGTCCACTGTCTATATTGAAGATGGACCAATGGGACGCCTCCTTTAAATTGTGGGCTCTCTAAGTAAAAAAACAAAAACAAAAAAACAAAAACAAAACAAAAAACAGCATTGGCCCTGGCCCCCGAGGACTGTCGGCCCACCGGGAAAATGCCCGGTATGCCAGATGGCCAGTCCAGGCCTGGTTTTACTAGTAGATTGTTTCTCGTCTAACACCCTTTTCATTGTTTTCAATTTATTATTTAGTTCACTTATTGCAGTCTCAGTCATTCTCCTTTCATTTTGAAGGGTTTCCCTAAGACCCCTTATCTCACTAAGCGACTCTTTGAAAAGTTGGTGTAGCTGACTTGATTCCTGCTCTTTTCTCCATAATTCTTCATGCGCCCTTTCTTCATCTGTATGTCTCCTTCTCTCTCTCTCTTTCTGACGTTCTAGCTCTCTTGGATCTATTATGACCCAAGTCCCTTGAAATGTAACCACTGGCATTTGAGTGGTTTGTACCGTTGTGTATGCAGGTGGAACTGAAGGGATTTGAGTCACGCTTCCTGTAGAGAGAGCGGGATAAAGGTTGGGAATTATCTTGTTTGCGGTCCAAACTCTCTGGCCGTATGATTCGATGCTTTAGATCTGTTTAGTTTAATCCACAAAAAAAGTGCTGGGGCAGAAATGGCCATTTGATGTAATGCTTGGCGTCTCAATTAAATTTCCTGCATCATTTTCTTTACTTCTCTTTTTCTTCTGACTACAATTCACCTGTTTATCCATACATTCTTCCTTCTGTTTCTTTGCACTTACTTCTGCCCTCCATAACTCCTCTGCTAACTTGCTTATATTCATCTTACCTTTGGCTTTTAAATATCTGTCTTTCTGAACCTGTGCAAACATTTTCTCAATCTTTTTTTTTTTTTTTTTTTGCTTTTTATGCTTCTTTTCATCAATACCGATTTAAGATTTGTGCTTCAATGTATACACACCACTGGTCGAGCGTCCAGATTCATTTTTTCGTTTCAGTATCCCAGATACTTACGCTGTTTTCAGGGAGACCCAGTCTTCCCCTAGGTAACATGCTTAAACCTATATTGTTTCAGTATCCCAAATACTTAGTTTTCAGGGAGACCCAAACTTCCCCTAGGTAACTCTCTTAAAGATCCCATGACATGGTACTTCTTGATGCTTTTATATGGCGCCTTAAAGGGATATGCCACCCCCAGGTCAAATTTGGGCATCTCCCCACAGTCCAGAGACTAAAATAAGTGGTGGAAAGCGTTTTCCTGCTCACCCAGCCATTGTCCGAGTCTGTCGCCACTGACCGCCGCGGTAACTGGTGCTCCTCCGCCTTAGACTGGAGTCTAACGTAGCCAGAGAAAGATTTCGGCCAAAAGGAATTAATTTGCTCGATGCGTTTCCCAATTACTTTGTGTGTAGTGCGCATTCATATCGAGTGCAAATAAATGTGCAAATCAACACGGAGAGCTTGCCTTGGTCATTTTGGGTGGGAACTATTTTCCAGTGCGTAAGAATACAGTCGTATCACGCACCACGTTGTGCAACAGGGGAACTCCCTTCCCGGTGCGTAACTGGGATTCCCCTGGTAGCGTACTGCGTGATACGGCTGTATTCTTACGCATCGAGCAAATTAATTCCTTTTGGCCGAAATCTTTCTCTGGCGACGTTAGACTCCAGTCTAAGGCGGAGGAGCACCAGATACCGCGGCGGTCAGTGGCGACAGACTCGGACAATGGCTGGGTGAGCAGGAAAACGCTTTCCACCACTTATTTTAGTCTCTGGACTGTGGGGAGATGCCCAAATTTGACCTGGGGGTGGCATATCCCTTTAATGGTTCCCTAATACTATAAATGAACCTTTCTTCAAAATCAAGCCTCAGTGCATGAGAAAGACGCATGAACACAGTCAGAGTCAAAAATATCTCTGTGGAACACTTTATTATGGGCGTTGTTGCTTGAATGCAAATGAGAGATAGGCCAGTGCAGCGGGTGGGGCGTGGCCAAACTCTCCGCTCTTTCCTCGTTTAGCGGTGCGCTGTGCGCTGGCTCCACTTCCGCGTTTTAGCGCAAGGAAGATATGAGATGATTTCCATTGAAAAATAAACACATTTCCACAGAAAATAAAATTAAACCACTGCTGTTTCAGAGGTTCGGAGGCTCGGATAAAGGACATCCGAGCCTGGAAACACTCACGTGCCTCCAGGCATATAAAAAAACGCATCTCGCATTGCGTAGCTTGTTCGTGGTCCAAACTCTCTGGGCGCGAGTTACAGAGAGTGTGGGTAGAAATACAGATGGGCGGTGGAACTGCATTTGCATTTTTCCTGGAGTGTGACGTCAGAAACCAGCCTTGTTCAGAATCTCCCGTTTGGGCTGTCTTTTTTCAAACGCAGAAAAGGATCACAAATGCTCAGTTTACACATTTCACAACTTTTAGCCATGGGGGGGCCCTAAACAGGGTAGGGGAGCTCACATTAACGTTCAAAAACCTCAGAAAGTGAAAATTTCATGCCATGGGACCTTTAAACCAATGTTCTACTGCGTCCAGTAGTAACGCCATTTACGGCGGGTCAGTACCTTAGATACTTAGACCTATTTTTACGGCATGCCTGATGCTCAGGTCTTTGGTGTCCCTGACACTTCAATATTTTTTATATTTTTTTATTTTCTATTTTTCTATTTTTTTATATTGTCCGGTATCTCTTTCCTTAATTTAAACTAGTCAATGTGCAGAAGTTCGAATAAACAGGTTTCTGCTAACCTTCTCAAAAGCGGCGCCTGGAGAGAAATCCCGTGCAATGCTTTTTATCTAGGTCCTGGGGTCTTCTCCACTCCTTGGCATCACATCAGGGTCACCAATTTGTAGTGCGTGAGGGAGAATGACCACCAGGATTCATCTGTTTCAATTCAAGCCAAAATATATTAACCTCATCTCTAATACAAAGAAGCACTGGTCTAATACATGAGTCTTTCCCTACATGATGTTACGGTAGGTCTTACGGACAGGCGCTCTGCCCAGCCCACTATCCCTGCCCCCTGATTTAGACACAGAAAGATAAAAAATATTGCTGATGGTGCTGCATCTCAATCCCAGTCCAAGCGACACGTCATGACAGGTGGTCCATTCCCATGCGATATAAGGACTTTCCATGAATTTCCCAAGAGTCCCACTGTAATCATTAACTTCACAACAAGATTACATAACAAATGTGGACAAGCCGCCAAACCACACCATAAGCATTATTTGATTTAATAAGTGACTGATATATTGAAGTGTGTCAAATGCATGTGCTTGCAGTGGACAATAATTTATTTATTTATTTATTTATTTCATTCATAAGTATAAAAAGACATCAACATTTGTGATAACAAATAACAAAATATTGAATGAAAGGGAGCAGAAAGAAGAGTTATCTTATGTTATCTGCCCCCTCTTCCCTTTTCCAAACACCAACACCGATAGTGACTGTAAACCCTTTCCTCATTACATTCCATTTCAATCACAATTATTAATCAATTGTAAACATAAAGCTTCATTTTCAAGTGTAACAATTTAGTTTTCTTTTTCATACATACACATTACATTGGATTTTATGTATTTTTTAAATGCCATTATTGTACTTGATTCTTTGATTTCTTTGTCAAGATTATTCCATAAACTAACTCCTTTCACAGCGACGCTTCGCTCCATAACCTTGGTTCTGAATTTAGGTTTTTTAAACATGTAGGTTCCCTTTAAATTGTATTGGCTTGTTCTCATCTCAAACAGTCTTTGAATATTTACAGGTAACACTCTGCACTTTGCTTTATACATGACTTTGAGGAGACTTAATTCAACAATATCACACATTTTCAACACTTTAAGTTTAACAAATAATGGGTTGGATGGCGCTCTATAATGACTGTTGGTGATAATTCTCAAAGCCTTTTTCTGTAAAATAAATAATGGCTGTAGGTAAGTTTTACATGTCGGCCCCCAAATTTCCACACAGTACATCAGATATGGTGCGATTATGGAGTTATACAAGATTAATAATGCTGCACTGTTTAGTGAGAACTTTACTTTATGCATCACCGCAATTGCTTTAGCTATTTTGCTTTTTGTGTAATTTATATGAGACCTCCAGTTTAGTCCTTCATCAATCATGACTCCTAAAAATTTTGTTTCACTTACTCTCTTAATCTGTATCCCATCTATTTCTAATGATATGTCGTCTTTTTTATTTTTATCATTAAATAAAATGAAATTCGTTTTTTTAATATTAAGAATCAATCCATTTAAATCAAACCAATATTTTACTTTTTTTAGCTCTTCGTTTACTCTAATTATGACCTCTTTCATATCTTTTCCATGGTAAAATAATGTTGTATCATCGGCAAATAAAATTTTCCCAAGTTCAGATACATTAACAAAATCATTCATATATAAATTAAATAATTTGGGCCCAAGAATCGAGCCTTGGGGAACACCACATTTGATATTATATCTTTCTGATTCTGTGTCATTAATTTGTACATATTGTTTTCTGTTTTCTAAATAACTCGCTATCCATTGATGAGCCACCCCTCGAATGCCATACTTGTTCATTTTCTTAAGTAATATTGAATGATTTATTACATCAAAAGCTTTTTGTAGGTCAATGAATATACTTAAGAAATAATTCCCATTGTCAATTTCAGATGCTATTTTTTCAGTTAGTTCCATTATTGCCATTGCGGTTGAATGTTTTGCCCTAAATCCATACTGGTTATTATTCAAGATGTTTTGTTTCTGTAAAAAACTATCAAGCCTTATTGCAAACACCTTTTCCAATATTTTTGAAAACTGTGGAAGCAGTGAGACTGGCCTATAGTTGGAGAAGTTGTGTTTATCACCATTTTTATAAAGCGGTACTATTTTTGCTAATTTCATTTTGTCAGGGAAAGTTCCCATTGTTAATGATAAATTGCATATGTATGTAAAGGGATCAATAACAGATTCAATTATATTTTTCACAACCATCATGTCCAGTCCCTCACAGTCAGTTGATCTTTTGTTTCCACAGTTTTTAACAATTTTTCTTATTTCATCTTTTTCCACCTTGTCCAGAAAAAATACTGCTCACATTGTCAATGATTGTATTTTCATCAAACTTTTTAGAGGGATTACCTGCGAGGCTGGACCCCACATTAGCAAAGTATTCACAAAACTCATTAGAAATTAGTTTTTCATTATATATGTCAGCATTATTCTTTACAAAGTAATGTGGATAAGGATGCTTCCCTGTCTTGTTTATAACTCTATTTATTATTCCCCAAGTTGACTTAATGTTATTTTTGTTTTTATTTAGTTGTTCACTGTAATATTCTTTTTTTCTTTTCCTGATAATCCATACCAATTTGTTTTTATATTTTTTATACTTATCTTCTGCCTCTCCTGTTTGTGTTTTCAAAAAATATGTATACAGATATTTTTTCTTTCTACATGCATTTTTTATTCCTTTGGTCATCCATGGTTTATCTTCCCTTTTCTGTCGGGAGGTTACTAATGGGCAATTTTTATTATATAATCTTATCACTGTATCTATAAAAGAGTTGTATGCTTGATTGACATCATTGACATAAACTGAATCCCAACTTTGTGCATTCAGATCATCATTAAGTGCTGTTAGGGCTTTCATTGATCTGTTCCTTGACAGTTTTATAATCTTCCTCGGTTTTATTTTGTGTTTGTATTTACAAGATGTAAATATGGGTAAATGGTCACTGATGTCAGTTATTAGGACCCCACTTAGTACAATATCTTCATTTACATTTGTAAAGATGTTGTCAATAACTGTTGCACTTTGTGTTGTAATTCTAGTTGGTTTGTGTATTAATGGAAATAAGCCCAGACTGTTCATTGTGTTTAAGAAATCCGCTGCTTTTTGGTCCTCCTTGTTTCCCAGGTTAATGTTAAAATCCCCACAAATAAACTGATTCCTGTTTCTATAATTATCAAACATTTCCATTAGTCTTTCAGTAAATTGTTGAGCACAAGAGTCTGGTGGTCTGTATACACAGCTTATTAAAGTATTTTTTTCTGATGCAGATGCAATTTCCACAGTTACAATTTCGATTCCATTATTTTCAATTGTTGTCATTTCATTTACCATTTTGCAGTTTAAATTGGAATGTATGTATAATGCCACCCCTCCACCTCTTTTGCTCTTCCTGTTTACTGAGAAAAGCTCATATCCATCCAACTGTACTTCATTCATGATGTCATCCCTAAACCATGTTTCTGTGATTGCAATGATATCAAACTCTTTCTTAAAATTACTCATATATTCTTTTATTTCTGACAATTTACTGTAAAGACTGCGGCTGTTTAAGTGGATGATAGTGAGAGTATCGACTTCAAAGTTTTGATTATTAAATTGTTCCTCATTATAATATTCACAATCCATTGTAATTATATGTTCATTTATTTTTGTATCCAATTCCTGTATGTGATTCATATTTGTTTGTTTGTTCTAAACTAACAATATTGTACATAACCAGTCATATATTTTGACACACTTCACAATTAGACGTTTCATTTTGCTTGTTTAAATTTGGCAAGATCATCCATATTCCTGACTTGAATGGCATTTGTTCCTTCTTTTACCCTTATCCAAACTCGACAGTTCCAAACCCATGTGGCTATTATATGGTTTTGCTTTTTTAGAAGCCTTGCCTCCCTTGCAATATCTGCATTTTTTTTCGTCAAGTGCTCATTCACATATACGTTTGTGCCTTTCAATTTTTTTGCCTGTTTCAGTAGATCATTTTTATGTTTCCGGTTTGTAAATCTCACAATGATGGATGGTTTGTTTTTACTATTTCTGTTTGGAAGTGTATGACATGCTGATATTGTGTCTTGTTGGACGTTAATACCTTTTTTATGAAAAAAGTCAGTCACTTGCTCCAGTGTCCAAAGCTCTTCAGGTGGTGCATTTTCTCCAGTTGCTCCACCTGGATTCACAACTCTGGCGTATGATCGATGTTTCGTTTCTAGACCAGATATTACAACGTCCTCTTTTCTGGAGTACTGCTCCAGGTCCTCCACACGCTGTTCAAGCTGCATTATTAGTTTGTCCTAATAATAATAGTTGCGCAATAATAGTTGCGTCTGTATATAAAATACTGAGGTATGATGTAGAATAAACAGTAAACTGCGTCTATGTGTGAATGCTAAAATATTTCCTCAGTATCAACACTCAAACATGCCTTGTGAATGTTTGAAACGTGCCGTTGGTCCAGCCTATATGAGCTCCCCCCACAGACATTGCAAGTAAAAAACCCTGATACAGTGGCCTGATACAGGACTTTACTGTGACAATTATTGACCTCAGCGGGACATTTTTTTTCTCCACACACAGAGCCTGTTTGACATACAGGAACACAGCACAACGACACAGACATAGACATTATAGTACACTCACTGTTGTTCAAAAATATAATGGCTTGTATCAAAGGATTCTTCTTGAATGCACCCCCAAATCAACATCAACATCCAACAAAGACTGAGCCAGATCAAATCATCTTCTTTTGACCTATCCCAGATCCTAAAGTTTCGCTCACTCACATCTCACTACACAAACTATAAAGTGGAGCAGTCCCAGTGGAAAATACACAATGCATCTGTACCCTCGGAAGAATGGAGTATGGAGTTTTGTATAATGGAGCAAACCAGCTGGAAATAGTGCCTCTGTAGCATTGAACTTTGGGATACTTTTTAAAACTTTTAATTGTTCCGTGAGTCAGTCCTGTGAAAGACTTGGACTGTTGGCTTTAAAGCAGACCTATTCTGCAAAATCAACTTTTTAGAGCTTTTAACCATGTTATATTTGTTTCACTTCTTATTTACCCTCTCAGAGTTGTATTTGGAGTGATTCGTGAATATCTGACTCCATTTTGCAGTTATTACTTTGTTCTCCATTTTTATTTCTTAGACTGTGATACATTTACAATAACATGGATGTTATAGGTTACATTTATACAGCGCAAGCACAGTAGACCGGCTGGTTAGCTCAACTGGTAAGTCATTTGACTTTCACCCGGGGGACCTGGGTTTGAATACCCCCCCAGCTATGAGCAAGCCAGTGTGGGTCCTTGGGCGAGACCCTTCACAGTACTGCCCCCCCGGGCGCCTGAAAGACGAGCTGCCCACTGCTCCTGAAAAGAGTGGGTCAAATGCAGAAGTGAATTTGTGGTCATACCTGCTTGCCAAAGCCTGATCTCGTCAGATCTCAGAAGCTAAGCAAGGCAGGGCCTGGTTAGTACTTGGATGGGAGACCAGTGGGAATTCCAGGTGCCACAGGGGGGCGCCAGTTGCAGAAACTGTCGTTGTGTCCTTAGGCAAGACACTTCACCGATATTGCCTAGTATGAATGTGGAGTGTGCATTCAGTTAGAGGTGGTCGGAGGGGCCTCGCTTCCGTCAGTCTGCCCCAGGGCAGCTGTGGCTACAAAAAGTAGCTTACCACCACCAAGTGTGGAGTGAATGAACAATGAACTGTAAAGCGCTTTGGGTGTCATGAAAGGCGCTATATAAATGCTATGAATTATTATTATTATTATTAATTAATTTCTTCTGTGTGTGAGGTCAATAAAGTCTTAATTAATTAAAGGGCAAGAAAAGATACAAAAGATCTTAAATAAATCTGAGCCTTTCTGGACCCACATCGTGTCCACTATACATGCATGGATACACTGTTAGGAAAAATAATAGTTATTATATTTTCTTTGTCATAGTTCTTTCAAACTTTTGCCAGCGATTGGCATTCCTCACAGAGACTGTATAAAGAAGTGGACTGAGGGAGTGTGACGTCACCCACAGTGTTCGGCTCCAGCCAAATGAAGCCAGTCGACGTTAGCAGTTACTGTATAGCAGCAAATCTGAAGCCAAGACCCATATTTGGAAATCCAAGCACGTGCAGCAAAGAGCCAGTCAAGAGTGGCGGTGTTGAAGTTAACGTCCCTACTCACCCACACCATCGTTTTGGCAGGGAGTGGGTACTGTTGTATATTGCGTGTTCTTATCAAGAGACGACCAAGATTCAAAAAGGTCATATTTACCAAAAGTTTATTTCCCTAACAATATTTCTAATGCAGAGCTGTATGTCCAAATTCCTGCCCTGGTACATATGTCTACATACGCCTTACCCAGTGCTTGCAAAAAAGTGACTGCTCCTTCTCCGTCAGACCCAGATCAATATCCCATACAAAACATGAATATGCAAAACATGTATCAGATGTCATATCAGGTTTCGGCTGCTCCTCCTTGCTTACACCAGACCACATTCCTCATCCCCTTCACCATCCTGTTGCCTGCCCACAATCACATTCTAGAGCAGGGGTCTTCAATGTTTTTCAGGCCAGGGACCCCCAAACAGATGGCGAACTGGGCCAGGGACCCCCTACTATATATATACAGCATAGAATTGTGTTTTATATTAAATTGAGCGTAGTGTCATGTATAAACATTGCTACTCTGTTATGGTACATCCAATACAAGGAAATAATACACAGGTTAATACTGTATTTTACACTATAAAATATAAAATTGTATTATTTTAAAGTGAAATCAAAAGATTTCGCGACCCCCCTCCAGTATCTCCACGACCCCCCTAGGGGTCACGACCCCCCTGTTGAAGACCTCTGTTGAGAACAACCCCCCATGATAACAGAAAACAGTAATATGTTTCAGCACTCATTCAAATAATACACAAATAAATGTTTATATGTTGTATGATATAGCAATATGATTAAGTATATGCCTGCTCCTAAAATGTATTAATTCAATATTTCTTCAGTACTTAGTAATGCCATCAATCAAACCTGTTCCTAAAGCAATATTTGCACAAGAAAGTGCTTGCTTTGTCTTCTATTGATGTTCATACCTTCATTTACGGATAAAAGAGTAAAACAAAACCACCAAAATCATGTAGTGCAGGTTAATACAAATATTTTAAGACAAAAACGATGAACCTGACAGCAGCAGTTAGAAAGAAGGGCACAATTTTCCAATAAAATGGAGCTCAGGTATCTTTCCCAAACACAGACAGTAGATTCATTTCTGAACAATGAATTACCAAAGCAAGAGGACTCTAAAGCAGCTTCAAGAGCCAGTGACGATAAACAACAGAATGTATAATATGAGCACTTGAACTGTTCATTCGAACGCTTGTATTAGGAGCACTCACGCATGTTGCATTTACATGACTCTGAGGTCCGATGGGTAAACATGCAAGTACTGTTAACTAACATTCAAAGCCTGACAAATAATCATAATACTGTGGTGGAAAGTAACAAAGTAAAAGTAAAAAAGGAAAGTACTGTACTTAAGTATAAATCACTGCTCCTGAAAAAGGTTGGGTCAAATGCAGAAGTCAAATTTCTCCCATGTGTCACTGTGTGTCATTGTGTGTGAGACCAATAAAGGCTTAATCTTAATCTTAATCTATAAATTGTAGGTATTTGTAGTTCACTACATTTGAGAGCAGGTGTCAGTGTTCCTATAGTGCTCTGGGGAAAAAAATGGAAAGTAAATGTAGAAAATCACATTCTAAGATCAGCTGCAGTGAAATTGGAAGTGGAACATAACAAAGTAGAGTATATAAAATATACATTTTAGGTATCTGTACTTTCTGAAAGAATGGAAAGTAAAAGTTTTTTTTTTTAAAATTATTATAGTTTGACACCTGCTGAAAAGGCTGAGGGTTTATTTAACACATTTGTTGTTTGAGGAGACAAAAATATACAAATAAAACCAATCAATTAAATTGTTTCTGTTGAGCCAAATTCTGCTCAAATTTGTATCAAAATCACTACATTTGAAGCTTTATTAGATCTAAAAAATTGCTAACATACTTTTACTTTTTGCTCTTTAAGTGCATTTTTAAGCAGGTACTTTTATCATTTTACTTAAGTAGATTTTTCATGTGATGCTTCTATTTTACTTATATTTTCTTTGCGAAAGTAACAAAATGGAGTACTTCTTTCACCACTGATCATGGTGTTGTACTAGAACTAAGTGTAATTGCACATCAACAACAGTAGTTGGCAGTGGCGTTCTCACATGCGATTTACGCACAGTCTCACCATTAACAGAACATCCTCTGTCACGGAAAAAACACGTATATTCCAGTCGTGTCCTTTAGTCCGACAGAAGCTGACGCATCAGTGGCACAAGGAGAGAGCGTATTTTTTCAATGCTTTTAGCTTATGCAAATGAGGTGGTTTTAAGTTTCATTTCTGTAAAACGTAAACAAATGTGCGCAAAGCTGCATTAAAAACACATTAATATTTGAGTCCTCAGTGCAGTCTTTGTTGTAAGTTTCTTTCTTTTTTTGTTTATAATGTTAATAAAAGGATACAATGGTGTTCTAATAACAATTTTCTAGACAAATAATACTATTTATAGTCGCGCGCAGGAAGGGGGGCGTGAAATATTTTCTTCTTCCTAGGGGGGGCGTCACAGAAAATAATTGAGAAGCACTGACATAAGGTAATAGAGTACAGTTAGCATGAGTCTCCTTTACAATGAATAGGGCCTTCCTCTGATCAGTTGCATGCATGTCTTTGGATGGTATTCCCACATGGCCATAGAGAAATCATGGTGTAACATGAACAGTGTTGTCCCTGAATATTTTGGGTGAACGTGAACTGAACGCTCTGTATTACTGCCTGATGAACGAACTGTGAACGAGTTCATTCTGGTGTCTGTGAACGACACGCGCTATCTCTTTAACTTCGTTCAATAGGATCTCAGATTTCTGATCCGTCCATCTGAAATTTCCGATCCATGTGCCCCCCCGACCGGCACCTCTCTCCCTCTCGCGCAGCGCACGGCACTTCCTGGTCTTGCGAGAAACAGCGCAGAGTGGTGCGCTAAAGGTGGCCACATTAAAGGGGGAATCACTAATGTTAATTTGCGGGTTTATTTTGTTTTCTTAAGTCTCTTAGTTAATTAAGTCATATCATATGGGGGTTATTTAAGTATTTTCTTTATTATGTTGAATTGCAGGTGTTTTATCATTATGGGGACTGTTATTTGTAGTTGGATAAGGATGTGAAATTGAATATGAAGATGGAGATAACACATGAATAACACATGGTTTGATTGTTAAAACTGATATAATAATTGCTGTCTATGGTTCTATATGGGCTTTGGCAATGATATTGAAAAATAATAGCTCGCAGCAATGTATTGGAAAAAAAAAAAGAACTATGAACTAGTTCATTTTTTGGGACTATGAACGAACTACTAACTATAAACAATTATGAACTATGAACGAACTAGTTCATTTTGAAATGTGTGAACGGAACTTTGAACATGTAGAAAATGAACTTTCCCAACACTGAACATGAATGTCTCATCTTAGAGCAGTATTTGTGTGACCTTTTCCAGCGCTCTAACGTCACGTTATGTAAGCGCTGCTGCTCTGATTGGCTGCTTGTTAGTGAATCATTTTCTACAGGATGTGAAGGGTTGCATCACTCTTGCTGTGATAATAATGTACAGTACATACAATGACACATTCATTCATATTCCTATCATTAAGTGTGTAGTTTATTTATTTATTTGATAGGGACAGTGCATATTAATGAACGTGAATGTGAATGTGTAATTACAGTGCAAATATGCCAGATTATAACCAAAAAGGTAATTTCCATCTGTTGTCCCTGGGCAGGTGAAACAGAGAACAAATACAAAATACAAAAACAGTTACACAAGACATAACGCACAACAGATTAAGTGTTTAGTGTAGGGAGATGGGCCACAGGGAAATGCAATGCTTGTTCAGTGTTTCTTCACAGGCTTTATTTAGGTGATGACCAAATTTAGCAAAAGATTAAGGTACACTTGACTATCCCTATAGGAAAATTTGTCCTCTGCTTTTGAGCCATCCTTCAGGGCTGCTGGGGGACCTCATCAGGATCAGTGGACGCCACAGTGCACTGCTCTTGTAGCTTGGTCAGGACTTACTTACCTTAGCTGGAGGATTTGACTTATTGTGCATGCTTTAGATTGACGGGGGAAACCAGAGTGCCCGAAGGAAACCCACCCTAGCACAAGGAGAGCATGCAAACTCCAATCCTGGGAATGAAACCTTCTTGCTGTGAAACATAAGCGCCAGCTACTCAGCCACCATGCTGCCATATTTAGACTTAGACAAACTTTATTGATCCACAAGGGAAATTTTTGTGTACAGTAGCTCACTCATCACAATATAATATATAACAGAGGGTAAAAAAAAAGAGATGGAATAGCAAAAATGATAGCAATAGACCAGTGCCCAATGAGACATAATTATAAAAAATAACAAAAAATAATAATAAATGTATATGTACAAATCAGAATAAAATAGAAAATATGTTATTTATATATTATATTATAGACATTTTGGAGGGTCCATCACATGCTTCTCACCATGAAGATTGGTTTGCCTACAGCAGGGGTCTCCAATCTGTAGCTCCCCATTCATTCCATGAATGGAATGATGTGAATGTTAGTGGGGATAGAAGAAGAAGCTATGCCTTTATTAGTCCCACAGTGGGGAAATTCCATTTCTGCATTTAACCCATCCTGTTATTAGGAGCAGTGGGCAGCACATTACTGCGCCCGGGGACCATCTCCATGATCTTCTTGCTTCGGCTTGGTCAGGACCTAAGCTGGAGGATTTTACCTATGGTGTATGTTTTGGGTTGATGGGGGAAACCGGAGTGCCCGAAGGAAACCCACCCAGACACGGGGAGAACATGCAAACTCCACACAGAAAGGCCCAGGCGACCCGAGGATCAAACCCAGACCATGCATGCAAACTCCACACAGAACACACAACCCGGGGATTGAACCCAGAACCTTCTTGCTGTGAAGCATGAGCGCTACCCACTCAGCCACCGTGCCGCCCGTGGAGTGGGTGATGGTTTGGGGAGGTCGGAGGCGGGGGTGGGAACACCCAATATGTGTATGTATATTGTATGTCTGTACTGCAACCTTCCCTTACCACCAAGACAAATTTCTCCCTGGTGGAGACTAAGAAAGAAACCTAACCTACCCTTACCTAACCTCTCCAGCCCCTTCCAAGTAGCTCACTGAGGGATTTTAGAATTATATGTATTGTGCTGAATAACTCAAGCATGATGAATTACCATTGTAAACATATCATTCTGATGCCTAATTTTGTGCACTAATAAATAGATAATGGTTTATGTCTTCTAGGTATCTAATTGTTCCCCTCTAAGTCTTGTCATAGCTCTTATATTTACTTAATTTCTTGCTACTGCTAAAAGCTCTCTGGCACTTTCATTTTGTATATGTAGCTCACCGGAGGAAAAAGGAATTGGGACCAGTAAAAATGATGACACGTTGAATGCAAAGATGCTGATCCAGTATACGTTTGCGATGGGCAAGTGGCATACTGTCAATCACAGTGGCAACGTACAGATGCATGCATACGGAAAAATAATCAGATGCGATGTGAAGTGAGACAAAACAGTTGTGAAGCGTATAATGACATAACTGCTCATCCCCAGGAGATGTTTGTGGATTAGTCGGGGAGCTTGTTTTTATTTGATCTGACTCAAGTGAGTTCTCTGTCATTATGTTAATTATACTGTTGGAACAATTTGTTTACTGTATCAATCGTTCTATCCACTCTGAGCTAGTGCATCAACACTCTTCTCACAATATCTGTTTATTTTAATAACAATTACAGGGAAGTTTTGGAGTGATTTTTTTGTTCGCTTTGGTGCACCATGTTGATAAATCTCCATCTTCCGCTAGCTCCACCCATGAAGTACCGCGAAGCTATGTGGTAAAGGTGTACGATGTAACTTTTCTGCATGTCCATGGAGATGTTCTTGCTTTACCTGGATTGTTGGACAGAATGGAATGTTGGGAAGTGGTTTGATGGTAGAAAAAGTAGAAAAGTAGTACCTTGGAAAAACCTGCATTGTTTTAGTGTTTGGGTTTACCTCTCCACAGATCTGACCAGTACCTTGGCCTGGTGGTGCTACCTGCTTCTCCATGGAGATAGATGAAGCCCTCCAGGCCATAAAATATAAGATTCTTTCTATTAAAGGGCACACTGGCGCTATATTCTGATTGTTGTTTCCTCATCACAAACAGACCTGGAGTTGTGTTTTGTTTCATTCACACATGTTTAACACACAAACCCTGCATATCTAGGAGTTTTTTTCTCAAATGGAAACCCTCTGTTCCACCTTGTGACATCATGTGGTAATACAGGAAGTGCTCCACTGTGTTTTTAAACTTCTTACCAGGGAGATGCATAGGAATTTTGAGGGGCAGTTGCTCTGACCTGAAGAAAGGGCAAACCAACCCCCCCGATTGGCGATTGTGGTGGGATTCTTCAAGAACTCAGCCTTAGTCAGGATAAGTGTTTCTAGGTGGTTTATTGTGCTCTCCCACAGTGCAAAAAAGGTGTCAAATGTGCATGGAAAAAATATTTACAGTGGTGCAAAAAACAGTTTCTGCAGACTTCCCCTTTAAGTAGTGATATTAGGAGACGTGCTGAGGCTTCGAAGTCTGTGTCGAGTAATGAAGAGGGTGTTTCCCCGAAGCGCGTACCGAGGCTTGCTTCATTTAGGGGAGGAGCCAAAAATGATGACGTCCAAAGCCTCGCTGCCCGGCTGTACCACGTGATTGCTTCGGGAAGTGGTTCAGATTTTGCCGCGAGGTATTCCAGCTGTATAGACCCCTCAGGCTCCATTCAAAATGAGGGGATTTGAAGGAGAGTTGCATCAGTTGAGAGTTTGGAGAGTCTAGATCAGGGGTCGGCAACCCGTGGCTCCGGAGCCGCATGCGGCTCTTTGATCCCTCTGATGCGGCTCAGTACAGCGGTCCCTCGTTTGTCACGGGGGTTATGTTATAAAAATAACCCACGATAAGAAAAATCCACGAAGTCGCCAGCTTTATATTTTACAATTATTCTCCATGTTTTAAGGCTGTAAACGTCTCACCACACACATTCTACACTTTTCGCAGACTGGAATTAACATTTTCTCACATTTCTCTCTTGTTTAAACACTCAAACTTTCGTAGATTTTCAACAAAAAAGCACAGTATTATAGAATAAAACCAAAGTGTATTTCGTGTGTATTTCACAGTTCTTATAACCGAGCCTCTTCGTCCTGGCACCGCTTCGCTGTGGTGGGTTTTGTCAGGGAGAAAACTTGCAAACATACAGCACTTCAGAGTCACGCTGCGATCGAACATTTATATAAATCTGGCAAACTGAACGCATTCTGTACAGGAGACAAGGAGGAGAATGACTGACGAATCGGCAAAGGTCTACAGTCCTTTAGCCAATCAGGACGCAGAAATGCGCGTTGATACACTATCAAAAAAATTTGAATAAAAAAATCCACGAAACAGTGAGACCACGAAAAGTGAACCACGATATAGCGAGGGACCACTGTATTTAATTAAAATGTATTTTATTTTAGCTCATTCATTTTCAACATGTAATTCTATGTCACAAAGGCAAAAAAGCCGTTATATGCAGTGTTATTTCATTTTAAATTTCAAAAGGGTTTTGTGGCTCCCAGTGTTTTCTTTACTGTGTGAAATGGGTCCAAATGGCTCTTTGAGTGGTAAAGGTTGCCGACCCCTGGTCTAGATACTAGAGTTTGCATAGCATTTATATAGTTTGGAGATAGTTTGGAGATATTTTGGAGAAAGTTTGGAGAGTTTTGGGAGAGAGATTTAGGAGAGTGAGGAGAGTAGGATAGGTGATAGGATGGACAGGTTTTTCCCTGTGTGGGAACAGTTTGATCTGAAAACCAAAACCTGTTGAGAAACTCTTATTTATGAATAAAAATGAATAAAAATTTCCCCTGTCCTGTTCATCATTTTCCAAGTTACACAAGCATAATCTGTGCCCTTTTTCCTAGTTCCACAAGCACTTTCACTTTCTCTGCCCAATTATGCCCTTGCCATTTTCAGAAAAACAGCTTAACCTGTCATATATGATCATTTTGGGAAAAATTACAAACACAGAATACATACAAAATTTATTATACACATATGTGATCATATATGCACAGAAAGTATTTGGTCATACATGTTTTGTAATTCATAGTCATTTCCAACAGACACAAAAATCATCACACATTCTGTGGTTCAGATACAGCTGCCTGTGATTACACATTTGGCCAGTAGGTGGTTTCGTGCGCATATGAAGCTTCGAGAAATGAACCCTTTCTCGAACCAATTGGCTCAAGTGGTTCAATGCCTCATGAGGCTTCATCTCACGATCACTACCTTTCAGTCTTTCAGTCTTTCGCTCGTTCGCTCTCTTTCTCTCCGCGCACGTTACCTCCACTGTAACCAAGGCAAGACTGACTGCAGGGTTGCAGAGCGCACCCCCATTTTCCCCTCCCACATTACATAACATCCACTGGAAATATGAGAAGAATCCCTCAGTCGTCCAGGTAGAATCCATGGTAAAGGGAGAAATTCAATTTGTCAACTGGACAAAGTTTTTTGGTCGAAAACGTTTCGCAGCTCATCTGAGTTGCTTCGTCAGTTCTGGTTAGAGTGCTAATGGACACTGCTTATAACTAGCTGCAGGGAGGAGCTAACTACAATGAAATTACTATGAAACTATCGCACCTATTTGTTTTCAGTTTCTGTCTTTTGTTTTTGGCGTCTAGTTTAGCACACCCATTCAAACCATAATGGCTGTTTTCACACCTCTGGACATAACCTGGCTAGCCCCTTTGTTTCCTTTGTACACTGCAGTGTAGTGAAAACAGCAGTGAGCTCTACATTGGAGAAACAAAACAGCCACTTCACAAGAGGATGTACCAACACAGACGGGCGTGCCAGAGTGGCCCGTCATCTGCCGTACATCTCCACCTAGAAGCCACGGGCCACTCATGAGGTGACAGTGAGGTTCAGATCTTAGCCAGGGAAAAGAACTGGTTTGACAGGGGAGTTAAAGAGGCTATTTTTGTCAAAAAGGAGAATCCTTCTTTAAACAGAAATGGGGGAGTCAGACATAATTTGTCTCCCATATATAATTCCATTCTCAAACCTAAATCAAAACAAACAAAGGAAACAAGGGGCGCACTTGTGGGCGCACTTGACATTGTGCACACAATTGTAATGCAATTACAGTTTTGCTGCTATCGCAGCCATGTGCAGTGCCACCGTGCCATGTCAGCGGGCACAAGTCCTTGACATGAGTGCCACTATGCTTAAAAAGGGGAGAGTGTAGACTTCCGGTTGGAACACCGAGACGCTGGCCGCACGGTACGAGGGCTCCCGACCGAACCTGAGAAATTTTAACATAAGGCCCAATCAGAAGAGAAATAATGCATAATTGAAGTATTAAAAGGGGGCCAGCCATCACTGTGAATTATCTCACCCTAAAAAAAGAGAAGGGGACGCAGTTTCTGGGACTCGTGGTCAAGGCTAACTACAGGCTAACTAGCATCAAGTGGGCGGAATGGTGGACGCCGAGATTTTACACGAGGTGAAGCAGTTTCGACAAGAGAGCAGGGACCAATTCGAAGAGCTAAAACGAGACATCTCTTTAATCAATAATAAACTGGAGATGGCTGAAAGACGTATTGAAAAAGTTGAGGAGCGGGTTCAGACATTCGATGATGTAGCTTGCTAAAGCTACACTCAAAACTCGAGGAGCAACTACTTGACATCCAAGCCCGAGGAAGACGTGAAAACATGAGAATATACGGGGTCAGCGAGAACGCGGAGAAAGAAGAGACAGAAATGGTCATATTTGTTGAAAAGTTACTTCGTGAGGGTCTCCAGTTGCCAAATGACCTGGAATTGCGCATCGAAAGAGCGCATCGATCCCTGGGACCACCCTCACTGCCAAGCGCTCCCCCTCACTCTATTGTGGTCAAGTTCTTAATCTTTCGGACCAAGGAGATGGTGCTTCACAAATCCTGGCAAATGAAGGGTTTCAAGTGAAAAGACAAACAAGTTACCTTGGATCAGGATTTTCCACCTGCCATTATTGGGAAGAGGAGAGAATATGAAGAGATCCGTAAAGTGCTAAAAGAAAAAGATGTCCAGTTTCAAACACTCTTTCCTTCCCGGCTGCGCGTAAGACACAATGATGGATACAAAACATACGACACGGCAGCAGAGGCAGCTGAGGACCTCGTGAAGCGGAGATATGCAGTCAAGCTCATACCGACACCGGCATCATTGACAGAGCGGATCCAACAGCTGACCTGGACCCGCGTGGACCGACGCATGAGAAAGAATGCACCTGATTCAGAGAGAGATGTAAAATACAGGGAGAAGCTGCGCACATTCTGGAGAATGTCCCCTGGCCCAAATGCGGAATGAAAGTTCAAGACTGGGAGGACTCGAGTTTGTTTCATTTTGATTGGGGGAAAAAAATAAAATAAATATTAGACCGAGGTGACCGGGTGAGTAAATATATTGAAATATTGAAGGTTCGACAACGAGTTTTCATAATACTGTATAGCCGCAAGGATCCCCTACACTGCTGACAGGAGTGATGCTTTTGCCTTGAAGCGCCTGCTAGGACATAAGAGGGTCTGTTACGTTGACCCCAACACAGGAAGCCATGTTCGTTTATGTTCAGTTTTTGCTATTGTTCTTTATACTCTGTTGTTCCTTGCAGAGAGGGGAGTGCCATGCTTAAAGATGTTCTCAATTGTTAATACAGTCAGATGTCAGCCCAATCTATAAAATTTATTTCACTTAACATAAATGGCATACTCAACCCAGTTAAGAGATCAAAAATGTTGTCACAATTGAAAAGGGATAAGGTCCAGGTGGCATTTATTCAGGAAACTCATCTGAGTGATGGGGAACACGAAAAATTGAACAAAATGGGATATTCTAAAGTATACTTCTCCTCTCACAGTTTTGAGGGTTACATTTTGAATGCATTCCTGAATATAAGGATAAGGAAGGAAGATACATCTTGGTCATAGGTAAATTGGATGGATTGTACTCTGGTGAGCTTGTTAAAGGAAAAGTAACGTTATTTTACAATCTGAGCCTTCTTTCGGTAATAAAACAAGTCGTTTGACTCACCCATATCACGTTCGTGTCATTTGGAGCTGTTTGAAGAAAGTTATGTTGTAGCGTATCCATTAGCATTTGTATTCGGGGCATTACTTTGCGGTGTCCAAATAACACAAACTTTAGCACTTTTCAAATCATAGAAGCCCGATGTCTTAATGTAAGATTTCGTTTGAAGCAAAAGTGGCCTGTAATCCGAGATTTATCCATAGTTTTCAGCTTTGCGTTTCATGTTTGGGTCCCGGGAGCAGTCCGCGCATGCGCACTGGCGTCCTCATCTACTCGAAACTATGGCTAAATCTCGGATTACAGGCCACTTTTGCTTCAAACGAAATCTTTCATTAAGACATCGGGCTTCTATGATTTGAAAAGTGCTAAAGTTTGTGTTATTTGGACACCGCAAAGTAATGCCCCGAGCAAATGATACAGCACCATGTTAACGGATACGGGATCATTACTAGAACAGAACGGCTCAACATAAGTTCTGCGATACTGCTCCAATTGACAGAAAAATGCTATGGGTGAGTAAAACTACTTGTTTTATTGCCGAAAGAAGGCTCAGATTGTAAAAAAACGTTAATTTGCCTTTAAATGTGTACATGCCACCTGGAAGTGGCTGGTCATTTTATAAACACGTACTTGAAACTTTGACGACTAAAAGCCAAGGTATTCCAATATGCGGAGGTGATTTCAACATTAGATTACACCCTAAAATAGATAGTCCCAACGGAAGATCAGATGCTAAAAATATCAGTAGAAAAGTGAATAATTTTATGAAGTAGCTAGGAATAATTTACATATGGAGGGAACATCTATACAACTATACAATGCGAGACTATACACATTATTCCTCAGCTCACAAAGTTTACTCTCGAATTGACTTCTTCTTAATGTTCAAAAGTGATATGCATAGAGCAGTAAGGTGTGAGATTGGTACTTGCGCAATATCAGATCACGAACCCGTATATTTAACACTTAATATTAGTGACAGGATAAAATCCACTCTCTGGAAGTTAAATTCAAACATCTTAAATGATCACAAGATTAAAAACACCCTGAAAAAAGAAATTCAGTTATACTTGGACAATAATGACAATGAAGAGGTCTCTCCTGCAATATTATGGGATGCATTAAAAGCCGTAATCCGGGGCAAAATAATAGCAATTTCGGCTACACTAAAGAAACATAAAATACAAAAATTGCAAGCACTAGAAGTTAAACTTAAGGAACTACTGAAAGAACATTCTATTTCATTCCAAAATTCAGTTAAAATGAAAATAAAGGAAGTAAAAGGGGAAATAGATGCTATAAACACACAAGAGATCCAAAAGAAACTTCTTTTTACAAAACAACGATACTACGATGCAGGGGGGGAACCATCCAAGCTTCTCTCTTATAGACTGAGAAAACAAGCGGCAGAGAGGACAATTCACAAAATTAGGCATCCAGTAACAAATAGAATAGAGACCTGCCCCAACGAAATACAAAAATGCTTTGAGGAGTATTATAGACAATTGTACTCTCAGCCTCAATTAGGAAAGAGTGAAGAAATTTGCCCAGGTGTTCAATGGTGTTTAATCATGCTGACTTACCTAAAGTCTCTGACGACCAAAACAAGAGATTGACATCAAAAATAACTAAGGAAGAAGTTTTAGCAGCAATTAAAAAATTTAAAAATGGCAAAACTCCAGGGGCAGCTGGGTATAATTCAAAGTGGTATAAAACAATGCAAGAAAACCTAGTCTCAACATTAGTAAAGACTTTCAATTGGATATTAGAAAAGAAAAGTATACCCCCATCTTGGAAAGAAGCCATCATTTCTATTATCCCCTAGGAAAACAAAGACAAATTGGATTGTGGTAATTATCGTCCCATGTGTGCTTAACATTGATTACAAAATTTTCACTTCTATACTATACAAAAGGTTGGAGACAATTCTTCCAGAACTAATTAATAAAGACCAGACTGGTTTCATTAGGCATAGGCAGACACAAGACAACATTAGAAAAGCATTACTAATTATGAAACATGTTAATAAATCCAACTTGAAAATGCTTATGATAAGTTTAGACGCTGAGAAAGGATTTGATTCGGTACGATGGGAATTTTTGTATAAAGTAATGGCTGAATTTGGCTTTGATCCTAATATTATTGACACGGTGGCGGCTCTGTATAACAGGCCAACTGCAAGAATAAAAATTAATGGAGATTTGACTAAATCTTTCATTTTGGAACGGGGGACTCGGCAAGGGTGTGGAACATCTGCACTTCTATTCGTTTTATTTATTGAACCCCTAAGCCAATTTATAAGACAAAGTACAGAAATGAAAGGAGTTACCCTTAAATCAGGCGAACAAACATTAGCTCTATTTGCAGATGACATATTGTTGTTCTTGACTGAACCCTCACAATCTCTACCAAAACTAATGCAGGTACTGGATAATTACGGTTCTCTTTCGGGGTATAAAATCAATATAAACAAAACTCAGGTGCTGAAATTTAATTACAATCCACCAACCAGGATAAAGAATGCATATAAATGGAAATGGGACTCAAATAACATTAAATACTTGGGGGTCGTTTTGACGGGAGATTTATCTAAACTTTTTCATGTAAATTATGATTCATTAATCAAAAAAATTAAAACAGATTTACAAAGGTGGAGTTCGATCCCCTTCCTAAATCTACATTCCCGAGTGGAATCAATCAGGATGAACATTCTCCCACGTTTTCTGTATTTACACTCAACTCAAATATAAACGCAACACTTTTGTTTTTGCTCCCATTTTTCCTGAGATGGACCCAAAGATCCAAAATTCACTCCAGATACACAACACTACCATTTCTCTCAAACATTGTTCACAAATCTGTCCAAATGTGTGACAGCGAGCACCTCTGCCCCGCCGAGACAATCCACCCCACCTCACAGGTGCGCCACATCAAGATGCCGATCCGACATCATGACCAGTGCACAGGTGCGCCCCAGACTGCCCACAATAAAAGGCCACCCCGAAATGTGCATTTTTTTTTTTTGCTTTATTGGGGGTCTGGGGACTCAGAACCAGTCAGTATCTGGTGTGACCACCATTTGCCTCATGCAGTGCAACACATCTTCTTCGCATAGAGTTTATCAGATTGTCAATTGTGGCCTGTGGAATGTTGGTCCACTCCTCTTCAATGGCTGTGCGAAGTTGCTGGATATTAGTGGGAGCTGGTACACGCTGTCGTATACGCCAGTCAAGCACATCCCAAACATGCTCAATGGGTAACATGTCCGGTGAGTATGCTGGCCATGCAAGAACTGGGACATTTTCAGCTTCCAAGAATTGTGTACAGATCCTTGCAACATGGGGCCGTGCATTATCTTGCTGAAACATGAGGTGATGTTCATGGATGTATGGCACAACAATGGGCCTCAGGATCTCATCACGGTATCTCTGTGCATTCAAAATACCATAAATAAAATGCACCTGTATTCTTCGTCCATAACAGCCTTTGAAGAGGAGTGGACCAACATTCCACAGGCCACAATTGACAATCTGATAAACCCTATGCGAAGAAGATGTGTTGCACTGCATGAGGCAAATGGTGGTCACACCAGATACTGACTGGTTCTGAGTCCCCAGACCCCCAATAAAGCAAAAAAAAAAAAAAACATTTCGGGGTGGCCTTTTATTGTGGGCAGTCTGGGGCACACCTGTGCACTGGTCATGATGTCGGATCGGCATCTTGATGTGGCGCACCTGTGAGGCGGGGTGGATTGTCTCGGCGGGGCAGAGGTGCTCGCTGTCACACATTTGGACAGATTTGTGAACAATGTTTGAGAGAAATGGTAGTGTTGTGTATCTGGAGTGAATTTTGGATCTTTGGGTCCATCTCAGGAAAAATGGGAGCAGAAACAAAAGTGTTGCGTTTATATTTTTGTTGAGTATATTTCATTGTTTACCAACTTGGATACCACAGAGACATTTTGATGGATGGGACAGAATGTTGGGTAAGTATATTTGGCAAAACAAAAGGGCTAGAATTAAATATAAAACACTGCAGCTGAGGAAGGAGAGGGGTGGGCTTGGGCTTCCATGCCTACAAGAATACTTTTATGCAGCTCAACTCAGATCTTTGGTTTGGTTGGTGTTTATGTTTACCAACCTATTCTGCACGCTGGAAGGAAATGGAAAACATTGAGATGGAAAATATTATAATTATAACATTATTGGTTGATAAAAAACTACAGAACAACTTTAACATAACAGAAGATTTTATGTATGAATCCCTCTTGAAAAGTTGGGATGGGGTGCTCAGAATTTGCAATCTAGAGAAAATATCAAGAATATTAAGATGGATAGCCTATGACTCCGATTACCTTCCAAATACTCATGATAGTGGGTTTAAAACATGGATACCAAAGGGTCTGACATCATATTACTCTCTCATCCACAAGGGGGTCTTCATGAGCTTCATGAGCTTTTATTAGATCAGAAAGACTTTTACAGATATCTACAGATTAGACATCATTTTTGACCAGAACATGAGAGGCGTATGGGAAAACAGTGACTTGGGATTCTTACAGATTTTCTTAAGAAAAGGTGGGAGTTGGAAGGTAATTTGAATATTTCAAATGAAAGTTGGGAAAGAATCTGTCAATTACCGTGGAAGACAACATTATCTAATACATGGCAAGAGTTTGGATGGAAGAACATTGTAAGGTTCTTTATCACACCCGTTCAAAAAAGACACCGAGGGAGTGGGGATTCATGTTGGAGACTCTGTGGCTCATCTGGGGCTAACCACTACCATATCTTTTGGGATTGCTCTTTTCTGAAATCTTATTGGTCACTGATTTGGAGCCATATAAACCATGTTTTGGGGTCTAAACTGAAGTTTACTTTTGAGAGTTTATATCTGGGAGATGCTGATGTCAAGAATTGGAGACATGATGATAAGAAGTTATTGGCAATCCTGCTTGCAGCAAGTAAAAAAGCCGTTACAAGAAAATGGCTGAAGGCGGATCCTCCATCAATAGAAGAGTGGATAGAGATAATATACGAAATCTATGTGATGGAAAAGTTGTCTTTCACCCTACGAAACCAAAAGGACTCTTTTTACAAAATATGAACAAAATGGACTGACTATGTGAAACCAATTAGATTGGACTTTATTTGAAAACTAACACTGTAAATACATCTTGATTGAGATTACGATGAACAATTGTGGCGGCACTCCTCTCGTTTGTGTTTTTCTTTTTGTGTTCTTTTTTTGTATAATTGAAAAAAAGTTTCTTGAAAATAAAAATTAAAAAAAAAAGGGGGGAGAGTGCTTCACTCTGTGGTAATGCTCCACTTCACTTAACTTCACTAGAATAATTTGGATTACAGTGAACCCTCGCTCTATCGCGGTTCACTGTTCGCGGCCTCGCAGTTTCGCAGATTTTTTTTTTCTTTTTTTTTATAGTGTAACATTTTTTTTATAGTGTAACAATGTGTTCTGCGTCCTGATTGGCTAAGAGACTAGACCAGGACTAAACTTGGACTAAACCAGGTCTAGACGAGAACTAAACCAGGTCTAGACCAGGTCTAAACCTGGACTGGCCCTGGACTAAACCAGAACTAAACCAGGTCTAGACCAGGTCTAAACGAGGTCTAAACCTGGACTGGCCCTGCACTAAACCAGGACTGGACCAGGTCTGAACCAGGATTAAATCACTCCGTGCGGCTCTTGCGTTCGTTTGTGCGTGTTTGGTTTGTGGCTCGGGTTGAGAGCACGCGGTCCGGGCGCCGCAGTTCTATCTCGTGCTCGCAGCCCCGGTGTACACGCGGCCTCGCGCTGCATTTTCTCATATTTGTCTCTAGGTTAAACACGAGGAGCACTACCACGTCCCGGGACGTGGCAGCGCTCCACGCGCGTCTGGCGGGGCTTCCGGGGCCGTGTCTCCCCCCACGCGTCACTATTAATACATTTTGTTGAAAATCTATGAAAGTTTGAGTGTTTAAACTAGAGACAAATGTGAGAAAAGGTTAATTCCAGTCTGAGAAAAGTGTATAATGTGTGTGGTGAGGCATTTACAGCCTTAAAACATGTAGAATAATTGTAAAATATAAAGTTGTCCTACTTCGCGGATTTCTCTTATTGCGGGTTATTTCTGGAACCTAACCCCCGCGATAAATGAGAGATTACTGTATTTCAGATCTTGAACCCTTGAGACCTTCTTTCCATAACAATAGCTAAAAGGTAGCTGGCCCATGCTCTGCTGCAACAGTACGACCTTGCTATCCTTGCCTTGCTCAAAGACAATAAATAATTCAGTTATGGACTATTACAACACAATCATGAAATTCACCAAGTGGTGCAGTGACAACCATCTCCACCTCAATGTCAGTAAAACAAAGGACCCCCCCCCCGCACCACAGCCACCCATCATCATTAGCTGACAGTAGAGACTGTGGACACTTTGAAATATCTCAGGGTCACAAAAGACAATGCATTTACATTTGATCAGCATATCACGGACATTTACAAAAGAAGCCATCAACGATTGTCAGTCATCAGGAAACTGAAAGGACTCCATGTTTCTCCACATCTGTTATTACTGTTGTACCAATCCATCATCCAATCCATCCTGTTGTAGTATTAAACTCAGAAAGGTAACACATACAAGCTACTAAAATCATAGGACTCCCCACACCCAAGGTGCAGATCTTAACGATAGGGCTATTGGAACCACCTAGGACCCCGCTCACCCATTACAGGAACACCTCACCCCTCTGCCCTCAGGACGAAGGAGCACCTCACCCCTCTGCCCTCAGGACGGAGGAGCACCTCACCCCTCTGCCCTCAGGACGGAGGAACACCTCACCCCTCTGCCCTCAGGACGGAGGAGCACCTCACCCCTCTGCCCTCAGGACGGAGGAGCACCTCACCCCTCTGCCCTCAGGACGGAGGAGCACCTCACCCCTCTGCCCTCAGGACGGAGGAACACCTCACCCCTCTGCCCTCAGGACGGAGGAGCACCTCACCCCTCTGCCCTCAGGACGGAGGAACACCTCACCCCTCTGCCCTCAGGACGGAGGAACACCTCACCTCTTTGCCCTCAGGATGGAGGTAAAAAAGCCTCATCTCCTCGGCCATCACATTTTTGAACACCAGGCCCCGCTGAGTGTGCTGTAATGTCTGTTGTAATGTGTATATATTTGTTGTGTTGTGTTTGTCACTGTATATGTCAAAGAAGCTCTGTGTGCATGAAAATGAATTTCCTTTGGGGACAATAAAAGTCGAAAGTCTAACATGAAAACTAGAACTACATGTAATAAAGCTATGCCTTTATTAGTCCCACAGTGGGGAAATTCCATTTCTGCATTTAACCCATCCTGTTATTAGGAGCAGTGAGCAGCACATTACTGCGCCCGGGGACCATCTCCATGATCTTCTTGCTTCGGCTTGGTCAGGACCTAAGATGGAGGATTTACCTATGGTGAGTAATCCACCTATGGTGGATTACTCAAACGTGTGTGAATGAAACAAAACACAACTCTGTGTATGTTTATTATTTGTTTATTTCATTCATAAAGTATAAAAAGACATTAAGAGTGTCCTAACATTAAACATACAAGAAATTAATGAAAGGGAGCAGAAAGGAGAGTCATCGTATGTTATCTGACTTTTGTTTTGATGAGGAAACATTATAACATGAATTAAAGCTCACAAGGGTCAATGTTGCGTAATATAGGAGCTTGAAACAAAACACCCAGGGATTTACCATCATCCTGTGTAAATGGGTTCAGACTGGCTCAATGTACACTGTTTTCATAGACATTATTAAACCCTGACACTCGAGGGAAATATAAACAATTGCACGACCTACATATGGATCCCACTAAGAAATTAATCAAAGTAAACATTGGTTCCTTTATTGTTTGCTTTTGATTTTGTGAGTCAGTATCTTATGTCAGTTTTATTATTTTTCTCTTTTTGTTTAAATACATTTGCTTCCAAAATTGTCCGATTATAGTCTGATCTCTACAGGGATCTGGTCTGACCATTCATTTACTTTGAGAAATTACTGTTTACAAATCAGACCTGTGGAGAGGCAGCTCAAAGTAAGCTGCAAGTGAATAATAATAATAAGATACACAAGTTTAAAGTCATACCGTGAACCATTCCATAGAGACGAACAGAAAACCATCACTGACCAAAAGGTTTGACTCTAATAATGATGGATGTGCCCCGGTTTGTTGAAACTGGAGTCTGCTGTGAAAACAGGGTCGTACATGTCCTGTCAGGGTCCATCCATCACAGCAGACAGGAGCGGGTGAATCTACTCCCTGATATCAACACTCCATAAATATATATTTGTTTTCAGGTTTACCATACAGAAACACGAGTAGTTCCTTAAAAGCACACTGTGTAACTTTTCGTCCCTCACCTTGTTTCTATTGTTACGTGTGCAGTTAGCCAATGCCCAACACAAAGTTATAAAAACAGTCTCCGTTTATCTGGGATACAAAACTACACACGCACACAAAAAAAAAGAAACAAAACAACAGAATAAAGTTTACACAGGTATCCTACAGTCCTGCACCACTGGTGTGCGCACTCCGTGTGCGGCCGTCCTCCCACCAGTCCAACTGCCCGTAGTCTCCAGAAGTCCATGGAATGCACGGAATCCTCTCCAGTGGCACCCTCGAGGCAGAGAGTCCGCAGAAAACGTGTAATCCAAGGCGCTGGAGCAGCACCCACAACACAAATACAAGCTCACGGCACCGCCACCTGCCGTCCGTACCGAGCTTCTTCTTGCTTGGGTCCTGGACCTTCCGGTGTGTCTTCAGTGGAGTCTGTCCTCTCTCTAAGTGAGATGTGAACTGTGGTGTTTATATACCAGCCAAGATCAAGGATAAAAGATCAAAGAATAAAGCATTAAAGTGGGCCAAATATGGTCATGCTTCCTGGACATCAAGTGAACCAATCGGAAAACATTTCCTGCACATCGGGGCGGGACAGGAAGTGTTCGAAAACTCATAAGATGGCTGCCCACATACATGGAACTCACAAAATGGCGACACACATAGAAAACACACAGAAATGGCATATTACAACATATTTACATATGCAAACTAAAATACAACAAATAAAATAAAATAAACAAAACGCTTGTCCGTAACACCCTCCCCCTTAAAGTGAAAATTTTGATTTCAAAGATCAAAATTTTCATTCATGTCCCTCATTCAACCCACACCACCCTGAGTTCTCGGCAAAGGTCCCACACAATCCACAATCACCCTGGAGAAAGGTTCACCGAGGGCTGGGACGGGTTTCAGGGGAGCCACAGGAGGGTCTAGCTGATGCTTGCCGACCATCTGACAACTATGAGATGTCCTGCAAAAGTTACCCACATCCTTTCGTAGCCAAACCCCATCTTTGAGGTCATCACCCACTGGCACCTTCACAATTTCGTCATCAGAGAGAGCCTTCTCCCTCAAACCAGCAACTTCTGGATCACTATTTTGCTCTTCGATTAGCTGTTTTCTTGACCAGGACAAACCGTCAGACACGTGAGGATCTTCACCCACTTCTACGGGTGAACTACCAAGATCCTGTTCAAACAATGTGCCAAGAAACGTATCTGACAATTCACCATGACAGCCACTCTTACTAGAGTCCTGGCTTACATGAAGTCCAGACTCATCAGTGTTCTGACCTAACACAGTGCTAGATTGCACATAGTCCTCCTCTTCTTTAGCCTTTTTGGCCACAGCTCGAGTAACTGCACATGAGGGAAAGACATCAGAGTCCACATTAGACTCTTCTTCAGTACTCGGCTGAGAAGTCAACTGCATAGAGGGGACAACTTTACCGCCAGCTAAGTCATTGCCGAGTAACAAGGAAATACCTTTAATAGGCAGACTGGGCATGAGGCCCACCTTAACTTGTCCTGTAACCAAGTCTGACTTCAAAAACACAGAGTGCAGAGGTACCATCACACCTCTACCCCCAATACCCTGGATAAGTGTGAGGTCACCGACAGCAGTGCCTTCACATTCACCGGAGGACAATGCCTCTTTCAACAAAAGTGACTGGGAAGTCCCAGTATCACGAAGGATTCGAATGGGTTGAGGAGCAGAACTCCCACTTGAGGACACAAATCCCTCTGACACAAATGGCAGGAACTCTTTCCTGAAAAGATCAGACGAGCCGACCTCTCTGGTCCCATACGGGCCAGATGGCTCAGTCGAACCAATATCCGTGGGCCTCTCTATCCAGGACACCACTAAACCACTACCCCTAGCAGACACCTCTCTTTCCTTCCTTCTCTGAAGGCTAAAACACTCAGACATGATATGTCCTGGTTTCTTGCAGAAGTGACAGGTAGGACCTATATATGCCTCCTCTTTGGCATCGTAATTTCCACTCTTACCCCCAGCCGCCCTGGCTTTGGGGTCACCCCCAGTCTGTCTAGTAACAGCCTGCCGGTCTTGGAATCCAAATTTAGTCTTATGCGTCAGTGCATACTCATCAGCTAACTTAGCCGCTTCCCGGAGTGTCGTGGCATCTTTTTCATCCAGATACGACTTAATGTCATCCTTGACACACCGTTTGAATTCCTCCACCAGCATCAAGTCCTTCAACAGCTTGAAGTCACCATCGACAGACTTAGATGTGCACCAACGTTCAAAGTACACTTCCTTATCATGAGCAAATTCAACATAGGTCTGCTTTTCATCCCTTCTAAGGCCCCTAAATTTCTGCCTGTATGCTTCTGGCACTAATTCGTAAGCAGTCAATATGGCCTGCTTAACCACATCATATATCGAGGCATCACCAACAGCCAAAGCTGAATAAGCCTGCTGTGCCTTTCCTCTCAAGACACTCTGCAGCATCAAAGGCCAATACTCCTTGGGCCATTTTAAACTCCCTGCCACCTTTTCAAAATGTTGAAAGTACTTGTCTACTTCCAGCTCATCAAAAGGTGGGACCAATCTCACTTCTCTGCTAGCAACAAAGTTATCGAGGTGTCCTGTGGCTGTTCTCCCTAGCTTTGCCAACTCTAATTGCACCCCTAAAGCCTCTTTCTCCATTTGCAATCGTTCGCTTTCCCTCCTTTCCTGTCTTTCCTTGTCTTCACTCTCTAATCTTAATTTCTCCAACTCAAAATGTCTCTCCTTTTCTCTTTCTTCTGCCTGTTCTTTCTCCCTTTCCCTTTTCAACCGAAGTAACTGCAGTTGGAAAGAGAAGTCTTTCCCACTATCTGTGCTAGGTCCAGCTGGGGAGTCAGGCTCCTCAAACTGAGCTAAATCGGCAATGCTAAAAATGCCTTCGCGATGATAATGCCGGGCAGCAGCCTGAGCCATTTTAGCTTTTGGGCACTTTGCGTTTATACCAGGCAGGTTTAGAGACCTAGCGACCTCTAGCAATTCAGTTTTTCTCAAACCCTGCAGACCTTTAACAGTTGGATTTTCCAGAAAGTCAAGCGCTGCTTCCGCCATGATGAAGCAAAAAAAAACAAAAAAAAACAGAAGAGTCTCGATGCTAAAGTTGGCTTTCACGAATGCTAACAGGCTACAAACGACTCACTAACGCATGGCGTTCATCCCGGACGAGCCCCCAATTATGTTACGTGTGCAGTTAGCCAATGCCCAACACAAAGTTATAAAAACAGTCTCCGTTTATCTGGGATACAAAACTACACACGCACACAAAAAAAAAGAAACAAAACAACAGAATAAAGTTTACACAGGTATCCTACAGTCCTGCACCACTGGTGTGCGCACTCCGTGTGCGGCCGTCCTCCCACCAGTCCAACTGCCCGTAGTCTCCAGAAGTCCATGGAATGCACGGAATCCTCTCCAGTGGCACCCTCGAGGCAGAGAGTCCGCAGAAAACGTGTAATCCAAGGCGCTGGAGCAGCACCCACAACACAAATACAAGCTCACGGCACCGCCACCTGCCGTCCGTACCGAGCTTCTTCTTGCTTGGGTCCTGGACCTTCCGGTGTGTCTTCAGTGGAGTCTGTCCTCTCTCTAAGTGAGATGTGAACTGTGGTGTTTATATACCAGCCAAGATCAAGGATAAAAGATCAAAGAATAAAGCATTAAAGTGGGCCAAATATGGTCATGCTTCCTGGACATCAAGTGAACCAATCGGAAAACATTTCCTGCACATCGGGGCGGGACAGGAAGTGTTCGAAAACTCATAAGATGGCTGCCCACATACATGGAACTCACAAAATGGCGACACACATAGAAAACACACAGAAATGGCATATTACAACATATTTACATATGCAAACTAAAATACAACAAATAAAATAAAATAAACAAAACGCTTGTCCGTAACACTATGGAGATGTCATTGCTCTGCCTGAAATGGTCCACAGTGTGACAATAAACAGCTCTACGTTACATTTATTCAATTACAGGTGGTTTTATAGCTCAAAAATACAAGCAAAAACAGGCATTTTGGGGTTGTCGCTCCACAGATCTGACCTGTGGCATGGTCTGGTTTGGTCTCCATGATGATAGAAAGGTTTAATACCATACTGCGAAACATTTCAAATGATGGAGAAAAGCTTTCCACCAGAAAAGATACACAATTCACCTTTAAAGGGAAAATAACCCTAAACCTTCTTTTTTGTGTATATGGTGGTTCAGAGGTCCAATATTACACAAAATTGACTCTTGTGAGCTTTAAGCCATGTTAGAATATTGTTACCTCATCAAAAACATACCTGGAGTTGTGTTTTGTTCAATTTACACATGTTTTAGTAACTCTTTATTAGTCTGCAATTAGTCTGTTTACATCTCCAAAGCTCAAAATACTCCATATTGTGATGTCATATAGCAGTAGTTTTCACGTTAACAGCTACCTTTCATCTTTAGTTCAGTAGAGATTGGCAATTTCAAGTCTGAAATTATCCAGATGATTCTTGTGAAGTTGTATGGATTTTAAAAACACAGCGGAGCGCTTCCTCTATTACACCATCACATCATAAGGTGGGGTGTTTTCTGTTTGAGTGAAGAACACAGCCTAAATATGCAGGGTTCGTGTTAAATATCTGCAGCTTTTTAAATCAAAGTTTGTGCTGCCTTCAGTGGCTTCTGCAATTTCACGTAGTTGGTGACATCACACAGAACTTTAGTCCTTGAGGTTCTGCCCAGTTCAGCAGCTCTATTTGAAAAGTGTTTGCGGGCGAAGTTTAGTCCCAAGTTTCAAGCATGTGCAGTAAATCTAGTCCCAAACAACCTTTGAATGACTTGCAGTCCTCTTTGAAACTCTTTGAAAATGATGGCAGATTGATAAGAAGTCTCACCTCTCAGCCTGCACTAACAAATTCTGTGTTTCCCCTGCCCTAACCCTAATCTCCATATAAAAGACACACAGTTTTTGTCATTCTCAGCACATGGACAGCAGCAGCATACACACTGATTTCGCTGCAGTTGCTGGGGTTTATAGGTGCTACAACAGCATTTCCAACAATTGATCGTGTTCTGTGATTTTGCAATAAATCAGCTTTACAATTGCTGTCAGTAAAAGTTGTATTTAATTTGAACATGTTTACTTTATATCTGGGAACACACAAAAGTCATGCTTATGAAATTAAAAAATATGGTTACTTTAAT
This sequence comes from Paratrypauchen microcephalus, assembly GCA_036785185.1. Lineage (NCBI taxonomy): Eukaryota > Metazoa > Chordata > Actinopteri > Gobiiformes > Gobiidae > Paratrypauchen > Paratrypauchen microcephalus. The sequence goes on from JAVJIX010000075.1 coordinate 2,171,789, forward strand.
CACTAATCACTTTCTCATTGTTACCCTTTGTGGTTATATTATAAGATATAACCACAAAGATAAAATGAGATAAGATCAACTTTATTTTTCCAAAGGGAATTTAGTCTTGGGCTTAAAAACACAGTTACACTCATACATACAGTACAGTCAAACAATAGCCGCAAGATACATGTGTCCAGTGTTAATGTCCATTGTCCATTTGTGCAGTGCACAACCATAAAGTGTCCAAATTATTGCACTAGCCCTATTGCACAAATAATTATTACACAAGGCCCTGCCCTTGCACAAACAGTTATTGCCCCATTGAATAAAGTAACTTAAGTGCACCTTTGTTGTGCAGATTTGTTCAACAGTGAAACAGAAGTGAGCACAAATGAGAGTTTATATCTGTTGTTCTTAGTGATGCCACCTGTATATACAGTATATATGTATAAATAGCACCTGCCTGATGGAAGAATTTCATATTTGCGATGTAATAGGTAAGAGGGGTTCCCCACAATCCATTTGGCCTGAGCGAGGTTTGAAAAATGTAGTGTGAGCAAATATGTTCGAGTGATTTCCCTTGTGAACAGGTTTATTAAAGTATAATTGTGGGTGTTTATAGGCACAAGGAAATTGTGCATATAATTTATAATCGGCATATAATTATTTTCCAAAATAAGTAATATGCTTCATTCTGAATGTTGTTAGGATGTTTGAGAGTCTTCTGCAATCTATAAATTAAGACACTTTTACACACACAACGCCACATAGCTCTTCTCCAGACATTTGTATGTGTTGTATATGTTGTGTTTTTATGTCTTTGCTGCCCCACGCTCATTTCCCCAAGTGTGTTAATCTGTTTTTGCCCAACAGTCTGCTATGGCGGCCAGTGTGAATGAAATGGTCGGGATATGATCCTACTTGGTTTCTCCACATCTTGTCTGGTGGTGTTGTGTGAAAATGGCTTAAGTGCTTGTATCTCCCCAAAACTTGCTGGGTGTCTGATGCACCCTGGTCTGGTTCCGGACACTTCTGCATTCAAACAGAACGAAGAAGGGATGCAGTGGCAGAAAAGTCAGTGAGCCTTTGAGAGAATGAGCAGCAGTGAGGGACACATGTGTAAGACAGCTCTGAAATCTCAGACCCCGCCTGCCTGACATATCTATAATATCTCTGCATTTTTTGAACAGCCAGAACCAACAATGAAGGAGCATATCATTTACATGCAAAAAGACATTTCTCTCTCCTCAGGTTAAATACATATTGTGCTTGTGTCTGTTATACAGTTATCTATAGAGTCATTATGTTCATTTGCACATTTAAATCACAATATTCATCTCAAACAACTTAATGAAACAAGTTTGCTAACTTCCATGTTAGGAAACTGTGGTGCCCAATGGGAGCTGAGGTCAGTATAAACATCATCACAACAAAGCTGTGAAGCTGTTAGCACCTCCAGTGGATAGCCACAGACCACATATTTTTTAAATTTTCATTTGTACCAAAATGACAATGCGACGCTGCTGAATCCTACATGTATCACTGATTAAGAAAATACAACTACAGGACAAAGTATGTCTGTGAGTGGCCGTGTACTGGTGGCCCACTCTGTACTGTCATTGCCCTGTAGATCAGAGCAAGGACGAGTATAAATATTATTCAAACATCCACAAATCACTACAACTTTAATAGTTTAGTGCTTCAGTAATTTCTAATTCTGCAGAAACAGTGCAACTTTTTTTTCAGATGCTGTGATATTTTATATCTAAATGGATGCATGTCTCTGATTTGCTAATCCACTTGTCAATCTAAACTCTGGGAGATTTATCACATCTTATATTAGGCTCATCTCATTTCTCTTTCCTTGCATCCTTCTCCTTGATTCTGCAGGAAGTAGGTGAGGAAGTGCAGCCCACAGAGGAGACACAAGGAGGAAAAAGGTGGAGAGGAGAGAGAAGAGGAGCAGAGGAGAGGAGAAGGTGGGCAAAAGAGAGAGAGGAGCAGAGGAGAGAGGTGGAGAGGAGAGAGAAGAGGAGCAGAGGAGAGGAGAAGGTGGGCAAAAGAGAGAGGAGCAGAGGATGAATGGGACAGTCTTTCCTAGATCCTTAGATTTAATGTCAAATTCAGACTTATTGTACATGTCAAACCTCCTTTGCTGCCGTCTCTGAACTAAAGTTGGTAAAACAACATAAACTCACTGAGACAAATAATGCCTCCTCTGTGATTTGGAACACCACTGATCATGGTGTATTTGATTAACAGCTGAAAAACAGATGATTGAGGAGAGGAATTGAGGAGAAGGAAGCGAGGAAAGAGAAATGAGACCCTTGACCCGGCCCTTGAATGATTGTGGATCCCAGGCAATGATCTGTGAACACAGAGAAAATGTAAAGTGTGCAGGCTCAGACAAACCATCACAACTGTTCTTCAGAAACACCAGGCTGGAGACACTTGTTTATGTGAGGTTTTAGTCCAGACAGAAGAGACAGGGGAAATTCAGGCAACATTGAAGGATGGGTCAAATGCAGAGAAATAATTTCCCTACGGGGATGAATAAAGTCTGTCTTCTTCTTCTTCTTCTTCTTGAATAGTGCATTTCAATTTAATTTCTTTGTGAATAAATTGTGACTTTCTAGATGGATGATTTTCTTTTCTTTTTCTTTCTTTCTTTCTTTTTGTGAATTTAAAAACAGAAAACTTCTCAAATAGTCGTGGGCAAGTGAATACCTCCAAAATAATCAAAATTTTCACAGTGCGCTTTTGAATTCAGCGTGTTAACGTTTTGGTCGGGGTCCATCACCTGCTTGTTTCTATGGATACGTCATTCCTCTGCCTGGAATTTTCCACAGTGTGACATTAAACCTCTCTACCTTACATTTATTGAATTACAGGTGGTTTTATAGCTCAAAAATACATAGAAAAACAGGCATTCTGACTGTGAGCGGGGTCGCCTCTCCACAGATCTGACCTGTAACTTGGTCTGGTTTGGTCTTTATGAAGACAGATGGCTTGATGTATGATGGTGTGATAGATAGATGATGGGAGAGATGGTTTAATACCATACTGTGAAACATTCCAGACAAAGCAATAACATCTCCATGGAGAAAAGCACTGAATGAACCCTCTACCGGAAAAGTTACACAATGCACCTTTAAGTCATTTGATACAACTTGACCATCCATGGAAAAACGTAGCAGATTACACTACAGCGATATGATACGCAGTAATTTGTGTCACCATAATGCTAGCATGTCTGTACAGTGTAATTATACCAGTCAAATATGCTACTCTGCTAGGGACAAGCTAATATGTATTAAATACTGACGCATCTATAATACAGTATTTCAGCAGTTAAGTGAATACATATGTTATACGCATGAATTATCTTCACTCTATTAATTAAGAGTATGATATTGTGCTGTATTCTATCATTACTATCCTAAAAATTTAAAAATGTGCATAGAGTAATTTTTCCGGTGGAAGCTCTGTCAAATGCATTTCTCCGTGGAGGTGTCCAGAATTTTTTGCCGTATGGTATTAAGCTTTTCTATCATCATAGAGACCAAACCAGACCAAGTTACAGGTCTGATCTGTGGAGAGGCAACCCCGCTCACAGTCAGAATGTCTGTTTTTGTAGGTATTTTTGAGCTATAAAACCACCTGGAATTGGATAAATGTAAGATTGAGCTGTTTAATGTCCCTCTGTGGAATATTCCAGGCAGACCAATGACATATCCATAGAAAAGTTACATAGTGCACCTTTAAAGATCCCATGACATGGTACTTCTTGATGCTTTTATATGGCTCCTTAATGGTTCCCTAATACTGTAAATGAATCCTTCTTCAAAATCAACACTCATGAGTGCATGAGAAAGACGCATACCACAGACATGGTAAAAAAATATCTCTCTGAACACCTCATTATGGGCCTTGTTGCTTGAATGCAAATGAGAAGGACACAGACAGGCCAGAGGAGCGGGTGGGGGGGCCAAATTCGCCGCTGTTTCCTGGATTAGCGCTGCGCTCTGCGCTGTCTCCCACTTCCGCGTTTTATGCGTGAAGGAAGAAAGGAGAGCCGTTTCAATGAAAAAAACACATTTTCACAGAAAATAAAATTAAACCACTGCTGTTTCAGAGGTCCAGAGGGTCGGATAAAGGACTTCCGAGCCTAGAAACACTCCTCCAGGCAAATAAAAACACGCATTTCGCATTGCGTAGCTCCTTCGCAGTCCAAACTCTCTGGGCGTGATTTACAGAGACGGTGTGGAAACACAGACGGGGAAGGGGGACTGCATTTTCGATGTGACGTCAGAACGTTTGAGCTGTGTTTTTTTCAAACGCAGAAAAGGATCGCAAATGCTCAGTTTACACATTTCGCAACTTTTAGTCATGGGAAGGGGGCCCTAAACAGGGTAGGGGAGCTCACATTAACGTTCAAAAACCTCAGAAAGTGAAAATTTCATGCCATGGGACCTTTAAGAGTAAGGTATTGAGTTGTACCTGAGTGTTACAGTCTTAAAAATGTGAAAAACAGAACTGCCATTATTTCCGGACTTTAAGCCTCTACTTTTTTCTCACACTTTGAACCCTGCAGCTTATACAACGATGCGGCTAATGTATGGATGGATTATTTGTTTATGAACGCAGCGGATGTGGCACAGCCTGAATGCAGAAAGTGCCGCTGTCTGTGCAGTTGCCATGAAGTTACAACACTAGCGTGCGCTGCTGTCAGCACTAAAACAGTTTACCATGTGATAAAATATGTTGTGATGCTAAATGAACATTAATGAGTGGGATACGTCTTACTGACCCGTATGTGTTCAATGCAGGTGAGTGTGTAAATAATAAGAAGAAACGGCTCAAACTTCAGTAGCCAGACATCCACTCATACCTGATCAATACACCTATCCCCGCCACCCCGGGAGAGCCTGAAATCTGCTGAAATCCTATGAGACACTGACATGATCCCAGACAGGACTCTTTCTCTAGGAGACATGCACAGTAGAGCGTGAAGTGACGAGGCGCAAGAGTGAGACAGACAGGTGAAGAGACGATGCGTTGTGGAAGATGTTTGATTTAGTTTTGAACACTTATTTTGCTCTTCATGCACACACCCTCCTCATGGAAGACATGAAGAAATGCTTATGATGCAGCTTTTAAGCTAAAGGCAATCGATCTGGCTGTCAAAGAAGGAAATAGAGCTGCTGCACCTGAGCTTGGCATCGATGAGTTGATGGTGAGACGCTGGAGACGGCAGCGTGACAAACTAACTCAATGCAAAAAAGACGACAAAAGCTTTCAGAGGCAATAAAAGCAGATGCTTTAAATTGAACTTGAAATAGTTCAATTAGAACATAGATCAGATCAGGTAACAACACTGTACTGGGGCAAAATGCATTTTGTTTAAATACATGGAAAAATAGAAGAGAAAAAGAGAAGTTAAATAAGAAATGATCTGACTCAATCTGCTGAAAGGTTTTTGTCTTGTTTTATTAATTGGCAGCCTTCAACAAGCAGTATTACTATTCAAGCAGACTGAAATATGAACTGACAAGGGAATAAAATAATCACATTTCAGACTATGTTTTAGGGTTAGCAGTTTTTATGTAGAATAAGAGTTTATGTTGTAGTTTGTGGAGAAACTGATAGTACTTCAAAAACTGCAGCCTTTACGATTTGCTAATTGAGATACTGATTAATCTTACAGCCATACTTGGAAGAGTCAGAATGCCACAGATGCATTGATGCCATAGACCTTATAAAGATGTGGACTAAGGGAGTGTGATGTCATAGTTTTCGGCTACAGTCAAATTAAATTTTAAAATGTGCATTGTGTAACTTTTCCCGAGGAGGGTCCGTCAAATGTTTTTCCCCGTGGAGATGTTATTGCTTTATCTGGAATGTTTCACAGTATAGTATTAATCCTTTCTATCATCATGGAGACAAAACCAGACCAAGTTAGGGGTCAGATCTGTGGAGAGGCCACCCCGATCACAGTCAGAATGCCTGTTTTTCTTGGTATTTTTGAACTATAAAACCACCTGTAATGGTAACTTGTATGTAATGAATAAATGTAAGGTAGAGCTGATGTTAGGGTTCAGGAAGAGCTAATGAGATGTTCTTAAAAGAAAAGGTTAACTTTTTAATAATTGTCATCACTCATGGCATTCAGACCATTTGTAATTTTGACATATTGTTGAGAGCTTCAGTGTTCTCCTTTTGCAGCTGGATGACTCTATCAGTGACCACCTGACCACTCGCTGGAGCATGTTCACTGGTGAGTACAGCGCCTTCTGGATGTGGCTGCGAAGGGCCCGATGTACTCCTCATCTCCACCTTGGTTCCTGAGTTCAACACACCAGCTGCTGACTCAGATAATCAAACAAGTTGCATTTGTGTTCAAATCCTAACACAAATGTAATCTGTGTTAAAATGTTTTTTTGTTTTGTTTTTTGGGGGGGGTGTTAAAAGGACAACATTTTATTTAACTTGCTCCACCCTAAGATCCCTGTCCCCTTCATTTTGAGGCAGAATGCCACAGAGAGTCACGTCTATCAAAGCTATATTTAAGTCTGTCTGCGACGGGTCCAGAGTACTCGGTCCCACTCCTGTTGCAGAAGCTCTGACGGACGGTGTTGGGGCTCTATTCATGCTTACGTCACAAAACTGGAAGACATTTGGAAACATGGCGTGACGACTTCCTTTGGGCTCTGTTGCTCTCACAAAATCTGGGAAAACTGAAAAAATGGCCTAGCTTTCTTCACCTAGACGCCATTGTGTTATTTATTTTTTTTCCACCCATCCATCCATCCACTTTCTTCCGCTTATCCAGGGCTGGGTCGCGGGGGCAACAGTCTAAGCAGGGATGCCCAGACCTCCCTCACCCCGTACACTTCCTCCAGCTCCTCAAAGGGGACACCAAGGTGTTCCCAGGCCAGCCAGGAGACATAGTCCCTCCAGCATGTCCTGGGTTTTCCCCGGAGGCTCTGTTGCTCTGACAAAATCTGGGAAAACTGAAAAAATGGCCTAGCTTTCTTCACCTAGACGCCATTGTGTTATTTATTTTTTTTCCATCCATCCATCCATCCTTCCACTTTCTTCCGCTTATCCAGGGCTGGGTGGCGGGGGCAACAGTCTAAGCAGGGATGCCCAGACCTCCCTCACCCCGTACACTTCCTCCAGCTCCTCAAGGGGGACACCAAGGTGTTCCCAGGCCAGCCGGGAGACATAGTCCCTCCAGCATGTCCTGGGTCTTCCCCGGAGGCTCCTCCCGATGGGACATGCCCAGAACACCTCCCGAGGGAGGCATCCAGGAGGCATCCGGAACAGATATCCGAGCCACCTCAGCTGGCTTCTCTCGACGTGGAGAAGCAGCGGCTCTACTCCAAGCTCCTCCCGTGTGACTGAGCTCCTCACCCTATCTCTAAGGGTGCACCCAGCCACTCTGCGGAGGAAACTTATTTCGGCCGCTTGTATCTGCGATCTTGTCCTTTCGATCATTACCCAGAGCTCATGACCACAGGTGAGGATAGGAACGTAGATTGACTGGTAAATTGAGAGCTTCGCCTTTTGGCTCAGCTCCATCTTCACCACAATGGTCCAGTACAACGACCACATCACTGCCAACGTTGCACCGATTTGCTTGTCAATCTCGCGCTCCATCCTCCCCTCACTCGTGAACAAGACCCCGAACTCCTCCACTTGAGGCAAGGACTCTCCACCCACTCGGAGAAGGCAAGCCACCTTTTTCCGGTCGAGAACCATGGCGTCGGATCTGGAAGAGCTGATCCTCATCCTAGTCGCTTCACACTCAGCTGCAAACCACCCCAATGCACGCTGGAGGTCCCAGTTTGATGAAGCCATCAGGACAACATCATCTGCAAACAGCAGAGAGGAGATCCTGTTGTTCCCAAACCGGATCGCCTCCGGCCCCTGACTGCTCCTAGAAATTCTGTCCATAAATATAATGAACAGAACCGGTGACAAATGGCAGCCCTGGCAGAGTCCAACATGCACCAGAAACAGGTCCGACTTACTACCGGCAATGCGAACACAGCTCACAGGTTTGACTATCGGTCAAATTCTCCTCTCCAGCACCCTGGAATAGATCTTACCAGGAAGGCTGAGGAGTGTAATTCCCCGATAGTTGGAACACACCCTCCGGTCCCCCTTATTAAACAGAGGGACCACCACTCCGGTCTGCCAGTCTAGAGGTACTGTCCCCGACCGCCACGCGATGTTGCAGAGACGTGTCAGCCAAGACAGCCCTACAACATCCAGAGATTTAAGATACTTAGGATGGATCTCATCCACCCCCGGGGCCTTGCCACTGAGGAGCTTTCCAACCACCTCAGTAACTTCAGCCAGGGTGATGAATGAGTCTGCCTCCGAGTCCCCAGCCTCTGTTTCCTCCTTGGAAGGTGTGACGGCGGGATTGAGGAGATCCTCAAAGTATTCCTTCCACCATCCGATAACATCCCCAGTCGAGGTCAACAGCTCTCCACCCGCACTGTAAACAGTGTTGGTGAAGCACTGCTTCCCCCTCCCAAGGCGCCGGACGGTTTGCCAGAATTTCTTTGAGGTCATCCGATAGTCCTCCTCCATGGCCTCTCCGAACTCCTCACAAGCCCGAGTTTTTGCCTCTGCTACCGCCCGGGCTGCAGCATGCTTGCCGGTACCCGTCAGCTGCCCCAGGAGTCCCATTAGCCAACACGACCACAGCTACGGGCGGCTGCATCGATAATAGAGTCTGAAAACAAAGCCCACTCAGACTCCCCCGGAATCCGGGAGAAGCTCTCCCGGAGGTGTGAGTTGAAGGTGCCCCTGACAGAGGGCTCTGCCAGACGTTCCCAACAGACCTTCACGATACGCTTGGTCCTGCCAGGTCTCTCCGGCTTCCTCCCCCATCAGTGGATCCAACTCACAATCAGGTGGTGATCAGTTGTCAGCTCTGCCCCTCTCTTGACGCGAGTGTCCAAGACACGCGGCCGGAGGTCAGATGACACGACAACAAAAGTCGATCGTCAACCTTCGTCCTAGGGTATCCTGGTGCCACCTGCACTGATGGACACCCTTGTGCTTGAACATGGTGTTCATTATGGACAAACCGCGGCTAGCACAGAAGTCCAATAACAGAACACCACTCGGGTTCAGATCAGGGAGGCCGTTCCTCCCAATCACCCCTCTCTAGGTGTCACTGTCGTTGCCCACGTGGGCGTTGAAGTCCCCCAGTAGAACAATGGGGTCCCCAGTCGGTGCACTGTCCAGTACCCCTCCAAGGCACTCCAAGAAGGTCGGGTACTCTGCACTGCTGTTCGGCCCATAGGCTGACACAACAGTGAGAGACCTGTTCCCGACCTGAAGGCGCAGGGATGCGACTTTCTTGTTCACCGGGGTGAACTCCAACACGCGGTGGCTGAGCTGTGGGGCAATGAGCAGGCCCACACCGGCCCGCCGCCGTTCCCCGTGGAAAACGCCAGTGAAATGGAGGGTCCAGCCCCCCTCAAGGAGTTGGGTTCCAGAGCCCAAGTTGTGCATGGCGGTGAGGCCGACTATATCTAGTCGGTAACACTCAATCTCCTGAGCTCAGGCCCTTTCCCCCCCAGGAAGGTGACATTCCATATCCCCAGAGCTAGTCTCTATGACCGGAGATCCGGTCATCCAAATCTCGATGAACCTGACCCCTATGGATCCTCCTGCGGGTGGTGGGTCCACAGGAGGGCGGCCCCACGTCGCTCCTTCGGGCTTCGCCTGGCCACCAGACGCTTGCTGGCGAGCACCCAGTCCTCAATCTCTCAATCTTCAGACAAAACTGCATCAGTCTTCAGAGGAAATGGCCTCGATCTAAAAGTTATCAGTCTCAGAAAAATCTCTGTCAAGTTCAGACCAAACAGCGTCATGTCTCAAAAAAAAAAAATGTCAGCAGAAACTGCTTCAAGCAGAATGGCCTTGGACTCAGACAAAACGGCATCAGCCTCACATGAACTTTTGTCAGAAAAAAGTCATATAGCCTAGCGTTGGCCAGAGGAGGGAGATGTTGACTAGCTTAGTGAATTAGCAAAAGTAGCCTGTAGCCGTGTCCCAATTTGAAGGCTGCAGCCTCCAAAAGCTGCGAAGGCCAGATTCTCCGAAGGCTGTGAAGGCTGCAGCCCTCGAACTAGCCACTGCGGACTGCAAGGCCGTTGCCAAAATCACATCAATTCAAAGCATGTATAGGCTACAGGCACATACAATATTTTATTGGAATAATTTATATAGCTTATCCCATACCCTCATATTGTTCAATTACAATGTATCTGTAATGTTTCATTTTTGTAAATCACACTTTTTTTGCATTTGCAAAACTTTAGATTTTGACACACTATTTTATAAATGAGGTCTCAGATCAGTGACGCAACAACCCTGCTCACAGTATGAATGCATGTGTTACAAAGCATCTTTCTCAGCAATAAATACACCTGCAACTGTCAAATTCAAGATGGATACATTTAATGCCATAGCGAGGAATTCTAGGCCAAAAAATAACAGTCTCACAGTAGCAGACCCCCACTAGAAACTAGGGCTGTGCAATTAATCGAATTTTGATCACGATTTCGATTTTGGTGTCAAACGATCTCAAAATTCATATAATCGAGTCCAAATTATTATTTTTTCATTTCTCTGTCGAGGGGGACGCGCACGCGCAATACATTCCCTTCCTACTGGTGCCTGCGGCCGGCTGCGAGACGAGCTCACACTAGTTGCTACCAGGAATTGACCAATCACACAACAAGAGTTGCTACCACATTGCTGTCACCACCAATGACAGCACTAGCTCCTACCAAGAACGCACACGCTCACATATGAAGCCAAGAACACGGAAACTACAGAAGACAATTAGCCTGGGAATTCCCAGGCCGCTTCCGTTCGTTTCGAACTGGAAGGCGGCCTGGAAACTCGTCCAAGCGAGAGTCCCAGATTTAGGGCCCCAATCAGAGAGCGGGGGAGGCTATGGACTTACGTATACGCTCAATGATAGACATTCATAACGCACAATAAACGGCTGTTGGCGATCGCTAACCACACCTCCGCTACGGGATTTTTCGAAGCAAGTTTCCAGACCCATATCTCACTTGTGATATGGTCAGGTGTTAACCAGACTAGAAGACAATAGTAAACAAAATTAGTATAACGCAACATTTAATCACTTTTAAATCGATCGTTCACCCTCCGTGGTATTTACTGTGAATACAACGTACAAAGACACACTTTACACGGGACTTTGTAAAGATACGCGATCGCCATTTTCAATAGAGGCTACGACTACGTGAATGACTTATCCCGGACAACACTTCATCTGGGAGCTCTTTTGGATTTTCGGATTTGCTGGACAGTATCTCATCTTTGCTTTTGGTAAGTCATGTCATGAAATGTTTGTTTGTCATATCACTATTCTATTTTAGCGCTATTATATTATATTATATTATATTATATTATATTATATTATATTATATTATATTATATTATATTATATTATATTATATTATATTTATTATATTATGTTATATTTATTATAGTATACTGAGGAGAAATCTGTGTGAGGAAAGGGAGGAATAGCTGTGTGTGATAACTTTTTGTTTGTGTTTGTGTGTGTGTGTGTGTGCCTGTGTGTGCCTGTGTGTACAGTATATCATAGCACCAGGCTATTTTATGTTTATATTTGTTAGGTTGTATTTTATTAAGTTTAGGGCAATCTGTAGAATAAGACAGAAGAAGAATAAATGTTTAAGGGGAGAGTAGCCCACTTTGTGTGTGTGTGTGTGTGTGTGTGTGTGTGTGTGTGTGTGTGAGAGTGTGTGTGTGTGTGTGTGTGTGTGTGTGTGTGTGTGTGTGTGTGTAGGTAGGGGATTTTGAAAAAAATCGTATCGTGAATAATCGTGATTTCAATATTGACTGAGATAATCGTGATTATGATTTTTTTCCATAATCGAGCAGCCCTACTAGAAACTCACACAGTGCACCTTTAACTCATATATTATATTTTATTATATTATATTATATTATATTATATTATATTATATTATATTATATTAATTATATTATATTATATTATATTGTATTATATTATGCTATATTGTATTATATTATATTATATTATATTAATTATATTATATTATATTATATTATATTGTATTATATTATGCTATATTGTATTATATTATATTATATTATATTAATTATATTATATTATATTATATTATATTGTATTATATTACATTATATTATATTTTCATACTCCAGAAGGCTAACGCGCTACTGTATATTTAAAACTTTGAACTGTGTCCTTCTACTGGGTCTCTTTATACCTTTTCTCCAGTAAAATGTATTCTCCTCATGACATAACACCCTGTGGAGACAACGCTTCTGCGTATAAGCAAGCGTGCACAGAGCTGACAGCTGTAGACGGGGTTAGTCTTTTCAGAGGTGACAAGAAAATGATGCCTCCTGGGAATGACTATGATTTTACACTCTAGAACTCCCCATGCATGTCCATGCCTGCGCTATGATCATTTCCATAGTCTTTGACAAATATATGATCAATTGCCTGCCAGTCCACTGAGCCTTGTATACTTGAGCTGAAGAGCTGTCATGCTACTCCGCTCACGCTGCGTTTCAGATGCATGCTGGGTAACGCAGTTCAGGTAGTGGAAGAAGATTGAGATTAATGAGGGATCATGCAGAGGTCGTAGAAATGGGCGGTGTTTAGAGTTGGAGGATAGGTTCGAATTTTATTCTTTAATAGTGCCTTTATAGTTTTGTTTTTCTCACTGAAGTTAAACCACTTCTATACCTACAGCTGCCCTGGAACAAAGTGACAGAAGCGAGACTGCCAATCTGCACCATCAGCCGGCCACCTCTAATTGCCTACTAGGCCACTGCCCTCCATTTTAAAATGTTACATTTCAGATGATTCCATTCAATTCTTAAAGGGTCCGCTATTATTATTATTATATTATGATACTATTTTCTGATCTATGTTATAATGTTGTTTCTTCGTCACAAACCAAACAGACCTGGAGTTGTGTTCTGCTCCTGAAGAATGGGTCAAATGCAGAGAAATAATTTCCCTACGGGGATGAATAAAGTCTGTCTTCTTCTTCTTCTTCTTCTTCTTCTTCTTCTTCTTCTTCTTCTTCTTCTTCTTCTTCTTCTTCTTCATTCACACACGTTTAACACACAAATCCTGCATATTTAGGTTGAGTTCTCTCAAACTGAAAACGGTGCAGTCTGTGCAGGGTTTAGAGATTTCACACATCAGCACCTCAAGAGACAAAAGTCCAAGTCAAATATTATCATTATTTGGTGGCATCAACAAGGAAAGAAAGGCAGGAAAGAAGGACCAAAACTTTTTGAATACAGTTAAGATAAGAAATTCCTTCCTGGTTTTGTACTGACACTGAAGAAAGCAGTGAACCGACAGTTTTTGGTGCAGTTGATGGATCTGCACTGAGGGAGAAGCTGTTTTCTACTCACGTGATGTTTGTGACCCGCCACAAGAAAGCCAGTCACATGCCAGGACTCCATCCATCCATCCATTTTCTTCCGCTTATCCGGGGCCGGGTCGCGGGGGCAACAGTCTAAGCAGGGACTCCCAGACTTCCTTCACCCCGGACACTTCCTCTAACTCCTCCGGGGGGACACCAAGGCGTTCCCAGGCCAGCCGGGACACATAGTCCCTCCAGCGTGTCCTGGGTCTTCCCCGGGGCCTCCTCTCAGTGGGACATGCCCGGAACACCTCCCAAGGGAGGCGACCAGGAGGCATCCGGAACAGATGCCTGAGCCACCTCAGCTGGCTCCTCTCGACGTGGAGAAGCAGCGGCTCTACTCCGAGCCCCTCCCGTGTGACCGAGCTCCTCACCCTATCTCTAAGGGTGCGCCCAGCCACTCTGCGGAGGAAACTCATTTCGGCCGCTTGTATCCGCGATCTCGCCTTTTGGTCATTACCCAGAGCTCATGACCATAGGTGAGGGTAGGAACGTAGATTGACCGGTAAATTGAGAGCTTCGCCTTTTGTCTCAGCTCCCTCTTCACCATAACAGTCCGGTACAACAACCGCATCACTGCCGACGCTGTACCGATCTGCCTGTCAATCTCACGCTCCATCCTCCCCTCACTCGTGACCCCGAGATACTTGAACTCCTCCACTTGAGGCAAGGACTCTCCACCCACCCGGAGAGGGCAAGGCACCTTTTTCCGGTCGAGAACCATGGCCTCAGATTTGGAAGAGCTGATCCTCATCCCAGCCGCTTCACACTCGGCTGCTAACTGCCCCAGTGCACATTGGAGGTCCCGGTTCCATGAAGCCATCAGGACAACATCATCTGCAAACAGCAGAGTTGAGATCCTGTGGTTCCCAAACTGGATCACCTCCGGCCCCTGACTGCATCTAGAAATTCTGTCCATAAATATAATGAACAGAACCGGTGACAAATGGCAGCCCTGGCGGAGTCCAACATGCACCGGGAACAGGGCCAGGACTCATGAACACGAAAAAAAAATCATGTTAGAAGCTTAAAAAAAAATAAAAAATAAAAAAGTGATTTTTGGTTTTTTGCAAAAAGATTTGTGGATTGGCTTCTTCAGTTGAGATCATGAAGAAGCCACTCCATGTTTCAGATAAGAGCATTGGTTGCTTTAAAAGCATACATTTTGTCTTTGAAATTTGCTTGTTTTTCAGAAAGAAATGGGGCGTGTGTAAATTACCATACTGCCACTACTGACGCTGTGCTCTTTAGTTTTCTTTTTTCGCCTATCAGCTGTGAGCAGCTCATGAATATCTATGCTGCATTTCAAGGACAGTGAAAATGGAAAAATTCCGTAACTTTGACTGTAAATGCTACGTAAGAAGGAAGGAGAAGTCTTTCCTCAGGACACGGGACACGTTTGGGATACATTCGGGACACGTCTGTTTCTCTGGAGCTCATGTACAGAATACAATTGACTTTAGCTGCCGAAAGACCATAAATAATTAAACTTTATTTTAAACCTTTGGAGCCTCGAGTTGTGCATCTCTACAGTCCAAATCTACAGCGAGCTATTGGCGGCTATTGGCTGTGGCACTTTCCTGAAAACTGACAAGCTCAAAGTGTGAATCGTCAGTGGCAACAAAGCAGGTCGAAGCTTCAAAGGTTACTTTATTAATACCAACAAGTACATTTTGTTTGGCAGTTGAGTCAGCTCATTCATTCAGTCACTCACTCACTCACTCATTCATTTTCATTCACTTACTCACTCACACACTCACTCACTTACTCATTCATTAACTCACCCATTTATTCATTCATTCTCATTCACTCACTCAGTCACTCATTCATTCACTCACTCATTCATTTTCATTCACTTACTCACTCACACACTCACTCACTCACTCACTTACTCATTCATTAACTCACCCATTTATTCATTCATTCTCATTCACTCACTCAGTCACTCATTCATTCACATACACACGTCTGCAACTAGATAAGTAACAACAGTGCACAGTGCAGGCTAAAAGCACTAAAACCCCATTAGAATCAATACATTAAACCAGGCCATATGTGCAAAGGCAGCATATAATAAAATGAAAATCATAAAATCACTTGTTCAGGGCACTGATGGCTGCTGGAACAAAAGTGCTTTTGTAGCACTTGGTTTCGCAGAGAGGCACTTTAAACCTCATCTTTTAAAAGAAGCCTCTGTACCTGCCTTGAGAAAGACACATTCTGATATACTTTCTTGCCCATGTCACCACCTGATTCAGGCAATTTTGGTATTTAAGAGATACCAAACCATGACACAAGACAAAAAAGATAAAACAGATTTGATATAAACATGGTTAAGGTTTTGCCAATGTGAAATGACGACATTTTCCTTAAGCAAAACAAATGCTGGTGGCCCCTTTTGCGCTCCGCTTCACAATAGGGCTCAAATGTGACTTTGTCTTGTCATGGTGTTCATTTTCCTAAACCCATTTTTATTTTGTAATTTCTGTAACCGTGTGTGTTTTCAGCTTAACTTTCTATTGTATTAATTCTTTGCCCCGTACATACAGTATCCTTCTTTGGTTTACTTTGTGGTCTTTGGTAAGTTTTCATTAAAAGTCTTAGGGTTAGACACAAAATGTACTCTTTTGAGCTTTAAACCATGTGAGAATGTTATCTCATCAAGAACATATCTGCAATTGTGTTTTGTTTCACACATGTTTGAGTAAATCTTTATACTGGTCTGTTTACATCCCCAAAGCTCAAAATGCTCTGTTCCATCTTGTGATGTCATGAAGCTGTAGTTTTCAAGTTAACAATAGCAATTCCAGGTTTGAAATATCCTAATGATTCTTGTGAAGGTGTATGGAATTTACATGACATCACAAGGTGGAACAGAGAGTGACACAAAACACAACTCCGGGTATGTTTGTGATGAGGAAACAGCAGGTGTAACAAATGCATTCTTGCCTTTTGGGTCTTCCCTCTGTTTAAAATGTGACAGTTCTCCTTAGATATTGAATTCTATGTCCTCCCTCGATGGAGACACAGAATGTTTTCACCAAAGAAAACAGATATACGCTTTTTTTAACCTCCAAATGCTCAAATCTTACAAGCCTTGGTGCGTTATTGACAGCAGCCAGTAGCCCATGACATAAGGCTTAAATAATCCCAGCATTTGAAGTAATTATGGATGACAGTGTATGTAATTAACAAATCAATGCAGGTGCCATCACAGGAGATCTGTTTACCTTTGGATTGAGCTCTTCTACATAATTACGTTAAGTAACTTTTCCTCCCTCCTGACATCTATGTGGCACCTGCATTGCCTCTCTTTCAGATCCCTCTCCAATTATTTATGTAAATGCCTTCTCTCCTCCTCACCGTTGCGCCATTTCAGTTACAACCCTCGTCCATGAGCATTCTTAGCCTCTCCAGTTCCTCCTTTTTCCTCCAGGTATGTTTTTGATGAAGGAAAATTTATTTCCTGAACTGGAGGAGGACTTAACAATAAGTAAGATATAAATGGTCATAGCAAATACGACACAATCCTCTATCAAAGCACCCCAGGCCTGAAGGTGCTCTTACGGACGCTGATGTGTCACCTATCACATGTGCACGTTAAACACATACAAGCTCAGACATGTTAGACTTCATGCTTTCTGATGACATTACAAAACAATTTCATTAAATTAAGACTGGAGACTGATCATAACCTTAACCATAGTCACTAATTGCCTATAATCTTTACCTAAACCTAAAAAAATATATTTTATTACCATATTTTAACCTATTATACCCCCATCTGAAGAATAATTCATGGCCAAATGTCTTATTAAAGTAATTTCAGAGCAATTATTATATTATATTATCCTGCATATGTACGGTTAAGAGTACTGATAAAGGGTATTATGGGTATTATAGGATTATAATAATCACTGGCGTTTGAATAGTGTTCGCATCTGTCTCCAAAACCCATGTGTCAGTGCCAGTAAACAAATCTGATTGTGTGGTGCAATTTGTCCAGGTACTGAAGGGGAAGACTGATGTGGTGACGTAGCCAGTGTAGAAAAGTGCATGCATGTAGCTTGAGTAAAAGTCCATTTCTCCACCTTTCAGAAAACTCCCACATGTAGACTATAAAGTAAACAGTATAGTGACTCTGAGGTGTTGGTTATGTGCAGCCTGTCTTTACATTCGCTCATATACAGTTCAGTGAGTGAGCTGTGAGCTGGTGTTTCCCTCTTTGCTCCTGGGACTACGTGATAGACCCGTGTGTGTGTGTGTGTGTGTGTGTGTGTGTGTGTGTGTGTGTGTGCGTGCGCTGACAGGGTTCATTCTGAGGCTATTCTCCACTACACACAACTATATAAAACAGTGCAGAGAGGAGGTTTGAGTTTAAAACAAAAACACATCGTAGACTATGAACCTGTATAAAATAAGACATTTTATTTTAAAGTGGCACTAGTTTACTTTTGTGGTTTCAGGAGGGTTCGCCATCTGCTCCTTTTCCATGGAGATGTTTGCCTGGAATGCAGGTGACACCACTACAGGACAATTTACAGGTCAAATCCTTTTCAATGGAGATGGATATGTTTAATGACAAAGTGAGGAACATTGAAGGGAAAAGCAAAAGCATCACACAGTGCTGGATCCTCCACATGAAAAGTTACAGAGTGCAACTTTAATCCAATATTTTCTATTCAATAATTTATTTAAATGCGTGTTATTCTTTGTTTAGAATGTATAATATAAAATAAAATACAAACTAGAAACAAAAACAATGAGGACTCAAAAGACAAACAAACCAAAAGCAGACTTAGAGTAAGAAAGGCCTTGTTTCTGGAGGTGGAAAGCCATATCTACTGCACATGAAGTCACCAGGAAGTCAAATTATTCACTTCAATTAAATAAAAAAGCTAGCCAAGATTTTTAGTAAACTCCTCCATATGATGTTAAGTATATTTTAGTGAAATGGCCCCATAGCTCCTCTTCAATCTCCACAGCTGCTGCTCATGCTGGTATTATCAGTCCAAACCTGTAACCTTGTGCAACAAGATGTTTTCTTACCAAACCTGTTATCACCACAGCATTTTCTGACATAACAGTTTTATTTTCTGAGACCTTCAGCAGTAACATCAGCAGCACACACTCCTGCATTGAATTCCTGTTCACAGTTGGACTGGCAAACCATTTACAGTTTACAGTAAGGCCTTCATTTTCACTCAAAGATTTTCACCCTGTACATTGACGTAAACATTCAAACACTCAGTTCTTGTTTAGCTTCAAATGAATCAAAGTTTTCGCAGAAGAAACCACTCTGATAACGTTATGTAGTATTGAATAAAAAGAATCAATATGCTTTCCCTGAAAGAATAGACCAAGGCCTCTGTAGCTCAATGAGACAAACACCTGGGATGAGGAAATAAATGATTTACTGTTTTACACAGAAACTGGTTTATTCATTTAGAGTAATCATTCTTAACCATAGGGCTGTGGCCCAAACTTGGACCTAGAGGGCCACAAAAAACTTGCAGTTTTGCACCAGCAAGGGTTATCAGCGTTTAGCTTATTAGCTCGCTTTACAGACACACTAAATAATTTTTTTAAACTAAAAAATAAATAAAATAAAATGTTTATGCTGTGACATTGTATGACACGTCCATTTATGCAGACTGCGTGCGGTCCCCCTCGCTGCTCGCCTCAGCCGTGACTCGAAACGAAACCAGGAAATAGACCCGCACGCAGCGCTTTAATCCACCTGGTCTAGTCCTGGTTTAGTCCAGGTTTAGTCCAGGTTTAGACCTTGGTCTAGACCTGGTATAGTCCACGTTTAGTCCTGGGTCTACAGTCTCTACGCAGAACACAATGTTACACTATAAAAAAAGTTACACTATAAAAAAAAAACTTGGATCGGGGCCTTGGAACGAATCAGGCTTTTTCCATTGAAATAGCTACTCAACTTACGAAAAATTCACGTTACGAAACCACTTCTGGAACGAATTAATTTCGTAAGGTGAGGTACCACTGTACCAAATTTTGCGAACAAATTATCTTGCACAGAAAAAGCTAAAGAGAGTGAACAAAATACAGTGTGCGATGTCATTATATGTTAACCACGAATGTTCAGTGCCATTCCTGCAATATAACCATTTATTCAGTGTTTCTTTGGTGTTCTGGGTTGTTTTTTTTTTTGTTTTTTTTTAAATAAACACACAGTTCCTTTTGGTTAGGGTGGGTGAAATAGAAATAGAAGGCTCAGCTACAGCCAGAATCCGCTCTGAACAAATGTTATCTTCACAAGAAATGTTAGCATGAACATCACTTTCAGGTTCTGTGATGCCTTGGGTCTCCTTTCCCTTGACCCGACATACACTTCTTCTCTTGGCCCTGGAGGGACATCTCCAGCAATGTTGTTATTAGAACTTTTGCTAGTTGAACTTGGACTAGCACTAACGCTAGCAGCATTATATCTGGCCACAGAATTTTTTTTAAATAAATTTTTAAACATTTGGCAGTGTCCGCTTGTAGGGCTTTTTGCTTTTTCTCGTGGATCTTCTCTGCTCATCCTTTCTTCTTTTTGGAACCTCTGTCATCCATAATTTATTCTCAGATTATTATTTGCACAACACATATCCCTGTGTTTTCCCATCCCTGCATGGATGCATCCATTTGAGGGGGGAGTGGATGGAGCCCATTATGGGCTGCAGGGCAAAGGTTACAGAATAACATAAATGAATATCTTCTTAAAGAAAAGAAAAATAAATCGATTCAGATGGGAGATTCAGATGTTCAGAAGTGGGCTGAGGTGGGCTGGCCCACCAGGCATTTTCCCAGTCCAAACCTGGCAGTCCAAACCTGGGGTCGAGAGTACATGAGTAGGAAGGTTGGCTGTCAGTCTGTGACAGGCCCTGTCCTTTCCATATAGAATAGAATAGAATGCCTTTTATTGTCACTATTCATATGTACAATTTACATTATACATACTCACAATGAGATTGAAAGCATCTCACTTCAGTGCAGAGATTTAAGATACGATAAGATAAGATAAGACTTTATTGATCTCACGCAAGAGAAATTTACTTTACAGTAGCTCCAGGTAGGGACAGTTTGAACAAGAAAGAAAAGTGCATGCAGGCAAGAATGGCATAAAGATAAGTAATAATAATTATAAAATAAGTAATAATCAAATAAGTAATAATATAAAACAGTGACAAGGAGAGTATTGAAAGAACGATATTGCACGTTGGAAAAACGATATTGCACGTTAGGACCATACAGTGGAGTTATGCAGTCTGATAAAATAAGTAATAATAAGAAACAGTAACTAGGAGAGTATTGAAAAACAATATTGCACGTTTGGACTATACAGTGAAGATGTACAGTCTAATGGTGGTGGGGATGAAGGATCTGCGGTAGCGCTCCTTCTTGCACTGGGGGTGCCTCAGTCGGCTGCTGAAGGAGCTTAAGTAGACATTTAAGATATATACAACACAGCAGGATATTTACAACCCAGTATAAAAAATAGTGAGAAAAAAAAGTAGTGCAAAAAAAGTCCTGTACTACAAATCTAAGTTATTGCAAGTCTTGCTCAGATATTGCAGGAGGGGTGACACACATACAACCATACATACACACACACATTTGACAGTCTCTACATTGCAGAGAGAGATGTTTCACAGAACTCAGTTTAGCATATTGTACTGTATTAAATACTGTATTAAATATTGTCAACAAGCTATAGCACTTTGTTAAGTATTGCACCGCAGAATATTACACTGTAACTAGATATTGCACAACAACAGGTGGATATGCTACAAAACTATACTATTACACTGTAATAAATATTGTCTAACAAGCATTGTGTTAGGTAATTGTACAACAGGTGGATGGAAGGAGAGTGGGGGACAGGAATATGGGGTGAGTCAATGCATGTGAGCGTTCAAGGTGGTTATGGCCCTTGGGAAGAAGCTGTTTTTGAGTCTGTTGGTCCTTGCTTTAATGTACCTGTAACGCCTTCCTGAAGGCAGCAAGTCAAAGAACTGAGAGCCAGGGTGGGAGCTGTCCATGATGATGTTGCTAGCTGTGCAGAGGCAGCAGGAGGTGCAGATGTCCATCAGGGAGGGGAGAGGGCAGCCTTCTAACAAAGAATAAATCTGCATTCTATTTCATAACTCACCAAGACTTTGGAAACTGATGATTATTGTCAATATTTTCCACAACAAATATTTATTAAAAATATATATAGACAGCCTGTTTCACTGAACTGCAAGCACATATAATACACTTAAAAGTGTGTAAGTGCTGTGCTCTGTGCTGTGCTGGTGAAGGCTCTGGAGCTGTCCACTCACCATGTTCAGTGTGCTGTTCATTATGTGGACTGTTGTTTGACCAGCTGTGATGGACTTCAGCAAACCTGCTGTAACAACTGATCATTGGACTAAATGTAACTATGTGATAGTGATACATTATTTCTATTTATTATTTTGGAACTGGACAGTCATTTACCATAGATGTCACTGTGCAGTAGTGGATGTGGATGCAGGGCTGAAAACAGCTCCTAAACTTGGTGAAACAACAAAACATGCACCATAGGTACCTCCAGCTTAGGTCCTGACCAAACCGAAGCAAGAAGATCATGGAGATGGTCCCCGGGCGCCCTAATGTTTGTGCTGCCCACTGCTCCTAATATATGTATATATATATAGGATGGGTTAAAATGCAGAGAAGAATTTCTCCAGTGTGAGATCAATAAAGTCACTTCTTCTTCCATCACTCTAGCCCCTGCTTGCCACATTTGCATGACATTAAGCTAAGCCCTCCCCTATCAGCAGGGCTGGACTGGGACAAAAAAACGGCCCTGGCATTTTTGGCTCAGAACGGCCCCTCATAATTAGCGGAGCACAACAGACTAATTTATGTTTGTGTTCCCCAAAGTAATGTATTTGACTATTGTTACGTCTTGGCCAAGGGGAAACACTACACTACTTCTTCACTACAGGGTTTGTAGCATCTCGCTTTGGGTGGTGATTTAAAAATTCTTACATTCTATCAGGCTCTGGGCGGGAAAAGTCGTCTACTCTCTCTTCTCTCCAACAGCCTGGCTTGACCAGACAGGAAGAGGGACAGATTATTACACTATATTAAGTGATAAATAGAAAACCAAAAATAAAAATATTGGGAACTACCTGGAAAAACTGTGGAACTATCTAAACCATCAAAACATTTAGTATCTTTAGGTTACATTTTTACTTTTGATAATGATCAGATAAATCTCATACTAAGGCAACGCGAGGCAAGGCAAGATGGCTGAGCGGAAGTAACGATGCTCTTAAATCGGCCTATTCAATGTATGACGTGTATGGAATTTATTGTTTATCAAAAAAAGTCTGACCAATATGGATGTCACCAGTGGAGTCAGTAGTGTGGAAACATTTACATGATTAAAAGGTTTCTTAACCTAAAGTGTATTCTTAGACTTAGACAAACTTTATTGATCCACAAGGGAAATTGTTTTGGGTACAGTCGCTCACTCATCAAATATAATATATGATATATGATATAAAACAGAGGGTAAAAGAACAAAAAGAAAAATAGATGGAAAAGCAACCAAAGAGCAACAGACCTGTGTCAGATGAGACACAATTATATACATAAGATAATGATAATAAATATATATGTAAAATCAGATTTAAATAGAAAAGTAGTAGTCAAATATAAAATACAGTATCAAATATGATGTACACTACCAGCTGTATACAGTTGTAGGGAGTATTATCTATTCAATCAACATGGTTTGTTGTTTAGGCTCGATGTAAATATAATCAAGCAAATAGACCACTGTAGATTGCCATCTAAACCTTTTTTTTTTTTTTAGCTGCCCACTAGCTCGTTAACTACGTCTCCAATACATTTACTGTGTGCTGAAGTGGGCTAATATCATGAGGGAAACAATCAATGATTAAATGATTTACGTGACCTTGTTGTAACCATGAACATGGATTCTTGTTAATATGAATTATGTTCTTAGTAGAGGCAAATAATCATTAGAGCTGATACAACATAGTCCGGGCTAGTACCCCACTGCAGATATTTTGAGCACTCAAACTTTAGCGCTAGCTGACCGGCTACTGCATCGCAACCACTTGCTACTGCAGGATAGCAACATTCATTTATTATTCATGCCTTTTTTGCGACCACACCCCCAGGCGAAATTCGCCGAGAACTTGGATTTCATCCTGCGGAAACGAAGTGTTTTTCCTCATTGAATCTACATTCACGTACATTTCATTGGAATCAAATTGAGTATTGTTTGGCCAGTCTAACTGTTTACATTTTAGGGTGTTCTTAATGTACAGGACGACTCCCCCACCATTGCCCCTCTCTCTGTCTTTTCTAAGGACTTGATATCCTGGCATATTTATTAAAGCTTCTGCAGATGTTTGTTTTAACCAAGATTCAGACATACCAAAACAGTCGATATTAGATTCGCATAAGAGATGTTCAACCTGTTCACGTTTGTTACATATACTTGTAACATTTAGATGTCCACATAATAATCCCTTTGGCTTGGCACTGGGGTCCCAGATCATTTTGGACTGGTTGAGTGTTTGAAAAACCTTGAACATGCTGGGTTTCTGGGTGTTTAAAGCTCGCAGCTTTCCCACGGACTCCCGACGGAAGCTACTATCCGATGCGCCGGCACACTCCCGCGGGCCCGGCCGTTCCCCGTGCAGCTCACCGACAGACCACCCCGGTACCGCGCCATCCACAACATCGCCGTCGACAGCTCAGTCGCGTTTGGCGACGGGCACAGAGTAAGCAGAGGAACACGGAGGAGTACTAAAGAGCATACCTGTAAGGTAGGAGTGACGCGTGTCTCCTCCGTGAGTGGGTGAGCCTCTACCGGCGTTTTGAAGTGGTGTGGGCCCGGGCACGGGTGGATGTCCCCGGATAACATCAAACATATGGCGATAATAAGTCCTGTTGACAGTGCTGTTGATTGTGTTGCTGTTTTATTCCTCTTGTGCATTGTGTTATATAGAGATGGATAGATGAAAGTCACGGCCAGTGTGTAGGATCCATAGCCGGTGCAGTCCGCTAATTCTCCGCACCTCCTTTCTTGCGCGTTTCCTTGTTTCCCCGCTCATTCGCTCAACAGTTATGATTATGAAACTGGCGGGGCTCAGCGCAGAGAAAGGGGTGGGACCGCTCTCTATATCCTGATTGGTTTAGTCCACTGTCTATATTGAAGATGGACCAATGGGCCGCCTCCTTTAGATTGTGAGCCGGTGACCGGGCTCTAAGTTTAAAAAAAAAAAAAAAACAGCACCGGTACCGGCCCCCGAGGACTGTCGGCCCACCGGGAAAATGCCCGGTATGCCAGATGGCCAGTCCAGGCCTGCCTATCAGTGACTATCACCGTGGTGTGGTGTTAATGTTCAGGCAGGTCAGAATCATTCAATAATTTAATAATACACAGGATAATAATGTATGTTAAGTCAAAGTTTACTACAAAATTTAATAGACTACCAAGATTCAAGGTTCAAGATTCAAGATTGTTTATTTGTCATATGCAGGATCAAAACTCGATTATCTGGGTTTCAGTAATCCCAAGTTGCGGACTACTTTGCCGTGGTCTGACACACACACACACACACACACACATATATATATATATATATATATATGTGGGTCAGATACGTCGCCCGGACTAGCGTCACCGGGGCCCCACCCTGGAGCCAGACCTGGGGTGGGTGCTCGCCAGCGAGTGTCTGGTGGCCGGGCCTTTTCCCACGGGGCCCAAAGAAGCGACGTGGGGCCGTCCTCCTGTGGACCCACCACCCGCAGGAGGATCCATAAGGGCCGGATGCAGAGAGATCTGGGTGGCAGTCGAAGGCGGGGGCCTCGATGGCCAGATCTCCGGACATGGAGGCTAGCTCTGGGGACATGGAATGTCACCTCGCTGGGGGGGAGCCTGAGCTCGTGCGGGAGGTTGAGCGCTATCGACTAGATATAGTTGGCCTCACCTCCACGCACATCTTGGGCTCTGGAACCCAACTCCTTGAGGGGGGCTGGACCCTCCATTTCTCTGGCGTTGCCCGCGGGGAACGGCGGCGGGCTGGTGTGGGCCTGCTCATTGCCCCACAGCTCAGCCGCCGAGTGTTGGAGTTCACCCCGGTGAACGAGATGGTCGCGTCCCTGCGCCATCGGGTTGGGGACAGGTCTCTCACTGTTGTGTCGGCCTATGGGCCGAACAGCAATGCAGAGTACCCGGCCTTCTTGGAGTGCCTGGGAGGGGTACTGGATAGTGCACCGACCGGAGACTCCATAGTTCTACTGGGGGACTTCAACGCCCACGTGGGCAACGACAGTGACACCTGGAGAGGGGTGATTGGGAGGAATGGCCTCCCTGATCTGAACCCGAGCGGTGTTCTGTTATTGGACTTCTGTGCTGGCCACAGTTTGTGCATAACGAACACCATGTTCGAGCACAAGGGTGTCCATCAGTGCACGTGGCAGCAGGACACCATAGGACGGAGGTCGATGATCGACTTTGTTGTCATGTCATCTGACCTCCGGCCGCGTGTCTTGGACATTCGGGTGAAAAGAGGGGCAGAGCTGTCAACCAATCACCACCTGGTTGTGAGTTGGGTCCGCTGGCGGAGGAGGAAGTCGGAGAGACCTGGCAGGCCCAAGCGTATCGTGAAGGTCTGTTGGGAACGTCTGGCAGAGCCCTCTGTCAGGGGCACCTTCAACTCACACCTCCGGGAGAGCTTCTCCCGGAATCCAGGGGAGGCTGGGGACATAGAGTCCGAGTGGGCTCTGTTCTCGGCCTCTATTGTCGATGCGGCCGCCCGTAGCTGTGGTCCTAAGGTCTGTGGTGCCTGTCGCGGCGGCAATCCCCGAACCCGGTGGTGGACACCGGAAGTAAGGGATGCCGTCAGGCTGAAGAAGGAGTCCTATCGGGCCTTGTTGGCTCATGGGACTCCTGAGGCAGCTGACGGGTACCGGTGGGCCAAGCGTGCTGCAGCCCCGGTGGTCGCAGAGGTAAAAACTCAGGTTTGGGAGGAGTTAGGAGAGGCCATGGGGGAGGACTATCGGACAGCCTCAAAGAAATTCTGGCAAACCCTTTGGCGCCTCAGGAGGGGGAAGCAGTACTTCACCAACACTGTTTACGGTGGGGGTGGGGAGCTGTTGACCTCGACTGGGGATGTTATCAGACGGTGGAAGGAATACTTTGAGGATCTCCTCAATCCCGCCGTCACGTCTTCCGAGGAGGAAGCAGAGGCTGGAGACTCGGAGGCGGACTCATTCATCACCCTGGCTGAAGTCATTAAGGTGGTTGGAAAGCTCCTCGGTGGCAAGGCCCCGGGGGTGGATGAGATCCGTCCTGAGTATCTCAAGTCGCTGGATGTTGTAGGGCTGTCTTGGCTGACACGTCTCTGCAGCATCGCGTAGCGGTCGGGAACAGTACCTCTGGACTGGCAGAACGGGGTGGTGGTCCCTCTGTTTAAGAAGGGGGACCGGAGGGTGTGTTCCAATTATCGGGGAATCACACTCCTCAGCCTTCCCGGTAAGGTCTATTCCAGGGTGCTGGAGAGGAGAATTCGACCGATGGTCGAACCTCGGATTCAGGAGGAGCAGTGTGGTTTTCGTCCCGGCTGGGGAACACTGGACCAGCTCTATACTCTCCATTGGTTGCTCGAGGGTGCATGGGAGTTTGCCCAACCAGTCCACATGTGCTTTGTGGATCTGGAGAAGGCATTCGACCGTCGTGTCCCTCGTGGGGGTCTTGTGGAGAGTGCTCTGGGAGTACAGGGTTCGGGGCCCTTTGCTAAGGGCTGTTCGGTCCCTGTATGACCGGAGCAGGAGCTGTGTTCGCATTGCCGGTAGTAAGTCGGACCTGTTTCCGGGGCATGTTGGACTCCGCCAGGGCTGCCCTTTGTCACCGGTTCTGTTCATTATATTTATGGACAGAATTTCTTGGCGCAGTCAGGGGCCGGAGGGGATCCGGTTTGGGAACCACAGGATCTCATCTCTGCTTTTTGCAGATGATGTTGTCCTGATGGCTTCATCGAACCGGGATCTCCAATGTGCACTGGGGTGGTTCGCAGCCGAGTGTGAAGCGGCTGGGATGAGGATCAGCTCCTCCAAATCCGAGGCCATGGTTCTCGACCGGAAAAGGTGGCTTGCCCTCTCTGGGTGGGTGGGGAGTCCTTGCCTCAGATGGAGGAGTTCAAGTATCTTGGTGTCTTGTTCATGAGTGAGGGGAGGATGGACAGGCGGATCGGTGCAGCGTCGGCAGTGATGCGGTCGTTGTACCGGACCGTTGTGGTGAAGAGGGAGCTGAGCCAAAAGGCGAGGCTCTCAATTTACCGGTCAATCTACGTTCCTACCCTCCCCTATGGTCATGAGCTCTGGGTAATGACCAAAAGGACGAGATCGCGGATACAAGAGGCCGAAATGAGTTTCCTCCGCAGAGTGGCTGGGCGCACCCTTAGAGATAGGGTGAGGAGCTCAGTCACACGGGAGGAGCTCGGAGTAGAGCAGCTGCTTCTCCACGTCGAGAGGAGCCACCTGAGGTGGCTCGGGCATCTGTTTCGGATGCCTCCTGGACGCCTCCCTCGGGAGGTGTTCCGGGCATGTCCCACTGGGAGGAGGCCCCGGGGAAAACCCTGGACGCGCTGGAGGGACTATGTGTCCCGGGGTGAAGGAGGTCTGGGAGTCCTTGCTTAGACTGTTGCCCCCTCGACCCGGAGAAAATGGATGGACGGAGATTATATATATATATATATATATATATATATATATATATATATATATATATATATATATATATATATATTTGTGAAACTGAGAAATTTGTGATTTTTGTTTTTTTGCAGAATGTGCTAGTTGAGATCATGAAAAAGCCATTCCATGTTTCAGATAATAGCATTGGCTGCTTAAAAAGCATAGATTTTGTCTGTGAAACTTGCAGGCCATGTATAAATTACCATACTACCACAGCTGCCCATTTACATGACAAGTAGCACTGTTTTGTTTTGTTTTTTCAGCTGTGAGCAGCTCATCAATATTTACGCTGCATTTCAAGAGAATAAAGCCAGTGAAAATGGACTGTAAATACTACTTTGACACGGGACACAGGACACGGGACACGTTCGCGACACGTCCGTTGCGGTTGGATTCTTTAGCTGCCGAAAGACCATGGAAACGCGAATTATCAGACAATGCAGCAAACTGTAGTTACAACGGAGGTGACTGCGTTCTCTTTCTTATGAGGTTAGTCATATTATTATCATATTATTTCTGCATCAAAGGGCGATATTAGGTGAAATCAGGGGACTTGTGTCAACATTAGCGTGTGTGTACATGTGTGTACGTGTGTGTACCTGACTAAACCAGGACTAAACCAGGACTAAACCAGGACAAGCCAGGACTAAAACAGGACTAAACCAGGACTAAACATAACTAAACCAGTACTTAATTGAACAAACCAGTATAATACATTTCATAGTGTATGGTATTAAATTGACAATACAGGTGACTTTGACTTAACATATTATCCTGTGTATTATTGAATTACTGAATGATTATATTGACTTTTGGTTATAAAAGCATTTCCATTTTAACAAAGTACCTTCTAATTCTGACCTGCCCTGAAACACCACACCACAGTAATGTCAGCAATGGGGGAGGGCTTAGCTTAATGTCATGGAAATGAGCTCTGAAGGTCTGGGCTTCCAGAATCTTTTGAGAAGCTTTTCTCAGCTTGTTTTCAGATGTGCTGCTTTTCAGATTTCCATGTGTAAGGCATCGTTGGAAAGCTTAGAATCTACACTTTCAGAATCTATGAATAACTAAAAATGCCTCCGAGATGAATTGTGTCTGGTAACAATAATAATTTGCAGCTTTTATGGAAATTCACATACTGAATGATGGGCGATGTTTCCCCTGCAACCTGTTGTGACTGTTTGTCCTGATCTTTAAATACATTTACATTTTAAACATGGAAACAGTTCTTACTCATCAGTAACACATTTGATGAAAAGTCCCTTTCACAGTTTACACTGCTAACAGGCACTCAAGGCTACGGTGGAGAGGAGACTCAAAACACCATACTCCTCATGTTTTGAGGGAAGATCTCCACTTGTGTCTTATCCTGAAAGTACTCAAATCATGTGTATTATGAGTAACTTTACAGTGTGCACAAAAAGACTCAAAGACAGCAATACTGCACTAAACTACTTTTTGTAATGCATAATATGTTTACTGCTGCTGCTCTATATGAATATCTCATGTATGCCACTACCTCACTGTAAGTGCTACTGTGCTACCTGTGCAATAACCTGCTTCATAATCCACGTGTAATACTTGCACTATATTATATTATGTGCAATCTGTGAAATACTCTACTTACACCTTATTTAATCCTACCTGTACCTTTGTATTTTATTA
Source organism: Paratrypauchen microcephalus (assembly GCA_036785185.1). Lineage (NCBI taxonomy): Eukaryota > Metazoa > Chordata > Actinopteri > Gobiiformes > Gobiidae > Paratrypauchen > Paratrypauchen microcephalus. The sequence continues at coordinate 2,201,734 of JAVJIX010000075.1, forward strand.
TATTTTATTACATATTTTTTTTATTATATTTACCTTTTCCCCTGTACTTTTTGCAACACTTTTTTTTACCATGTACTATTATTGCATGCTATAAGTACCGTATTGGCCCGAATATAAGACGATGTTTTTTCCATTGAAAGAACACTGGGTCGTCTTACATTCGAGGTCTAGCCATTCCAACGCTAGATGGCGCCAGATATATTTAAAGCGAATGCTGCTAGCGCGCAGTGTTGCCAATTTAGCGACTTTGTCGCTATTTTTAGCTACTTTCTGGACCCCCCTAGCGAGAAAATTAGACAAAAGCGACTAGCGACAAATCTAGCGAGTTTTTTTTTTGGTGATCAGAGGCTCCAAGATCGCGGGAGGGGGAAAAAATAATTGTGCCGTTTTCTCTCTTTCCCCGTTCAGAGAAAGAGACAGAGAGACACAGGCAGAGAGGGGCGGGGGCGGAGTTGAGGATTCAGACACACACACCAGTCTGTCCTCTGCTCCCTCCCATCTCGTCAGATCGCAGCTGACTTCACTTAGACTTCACTTTGATGGTTAATGCAGTTACTGCAATTTTGTTGTTTTATCACAGTAGATTGGTTTATTTACATTTCAAAAACCAGAAGCCATTCATTTACAAATGTGATTGTACTTTAGTTTACATATTTAAATGTTAAGATATTAAGATGTGATAGACAGTTTTTGCATGATTTTAATGAGGCAAAATAACATGTTTTTTTCTCTCGAATATATTGTTATAATCATTTGTTTCAGATGTACTGTAATTATTTTCTGTATAAAAATTAAATTTGGTGTTCAAAAAGTCTTTTTTCAAACTTGAGTCTTGAAAAAGAGGGGGTCGTCTTATAATCAGGGTCGTCTTATATTCGGGCCAATACGGTACTTCTTGACTATCTTAGCAAGTCAATGGTTCTTCTGATCCTAAGCATTTCATTGCATTGTTGACCTTGTGTTAATCCTGCATATGACAAATAAACAATCTTGAATCTTGTGTGTTCGGTAAAATATGAAAATGTTAAAGGAATATTAACGTTTTTTACAATCTGAACCTTATTTCTGTAATAAAACAAGTTGTTTTACTCACCCATAGTACTTTGGTGTCATTTGGAGGAGTTTCGTAGATGTTGTGGTGTAGCGATATCCGTTAACGTGAGTGTTCGGGGCAGGCGATTGCAGTCACCAAATAACACAAACTTAATCACTTTTTAAATTACAGAAGTTCAATGTCTTAGTCTACACTTACGTTTGAGTCAAAAGTGGCCTCTAATATGATATTTAGCCATAGTTTTGAGTAGATGAGGAGGCAAGTGTGCATGTGCGCATTTACATCTGTTTTGCAGATAAGAAGACGCTAATAACTTTTCTGATGCGAGCGACACATGGTAGAAGATTCGGACTTTGAGGCTGAAGAGGACTTATGGAGGACTGAGGACTGAAGAAGAGTATACGGATGAGGAGACAAAATGGATACGGAAAGAATGAAGCGGAGACAGTTTTAGGAGCAGCGCACCAGAGAGCAGCCATCTTTATTGCATTACTTCTCAGAATCGTGTGCTGAATACGCTGGCCTTCTTTCTTTTCCTTTGCTGTTAAAAAATTATCCTGACTGAAGTGGGTACTGCAAAAACGATGGTCCAAACATCTGGTGAGGGAGAACGTTCATGTTTTTAAGAGTGAGCTCAAGACTCACCTGTTTAGCTTGGCCTTTGACTGACTTCGGTCGTCTGTTTGCTTGTCTTTTATTTGTTCTTTTGTTTGTTGTTGCTGTTCCTGTTGTTGCTGCTGCTGTTGTTGCTGTTCCTGTTGTTGCTGTTCCTGTTGTTCCTGTTGTTGTTTTGTTGTTGCTGTTGTTGTTGCTGCTGTTGTTGTTGCTTTTGTTGTAGCTGTTGCTTTCGTTGCTTTTGTTGTTGCTGTTGTTGTTGTTCTTGTTGTTCCTGTTATTGCTGTTATTGTATTGTTTTGTTGTCGCTGTGGTTCTGTTGTTGTTGCTGTTCCTGTTGTTGCTGTTGTTGCTTTTGTTGTTGTTGCTGTTCCTGTTGTTGCTGTTGTTGTTGCTGTTGTTGTTGCTGTTGTTGTTGTTGCCGTTGTTGTTGCTGTCGTTGCTGTTGCTGTCGTTGTTGCCGTTGTTGCTGTTGTTGTTGCTGTTGTTGTTGCTGTTGTTGTTGCTGTTGATGTTGGTGTTGCTGTTGTTGCTGCTGTTCTTGCTGCTGCTGCTGTTGTTGCTGTTGTTTCTGTCGTTGTTGCTGCTGTTGTTGTTGCTGCTGTTGTTACTGTTGTTGTTGCTGCTGTTGTTCCTGTTGCTGTTGTTGCTATTGCCGTTGTTGCTGCTGCTCCTGTTGCTGCTGCTGTTGCTGCTGCTGTTCCTGCTGTTGTTCTTGTTGTTGCTGCTGCTGCTGCTGTTGTTGTTGCTGTTGTTTCTGTCATTGTTGCTGCTGTTGTTGCTGCTGCTGCTGTTGTTGTTGCTGATGTTCCTGTTGTCGTTGTTGTTGCCGCTGTTGTTGTTGCTGCTGTTGTTGTTGCTGTTGTTGTGGTTGCTGTTGTTCTTGCTGTTGTTGTTGTTGCTGTTGTTCTGTCGTTGTTGCCGTTGTTGCTGCTGCTGCTGTTGTTGTTGCTGCTGCTGTTGTTGCTGTTCCTGTTTTGTTTTTTTTTGTTTGTTTTTTTTTCCCTGGCGGCACGGTGGCTGAGTGGCTAGCACTCATGCTTCACAGCAAGAAGGTTCGGGTTGCCCGGGCCTTTCTGTGTGGAGACTGCATGTTCTCCCCGTGTTTGGGTGGGTTTCCTCCGGGTACTCCGGTTTCCCCCACCAACCTAAACATGCGCCATAGGTAAAATCCTCCAGCTTAGGGCCTGACCAAAGCATAAATAACAAAACAAAATCATGGGGATGGTCCCCGGGTCAAATATAGAAACAACTTCTCCTGTGCGAGATCAATAAAGGTCAATCTTCTAATCCTTGACCACTGTAAGGCGCTTTGTGCTACAATTTTGTATGAAAAGCGCCTTATAAATGTTTGATTGATTGTTTGATTGATATCTGCTTGTAGGTAAAGTGTTGCCATGAAACGTAATGTGGCAAGGAAGGAGTACAGTCCCTTTGCTGTGGGACACTTGCAGATTTCTACTTCCTCGGCCAAAGCCCCCAGTACAGCAAGTGTACTTCTTTGAAGGTTTGCACTGCTTCATTTTGGGTATTAATCATGTTAATTTATTAGTGTTTTAATTTACCTTCACTTTTAGTTCACACACCCCAAGAGCACAGCAGCAGCTTTAAGGGATGCAGAATGGTTGGCTTTGTTTTAGAAATAACCGTGCAGGTGTTCCAAATGGTCTCTGACTGTAAGGCACCTCTTCAGAGGCATCTTTAAGCTAGAGCCAGTTTGTGTGCAGCTCAGTGGACAATGAGAAGATGTGGCTATTCTTCTGCAAGCTGCAGAATTCAGTTATTCTGTCTCCCTGTTGAATTAATTCTGTTATTAATTTACCAGTAAATAATGTAATGATGTACAACAACAAAATGACAGCAGCACCATCTGTACCAAGGCCATAGATGTCAATGATGCTCTTTATTGCTGCCACAGTGGAATCTGGTTTTCCATCCATCAGGCAAATAAGATGAAGGAATTGGCAAAATACCTTCCCATGGTTGTCCACATATCTGATATTTTAATAATGGGTCATGTAATAGTATCGTATTAATTAATGAATTAATTGCTTATTTATTTCCACATACCTCACATGGATGTTCAGCTGTCTGCACTCTGACACATCTGTGGTCTCATCCATACAGGCCAATGGATGGTGACTGACAGATGTCCTTCAGTATTGGCTTCTCAATAACTGTGGGAAGAATCTCCATCAACTATTCGATAGGATCTGTAGTCTAAAACACATCTGAACAATTGATAACAATAAATGCTGTGCACTGGTATAAAAGCGAGTGTCCTTGTAATGCTGTGCACAGCTGAGTCCATTCAGTGAGCACATGCAGCTACAACCTACTGCAGGTGACCTGCAGTGGGTTGACCTGCAGGTGGTGATGTGCTAATTTGCGAATTGTAAGTACGTTTTTATTTATATAGTGCTTTTCACAGACATATGTCACAAAAACGTAGTAGTGGAAGTAGTGGAAACAGTGCTGTATAAGCAGATGTCAAAATAATCAGGAAGTGTGCTATTAACATGCTATGAGCTTATTGTTGGCTTTACCGTGATGTCAAAACTCCACTCTGGCCCATGAAAAGTTGTGAAAAGCACTTATGCACTCACTGTGGTGATTATTTATGATGCTTACAATGGATAAGTGAGGAATAACTTTAGAACTGTTTAAAATGAACCAGCTCAAATTCTTTAACACAGTAAAAATATGGTAATCATCAGTATTAAAATCTATGCATTTTCACTTAGCTACACTATCAAGATCTAAGTGCCACAGTTGATTCATACAATAGACTATCCATATAGACTATGTCTTCAAGTTGAATTACAAATACAACATGTCAACTTGCCCATTTTTCCAAGCTCTGACAATAAAGCAATCACAAGCCCTGTTCTAATGGGAGAGGGTCCAGGGTCCTCACAATGGAGCAGGAGGAACTGAAGAGGCCATAATCACGTCAGCACGGGTCAGCTCCAGCAATCTGAGCACACAAAAGCACAATGCCACACCTGTCTGGGCCACGTCACACTCCTCGTTCATACACAGTTCACACAGTGTTTTTTCATAGGATTTCAGACACATTTTTACACAGGAGAATCCAGAGGCAGCGGATCTGTTTTGGATTGAGTTTGTATTGAAGATATTTAATGTTGCAGTTAAATCAGAAACATACCTGGAGTTGTGTTTTGTTTTATTCATTAATGTTTGAGTAATCCTTTATTATTAGCCTGTTTACATCTCCAAATCTCAAAATGCTCTTCTTGTGATGTCATGATGCAGTATTTTTCAAGTTAACAGCTACCTTTTACCTTTTGTTTAGTTAAGGTAGGCAATTCCAGTGCTGAAATGATCTGAATGATATTAGTGAAGGTGTATGGAGTTTAAGAACACAGTGAAGTACTTCCTGTATTCCTGACGTCATAAAGGTATGTTTACACCGTGTGAGAATTGCGTGAGTGATTCCCATGTTAACCCTGTGTAGAGGTGCATTGCGGTGCGTGTCATGCGGGTGGCCCGAAGGATTTTCGACGCTTCAGCCAAATTAATAATTTAAGTGATTCGAACGGGCGCTTGACGCGTGAACAAGACATGAGACTTTTGTTTTCTCCACTTTGACGCGGTGCTTAACGATGACACTTCTGACTTCAAGATAAAACGTGCTCAGTCACACGAGATTCCAGGGAAAATTGCGAACAAAAGAATCTCTCACAATTTCAAGAGTGATTCAGACCTTTGCATCAGAGGTTGGCCTTCTCACAGATGAATACGAGAAGCTTAAATCATGTGATGAACAATCTGCACAATCTTACAACATAGAGGGATGTCAGAGGGAAGTTAGAGAAAGTAAAGTCATGGGTAAGAACATAAACTCACCATAATCTCATCCGTAGAATTCTGAAGACGGCGCGACAGCATTCTAAGAAAAAAAACAGCCTCAGCATTATTGCACGGCGGACTTCCTCTGGCTGATTTGCACAACTCTTCCATAATTTCCATGCCTCTTTGGGCTGTGTGCCTCTTGCCATCTGCTATTGCCCCTGAACCTCACAAGTGAGATGCTGCAAAAAATACAAAATAAAAAGCGAAGCGTGGAAAAGTGCTTAAAGGAAAAGTAACGTTATTTTACAATCTGAGCCTTCTTTCGGTAATAAAACAAGTCGTTTGACTCACCCATAGCACGTTGGTGTCATTTGGAGCTGTTTGGTAAAAGTTATGTTGTAGCGTATCCGTTAGCGTAAGTACTCGGGGCATTACTTTGCAGTCTCCAAATAACACAAACTTTAGCACTTTTCAAATCATAGAAGCCCGATGTCTTAATCTACGATTTCGTTTGAAGCAAAAGTGGCCTGTAATCTGAGATTTAGCCATAGTTTCGAGTAGATGAGGACGCCAGTGCGCATGCGCGGACTGTGCTCTCAGCTCCCGGGACCCAAACATGAAACGCAAAGCTGAAAACTATGGATGGAGGGTGAGTCAAACTACTTGTTTTATTACCGAAAGAAGGCTCAGATTGTAAAATAACGTTACTTTTCCTTTAAAGGTACAGTGTGTAGGATTCGTGGCACATAGGTGGTGTAGGTACCATGCACTTCCTCTTTTGGCTACGGCAGACCTCGAGGGTCACCCGGGCGCGCCGTAACGCGGACAACTCGCGTACCAGCGCGCACCCGGCACTAGCGAGCTCTCGCCGACAACTACGGTATAAATAAAACGCGGTCCCGTTCACTGTTTTTTTTTTTTCTTATCGCATGAAAACACACATTCCCGATCATGTACAATGACATTCTACACATCAAATGAAACCTTACAGTCTCCTCTTTTTGACTATGCAATTCATTTCCCGGCACAACAATCACTCCCCGAGCACATGGGGCTTTTATACGGTTTGTTACTTATCTTACCTTTGAAGGCTCTGCACAGGTTAAACTCTGTATTTCACCATAAGCTTGGTCTCAATCTGTCCGTAAGGATCCAGCGAATAAAATCCAGTAAAACAATTTAGTCCAAAACACGTGTTAGATCCATTACGACGTGTGATCCGGGACATGCTTGTCGTTGTTTACCCAAAACCACGAGCCTTGCCAAAGGCGAAGGCGGAGCCCAAATGTCCTTCTGCGGCTCTCGTAATCAAAATGGCTGCCTCTATATGGGGACGATCCCCCTTTTATGTGACTATATCTAAGTCCAAAAGAATACTTTGATTTCATGATGGAAGTGAAAAGGCTTGGAAAACAATGTATTTTTGAATGGGTATCTTCAATTTCGGTAATTAACAGGTAAAAATCTTACACACTGTCCCTTTAACTTTCAATTACTACAGAGAATTTCCCAAAACTGGATAACAAAGGAGGACGAGACTGAATACACAAGATGCCATGATGAAAAACAAAGAAAAAGGGGTTGGCAAACAAACACGATTATGCTAATGATGTGCGGTATACTGTATATTCAACAACGGAATCCTGATGCTGCAAAATTGTAGCTTTCCTGCAGATGGAATTTAGTATTGGTTGCTTTGTAGGTTCCGATAGTAGTGAATATTTATCATTTGTCATTCAAAAATTCACAACTTAAAGAGTTTATTTTTTAAGGACCTACACCAGGAAACAAAAAAAATATCAATTGAAAACTGTACGAAATGTGATAATGTATTCAAACAACAACAGATTCTAGAGTGTGATGATATCATGGAGGCAAGATACACTTTTTCCTACTGATTACGTTGCACTTTGTCATGAAATATCAAAAAGGTGAATTCATAAATGTTGAATCTGGTATTTTTCATTACTGACTAAACATTAGAACTCACTTTACTACAGCATCATTTTACATTTTAACAATTGTAGCTGCCTCCCATCTATTAGATAATCCATCCATCCATCTTCTTCCGCTTCTCTATTTCTGGGTCGCGGGAGCAGCAGTCCAAGCAGATCTGCCGCCCAGAACACAATGCACCAGCCCCATGAATCCTCCCGCGGGTCACAACTAGCCTTGATGCACTTCTGTCATGTGGCCTACCAGTGTCCGCTGATACTGGGGGCGAGGTGGGGTTAAGTGTCTTGGCCAAGGACACAATGGCCCCCTATTAGATAATATTAAATAATATTGGTCTATACAATAGGTCGACCAGATAACCAAGTTCGGGGGCGAAAAATTGGCGGTTTGGGGTCTGGAGTCTGGAGGTCCTCACCAGGGGAATTTTGGACAATTTACTGTATTTCATTGCATTTTAGAGGTCTACTAAGCCATAGCTCAATAAAATAACCGATAATTATATTTTCATGGGTTTTTTTCCTGACAATGTCTATGTCCCTGTCCCCTGCTCTGACAGGACCCTGCTCCTGTCCTTTCTCACAGACAGGAGGCTTCAGTCTATTATTCAGAGCAGAACAAACACTACACACTTTTGCCTTTATCAGTACATTTATCATGACATACTGCTGTCGAAGATTAGACTATTCATGTGTATTGTGCGAGTGCTACGGTTACATGCATCTGAACTTTTTCACCTGGGATTTATGAATGTATCTCTGCTAATATGAGATGAATTTTCATGAAATAAAAAATGGTGTAGAGTTTGAGACATGAACAACTGTGTCACAATCATCCAGCCTCTCCACAGGAGCTAATACAGTAGGAGCCCCTGATTTTTTACCATTCCAGCTGCACGCCATGGTACTTCTGTGCCGTTTCTAGCTAACGCCAGCCATGGCTGCCCCCCCCCCTCCTATTGTAATTCTAAACACGCCTATTCATTTGATTCCAGGGTATCGCCATGAGATGGCGCTACCCTTTTATAATGCGTAACAGCTCGTTTGGCTGGAATACGCGAGCTGCCCATTCAATTTCAATAGGCTATCACAAGGAATTCAACTGCTAGAGCTACAAAAACGTTACCTGGCCAGCCAAATTATATCTCTCTGTATTTGCTATACAGTGAACCCTCGTTTATCGCGGGGGTTAGGTTCCAGAAATAGCCCGCAATAAGTGAAATCCGCGAAGTAGGACAATTTTATATTTTACAATTATTCTACATGTTTTAAGGCTGAAAACGCTTCACCAGACACATTATACACCTTTCTGAGACTGGTATTAACATTTTTCTATTGTTTAAACACTCAAACTTTTGTAGATTTTCATTAAAATATATTAATAGTGGGGGGGGGGGGCACGTGACACGCGGACACGTGCGCGCGGACACGTGCGCGCGGACACGTGTGTTTGTTTTGGTACCACATATCCATGCCATGTGCGAAAGTCGAGTGGAAAGCGACCTGGATATCATTTTGGGCAAGACTCAAGCCAATGCTAACAGTGCCAAACCGCTAACAGACGCCTCTGAGCACCAGTCCTCACCACAAGACCAGGTAAGACTAACCTGCGCTCACAAGAGTTGGTTGCATTTCACCCCGGCTCCAAAATCAGACCGCTATCAATGCGTCGCCAATACTCCACAGTTCTCTAGGACGGGGTCGGGTTCGTTCTCTCAGCGTGACGGGGAAGAGCCACTGTCTCCTCTGTGCGCACGAGTGTCCTCCCCCCGCTGCGGGCTCCCTCGAATGTGGCTCTCCCCGCTGCGGCTCCCCCGGACGCCGCGCGGCCAGGCGCCAGGCCCGTCCATGTTGATTCTTGGCTCTTCCATTTGTCCGGCTCGCACTCAGTCTCTTCCATGGCTCGTGCAAGTAAACAAAGGCCACACCTCCTGTCACCCAGGCGCTCTCGTGAAGGACATCTGAGACTCTGTCCCTACCATCCCTGGTCTAGACCTGGTTTAGTCCTGGTTTAGACCTGGTTTAGTCCTGGTCTAGTCTCTTAGCTAATCAGGGCGCAGGACAGAATGTTACACTGTAAAAAAAAAAAGTTACACTATAAAAAAAATTGGAAAAAAAAAAAAAAAAAAATAGGGAAAAAAAATCCGCGAAACAGCGAGGCCGCGAAGAGTGAACCGCGATACAGCGAGGGTTCACTGTACAGCGCGATACCATTTGGACACCCTCGCTCCACCCTCGCTCCCCCGGTTAACAACGGACTCCGCGATTCTGATTCGTTCAAAGATGGTGACGTCAGTGCACCCGCCTTTGCCCGCAACGTCCCTTCCATTCAGCTGTAAAATTGGTCTTAAATGACCTAAAACAAATCGATTCCTTAAAACCACAGCAGCTGACAGCTCTAGAGGCCTTTCTTTTCAAAAAAGATGTTTTTGCATTGCTTCCTACCGGCTTGGTTCACGTCGCTGTCCGTTAACTGTTCTCTGATTGGCTGTCTGTCTAAGCGCAACGGCAGCGCATTCTGGACCAAGCGTTACCAGACTCGCCTGGTACAGCGATGAGTCATGGATTCTTCCAGGCAAACAAAAACGCAGCCTACATTTTAACACAGTGGTGCTCAATACGTCGGTCGCGACCTGTAGTGTGACGAGTGCGATCATATTTCATTATGGCTGCTGCCGTTAGCAATAAACTTTTACACCAAACCGCGCGTGGCTTCTCACTGCAACCTGTGCGCTTGTCTGGACCCTTGTGTCCTAGTGTCCCAGCGTGTATCAGAGAGCAGGTTAAACTTTATAAAACTGCGGTCAGCCTTGGATCTGGTTGCTTCACTCAACAGGGCTCTCAAGGCTCACGCTTGAGAGTGTGACACACGCAATTCGACGTATTCACACGCACACACGCCACACATGGCATTTCTCACGCTGATTTTTTTTTTTTTGTGCCCAGAAAATCGGTCTGTGTGGCTTAGTTTATGCAGCCTCCGCGTGTTTTCAGCACCGCCCCCTCCCCCTGCTCCCCCGGAGCAGGGGGAGGGGGGGGCACGTCCTGAGCCTCAGTCCCGGTGCCACGTCTCCTCTGAGACGCACCGACTCCGGTCCCGGTGTCTCCGTCTGGGCGTAACGTGTCCCCCCCAACGGCTTACGCGCGGAATACGCGCGGCCCAGAGCCGAACTGCTCGCGGTGAGCCGCGGTGAGCCGCGGGCCCGGTGCATTAACCAGACTCTGGTTAATGCACCGGTTAAAAATGTCCCGCTCCCCCCGCCCCGGTCCCTCCTCCCCGCCCCTCTCAGCGCGCACTGACAAAGTGCGGTGATGATAAAACAAACTGAGAACCATCAGGTAATAACTTCATTTATATAACTCTCATTAGTTGCTTTGTAGTTTAAGTTTGCTCTTTAGACAAACAGGGCTCTCAACACGCAATTCGACGTGTTCACACGCTCACACGGCATTTCTCACGCAATTCAAGCCCCAAAAATTGTTCACTCGCACCCCCCAGTCCTCGGAAATTACAGTCACACGCACGACCCCGCTCAAAACTTGAGAGCCCTGTCACTCAAAACCAAAAGTATTAAAACCAAATCAAAGCCTCCATGGATGAATGAAGACTTGAGAAAATCCAAGCGAGAGTGCAGGAAGGCAGAACGCAGATGGAGAAAAAACAAAACGACTATAAACCACCAATTACTCATCAATCAGCAACGATCACATAACAATGCTACAAGGAATGCAAGAAATCGTTACTTTTCCACAATAATCACGAACCACAAAAATAATCCAAAAGTTCTTTTCTCAACCATTGAAAACATTCTAAACCCCGATTCTAACGCGTTTTACCTGACACCCACTGACTCTATCTGCGAGCAGTTTGCTGACCACTTCACGGGAAAGATAAACACCATCCGATGTAATATTTTATCTTGTCAAAGCTCTGTTTTTAACTCACCTGTGTGTTTGTCTCGCCCAGAGAAAACTCTGGACAGTTTTGCCTTGGTTAATGCTGGGATGCTGGACAAGGTCTTCTCCTCAGTGAGGCCCACCACATGTCTCGTAGACCCAATCCCCACTCCATTTTTTAAGTCTTTTTATGGATCTTTTAGGGATGAACTTTTGGTCATGATGAATTGCTCTCTTCAGACAGGGGTCTTTCCCGCTGCCTTCAAAGCGGCGGTGGTGAGGCCCCTGCTGAAGAAGAGCAATTTAGATTTCAATGATTTTAACAACTACCGACCAGTGTCTAACTTACCATTTTTAAGCAAGATTCTAGAGAAACTTGTCTCTATCCAATTAAATGATTTTCTAGATGATCACAACATTTTGGAAAAATTTCAGTCTGGTTTTAGGGTGAACCACAGCACCGAGACTGCCGTGGCAAAGATTTTACATGACTTTAGAATAAATTGTGACTCTCAAAAGGTGACTGTGTTGGTTCTGCTGGATCTGAGCGCTGCCTTTGACACAGTAGACCACATGATTCTTTTAACTCGCCTAAAGCACCTCGGCCTCTCTGGTGCTGTTCACAAATGGTTCACGTCCTATCTCACAGACAGAACATTTATGGTAAGTATGGACACATACTCCTCCAAGGTCCATAAAATCACAAGTGGTGTCCCCCAGGGTTCCATTTTAGGCCCTGTGCTTTTCAACTTGTACATGCTTCCCCTTGGCGGCGTCATCAGGAGACATGGAATCAATTTCCACAGCTATGCAGATGATACACAGCTTTACATTTCCGTGTCTCCTGATGACACCAGACCAATGGATGCTCTTTTTAACTGGATGGCAAGAAACTTTCTCCAGCTTAACCAGGACAAAACTGAGGTTCTAGTCATCGGTCCTGAGGCCCAGAGAGAGAAACTTTTATCAAAACTACAAGCACAGTCTTTTAACCCATCTCCTCAGTCTTTTAACCCAAAACCTGGGCGTCATTTTTTGACTCTGAGCTGACTTTTATCCCACACATCAAGAACATCACAAAAATAGGTTTCTATCACTTAAAAAACATAGCCAGAGTTCGCCCTATTCTCTCTCAGGCCAATACGGAGACATTGATGCATGCTTTTGTCACCAGCCCTATAGACTACTGTAATGCCTTGCTCTCTGGTCTTCCCAAAAAGAGTATTTCAGGTTTGCAATTATTACAAAATTCAGCAGCACGTGTCCTGACTAGGACCAGAGGGCGGGACCACATTACACCGGTCTTAAAATCTCTGCATTGGCTCCCTGTGAGTTTCAGGATAGATTCTTCTGATAGTTCTTTTACTGGTTTTTAAATGTCTTAATGGTCTTGGGCCTTCCTATCTTTCAGAACTGCTTTCCCCTTACGAACCTTCACGGGCCCTACGCTCCTCCGGCAGCAGGCTCCTGGTCATTCCCAAAGTCAGGACACACACTCAAGGAGAGGCGTCTTTTCAGTACTACGGCCCTCGTCTATGGAACTGCCTGCCGGAGGACCTCAGGGCTGCAGAGAACGTTCATGTTTTTAAGAGTGGGCTCAAGACTCACCTGTTTAGCTTGGCCTTTGATTGACTTCGGTCGTCTGTTTGCTTGTCTTTTGTTTGTTCTTTTCTTTGTTTGCTTGTATATCTGTTTGTTCGTCTGCTTGTTTGTCTGTTTGTTTGTTTGTTTGTTTTGTTTTTTTGTTTTTTTTCCTGGCAGCACGGCATACTCATGCTTCACAGCAAGAAGGTTCGGGTTGCCCGGGCCCTTCTGTGTGGAGACAGCATGTTCTCCCCGTGTCTGGGTGGGTTTCCTCCGGGCACTCCGGTTTCCCCCACCAACCTAAACATGCGCCATAGGTAAAATCCTCCAGCTTAGGGACTGACCAAGCCTAAATAACAAAACAAAATCATGGGGATGGTCCCCGGGTCAAATATAGAAACAACTTCTCCTGTGTGAGATCAATAAAGGTCAATCTTCTAATCCTTGACCACTGTAAGGTGCTTTGTGTTACAATTTTGTATGAAAAGCGCCTTATAAATATTGTTTGATTGATTGATTGATTGAAAACATCCTACCTGTCCGTCCACCTCACGTCAGTGCGCCGATCCTCGCCTTTTCACGCTGTTGCTCCTCCTGCTCATAGTGCAGACAGGCTCCCTCCTCAATGTGCTCTGATTAGAAGAGCAAGACGAAATGCAAAGAAAACTATTCTAAATTTATGTTACAGTGTCCGCACAGAGCAGACCTACAGAGCAGGTCTGAATTTTGAATTTTGCCGAATAAAAGTGTACAAATGCATCTGTTTGCCACATTGCGATGTCTACTGAACTGCGGTCACTTCCCCAAGTCCAGTCGCACACGCACACATGAAACGGGCAACGAAGACAATCAACCGCTATCAACGCTTCTCTTAAGTAATCATTAAATGCAGTAATCTAAATGTTGCCTATCGAGTGTTTCGGGTAGAACTTGCAGGGGCTATCAGGAGGTTTTTCAATGGGCCAGGAGACAATCACAGCTCCTCCCTGTGGAAAAATGAGGGAGTGCAACTGGTTTCTCACAGGCTTCTAAGGAGCATCACCATTCAGGGCTAACCTGGGAAATCCCAGGCTGCTTTTGTTCGTTCCGATCTGAAAGACAGCCTGGCAACTATGGCAAGCGAGCTCTCCCGATTCTGGGAGCCAATCAGAGAGCGGGGAGGGGTGGCAAGACGGTGACGCGTACTATGTGACAAACGGAAACTTGTAGTTTGAACTGACAACTGACATGATTGGCTATGGGCTACGTAGACGCCAAATGATAAACATTTGTAACACCCAATAAACGGCAGTTGGCGATCGTAAACCACACCTCTGCTACGAGATATTTCAACCATATATCAGTTGTGATATGGTCAGGTGTAAACCAGGCAAATTCAGGGCTGCATTGACTACATCATTGCAGGGGATACATTATCTGCACGGACCAGTCACGGACGAATCAAGGAGCAGTCACGGAAACCTGTGAAAAAAATGGCTACTACTGTATGCCTTCACAATAATATGCTTAATAAACGTAGGTGTATTTTCTGTGTCCTCGCTGTGAGAGCGCACAGGAGCAAGGAGGAGGGGTCGGAGTTTAGGCGCATGGAGTTGGAGAAGTGCAGGTGATTGTGTCCATGGAAGTAAAATGAGTTTATTGTAGATCCATGATTGTATCTGATCTGATAAGCAAAGATAGTCATCAAAACTAAGAAAAGTGTCCCACTCAAAGCTGTCAACCGATAGAGTCAATATCCATCCATTTCATCCATTTGACATTTTGGCATAATTTAGAAATTCCTCCCAGGCATTTTCTTTTGGGTCCCTAAAGGAGGACATTTTACTTCAAAATGACTTAGGCCATGTTGAGCCATTTTATACTAGGGTTGTTTCGATACTGATACTGGTATCTGCAAAAGCTCAGATACCTCACATTTTTTAATTATCGGTATCGGCGATCAGACAAAACCACTCTGTATTTTCCAAAATGAGGACTCGTAGATGGGAGCAGCCGCTGTTAACTTCTGTGGCTAATGCTACAGCTAACAAAGCACTTTAAAGGTCCCATGGCATGAAATTTTCACTTTCTGAGGTTTTTGAACGTTAATGTGAGCTCCCCTACCCTGTCCCCCCCCCCCCCCCCATTGCTAAAAGTTGTGAAATGTCTAAACTGAGCATTTGCGATCCTTTTCTGCGTTACACAAAACCAGTGTTCAAACGGGTGAGTTCGGACAAGGCACCTTATTGACGTCAGATCGGCAAATGCAGCTCCAGCCCCTCCCTCTGTCTCCGCTCAGCGTCCCTGTACATCCCGCCCATAGAGTTTGGACTGTGAATGCGCTACAATGCGAAATGCATTTTTTTATTTGCCTGGAGGCACGTTCCGAGTGTTTCTAGGCTCGGAAGTCCTTTATCTGAGCCTCTGGACCTTTGAACAGCAGTGGTTTTATTTTATTTTATGTGGAAATGTGTTTATTTTTCAATGGAACCCTTCAACTCTCTCCCCCCGTGCAAAAACAAGGAAATGGATCAGAGAGCGCTCAGAGCAGACAGCGGAGCGTTTAGCCACGCCCCCACCTTCTACTATTGGCCAGCTTTTTTCTCCTCATTTGCATTCAAGCAACAACGCCCATTATAGAGTGTTCTGAGTGAGAAAAATTACTCTTTCTCAGCTTATCTCTGTTTCTCATGCACTGAGTGTTGATTTTGAAGAAGGATTCATTTACAGTATTAGGGAACCATTAAGGAGCCATATAAAAGCATCAAGAAGTACCATGTCATGGGATCTTTAAATACAGACTGTGGAGGCTCTGTGGACACTGCAAACACGCTAATAATTACAGCAAATACGTTTGTGTTTTCCTCTTTGATACCGTCATTAAGACTTTGGTGTAGAGCTTAGTTAAATAACTACGTCCATCTGAGAATGAGCGTAGATTATTATTTGCAAATATCTCATGATCTGTTGAACTAAGGAGGTTGAAATTTGTACGAGAATTGGATGGCCTCACAGAGCTCTGAGTCATGCAAAAAACAAAAACAAAACAAACAAACAAACAAAAAAACACATTTTTGCAAAAAAACTGACTTGGGCCATTATTTTTGGTAAATTTTAAATTGGATAAGAGAAGAATCATGAGGTAGGCTTTATCCAATCAGAGACATTTTTAGATGAGAACCATATGGACTATCCCAGACAGTTATTTCACTGTCATGGTTCAACATCAGAGCGACAGAAGAGACTAAATGGGTAGAATGAAAATGTATTTCTGATGTTTGTCACTCAAAATGGGCTGCGGATTACGCCTTATAAAAAATAATAACCATCACCAACTGCCAACTGAAATATTTTGCTTAAAGGAAAATTAACATTTTTTTAACAATCTGAGCCTTCTTTCGGCAATAAAACAAGTAGTTTTACTCACCCATAGCAGTTTGCTGTCAATTGGAGCAGTATCGCAGAACTTATGTTGAGCCGTTCTGTTCTACCAATGATCCCGTATCCGTTAGCGTGAGTGCTCGGGGCACTGATTTGCGGTGTCCAAATAACACAAATTTTAGCACTTTTCAAATCACAGAAGATCGCTGTGTCAGGGTAGACTTTTAGTAGATTCCAAAATGGCCTGAAACCCGATATTGCAACAGAAAAGTAAAGTTCAGAGCGGTGTTAGCTTCTTTCGGACTAGCTGTGTTTACAAAACAGCTGAGTTCACGCATGCGCACTGTCCTCTCTGATGATGTCATCAAATGAAACTATAGCTGGATATCGGGTTTCAGGCTGTTTTGGAATCCACTAAAAGTCTACCCTGACACAGCGATCTTCTGTGATTTGAAAAGTGCTAAAGTTTGTGTTATTTGGACACCGCAAATCAGTGCCCCGAGCACTCACGCTAACGGATACGGGATCATTAGTAGAACAGAACGGCTCAACATAAGTTCTGCGATACTGCTACAATTGACAGCAAACTGCTATGGGTGAGTAAAACTACTTGTTTTATTGCCGAAAGAAGGCTCAGATTGTAAAAAAAAACGTTAATTTTCCTTTAAGGACACAATGACAGTATGCAACAAAGTGGAATGGAATCTCCAAACTTAAATTTTTCATATTCAAAACTTCTGCCTTTTTTGATAGAATTAGTTTTTTAAATTTTTTTAAAAAATAAATGTTGCATATAGGACAATCTTATTGATCCTTAAAGGGCGCATTCTAACGTTGTTTCCTCATCACAAACATACCTGGAGTTGTGTTTTGTTTCATTCACACATGCTGTAAAACACAAACCCTGCACATTAAGGCTATGTTCTTTTCACTCTGTTCCACTGTGTTTTTAAACTCCACACACCTTCACTAGAATAATTTTGATAATTTCATCCTTGGAATTGCCAATCTCTACTGACCTAAAGGTTAAAAGTAGCTGATAACTTGAAAACTACTACTACATGACATCACAAGATGGACCAGAGCATTTTGAGCTTTGGAGATATAGATTGCTCAAACATGTGCAAATTATCACAGTTCTGCCTTTTGTTTACATGTTTATCCCCAGTCCATCTTCATTTCCTAGCCTTCCTAGGGCATTCTTTTGCTACCTCCCAATTTTTCCTACAGCTGCTCATCCCAGGGTAGTCTACAGTATATATACTCCTCCTGCTCATTCAGTCTTTCCTAGATTGTTGACCTGTCACAAGAAACACTCAGGCTCTCTATATTTTGAAATCTGTTGGCAATTTCTGCAGTTCTGCATTATTCCCTGTTTCTGAGTTTATTCCCAGCCCGTTTTCTCATTAGAGATTTCCCCACTTTTCCCAATATTAAGTTCACATAATAAAGTCATATATTCCTTAGTAGTTTATCAGCCTGATTTTTGTCATATTACTTGTAGAAGAACACTTTCTATTGAACTGAACAAAGACGTTTGCGTTTGATGCCGTTCTTTGTGTTGCATTTGAGTCGAAGTTACCTGAAACAAAACACAACTCTGGGTATGCTTCTGATGAGGTAACAACATTATAACATGACTTAAAGCTCACAAGAATCGATTTTGTGTAATAGGACTTTTAAAGGAAGTAGTATTGCTGAAGTGTCTTACTCGGGGACACAATTTCAGCACATTGTCTTTATTGAACAAAGTAAAAACTAAGCATTTCATGTCATGAATAAGAAGTTAAAGAAAGACAAAGTGTGTCAATGTGTTTTGGATTGTTGGAACTTACAAATCTTGTGAAGTCTATCCCCATTCCTGTCGCTGAAGGGTTTTTCAGATGATTTCAAAGAGGCAGGGTGTGTTCTGTGTGAGACTGGTGCTTGCTGGGACATGTCTGTTTTGTTCGGGTGAATTGTCTCCGTCTCTCAGGAGGTCTTTGATCAGTCTTCACACACTGCTCTGTTGTGTTGGCTGTGAAAGACTTTGTTTCTCTGACACTTTGCTCTTTTAGTATAACCATGTAAATGAATTAGTCAAAGGGCATCGGCAGGGGCCCGTGTTGGATTTGTTGTTTGTTTAGGAAACGGAGGGTGGCTGATTCGATTCATGAGCATGAGCATGAGCACACACCACGATCGCCCGGTTTGTTACAGATGGTACCTATTACACTTTTATGGAGTACTAATTATTATTATTATTATTATTATTATTATTATTATTAGTAGTAGTAGTAGTAGTAGTAGTAGTAGTAGTAGTAGTAGTAGTCGTAGTAGTAGTAGTAGTATCCTTTATTATCCTTTATCCCTGTAGGGATAATTATTTGTGTCCGAACACATGAAAAAAACGCTACAACTCATTTGTGAAACTGAGAAAATGACGTTTTTAGTTTGTTTTTTGTTTTTTTCAAAATTTGTGATTTTCATTTTTTTGCAGAATGTGCTAGTTGAGATCATGAAGAAGTCACACCATGTTTCAGATAACATCATTTGTTGCATTAAAAGCATACATTTTGTATTTTAAATTGGCTTGTTTTTCATAAAGGAAAGGGGGCATATATAAATCACCATAATTAACCACCAATCGAGCTCCCACCAATCATGACGATTAGCTCTGTTGTGTTTGCGCCTGTTCGCCAATCAGCTGTGAGCGAGCCTCGTGAATATGTATGTGGCATTTCAAGAGTATAAAGACAGTGAAATTGGAGAAAATCCTTAACTTGCTACGTTAATGCTACGTAAGAAGGAACTCTCGCCTCGGGAAATGTTTGGGATACGATAGGGATACGTCTGTTTCTCTGGATAATTTAGCTGCCGAAAGTCAGTGGATATACACGATACGCGCATACACGTGGATACGCGAACTATCGGACAACACGGCAAACTGTTACAATGGAGCTGACCGCGTTCTTATGGGGTGAGTCATATTATCAGATTATTTCTGCATCAAAGGGACATATTAGCTGACAGCAGGGGTCTTATGTCAGCGTGTGTGTACAGGACTAAACCAGGACTAAATCCTGACTAAACCAGGTCTAAACCAGGACTAAGCCAGGACTAAAACAGGACTAAGGTGTGTGTGTGTCCAGAGTGTGTGTATGCGTGTGTGTACGTGTGCGATAACATATTATCCTGTGTATATTGAATTATTGAATGATTATATGGACTTTTTGTTATAAAAGCATTTCCATTTTAACAAAGTACCTTCTAATTCTGACCTGCCCTGAAAAACCACACCACAGTGATGTCAGTGATGGAGGAGGGCTTAGCTTAATGTCATGCAAATGAGTTCCTTTCTGTTCAACAAGCAGATCTTTAACGTGGAATTTCTCAGATTGTTGTCTTCACAATGTGCTGCTTTTCAAATGGCCACAAATCTGGAACAGATGCCCGAGCCACCTCAGCTACTCCTCTCGACATGGAGAAGCAGCAGCTCTACTCCGAGCTCCTCCCGTGTGACTGAGCTCCTCACCCTATCTCTAAGGGTGCACCCAGCCACTCTGCGGTGGAAACTCATTTCGGCCATTGTATCCACGATCTCGTCCTTTTGGTCATTACCCAGAGCTCATGACCATAGGTGAGGGTAGGAACGTAGATTGACCGGTAAATTGAGAGCTTTGCCTTTTGGCTCAGCTCCCTCTTCACCATAACGGTCCGGTACAGCGACCCCATCACTGCCGACGCTGCACCGATCTGCCTGTCAATCTCACGCTCCATCCTCCCCTCACTCGTGAACAAGACCCCGAGATACTTGAACTCCTCCACTTGAGGCAAGGACTCTCCACCCACCCGGAGAGGGCAAGCCACCTTTTTCCGTTCGAGAACCATGGCCTCGGATTTGGAAGAGCTGATCCTCATCCCAGCCGCTTCACACTCGGCTGCGAACTGCCCCAATGCACACTGGAGGTCCCGGCTCGATGAAGCCATCAGGACAACATCATCTGCAAACAGCAGCGATGCGGTTCCCAAACCGGATCCCCTCCGGCCCCTGACTGTGCCTAGAAATTCTGTCCATGTGGATTTTGTCCATGACAATTTGTTGTCTAAGTGAATCAGAGATTCCAACATTTCTCATCTGATCAGCAAGAGCTGAGAACAGGCAGTTGCCATCAGGTTCAGGATCAAGCTGGATAGAAAACGCCATTGATGTGAACATCTCCAATCAGTCCTCATGTGAAAGGGGGATAAAGAAGTGTTGTCTTGCCTCTTCACATCTGTGTTCTTCCTCTGTGGTCAAACTGAAAATATGTCCAACTGAAAACCATTTAAGCATTTTAGCAATCAAATGATCAGTTGGCGAGCATCTTATTCTGTAGCATGACATTCTTCACAATCACACCATTTGCAACAACATGGTGTCCTCCAACCAAGTGCTTTCTTTGGCTCATCGTTTACTGAGTTGAACATAATTATTTTATTGAATGTATTTTGCGTAAGTTCTTACCTTAGTTTTTTCCTTCTCTCACTGCCTGAAGCATGTCACTGGGGTCACAGGGACAACATAGGATATGACGACGTCTTTATTACACACAGAAATGTGTAGACCAGTTTTAGAACAAACAACTCAAATATTTTAGCCTATGCAAAAGTATATGAGCCACTATCATTCCCTCCACTCTCATGGTCAGTCAGAGTGGGGTGCTGATCCACTCTGCTGTTTCAGAAAATTGTTAAATTATTTCTTTACTAATGTTACTAATATTAATAATAATGAAAACATTGAGAATTCTGCAACACGTTAAGTCATACTGTAGCCAAGCTTTTTTTTTTTTTTTTGCCAGAAAACAGTAATAAAGGCCTATTAGCTAGTTGTTACAATCTCAGTAACATGTCCATGCTATAGGCATTAACATTTCACTGGGAAAGTACCGGCCTGCGTACTGCATTCTTACGCACACTCTCACTCCCCCATCGCACTACCAGTCCCATTCACATAATTCACCTTATTCATGTTAATGAGAATTTCAGAAGTTTTACTGATTAAATATGACAAAAAAATAGGTTAATTTGTGTAAAATGTTCAATGTTCATGCGCTGCAACAAGTCACACTGCTGACAGTGGGGGTGCACAGCATGCTTGCGTCCACTATGCATCAATGAAAAGAGTGAACAAAGGGCTAAACTTTATCTGATTCCTACTATAGCCCGACTAATGTCATGGTCGCCCTGTCTCTCCCTTTCCCCCTCCCTTCTGTGTCACCTGCCTTGGGAGAAGTCGCCTTTCACCAGCTGCAGCCCCCATCAACGCCGCTAAACATAGCCTCACCTAAGTGGTTAAGCCTTACCTGAAGAAGCGCCAACTTAGACTTAAGCCTGAAGTTGTTCCACTAACGCAGTTTAGCTGCGCCTCAGTGGCGCTAACTTCAGCCGGGCCTATCCAGTCTTAGATTGGGCGCGTGCACGGGGGACGTAAGAAGCCCAGAACAAGCGACTGTCAAAAACGTGATCATGTCAAAGATCCGGGCTGATTATTTCAGCGCATCAGAACAGAAGTTGCTTTTGGAACTCTGCAATGCACTTGCAATAACCAAGGCGAGAGACATGGCATGAACTAAGAAGAACTACAATCACAACATGCATTGTCTTGCCTGGGTGAGTCCAAGCCTGTGTTTTTGACTGTGTGTTGGCAGATAAATGAGGTCCTAACACAGTGACAATGGGCCTCCTGATTGGATCATCTCTAAGTGCTCGGACACTGGTAGCACTGAAGAGGAATCATGGTTATTGGGGATGGTAGTGAAGATAATTACACCGTACATCACATTTTTGGGGTATTTTTGAGATGTTATCAACTGCGTTATCAGAATCGTTATTTATTTTTGAGTGAAATTTTTTTTGGAAAATTCAAATTTGTTACAAATTCAATATGAAAGTTTGATGGACTTTTCATCACATTAGCTGTAGATTATTAGCGAAACTTTTAGCTCAAAGCTCCAATATTCACGCAGTTTAAAACAAATTTATTTGATAGTTTTGCAGTTTACGGCTGTATTTTACGTTAACGTTGTGTTACTGATGTTTTCCTAAAGTTAAAAGCGTGTACTCATGTTTTCTCCACTCTCTGGACAGTCTTTTTCAAAAGACCGTGTTTTCAAACATCTCTCTGCCACCGCGCGATGCATGCTGGGATATATGAGGGTATGAAGTGTACTCGGATGTGCCCTTCGTTCACGGCCCGATCTCCATGGAAACGAGGGCAGTTTTCAGGCCGCATTTGAAGTGTGCATCGAAATGAAATGAAATGAAATGGGACAGCACTTGTTGCGCCGGAAGTGACGTATGCGGCCTTAAAACCACCCTCTGGAGTGTGCAGCCCCCCAGGCACAGCTATAGACTGCTCAACTTTGACTATAGAAAGACTAGTCTCAATTCAATTGGCACATAGAATCCTTAAGAACTCTGCACCCACACCTCTTAAACACATTGTCCCTTCAAATAAAGACTAAACAAAACTAAAGTACCGCAAGGGAAATTATTTGGACAGCTCACACATCAAAATATATTATAATAACAAAGAGAAAAAATACAAATGGGAAAAAATAACAATAGACTGGTGTCAGTAAAGCATAGAAATGTACAAGAAGTCATAAGGAAAAACAGTGCAAAGATGAAATAAGTGATTGACAGGACAGAGGGCTATCTATTACATAAGAGTGAGTTGAGCAGTTGTAGGGAGTATTATCTGTTCTTTAAGGGTGAGCTGTTGTACAGGTGAGCAGGAGTGTCCATGATGGAGAGCAGTTTGTCCAGTGTCCTCCTGTCCCTCACTATGACAAATGTCTCCAGCTCACAGCTGATCACGTGACCAGCTTTACCCGTCAGTTAAATAGGAAACAGATTAATTTGATGTACTCATTTTTTAATTTCTATAAAAAAAATTAGCCTAGCAGTCAAAAGTGGGGCTACATCTCGTTCAATGTGTTTTTTTGTTTTTATGTTTACTATGTCTTCATTGTATAGACATAAATATCAAATATAATATAGACATAAGACATCACCTATATCAGGGCTCTCAAGTCTCACGCATTGAGAGTGTGACACACGCAATTCGATGTGTTCACACGCTCACACGCCACACATGGCATTTCTCACGCTGATTTTATTTTATTTTTTTTTTTTTGTGCCCAGAAAATCGGTCTGTGTGGCTCAGTTTATGCAGGCACCGCGCGTTTTCAGTGAAAAAAACTCTCCCCCCTCCTTTCCGTCCCGCTCCCCGGAAAAAAATCAGAAATCAGAAAATAGATTGTTCTGTTGTTGGGCAGACTGTAGAGTGTAGTTTCAGCTGCGGTGATGATAAAACAGAGAACCATCAGGTAATAACTTCATTTATATAACTCTCATTAGTTGCTTTGTAGTTTAAGTTTGCTCTTTAGACAGTGCAGGGCTCTCAAGTCTCACGCATTGAGAGAGACAATTCGACGCGTTCACACGCTCACGCCGCATTTCTCACGCAATTCAAGCCCCCCATCCCCCCACTCCTCAGAAATTACGCAGTCTCACGCACGACCCCGGTCAAAACTTGAGAGCCCTGCCTATATGAAACAAGAAATATGGGATTATGTGGCAAAGCAAAGTATAATGAAAAACAAAACAAAAATATTGTTGTGTCCAAACTTTTGGTGCTGTATTCTGCGGCAATATGCAGTGATTGGAAGAATATTCAGTTATAGAATACTGAATACTGCATTAAACTATATTTGTAACATAGTCCTTTACATAGTCTAATCAGAGTACTATATTAATAGAAGACATCCACATTGTTTGTCTGCCCCATAGCACTATGGATAGAAACTAGTTTTGAGGTAAATCCATTTTGAAAATTGTTCATTAATAGACGGTGTTCCATTCAAATAAATAAAGTTACTAAAAACTTTACTCAACTAGAAAAGCAGAGAAAAAACAGCTGTATGTACAGTATGTTGCATCATTTGTTATGCATTAATGAGAAGGAAAAAATGCACTTTTTTCTTTATTAATGATTAATGAAGAGTATTCTGAATTCCACCAAATGAAATTAGCATTCTGAATACATATTTTCGAACATGTATTTGGTAGTATGTGATATTTGGCTACACACCTTTTCTCAAGCTTGTGGGAGTGTGTCACATGCAATCAAACGCTCAAACTGCAGCTTCAGCTCGTGTTAAGACCTCACTGATTGGATCCATCGAGGGCAAGGGCCTGCGCTAACCCCACTAACACTGTCCGCGCTTTACATGAGCAACCTCAACCGTGACAGCCTCTGCTTGCAAAGACAGGGACCAAATCGAGTGTTCTGAACAGACTGGACTTCGCATTAATAAGCTCTGTGCTCGGGGTCTGTCTGGATCAAAGACAGGGTTAGTGGAGTTTGAGAGCTGTCCTCATTGACTCAAAATGTAACTGATGTATTAAATTTGATAGCTGGCTGTTGAAAAGAATCGGGAGAGCTCAGAAGGGTAAGTGTTAAGAGAAGACAAAATCAAATAGCGAGTGTTATTTTGGAGATTGCGTGCAGCCTTTAGAGCAGATGGAGTCCTGTTTTAAACGTCAATATGTAATGTCAGTAATCTGCAATAGTGTGATCAATATAAAGGGACAGGCAGTAAGAGTGCTTAAAAGGAAACATTTTGTGTTGCATATTGATTAAGACAGATTGAGTTTGTAAAAAAAATAAAAAATGAACAGAATGACAGGCTTCTCCAAGGATGCTTTGCTGTGAAATGAAGTAGCAGTATAATAATTTTTTACACCCTTTTTGAAATACTAGCATATTGATGGTCACTTTTTAAATGTATAAATCCTTCATAGGCAATGTTTGTCATAGTAAAAATGAGTCTGATGGTGCATGGACTTACAAAGAGGAGCACATCTTGGATTATAACAGTGTTTACTCTGAGATGAGTCTTGTTAAACTCCAGAAAAGTTTTTGTAACCTGACTGAAGCCAAACTGATATGTGTAGCACTCTTGAATTTGAGGTTTACACGTGATCCCAAATCCCAAAAGGTGGAACATTCAAATAAATGTCGTTACCACAAGCCAAGAAATCAAACTTTTGTTACACCCAAAAGAAATGCACATATTTCCTGTCCACAAATGCAAAAACTGCTTCCTAAATAGTTTATAATTCTGCTAACATAGGTCCAAGTATATCTGTTGGTGCTGCCATGTTCATTTTAATTATTGTAGGGCCGTTAAATTTGGCTTCTGTCCAAACCACAGAGGTACCCTGTGATTGGCCTGGTCATCCTGTGGCTCGAACCCATTCTTGGAAAAACTGTGAACTCATAAATATATTTTCAGTTTATATTACTCAGAGCCAAGCAGCAATGCCAATTTGTGTGTATTGTAATTAACATCATGGAGCTGTGCACTCTGGGGTAAGTTGAATCCCACACTGGCTGATTTGAAATGCGAGTCGTCTGTTACATAAATATCACAGTTGAGTAGATCACGTTAAAGATAGAAAACACTGGTGCATGTGAGCATTGATTCCCTGTTCCCTGTCAGTCAGTATGATGGACAGAAATACTCTTATCAGGGCAGTCAAGTGATCAATACACAACAGGTGCCAGTTTAAGGCTTTAGCTGAAAATGGCCTTTCAGCGCATTGAGTGCAGCAGGTACTTTACACTTGTCTACACGAAAATGTCGTTAGCTTTGCCTAGAATGTTCCACAGTACTGCTATGTTCATCTATCTGTCTTTCATGTATTCAATTATCCGTGTTTTGCTGCATTGCTAAAATAAAGATAAACATTGGCGCCTATCCACAGATCAGACCTGTTAGTTTCCATCATTTAGATAAATAAAAAGATAATGTTTTGCAACATTCAATCATAAAAAACAGAACCATGCAAGTAGGTGATCTTCCAATTACATAGTGCACCTTAAAATAAGATCCATTGTGCTTAGAAAGCTACAGTGCCTGTAAACTTCATCAGAACAAGGAGCCGTGTAGCTGACAGCACCGCCGATAGATAGCTGCCTGGGATTACAGAAACATATGCAAAATATGAGCTATAGGAGATTTTGAGCTTTTAACCATGTTATAACCTCATCAAAAGCATACCTGGAGTGGTATTTTGCTTTATTCATGCTGGTTTCAGTAAGAAGTCATGCATTTCTGTAGTCAAATCATTTTGAATTGCAAGAGGGAGGACTACCCCAGATTCCAGTATGAGGAGAACCCAAGATGGAAAATAATGAATAGTTGTGTCCAAGCTCATTATTTCAAAGTCTAAAACACGCAATGCCAAAGCAAAGGTACTCAAGAGCATGATTAAAAGCCAATGACAACACAAATAATGTGTCTTTTATTTGGCAATCTGAGGGCTTCTACCTTGATGTCTTGTAGTGGCTACTGGCTGAATCAATAATTAAAATTAACATTAGCACAAAACCTAATAGAGGAAAAGTACCAACCAGGGAGTTGGCCCAGGACCGGCTAATATAAACGGCACATACCGTAGGTTCATTATTGATGAACAGAGGCATGGTTCACATATAGAAAAAGTGTACAGTTTACTTATACAGTACATTTTCCATAATGAGTTCAGTTTGGCAGTAACATTTCAATAAGTTAGGACTATTCGCGTCACAGTTCAATGGATGATCCATAGTTCTAAAGACAGTTAGTTTGCAAATCCATTCGAAGTTCAAATCTTCGGAAAACAAACCAGTACACGGGAAAGTACACTCAACTCCATGGCTCAAGATCTATAAAGTAAAATGCACATTACCCCTTATTGTACAAGAAGCGATTGTTTGGAGGTCAGCTATTACGCCACGCACACACCTATTAGTTGCTGGACGAGTGCAGCGAAGGACAGATGCCAAACAGCCTGCGAGCTGCCAAGCACTAAATAAAAGCAAGTAATCAGCACTAGACCTTAGTGAATCTTGAACTGAACATTGAATCTGGAATACTACCTGAGTGGTGAACAAGTGGAGTCAGCAACGGAAAATTGGAAGAAGGTGAGGTCAAAGTGCGAGGGGAGAGAAAGGGAATGCTTTTATAGATTGACTGATGCCACCGTTAACCAGTACTCGAGTTGGGGGGGGGGGGGGGGGTGGCATCCCCCCGTGGGGGAAAAAATAGTCAAAATCATCCCTCTTTTAAAACGGGCATCCCTTCTTCCATCCCTTGTGGCATTTTATCAAGCAGGCATGAAAATACCTCACCTTTTGGCGAAATTGGTGACCTACATGAATCAAGGCCAGTTCCAATAGCCAATCATAGGCCGAACTGCGCTCCAGCTTCCAATTATGTTGCAGCATACCCATCAATCGCGCTCCCGCCAATCATGACGATTAGCGTTGTTCCGTTTGCGCCTGTTTGCCGATCAGCTGTAAGCGAGCCCCGTTAATATGTACGCTACATTAATGCTACGTAAGAAGGAACTCTCGCCTCGGGACTCGGGATAATTATGTTGGTTTCCACGCACATACACGTGGACACGTGAATTATCAGACAACACCGCAAACTGTACTTTGTACAATGATCAATGCTAGTCATGTGCATCTCCATAGCAACCATGTGTCATCTCCATAGTAATAATAACAATGTGCAATATTATTTAGTGTCACTTTACCTGCTACTTATTTATTTAATTACCACTGCCCATCACTGCACTGTACACAATCATCTGAGTCACTTTATTGTAGTGATATTATATATTTCTGAACTGGAGTCACTTTAACTGCTGTTTGTTCACTGCTCAGAATCAAAGACATTTATTGTGCAGTGTTCCTGTGCCTTTTAACCTTACAGTGTTTTTTAGTTGATTGTACATACTTATTATTATTATTTATCTTAATTTTGATGCATGCTCATATTTTCCTACTGCTTCTGAAACTTGTGTTGTGACACTGCAATTTCCCCATTGTGGGACAAATAAAGGATTATCTTATCTTATCTTATCTTAAACTACGGAGTTATATTATTACACTCAACAAAAATATAAACGCAACACTTTTGTTTTTGCTCCCATTTTTCCTGAGATGGACCCAAAGATCCAAAATTCACTCCAGATACACAACACTACCATTTCTCTCAAACATTGTTCACAAATCTGTCCAAATGTGTGACAGCGAGCACCTCTGCCCCGCCGAGACAATCCACCCCACCTCACAGGTGCGCCACATCAAGATGCCGATCCGACATCATGACCAGTGCACAGGTGCGCCCCAGACTGCCCACAATAAAAGGCCACCCCAAAATGTGCATTTTTTTTTGCTTTATTGGGGGTCTGGGGACTCAGAACCAGTCAGTATCTGGTGTGACCACCATTTGCCTCATGCAGTGCAACACATCTTATTCGCATAGAGTTTATCAGATTGTCAATTGTGGCCTGTGGAATGTTGGTCCACTCCTCTTTTGGTTGTTTTCTTGGTTTTCCCTTGCTGGAAAATATGTGAATTGATATGAAAAATTTCACCATCCCCCCGATATCATTTTACAACTCAACTACTGCCACTAATGCATAGTTAGACTGCACCCAAGTGGCAGAGCCTGCCTGCAGGCTATAGAGGGATTATCAGACTACGTCACTTGGCGCTCTACTGTTCATGTCTCCTGCAGAAAGAGTCGCCGTCCTGTCTGGGATCATGTCGGTGTCTGGGACCATGTCAGTGTCTCGTAGGATTTCAGCAGATTTCAGGCTCTCCCGGGGGGTTGGCCTACTTGTATCGATCAGGTATGAGTGGATGTCCATCTACTGAAGAAATGAGACATTTCTTCTTCTCATTTACTCACTCACCTGCATTTAACGCATATGGGCCATTAAGATGTATCCCAGTCACTAATGTTCATTTCCCATCATAACTTATTTTATTACACGGTGATAAATTGTTTTAGTGTGCTGACAACAGAGCTTGCTAGCATTGCAACTTCATGTTAACAACACAGACAGCGGCGCTTTCTGCACTCAGGCTGTGCGCGCATCCGCTGTGTTGATAAACAAATAATTCATCCATACTGCTGCATTTAACTTGACATGACATAGCCTTTTTGCATAGAAGCAATTCTCCTGCCCACATGACTGTTAGCCACAGCACAGACTACTACTGGCTGGTCCTGACAGCGCCTTCATAAATCGTTTAGTGTTTCTGACAGGTTTATTTTGTTCTGTAACTGTTCCAATGACAGCTTTGTGTTCTGATGGATGGGAACATTACAGTGTGGAGTACCTCTGCTGTGCACTTACCTGTGTGATGGATGTGTACAGTGTATGTGAAGAGTGGAGGTCAGTGGAGCTCTCACCCACCCCATACCATGAGACTGAACCGCAACATACACAACAGACCCGTCATGTACAAGTCAGGCTTCTCTACTTTAAAAAGGTCCAAGTCCTCCACTGATTTTAAAGGTTACATATCATACAACTTTAATCAGCTTTAAAGCGATAGTGCGTTTTTTTTTATGTGAATCTGTATGGTTTCCCTTCTAACCGTGTCGTGCATTCCAGGGCTCTCAAGTCTCACGCTTTGAGAGTGTGACACACACAATTCGCACCCCCACCCCCCCACCCCCCCCACCCCCCACTCCTCGGAAAAAATGCCCCCCCCCGCACCTTGGAAAAAACGCAGTCTCACGCACCACCCTGCTCAAAACTTGAGAGCCCTGATTAACACAAACTTACTGCTGACAGTCTCGTCTCAGCCCGGTTCTGCTGGGGTTCTGGACCTCACGTAAATAGGTCGGGTAAGTTCGCGGGGACAGTTAATAAAGCTTGTTTTTCTTCTCAAAACAACATTTGTCCAAAAAGTGATCCGTCACAAACAGTTGTCCGAAAAAATCCAGCAACCTAACTCGCATTCGCATATTTTCTCTAGATTCCTATCACTGCGCCCATGTTAGCTCTATTAGCCTGTTGACTTGTAAGCGGATGTTTAGGACGGATGTGATCCGCCGTAAGTGAATGTTTATAAGTGAACAGGCTAGGCTAGGCAACGCGCGCAGTGATACAACTCTGAGAGAAAAGAGCACCATGTGAATTATGCTGCTGGGATGTGGGTTGTGGGAAAGGGGAAAAAAAATGGGTACAAAAACTGCGAACAGACATGTATTAAACATTAACACACGGGGAGGGTAACTGCATGACCTGCGCTCAAAGAAGGAGGTGTCGCACCATGAGCAAGCAGTACCGTAATGGGTGATGTAGGCTTGTGGACTGAGCTTAGAGATGAGAATCTTACAGAATAGGGCCAGCGAGAGATTGCAAAAACTGACAAATGCATGGATGACATCTAAAACCACTTCAGACTTTGATGAGGAAATAATGTTATAACATGGTAGAAAGCTTAAAAAAATAATAAATTACATAGTATCTCTTCTTTAAACTGTTTTTTGCTGCAAAATTTGGAGTGTCAGTTTTGTGTGCAGAGAGAGAGAGCATGTCCATCCTCACAGATGATTAAAGCTATAGCCCATCCGGTCCATCTTTGTTAATGTGCATCAGTCAAAAACTATGTGTTGATATGGTCACTGTTAGCTTGGAGAATAGCCCTCACTCGGCTGCAGGTGTACTGACAAACAGATGGTGTTCAGATGTTTCAGATGTCCAGATGTCCATCTCACCAGCCGTGTGCACCTGTGTGTTTATGGCAATGATCACTTGTTTTTAATAGATGAAATATTCCATGCTAAGCAATAACAACTCCACAGAGTTTTATATTACAGTTTTTCACCTTCAAGGTTCTCAAAGCACTTTACATCAAGGAGCTCACCCGTTCACGCACATTCATACACCAATGTATGCAGAAACACTACCAATGACGTTTACGACGAGAGTGGAATTCAGACTACTTCGGCTCAGCTCCCAGTCATTAAGTGGCCTAAAATGACAAATCGCTCTCGTAGTTTAGTTAATAATTTACATTTATATTCCTGATTTCCTCCTTTGCGCAGACATGAATAATGTTACCACACATGGAGGTGTACACAACCTGCACTGACGAATGAGCACTAAGCACAGAGAGGAAGTAGAGGAGGTATTGAGACACTAGTGGTCATTATAAGTCTTATATTATACAAAACTGACTCCTGTGAACTTTAAGCCAAGTTATAATGTTATCACCAAAAAAAAAAGACCTGAAGTTGTGTTTTGTTTCATTCACACATGTTTGAGTCACACTTTAATATTATTATTAGTCTGTCTACATCTCCAAAGCTCAGAATGCTCTATTCCACCTTGTGATGTCAGTAGTATTCAAGTTCACAGCTACTTCTTAATTTTTCTTCAGTAGAGGTTGGCAATTTCAGGGCTGAAATGATCCAAATGATGCCAGTTAAGGTGTATGGAGGTTAAAGACACAGTGGAGCACTGGATTTATCGATTAACTCAATTAATTTGAATTTACAGTTCAAGACGATGTGTTTTTATGAAAATCGATTTTTTTATTATATTTTAAATGCGAGCGGAACTAATGCGCCGCCACGTTCTACACGGGTAAGTTAGCGGGGCGTACCCAAACAAGCTAGCATGCAAGAGAGGGAAAGCCGGAGCTTGTACCAAACAAAGGTGTTGCTACATCTGTTATATGGAACTGGTTCGGTTTTCTTGCGTTGGACTTAGAACAAACGAGTGCTCGCTGTAAGGTCCGTTCAAAAGCTGTTGCAGCACGACAAATGTATCCTAGCACCTAAAGCAGAGGCACGCAGCAGAGTAGGAGAAGTGCAAGTCCCCACAGCGCGAGCACATATATACTAACAAGGTGAAAGTTTTGGACCCGGAGTATGTGCTACCAAGCCGCAAATATTTTTCTGAAGTTGCCACAGCTGTATACAGACTGCACAAGCTAACATACATGAACACAGACAGTGGCTCCCTCTTTTCTGCATCACTCGAGGAAAAACAAAAACTAAAACACAACACTACCCACTCCAGTCTATCTTTCCCACAATCAGGGAATAATTTAGCTCCATAAAATGCTTCTTTATAAAAGAAAGATATTTATACAACTGTGATATATATATATATATTTTTAAAAATAACAGCTTAATTGATGCTAGGTGTAATGTATTTGTTTTATAAAAGAGCGCTGCATTGTTTTGAGCCATTTGTCTGTCATCTGTTATTTGTTTTTGAGTAGGGCAGAGAAAAATCAATTAAAATCGGAAATCTGATTTATTTTATTATTATTTTTTAAATCGGAGATTTTATTTTTAGGCCATATCGCCCAGCTCTACTGGACAGGACTCTTTTCTGTTTGCTACATAATTCCATATCTTACTTCATATGTTTGATGTCTTTTGTATGCAGTGGTGTAGTGGGGATTTTTTAAGTGGGTGTACGCGATTTGTGACGTCATGGATGTGAATTACCCCCCCCCCCTTAAAAAAAAAAAGCCATATACTGTACTCAACTTGCTGAAATACACACAGGTGTCATAGGGTATGGACTGTTTGTTTATTAAAAACAACTGACTTTCAGTACAAACATAAAGCCGCTGGTCCAGTAAAAAGCAGTAATATTTGATGTTTTTTTTTAATCAAAAATGATGCGGGATTATGCTATTAATATTAACGCCATTCATAATCACATACAGAACATCAATCATAGGCTACAACACATTTGAGCAGATGGTGTTTTGTGTGAACTAAATCTTCAGATAACTCAAACATTCGCCTTACAAATCACCAGTTGAACTAACGTTACATTTAATGTTTTACTACTCCAAAATTATGGGTCGTCATATTGTGCTTGTAAGGCTATTCAAAATCACAGGCCAACGTTATTAAGCATAACTCGCATTAGAACTTATCTGTTCCACTATGGCTAATCCTGTAGGAACGCCATTCGTCTCCCATTCGTGAACCCTGGGCTTTGAATACAGACAAATCACTAATGGACGAGCACACCTTGCAGCCGAGTTTCCCGTCCTTATCGTCGATCCAGGGATAAGCCTCCTCCTTTCTCTTCCACATGTTTTCAGTCCAAATCGCGAACGGTGAGCTACTGGAGCTCCCCACCACCTCCGTGCTAGCATCACCACAGGCTGTATGGCTAGCATTAGTTGAAGAAGTGAGAACTTCGGTGTTGGCGCTGACTGGTTGCTCACACAAAGTCTCTGGCTTGGGTGTCTGAATACTGGTGGCGTCTTTCCGAAAATAAAAATCAATGTTTTTCTGCTGAGTTGTCATTTTAGTGCAGGGCTAAAACCGAAGTAAAAATTGAATCTCACAAGATATCTCACAAACCTATGCAGGTTGTTTTCACCATTGCCAATAGCTCCGGTTTGACATTTAAGTTGTAGGATATTTTATATTTGTTATTTTTTTATATCTCACGTCGGGAGAAGTGGGTGGACGGCGTACCCCCGCGTACCACGCCCACTACACCCCTGTTTGTATGTATATAAAATGTAGACAGTAGTGAAAATAAAGAAAAAGGGAACATTTAATTAAAGGGTGTGTCCACTTTTGGCTTGTAGTGTTGATCATTAATATCATACTGTGCTAAATAATAACATTATTAAATGACTGATCACTCTCGCAGTTTGTGAATATGTTTATAGGGTTATATCTCTTCTTGCTTTGTGCACAGATGTGAATAATATTATCACAGGAGAAGATTTACACAACCTGCACTGACAAATGAGCACCAAGCAGAGAGAGATTAGGCTATGGCGTGTTAAATGCGTACCCACAATCTATTAAGTCATTATCAAGGCGCCCACAAAACCGGTGTATGTGGTGACCATAGACTGTAAATGGACATAGCCAACCTGTTAGCTCTACTCGTATTAACCCACTCTATATGATCCAAGTGTTTTTATTTCGCTATTTTGTCTGTAAATCGAGATATGAACGTTAATAACAGACAAACCAGATGTCTTCTTTCACAGAGTCTGTAATTTGTCATCACTGCTGATCTGAAACGAGCGAGTACACGTACATAAATCTAATATTTTCCTGGCTGTTTCTTACCTTGTGCAGTTGAATGGCTCTCCTTGTTTAAACCTAAAGTAAATTGGACATGCAGCAGGTATCCGAGTATAAATCAGCTTCTCCAGGTGTGTTATTGGGCTTTGTGTGTGTTATTTGGGATTCAATTCAGGACACCTCAATCATAGTTCCCTGGTTTATAGCATTCTGGACATTCTTTTCCAATTGGACAATGCCTGTTATCCGATTTTCTTGGAGTGCATGTCATCATTGTCAGAAACACATATTAAATAGTTTTATTGCCCTGCTCAGACTAAGAAGTATGTTAGATGAACACTTGGTGCGGATTTAGAGGTCTTATATTACTCAGACTTAGATTTAAATAGACTTTATTGATCCACATCCTACTTGGACACAGTCGCTCACACATCACATTATATTTTAACACACATCACTTTACATTATAACACAAATTTGACTTGTGAGATTTAAGCCATGTTATATTGCTGTTACCTCATCAAACACATACCTGGAGCTGTGTTTTGTTTCATTCACAGGTTTGAGTAATCCTGCATTATCAGTCTGTCTACATCTTCAAAGCTCAAAATGCTTTGTTCCACCTTGTGATGTCATGAAGCAGTAGTTTTCAAGTGAACAGTTACCTTTTACCTTTTTATTCAGTAAAGACTGTCAATATCCAGATGATTTAGGAGGAGACCACTACCTCACTCAGCGGTGAACATCCAGGGGCAGGACATAGAGACTGTGGACAGTTTCAAGTACCTGGGTGTTCACCTCAACAATACAGACGCCCTGTACAAGAAGAGCCAAAGTCGCCTCCACCTCCTGAGGAGACAGAGGTCCTTTGGAGTGTGCAGGCCTCTGCTCAAGACTTTTTATGACTCTGTGGTGGCCTCTGCTCTCCTCTACGCTGTCGTCTGCTGGGCCCCGAGCAGCACAGAGCGGGACAGGAAGAGACTTAACAATCTGGTCAGGAGGGCCAGCACTGTCCTGGGCTGTTCTCTAGACTCTGTAGATGAGGTGGCTGAGAGGAGGGTGCTGGCCAAACTTACGTCCGGTGGACGGTGGACGACACCTCCCACCCTCTGCACCGGACTGTAGAGGAGCTGAGCAGCTCCTTCAGCAGCCGACTGAGGCACCCCCAGTGCAAGAAGGAGCGCTACCGCAGATCCTTCATCCCCACCGCCATCAGACTGTATAACTCCACTGTATAGTCCAAACGTGCAATTTTTTCTATATTCTCTTATTTACTTATTTTATTATTTTTACCTATCTTGTCTGCATGCACTTTTTTGTTCTAACTTTCTTTGCATTAAACTGCCTGAAGCAAGTGAATTTTTCCTTTGTGAGATCAATAAAGTCTTATCTTATTCTAGTGAAGGTTTATGGAGTGTAAAACCACAGTGCAGCACTTCCTGTATTACCACATGACATCACAAGGTGGAATAGAGTGTTTTCACTTTGAGAGAAGAACTCAGCCTAAATACGCCAGGTCTTTGTGTTAAACATGTGTGAATGAAACAAAACACAACTCTAGGTCTGTTTGTGATGAGGAAACAACATTATAACATCGATCAGAAAATTGCTGAATGTGGGCACTTTATAGGAAATTTAATGTTTGTTCACCTGCAGGCACTAGTGTTTAAGACCACGATCTGCGTATTCACTGAGCAACTTCTCCTATTCATTTGTAATAGTGACGATATCCAGTATACTGCTGTTATATCCAACCGAAATATAACATTTTAATAACATTTTACAGTGTTATTATTAAAAAAAACTGAAACTGATTAGATCCTTTACTGTCATTCAGCAATTAGTAAATGTTCACCTTACCTCACATAACAGCATTATAGCACATACTTGTCTGCACAGTCTACATTTTTCTCTGCAGTTCATAGTTCAAATAATTCAGTTTTTGAGAAATATGTCACCCAGAAGTAGAGCAAATCCCATGGGTGCCTGAGAGGATCTCCAAAGCCTCCTGATTGGTTTCCCCTGGGGTATGTAGTAGACTTCAGATAAAATAAGACATTTTTATTGTCCGGAAAGTAAAGAAATTTGAACTAAAGAGTCTGTTTCCTTGAGTTTCCTGAGGCAGTGGAGTAGTGAAAGATTCATCTTCTCATCTGATCGACAACACACCCTGTTCCACCGCTCACAACCAGCCCCAACAACACAACCCAATCCACAG
This sequence comes from Paratrypauchen microcephalus, assembly GCA_036785185.1. NCBI lineage: Eukaryota > Metazoa > Chordata > Actinopteri > Gobiiformes > Gobiidae > Paratrypauchen > Paratrypauchen microcephalus. The sequence goes on from JAVJIX010000075.1 coordinate 2,238,139, forward strand.
CTCACAACCAGCCCCAACAACACAACCCGATCCACAGCTCACAACCAGCCCCAACAACACAACCCAATCCACTGCTCACAACCAGCCCCAACAAAGTCAGCAAAAGAAAGTTAAACTCATGAAGCTGCTATAACTGATGAGAGGCTACATTCACAACACGAACATGTGGCATCAGCACCACTCCAACAACGCACACAGCACAACACTGGAGCAGCTACATTTAAGCACTATTTCACTATTTTTTTTTATTATTCTTTATTTATCCTTCATTCATCCCTGTAGGGACCCATCCTTTCAGGAGCGGTGGGCAGCTTATCTTTCAGGCGCCCGGGGACCCATCTCCATAATCTTGTTGCTCGGCCTGGTCGGGACCTCAGCTGGAGGATTTTACCTATGGAGCAGGTTTTTGTGTTGATGGGGTGTAAACAACCACAACCACTCTCAGGCAAACAGTCATGTCTTCTCTCTTGTCTGTCTTTCCTTGTCCTATCTCCCTGTACATCCTTTCTCAGTTGTTCCCAGTTTTTTGTTCTTCCTCTTTTCCCACTCCTGGTTTTTCTTGCTCTTCCTTCCTTCCTTCCTGCTCTTTTCTTTCTTTCTTTCTTTCTTTCCTGCTCTTTCTTTCTTTCCTTCCTGCTCATTCTTTCTTTCTTTCCTTCCTGCTCTTTCTTTCTTTCTTTTTCTTTCCTTCCTTCCTGCTCTCTTTCTTTCATTCTTTTTCTTTCCTTCCTTCCTTCCTGCTCTCTCTTTCCTTCCTTCCTTCCTGCTCTATTTCTTTCCTTCCTTCCTTCCTGCTCTTTCTTTCTCTCTCTCTTTCTTTCTTCCTTTCTTTCTTCCTTCCTTCCTGCGTTAAACTAGTTTTTTTCCCGCTTGTCCATTCGTTGCATTTCGTTGTGTATTCCCTAATCCATCTCCTTATGATCTGGAGTGTTCCTGCTCTGTGTGAGGGAGTGCGTGTTGTTTTGCTGTTTCTCTTTCCTCTTTTCCCTGACTTGTCTTTTCACAACTTGCTGCTGGTCTCAATTGGGAAGGATCTCGCACTTAGTTAGTGAAGCAGACCCCCAGCCACTGCACCCGCCTTGTGCAAATGAGTTGCGGCCTACAGGAAAACTTTGCCCACGACAGGGCCGTGCGCGGCCCCGCCTGCTGGACAGCGTGTGTCTTTCCAAGCCAACACTCTTGTTTCCCTTCAGATCGTACAAATCTTTCACCTTTTACTAAAGATTTCCGTGGAAGGGAACAACAAGAGATTATCTAAATTTTTTGATGCCCAGTTTAACGACAGGGCTTTGTGTGTATGTCTAAAGTAACCTTCCTTTGTCAGTGCTCATGGGTGCGCTTTTCTGTGTGTCAGCGGCGCAAAGGTCTGGCACTGGGCATCAACAGTGTACATGTCACCCCAGTCGTACTGGTCTATGCAAATTCACATTCAAAGCTTTTATTGTCATATGCACAGTAAAGAAACATGTTTCTGCAGTAAAGAAACATGTTTCTTTACTGCATGCAAAAAAATTTAAATAGATAAATAAGATAAATAGAAGCATGTAAAAAAGTATAATCAATAGAAATAATTTTACCAAATATACACTATGAAAAAAATAGGCTAGGTGCTATGTACATATTTACAGATAATATGCAACATTAGTTTTATGTGGAACTGTCAGTAGTAAAACGGTGTGCAAACATGGTTGATATAGTGTGCAAACAGGAAGTGTAAACATTCGAGCAGTTACATGTGCAGATGTAATCTGACAGATTAGTTTAACAGTTGGTCAATAATAGTGCAAATTACTCATGCGCAAAGTATAGGTCAATCAGTGTCCAGGCTATTGCTCAGCAGTTCAAGTGTCTGATAGCAGTTGGGAAGAAAGAGTTCTTAAGTCTAGTAGTCCTGTTTTTCACACTTCTGTACCTCCAGCCTGAAGGTAGGAGTATGAATAGTCCATGTTGGGGGTGGGTGGGGTCTTTAATGATGGAGGCAGCTCGCTTGTGGACTCGATGGTAGATGCTCTGCAGAGACGGTTGAGGAGTCCTGGTGATCTTTGTGGCCGTCTTAACCACTCTCTGCAAAGAGGGGAAGGGTCAGCCCCCCCTTTTCTTAATTCTCCAAGAGGGACTGCAACTTGAACGCAGCGCCTTAGGCTGCTCAGCCATCCTGACCTGCTCTGGCTTTGCACCAGCAATGCGCCTTCAGCTGATTTTGATGGCGCTTAAAACACAGTGAGTGTTTCGTGATCTTAGCCTGCTAGCGAGACACTCATGTTAGGGTTAGGGTTTAGGGTTAGAATCAGTGTTGGGTTAGGGTTAGGAAAATGAGGAAGGCTTCAAGAATTTGTGTGTCATCCTTGTGCTATCTGCAGAGCATTTGTCTCTATATGCTGACCTATCAGAGCAGGGCATTTTTCGTCATCGACAAATTCCAGTGAGACTGCGACTTGTCTGTGCATGTCTCCTACTCAAAGAGCCGCTGTTCTATCATGTTGGTCATATCGGCGAATTTAAGCAGATTTACCAGAGGCGAGACGAGTTGTATTGATCAGGTAAGACTTATCCCACTCAGTACTGTTGATTTAGCATCAGAACTTATTTTGTCACACGGGGATAAACTGTTTTAGTGTGCTGACAGCAGCGCTAGCGAGTGTTGCTACTTGATGCTAACTGCACACACACACACACACACACACATACACACACACACACACACATGCACTCAGTAAATCCTATAGAACTCTATAGGGAAACATTACAAGATGTAATGGCATGAGTTGGGTTTGAATTGTAAAAATCATTAATTTAACTTTTTCCCAGCAGGGGAAATGTGTAAAATCCACACTTTATGATTTCCTAGTGTCATGTCAGTGTAACCAAAACATTTGTGGTTATAATGGAAGTCAATGGGGCTTTAGGGGAAAACAACATTTTGTGCAAAAAAAGTCAAAAATCAATGTTGGTACTATTTTATGAAATCCCCAGCCTCTGCCAACACAAATTAAATTTCCAACAACTCAACAACAACTTAAACTCTATAACTTCCAACAAATTTAAATTTGTTGAAAGTTATAGAAAAAAAAATCCAAGCAGATAATTTGATACATTTACCAACAAAACAGTCATTTAAGGGGGTAATATTTCAAATTATTCTATATTATTTTGTATGTATGATTAGGGTAGAAGTAAATGAAGACATTGATATAAAAAAGATAAAAATCCAAACTGCATAAAAATATTGTTTTCCGATGTAGATTTTTGTGAGAAAGTTAAACAGGTGTGATTATTTTAAAAGGTGCACGAGGGTTAAAGTTGTCTTCAGTAAAAGCTGTATTTTATCTGAGCCTTATATCTGGGGACATGTTTATGTTTTATAAAGAGAAAGAAGAGAGAGAAACTGTGAAATCCTGTTGCTGATTTTAATTTAGTGATTCAGCAATCACCAGACCTGTCCTGATAATCACTATAACAAAATCAGGAATGGCTCCTTCTCATTGCTCCTTAAACTTTTTTGGTCCTCACTGAGTTCCTCGTAACGCCACTCTCAAGGGTCAAAAGGAATGGAGGCCCAATTTTAAATTGGTAATTTGGATATTTTGAATTTAAAGGTACAGTGTGTAGGATTCGTGGCGCATAGGTGGTGTAGGTACCATGCACTTCCTCTTTTGGCTACGGCAGACCTCGAGGGTCACCCGGGCGCACCATAACGCGGACAGCTTGCGTACCAGCGCGCACCCGGCGCTGTGTGAGCTCTCGCCGACAACTACGGTATAAATAAAACGTGGTCCCGTTCACTGTTTTTTTTTCTTTTCGCATGAAAACACACATTCCCGATCGTGTACCATGACAAGCTACACATCAAATGAAACCTTACAGTCTCCTCTTTTTGACTATGCAATTAATTTCCCGGCACAACAATCACTCCCCGAGCACATGGGGCTTTTATACGGAAAAGCACAAAACGAGGTTTGTTACTTAGCTTACCTTTGAAGGCTCTGGACAGGTCAAACTCTGTATTTCACCATAAGCTTGGTCTCAATCTGTCCGTAAGGATCCAGCGAATAAAATCCAGTAAAACAATTTAGTCCAAAACACGTGTTAGATCCATTACAACGTGTGATCCGGGACATGCTTGTCGTTGTTTACCCAAAACCACGAGCCTTGCCGAAGGCGAAGGCAGAGCCCAAATGTCCTTCTGCGGCTCTCGTATTCAAAATGGCTGCCTCTGTATGGGGAAGATCCCCCTTTTATGTGACTATATCTAAGTCCAAAAGAATACTTTGATTTCATGATGGAAGTGAAAAGGCTTGGAAAAAAATTTATTTTTTAATGGGTATCTTCAATTTCTGTAATTAACGGGTAAAAATCTTACACACTGTCCCTTTAAACCGAATTTCAGCATCAAAACTGGCAACCCAAATGACTCACGCAAGGCTCATTCTGCTTTCTGATTGGATAATGTAAACAAAATAAAAAGTAAATCAACATTTGTTGGCAGTAAGATCAAAATTTAATTTGTATATTGAATTTCTATCGTGTGTCTGCGGGAACAGTTGGGTCATGTTTATGGAATTTCAAATTAAAATCTTGCATACAGTTCCTTTTTAAAAACGTATTTGGAGAATGCACATATTTGCCTCTTTTCAAATGTGAAAGGGCACCAACTAACACGATGCACACGATCCATTCTTGTGGTATTTATGAGTTCACAAACTCACAAGTATCATCTTGGTGTGCGCCCGCTGTACGGTTAATTGGGCCAAAGGTGAAATGCCCAAACAAACTAAAGCAAACGTGGCGACACCAACGGATGCGCTGAAAATCGTGCAGAGAGAAGAGCTTTGTGCGTTTGTGGACAGGGGAGATGTCTGTGCTCTTCTCTCAGCTGGTTTTAACTAAAGATTGATTTTTTTTCATCTTGTTCTGCTGTTCTAACACTTTGATCAGATTGAAACGTCATGGTATTCTGTGTTCTCCGATTCGTTTCAGTGGGATCCGTCCCAGAGTGAAGATGTGTGGAATTCAAATCTGAGTAACACACGTATCAATCCGGTGTGATCCAGGTTAGCCACTGAGTTATGAGGAAACTTTGCAAATGAAAACACACCAATAAAAGTAAAGTTGTAAATCCACAAGGTTCTAAAAGTTGACAAAGTGACTGCAGTCTCACTGAAGCTGAATATAAATCATAACTGAGGCAAACGCATTGGTCGCTTTTGTATCTTTTTTTATATCACACACACAGACCTGTAGTTGTGTTTTATTTCTGACCTGGAGATCTCCTGATGATGTCCATTTCTGCATCTCCTACAAAACATTGAAAATAACTTTTCTGGCTAATTCATTGATAAAATGGAACAGAGATGACAATCATGGAGACTATTTTCTTTATTTGAACATTTTCTGAGCGAGGAAACTTGAATTTATAGAAACTCTGTCCCTCTTTTTGTTCTTCCATAACCAAAATACATTTTATTTGCATGGTTTGCATGAAAAGTTCTTCAGTTTCACAGCTGACACACTTGACTTTTAGGCATGTTACAAATAAAACACATTTAAATTATTATGTGTTCTTAATAGATCTTTGATTCTTACCGTCTGTAGCCCTCCGCACTGGAGAAAAATGTTCAAAACTTCATGTGACGCTTGTGTTTCGGACATTCTTGTCAACCAAAAGACAATGTTCCCTCATAAAACACAAGATGAGGAACTGAAATGCAAGGCCTGCTGCATCACCTGCCAAACACACCAAAAACACATTTTAACTGATTCTAAATGGGTCTAAATCTGATCTATAATTACATTCCTAAACATTTTCGTGCATATTTGTTAAATCTCTGGCTTGGGCCCAAAGAAGTGTGTCTGTAACGGCCTCTTAGATTCAACTACGGACGCTACAGTTGAATTTCACAGTTGGACTAAAAAAGGCAGCTGAATCAGAGGCTGAGTAAGTCATGCCCAGTGGAGCCGAGATTCTGCAGCTTTGATCAAATTACTAACGTTATTGTTTGAATGTGAGTGTGTTACTGCTAAACTAACTTAAAACTGTATAACTTTTATACAGTATACTGTATAACTTTTCAGGTTGAAGATCCAACACCATGGAGATACTACTATGTTTTTATTGTTCAAAAATACCATTCAGCCTCTTCACAGATCAACTGTAAATTGCCCTGGTGGTGTCCCCTGCTTGTCTCTGTGGAGATTGACAAGTTTAATGCCATACTTTGGAATTTTATAGGCAAAGCAATAACATCTCCATGGAAACAAGTAACTGATGGGTCTTCTGCCAGAAAATTCCATAGTCCACGTCCATAGTCAACTTACCATCAAAAAGCAGCAGGTTGGGCTTGTGAGGCGAGCTCTGGACTGGTGAACAGCCACAACAATCCACCGTGGTCTTTGGTCACTTGTCGTATTTGTTTGCGTTTGTATGGACTGAGATCTGGGCTAAGGTCTGTCTGGACTGCTGCTCCCGTGACCCGAAGACTCGAAAAATGTGGATGAAAATGAATGAATGAATAAATGGACCACGTGTGTCTTGACCATCTGAACCTGCAAAGATCAAACCTGTGACTGGGCTGACATAATTTTGGGCTTTTATGACAAATATTTGCCCTGGACAATCCCACTTCTGAGCCCTGTGTCCCATGCCACATCATATTCATTTTAAACCAAACCCAGTTCTCCATATTTCTGACTAATTCCACAGAACTGAAGAAGCAGCTTGGATGAGCTGCGAAACGTATTTGACCAAATAAACTTTTGTCCAGGTGACAAACTGAATTTCCCCTTTTGCCATGGATTCTACCTGGATGACTGAGGGATTCTTCACTAATTCCACAGTAGAATTTACACTTGTAAAGGGAAATGTATGTATAGTCGGGGAGCCAAAGTCTCAAAAATGGGTTGAACCTGACATGGTCTGCTATACTTTTTATTTGTTTTTGTTTTTTTTGTTAACTTTGACCCTAAGGACCAATAATTGGAGGGTCTGCTCTGCCGGAAATATCGCGAAATTTTTTTTTGGCCATTTTTGTGTATGAACCCTTCATTTTTCGATAGAACATTTTGAAAAATGAAAAATTTCCCTAAATCCTCAGTGGATTGGGTAAGCTTTCAATAAATGTATTCCAGATGTAAAGAACACATGTGGTGACAACATTCAGTGAAAAAATAATTCTTTAAACACATTTGTACATGATTTGGGCTCAATTTAATGCAAATAAATTAGGCGTTTTCTCACTTTTTTCCCAATATTTTCATCTTTACCTCATTGGCAATCAACTATTCCCCCAAGTTATGACATCAGCCAATATGCCATTCTTTTCACCAAACAGTATACTCATTCCACAGAAAAAAATGATAAAAATCCAACCAAAATCAATTGATCTGTGATGATTTCGCTACTAGACAGGCCCAGAACCTCAATAGAATTTTAGGCTACTCTCCGAAAGGCACACTGGATATTTAGCATGGTTGTTAATGTCCACATTATTAAACTTCATGGCCTAAGCATCTTTTTAATTTCAACATAACTCTGTTCTCCAAATGGAAATGTGTCACAAGAAATTTAATACAACAAAATAACTTTATTATGTCATTATTTTATTGCCTCAGATGACAACTATTACAACTTTAACAGAACAAAATAATTTAAGATTAAGCTTAATTATCTAGGTGTAGGTTCCTGTGAAGTGGGATAATCAGGAGGGTGGCACACTGCAGATACTGCTCTGGGGATAAACTAGGGCTGGGCCATACGGAGCAAAAAATATATCTCGATATATTTTCTTATAGCTCGATATACCATATATATCTTGATATCTGTTCAGGGAAAATAACCCCCCCAAAACTACTGCAAAAACAAACATGCCAAATTCCACAAAGTCTTTTTTTGTTGAAGTGCAATTGAAGTGCAGGTCATGTAGGAACAAAGTGCTTCTGCGACATAAAAAAAATCCCTGTATAGAAAAATAATTAACTGTAAAACTGTTGGTTGTGGCACCGCCGTGTTGAATGAGATGCGAGGGGGAGGCAGGGGCGAGTAAGGGCACACACAGAAAAGAGAAGGCAAACAAGCAAAATCAGAATTAAATATAAACATTATATCGATATATACAATACGTCAAAATCCATATTGAGTTTAAAAAAATATCTCAATATATTTTAAATATTGAGATATCTCCCACCCCTGGGATAAACCTTCACCCTCACCACCTGAGGAGACAGCAAACAAGACCGGCAAGGTGGGTTATACAGCAGCGTGATAAAAGACACACACAGACACACACACACACACACACACACACACACACACACACACACACACACACACACACACACACACACACACTTACATGTCCCTGTCTTCAAGTGCAAGTTCAATCCTTGAACATCTGTTGGGGTCCAATGCTACACTTCACCCTGGTTTGAGTTCAGATGTTTTTGTCTCTTTCAGCTTCAGTGTCAAACTGCCATTGACAAGTCTCCCAAAATCAGTGGCACCTGGGTAGGCTGGCTGAACCATGTGTGCCCACTTACACACAGCCATCTGATGCAGAGCTCGGCAAAGGTGTAATAGGAAGGCATCTTCTGTTGGTGGAAGGCAACGCATGTTTCCTTTGATGCTCACAATCGCAGTGCATCTAGAGTACCACCAAAGTCACTCATGTCATAGAGTGACAGCATGTATAGCCTGCTGTTATATCCTCTTCCTGAACATTCAGGCTTTCCTCAGGGTCATCGTACCAACACAGTGGCAGAAGGTCTGTCAGGTGTTTAATGGCAGTTGTGTTGGCCCTTTCCCCTTCTGAACAGATAGCTCACTGTGTTGCATCCAGTAAGTATGTAGGTGCTGAGATGAAGGGATGTGAGATCTGAAGCTACAATATCATACTTCCCCACCAGAGCTTCTGTGATGGCATGAACAGGTATGAAGATGTCATCATCTTCACCCACAGCTCCTGTAGCCCATTCATGTGTGTGATGTAGTACAACCACATTATGATCACATCTGTGTCGCAACCTGTGTTGCAACCACTACAATCCATTTGTGATGCATAATTTGTATTGAGTATGCAATGTGAGCAAACATCCTGGTATGAGCAGGATGTTTATAGTTATTATAGTTATTATAGTTTTTAACAGTGTTGGTCACATTACTTTGAAAAAGTAATTAGTTACAGTTACTAGTTACTAACCCAAAAAAGTAACTGAGTTAGTAACTGAGTTACTACACTATAAAAGTAACTAGTTACCTAGGAAAGTAACTAATGCGTTACTTTTTTCTTTTAGTTAAAAAATGTCAAATAATTTGAATTTTTTTTTACAGTGCATTATACAGTTTTGGCTGCTTGGCTGGCGTGGCTCCGTCACCATGGCCTTCATTGTTAATAACGGCACCGAGCATGCGATTATCATCATGGGGCCTGCTTCTTCTGCCCCTTCCTCTCCTCCTCCTCTCCTCTTCCTCCTCCTTTCCTCTTCCTCCTCTCCTCCTACTCCTCTCTCCTTCATAGCATGCGATTATCATCATGGGGTCTGCTGGGGGCCACTAGTTTAACAGAAGCGTGCGCCGTCCAGAGATGCTTCATTAAATTCGAGTTGCTTATATTGGACGTGGACAAAGTCTTTGGTCTTTGACACAATGTGCACGTAACATGTAGGTTTTTACCTTTTACATCGACGAGGTTAAAATACTGCCTATACTTCTGTCTTCGACTCGGGACTCGCCATCTGACACGGGGTGTGTGTATTGTGTGTGCGCTACTACTGTGTGCTGGGATTGTGTGTAGAACCCGCCCACCGCCCACTGGGTGTCTCTGGTTGGCTCAACATGAAATCTTACTCTGCTTTAGCCAATCATCATTACTTATCCCGCCCTTACCAAAGGGAGAAAAAAAATTCCCCTGTGCCTATGCGAGTCGCGCACATGATGCCAGTTTCTAAATGAGCAGGTTCAGTAATGCGGTAACGCGCCGTTTAGTAACGGTAATTGAGTTCCTTTATTTTAAAAGTAATGCGTTACAGTATTAGTTACTGTCAACAGTAACGCGTTATTAGTAACGCGTTACTGCACAACACTGGTTTTTAAATTATAGTTTAGTTTTAGTTAGTTTTGAGATTTTTTTCCCCCTCTAATTCAGTTAGTTTTAATTAGTTTTTAGAGTGGCTCTGATAAAAAAAAAAAAAACTGCTCAGTTTTAGTTTAAGTTATTAGTTTAGTTTAAGTTTTTGGGTTATACTTTGGGTTACTTGTCAAGTGCAGGATTCAAAAAGAAAGTACTGTGTTACCAAACTTGGAACAAACAAATAATTTTATTCAGGTGTACCCCCACAACAACCAACAACAACCAAAGCAGTCCACAAGCTGCAGCCTTACGTGCAAAAACAAATAAAAATACACAACAAAACTTCCACATTTAGCAACTCCAAAAAAAGGCTTGTAAATAAATTGACAGATGAAAACAAAGAATCAGAATCAGAAAGGTTTTATTGCCATATGTTTGAACATGTTCACAAATTGCTTCGGTACTTGGAGCAGAACAAAATAAAGTAGAAAACTTAAATTAACAAATTTACAAGAATACAAGAATATAACAGGTGCAAAGAATCCAGCACAGGGTCATGTGACTGACACAGAGCGGAGGGTGGGAACAGTCCTAGGGTTATTATTGTTCAAGAGTCCAACAGCAGAGGGGAAGGAGGTTCTGGTCCGAATGGACCATAGCCTCCTGCCTGAGGGGAGCAGGTCAAAAAGTCCATGACCAGGGTGAGAAGGATCGGATGCAATCCGACCTGCATGTGTCCGTGTCCTGGAGGTGTACAGGTCCAATCACCTTCTCAGCAGAGCACACAACACGTTGCAGTCTCTGTTTGTCCCTGGTTGTGACTCCAGCATACCACACGGTGATGGAGGAGGTGAGGATGGACTCGGTGATGGTGTAGAACTGCACCATTGTCCGTCCTGGCAGGTTGAATCTCTTCAGCTGCCTCAGGAAGTACATCCTCTGCTGGGCCTTCTTTATGACGGAGGTGATGGTGGGCTCCCATTTGAGGTCCTGGGTGATGGTGGTCCCCAGGAAGCGGAATGAGTCCACCGTGGTGATGGGGGTGTCGGTCAGGATGGTGGGGTGGGGTGGGGCTGTGTGCTTCCTAAAGTCCACAATGATCTCCACTGTCTTCTGGGCATTCAGCACCAGGTTGTTCTGGCTGCACCAGGACGCCAGACGGTCAACCTCCGTCCTGTAGGCAGACTCATCCCCGTCCGAGATGAGTCCAATGGCCGTGGTGTCGTCTGCAAACTTGATGAACTTGACAGACTGGTGGGAGGAGGTGCAGCAGTTGGTGTACAGGGAGAAGAGCAGAGGAAAAAGAACACAGCCTTGGGGAGATCCGGCACTGAGTCCGAGACATTCTTCCCCAGCGTCACGTGCTGCTTCCTGTCTGTCAGGAAGTCAGTGATCCACCTGCAGAGAGGATCAGGCACGTTCATCTGGGAAAGCTTGCCTTGGAGGAGGTCTGGGCGGATGGTGTTGAAGGCAGAGCTGAAGTCCACAAACAGGATCCTGGCGTAGGTTCCAGATGCTGCAGGGTGAAGTGTAGAGCCATATTGATGGGATCATCTACAGATCTGTTGGCCCTGTAGGCGAACTGCAGGGGGTCTAGGAGGGGGGCCATGAGGGTCTTGAGGTGGGGCAGAACCAGGCGCTCCAAGGTCTGTAGTCATTAAGTCCAGTGATCCTTGGCTTGAGTTGAAGATGCCCGTAAACACCGGGGCCAGCTCGTTAGCGCAGTGTCTCAGGGTGGCAGGAGAGACACCGTCTGGGCCAGATGCCTTCCGGGCATTCATCCTTCTGAACTGCTTCTTCACATCTGCCTCATGAATGTGAAAGGGTGGAGATGGCTCTGGTGAGGAGGAAGCGGAGGCGGTGGGGGGATAAGTGTCCAGGTAGTCTCTATTGTTGGGACGGTTGGAGGTGTGAGAGCTGCTTGATGGCTCATCAAAACGACAGTAGAAGTCATTTAGACTGTTGGCTAGGGGCAGATCATTGGTGGAGTGTGGAGTTTTTGGTTTGTAGTTCGTAATTTTCCTAAAACTCCTCCACACAGAAGCCGAGTCATCCTCTGAGATCTGCTGCTGCATATTCTCAGAGAATATGTCCGAGAAGAGCGATTTATCTATAATTTCAGTTAGTTTGAGTTAGTTTTGTAAACAACAGTTTCAGTTATCATTTTTTTCTTTTTCATTTTTATTTATTTCAGTTAACGAAAATATTTTTTTCAATTTTAGTTGTTTGTTTTTTCGTTCCTTTTCGTTAACTATAATAACTTTGGACAGAGTACTGAGACCAATAAAGAACAAATCAGCATTAGAATTGTTACCAGTAAACCCTGTATTTGATTTAAACATGTTTACCTTGTATCTAGGGACAATGTCATGTTAAAGAATTTTAAAAACAGTTCCACTAAACACTGTACTTGATTTGATCAGAATGAGTGCTTAATATTGTACTTCATTACCCACTCCTCTGTTTCATTACCAACTCCACACCACAATCTGAATTTGGGAAATCTGTTTTATTTCCATGACTGCCCCTGACTGCACTTTTTGGTAGCAAACATCACAGTAACTTCATCTTTCATTTTTATTTTTTATTTTTTAAGGAATTACATTTGGAACATTTCTTATAAAATTTTAATTAATCATCATTGAATCATTAGTCTGTTTTCTAATATAGTGTATTTACAGGATTGGTTTCTGCAGCACTGACAAAATTGAAACTTCGAACTTTCTTGATAAAGGCTCCAGTCGGAGTTGGAGGAAATACTGGAGGCCAGAGAATGGACTCGAGACCCTTCAAAGTACAACTCAGTACAATATAACCGTTTTACTTGAAATGTTGAAATGTTATAAATATAATAATATAAATAAATATCACTTGATGTGTAATTGTCACATAATTTAGTTCATAAATAAATAATTCCTTGCACAAAAATATGGGTAAACAATTGTCATGTTATAGCTGGCCTGTGTGAGTCCATTCCACTTTCCCATGTTCCACTGTCCCATATCTTCCAGGTCACCTACAGACTGGAGCTCCAGGTCCACCCACCACACCTGAGCACCATCAGTATTTAAGGAGCAGCTCTGGAGTAAAGTCCAATTCTAACACCAACCTCTGATTTTCCATGCGCTCACTTCTCTGTCTTCAGATCACAGGGCCCTGCCTCTGTTTGCCTCCAACCTAGGAGAAACAGAAGCCCCGTGAACCACTGAGGGGCCGTTTAGACGAGGACGATTGTGATTGAAAATGACAAAATATTCTATCGGAAGTGTCTTTCGTTTACACAGCAACCGCGCCGTCGGGCTCTGAAACCGCAAAAATCTGAAGACTCCTTCCAGAGTGTGGCGTTCTGAAGACGGCCCGGGTCGTGTCTCCGTCTAAACGGCAAGAAGCGCAAAACATGTTCACGTTGCATACACCTGACCTGATGCGCCAAGCCACTAAAAACAATAACAATACATTGCAGGTGACGGAGGCAAGTTTGGACAAGACCGGGCAGAACCAGTCAGTGGTGGGACAATTTTAAGAATGGATTAGTTGATGACAGTGCTTGGGTGGAAAACAAGCTCTTGTTGCATTAAGCGAAGAGCTCCGACCCTACATCGAGGGCGAAACGACCGTAATGAGAGCCCCTGTCGGTGTCCTGAAAAAGGTAGCTCTGACATTATATTAGCGGCCTGGCATGCATATTCAATCGAATTCGCCCACTTTTGCGTCTTCGTATAAACAAACATTTCCTGTTGAGAACACTCGTCTAAACGTGGATAAAAAATTGAAGACGAGACGCCACTTTTGCGTCTTCTGTTTTGATTGTCGCCGTATAAACGTAGCCTGAATCTCTATGGAAGCAGGCTGCTTTGAAATGACACACTGTTTCGAAGCAGAGAGTGTTGTTAGAATACTGATGGGCTGGATATTTATATGTATGGCATTTGGGGGTTAACATTAACTAGACAGGCCTTTTGATCTTTTGGGACCCGAGATCTGCTTTGTCTTATCAAAAATATTTACCTTTGTAAATCTATGCGTTCCATTCACTTGACAGAATAATAATAATATAATAAAATATTGTTTATAAGCAGTTTTTGTTGTAACACAGATAAGTGAGTAGAGTAGATTGACAATGTGTACAATGCTATTGATACGAAAAACTGCCTTATGATATTATCAGATTCTACTGGGGGGTTATTGGGTAAGCATATTGTGAAGTCTGCCTAAGTGCTTGTAGTCAAAGGGAGAGGTAACATTGTTTTTGTAACAGAAAGTGAAGAAGGGCTAATGCTTTAGATTTTTATTCAGGAAAAGAATCATATCAACAGTATTTGGCTTTAGCCTACTCCTCTTCTGTTGCACTACCTCTCCAGCTTTGAAGAAGACCCACTCACATGGTACAGAAGTGGCTGGGATGTGGAGGTAGTCTTTTGCCATTCTATGGAGATGTGGATAAATGTCTTTTCTGCTTTCCCAGTATTTGAGCGAATGAATAAATATAAAGTTGGAGTTATGAGTGAGTGTTTAACCAATTCTTTCCATAGCCTCGTCTGCGTGGGCTACATACCTTGCTGACTTGCTGCACTAGAAGCACATGCAGCAGCCACTGCTTTTGGATTTGTTTCAGGATGCTTCATGCGTAAATGGTGAACCATTGAGGAGGTATTGTTGCAATATGCCAGCTCTTGACCACATTTTAAGCACTTGACTTGTGTGGGAGGGTTCTTCAAATCAAAGTGCTCCCATACATAAGAGCAAACTCTTTTTGCTGGCTGTCCTCGACCCTCCATAGCCCTTTCCTGTCTTACCGCACTCAAACTTTCACACAATACTCACAGTTGAGCAGGCCTGCAATAACTTAAACCCTGAACGCATTTAACTTTCTATAACACTGTCACTTACCTACTTGATTGGCTACTACTAGCCTACCACTATCACTTACCTGAAACTGCCAATACAAAATTACTTTGTAAATGAATCTACATCGCCTAGACTTGGTCTGTCTCGGCCAAAGCTGTGCGTGTGTGAGCTATATATACATATACATACACACACACACAACAAAAATATAAACGCAACACTTTTGTTTTTGCTTCCATTTTTCATGAGATGAACTTAAAGATCTAAAATTCATTCCAGATACACAATTACCATTTCTCTCAAACATTTTCACAAATCTGTCTAAATGTGTGATAGTGAGCACTTCTGCTTTGCTGAGATAATCCATCCCACCTCACAGGTATGCCACATCAAGATGTTGATCTGATGACATGATTAGTGCACAGGTGTGCCTTAAAGGGATATGCCACCCCCAGGTCAAACTTGGGCATCTCCCCACAGTCCAGAGACTAAAATAAGTGGTGGAAAGCGTTTTCCTGGTCACCCAGCCATTGTCCGAGTCTGTCAGCACTGACCGCCGCGGTATCTGCAGCTACTCCGCGTTAGACTGGAGTCTAACGGCACTGAACTATTTTTCAGTGCGGAAAAAGAAAGCCGAAGCACAGAGCACGCTGCCAGGGGAATCCCTGTTACGCACCAGGAAGGGAGTTCCCCTGTTGCGCAGCGTGCTCTGTGCTTCAGCTCTGTTTTTCCGCACTGAAAAATAGTTCCCACCCAAAATGACCAAGTCAAGCTCTCCGTGTTGATTTGCACATTTATTTGCACTCGATATGAATGCGCACTACACAGAAAGTAATTGGGAAACGCATCGAGCAAATTAATTCCTTTTGGCCAAAATCTTTCTCTGGCGCCGTTAGACTCCAGTCTAACGCGGAGTAGCTGCAGATACCGCGGCGGTCAGTGCTGACAGACTCGGACAATGGCTGGGTGACCAGGAAAACGCTTTCCACCACTTATTTTAGTCTCTGGACTGTGGGGAGATGCCCAAGGTGGCATATCCCTTTAAACTGCCCACAATAAAAGGCCACTCTGAAATGTGCAGTTTTGTCTCACAGCAAAATGCCACAGATGTCACAAGCATTGAGGGAGCGTGCAATTGGCATGCTGACAGCAGGAATGTCAACCAGATCTGTTGCTCGTGCATTGAATGTTAATTTCTCCACCATAAGCCGTCTCCAAAGGCGTTTCAGAGAATATGGCAGTACATCCAACCGGCCTCACAACCGCAGACCACATGTAACCACACCAGCCCAGGACCTCCACATCCAGCAGGTTCACCTCCAAGATCGTCTGAGACCAGCCACTCGGACAGCTGCTGAGACAATTGGTTTGCATAACCAAACAATTTCTGCACAAACTGTCAGAAACCGTCTCAGGGAAGCTCAACTGCATGCTTGTCGTCCTCATCGGGGTCTTAACCTGACTCCAGATCGTCGCTGTAACAGACTTGAGTGGGCAAATGCTCACATTCGATGGCGTCTGGCACGTTGGAGAGGTGTTCTCTTCACTGATGAATCTCGGTTTACATTGTTCAGGGCAGATGGCAGACAGCGTGTGTGGCGTCGTGTGGGTGAGCGCTTTGCTGATGTGAATGTTGTGGATCGAGTGGCCCATGGTGGTGGGGCTATGGTATGGGCAGGCATCTGTTATGGACGAAGAACACAGGTGCATTTTATTGATGGCATTTTGAATGCACAGTGATACCGTGATGAGATCCTGAGGCCCATTGTTGTGCCATACATCCATGAACATCACCTCATGTTGCAAGGATCTGTACACAACTCTTGGAAGCTGAAAATGTCCCAGTTCTTGCATGGCCAGCATACTCACCAGACATGTCACCCATTGAGCATGTTTGGGATGTGCTTGACCGGCGTGTACCAGCTCCCACTAATATCCAGCAACTTCGCACAGCCATTGAAGAGGAGTGGACCAACATTCCACAGGCCACAACTGACAATCTGATAAACTCTATGCGAAGAAGATGTGTTGCACTGCATGAGGCAAATGGTGGTCACACCAGATACTGACTGGTTCTGAGTCCCCAGACCCCCAATAAAGCAAAAACAAAAATGCACATTTCATGGTGGCCTTTTATTGTGGGCAGTATAAGGCACACCTGCGCACTAATCATGATGTCAGATCAGCATCTTGATGTGGCACACCTGTGAGGTGGGATGGATTATCTCAGCAAAGCAGAAGTGCTCACTATCACACATTTAGACAGATTTGTGAACAATGTTTGAGAGAAATGGTAATATTGTGTTTCTGAAATGAATTTTAGATCTTTAAGTCCATCTCATGAAAAATGGGAGCAAAAACAAAAGTGTTGCGTTTATTTTTGTTGAGTGTATATGTGTGTGTGTGTGTGTGTGTGTGTGTGTGTATATATGAGAGAGAGAGAAATCTCTAGAAAGAGATCAATATTACACTTTGCTTACCTTTTTTATTACCTTATCTTTCTCAAACAACAATAAACAGTGGCGTCAGCAATCCTCCTCAAGACCCACAATATGAAAAGAATTCTGAACTCTTTTATAGCTATGACATAATTACAAGCCAATCCCCTTCAAACTTCCGGCAAAGCAGCTCACAATCAGAGCTCGAAAACGTAGCGTTGACGTAATGAAGCCCCGTCTGTCATGGTCACGTGATTTTTAGCCAAGTGATTCACGTGTCGAAACAGTGCTTCAAAACACTTCTGGTTCATAAGCTCAACAATGCTCCGAGATCAGACTCGAGCGTAACATCTCTACTCCAACCTCACTCATGCCTCAAATTAAATTTTTTAAGCATATTTTCCTCATTTCCTCCTGCATTTTTGGATCTGTTCTTGTAAATGCAGTTTAAAGTTTTGTGTGAATTAGATGGTCAAAGCTGCACTGCACCCGCCAGCTCCTCTTCCTCCAATGAGGGATACAAAAAGAAGAACAGTAAAAAAAAAAGGCCAAATAGTAAAGAACACCTGAAGTCTTCCGTAAAAGATTCTTCTTGTCCGGCTTAGATACAAAGGAATTGACCTGACTCTTTATGATGCCACAATAATAAAAGAACACTTTTTATACAACATATAGTACTTTTCAACTACATTACAGAGCTTTCTTTGTGTTCACACCTGGTCTTAGTTATGATAAAACTTAAGTATTGATACTTGCACAAATAATACCAATTTTAATATCAATATAACATTTTCAACATTTAAGGTTGACATTCAAACACTAGCAGTGTAAAACAAGTTTCTCTTTTATAGTGAAGCGTCCTGCTGTTGCGGTAAAGAGACAAAAAATGAGCATCAGAGACCCTCACACGTCATGGGGTGGATCTTCTTTTAAGATGGCTAGCTTAATGGCAGAGGTATGAAAAGGACTGTTGTGGTCCATGTGGTGAAGAATTTTGTTTAAAGGCCTTTATCAAAGTGCTTATCAGACGTGGGTCAATAAGACAAATGTTTCTAAATCTTCTACAAAGAGGACATGTCTGAATTTACAAATGAAAGCAGATGTTATTTGAAAGATAAAACATAAATGCTGCACCAAATCTCTTTGAAATGTTTGGTCATTTTGGCGTCCATAAAGCTCGGGCTAGACACAAGTTCATGACAGGCTACTCTTAAGTCAGGTCAGGGAATTTGTTGGTCCCTAACTCTTGATAAACTCTTGCTAAAAAGCTTACAGTCCAGATTTAAAAGCGTGATGTGTCTCCAATTTCTCCAGTCAGTCTTGTCTTTGTCCTTGTGGAGGAGAGTCACTATCCCTAATCTGAAACTATCAGGTAGTTGGCCTAGTCTTTCCAAGTCCATAAAAACAGAAGTGATGGCAAAATGAAGCCCCATGAAGCACTGAAACGTCACAGCCAACCGCTTCACACATGGATCAAAGCTTCAAGGTGCTTTGTTTCCTCCACTATGCCATCATGTGGACAAAAAATTGTACAAAATGCTGAGTGCTTACAATTAAATGTTGGAGGCTGAAAGAAGTTTGAGGGTTTGGTGTTGTGATGCTCACTGACTGGAGGAGGTTCTGCTTCTCTCTCAGCTGCTATCTCTGCTATCAGGAGTCTGAAGAAGTCTAATCTCCTTCCAAAAAATTATGTAAAATCGTCAAGTGGAATCACTTTTGACCCGGACACCTTCTCCTCAGACAGCTCAATAGTAGCATAGTTTAAAAAATGCTAGCACTTTCAGACAGTCTGCATTAATACTGTATTCTGCCAAAAGTGGTGCAATGTCTATACGTAGACCAGCCAAAGCTGCTCCAACAGGCTTTCTCAGGTTGTACAGATGCTGCAACATGAGATAAGTGCTGTTCCAGTTGGTATCAACCTCCTGAATAAGTTTAAGCACGGAGGCCCATCTGAACTTGCATTTGTGTTAGTCTCTTCTATAAAAGAAATTATGATTGCATGTGTCAGTGCAGAGGCAGAAATAATTTACATATTACAAGTAAGGATCTTACGTTTGCAATGGTGCTGCTCTTAAAGGTCCCATGACATGAAATTTTCACTTTCTGAGGTTTTTGAACGTTAATGTGAGCTCCCCTACCCTGTTTAGGGCTTCCCCCATGGCTAAAAGTTGCAAAATGTGTAAACTGAGCATTTGCGATCCTTTTCTGCGTTTGAAAAAAAGACAGCCCAAACGGGCGATTCTGAACAAGGGAAATTTCTGACGTCACACTCAGGGAAAAATGCAAATGCAGTTCCAATCCCCATCTGGATGTCTACCCACCATCTCTGGAATTCATGCCGAGAGAGTTTGGACCGCAAATGAGCTACGCAATGCGAGATGCGTTTTTTTATTTGCCTTGAGGCACATGAGAGTGTTTCCAGGTTCGGATGTCCTTTATCGGAGCCTCCGAACCTCTGAAACAGCAGTGGTTTAATTTTATTTTCTGTGGAAATGTGTTTATTTTTCAATAGAAATCGTCTCATATCTTCCTCCACGCATAAATGTGGAAGTGGGGCCAGCGCACATCGCACCACTACCGCTGCACTGGCCTGTCTCTGTCCTACTCATTTGCATTCAAGCAACAACGCCCATAATAAAGTGTTTGAGAGAAAGATATTTTTGACTCTGACTGTGTTCATGAGGCTTTCTCATTCACCGAGTCTTGATTTTGAAGAAGGATTCATTTACAGTATTAGGGAACCATTAAGGCGCCATATAAAGGCATCAAGAAGTACCATGTCATGGGATCTTTAAAATAGCCAACTATCTTAGTCTGAATATCAAACAATTTAGGACTTTGGTCAAGAGCTTTTTTTAATCATTAGATTTAGACTATGAGCCACACAAATGAAGCTCTCAAGCAATAGCACCCATATTGGCAGCACTATCAGTCACCAGACATGTCACCTTTTCATCTATACCCCACTCAGACATGAGAGAGGTCTTCATTCTAGCAGTGTGCGCCTCAGGGAAATGCTGCACCCCTAGGACAACTGACTGCAGAGAGGTTCCTTCTTCGATAAAATTACATGTCACCGCTAGATAAGCGTCAGTGTTGATAGAGGTCCACATATCTGCTGTCAAAGTAACAGCAGATAACTTTAGCCACAATGGCTTTGGTTTTCTCCTTGGCTTCCTTGTATCTTCTCCACCATGGTAGTGATAGTGAGATGAAGCCTCATGAGGCATTGAACCACTTGAGCCAATTGGTTCGAGAAAGGGTTACAGTAATCCCTCGTTTATCTCGGGGGTTAGGTTCCAGAAATAACCCGCAATACGTGAAATCTGCGAAGTAGGACAACTTTATATTTTACAATTATTCTACATGTTTTAAGGCTGTAAACGCCTCACCACACACATTATACACTTTTCTCAGACTGGTATTTTCTCACATTTCTCTCTAGTTTAAACACTCAAACCTTCATAGATTTACAACAAAATGTATTAATAGTGAAGTGTGGGGGGCGCGGACACGTGCATGGATATGTGTTGTTTTGGAACAACATATCCATGCCATCTGCGAAAGTCGAGTGGAAAGCGACCTGGATATCATTTTGGGCAAGACTCAAGCCACCGCTAACAGTGCCGAACTGGCTGACACGGGTCACTGCTCCGAAGACGCCTCTGAGCACCAGCCCTCACCACCCGAACAGGTACGAACACTTCAGCGAGGGGCTAGGTCTAAAGCCCCGATCAGCTCTACCATGAGGATTTTCCCCCACTAACCCGCGCTCACAAGGGTTGGTTGCATTTCACCCCGGCTCCAAAATCAGACCGCCCCGGAGTTCGGGGCATGGCTATCAAGGGCGTCGCCAATACTCCATTGCTCTCTAGGACGGGGTCGGGTACGTCCGCTAGGCGTGAGGGGGGAAGACCCACTGTCCCCTCTCTGCGCGCGAGTGTCCTCCCCGCTGCGGCTCCCTCGAATGTGGCTCTCCCCGCTGCGGCTCCCCTGGCCGCGCGGCGTCCGGGCCAGGCCGGTCCGTGTTGATTCTTGGCTCTTCCATGGTCCGGCTCGTGCAAGTAAACAAAGGCCACACCTCCTGTCACCCAGGCGCTCTCGTGAAGGACATCATAGACTCCCTACCACCCTGCGTGACCATCCCAGGTTTAGACCTGGTTTAGTCCAGGTTTAGACCTGGTTTAGTCCTGGTCTAGTCTCTTAGCCAATCAGGACGCAGGACACAATGTTACACTGTAAAAAAAATGTTACACTATAAAAAAAATTGAAAAAAAAAAATTTTTGAAAAAAAAATCCGCGAGGCCGCGAACAGTGAACAGCGATAGAGCGAGGGTTCACTGTAATTTCTTGAAGCTTCATATGCGCACGAAACCACCTACTGGCCAAGTGTGTAATCACAGGCAGCTGTATCTGAACCACAGAATGTGTGATGCATTGAATCTTCGTGTCTTTTGTCTGTTGGGAATGACTATGAATTACCAAACATGTATGACCAAATAATTTCTGTACATATTATCACATGTGTATAATACATTTTGTATGTATTCTGTGTGTGTAAATTAGGTTAAGCTTTTTTTTTTTTTTTCTGAAAATGGCAAGGGCATAATCGGGCAGAGGACAGTGAAAGTGCTTGTGGAACTAGGAAAAGGGCACAAATTATGCTTGTGTAACTTGGACAATGATGTACAGGACAGGGGACATTTTTATTCAAAAACAAGAGTTTCACAACAGGTTTTGGTTTTCAGATCA
Source organism: Paratrypauchen microcephalus (assembly GCA_036785185.1). Taxonomy (NCBI): domain Eukaryota; kingdom Metazoa; phylum Chordata; class Actinopteri; order Gobiiformes; family Gobiidae; genus Paratrypauchen; species Paratrypauchen microcephalus. Next base: position 2,260,241 of record JAVJIX010000075.1, read on the forward strand.
AAGTGTTCCCACACAGGGGAAAAAACCTCTCCTTCCTCGCTGGCTCCACCCTATCACCTATCCTACTCTCGTCACCCTCCTAAATCTCTCTCCCTAAACTCTCTCCAAAATATCTCCAAACTATATAAACGCTATGCAAACTCTAGTATCTAGACTCTCCAAAATCTCAACTGACCACAACTCTCCTTCAAATCCCTCCATTTTGAATGGAGCCTGAGGGGTCTATACAGCTGGAATAGCTCACGGCAAAATCTGAACCGTTTCCCGTTTCTCGACACAATCACGTGGTACAGCCAGGCAGCGAGGCTTCAGACGTCATCATTTTTGGCTCCTCGCAAGCTTCGATAGGACCTTCACGGAAACATTACTCGACACATGCTTCAAAGCCTCGGCACGTCTCGTAACATCACTACACCATGGCTTTCAAAGTCTAAAAAAAAGTACAATCTTGAAATGGCTAATATGATGAAATAACGCAAATGATGGCTTCATGGGTTCACATACAAGTACATACCAGGAGTGTGGATGTCATGATCCTCCTGGGTTCTCTCCCTCCCTCCTGTGTTTGCCTACTCACCTGGGAGGAGCCATGTGCTCCACACCTGCAGCAGTCAACTACTCAGTCACCTGTGGTCCAGCTACAATCAAGTCCTGCTATAAGAACCGGTTCATCCAACACTCCCTGCCAGTTTGTCAGTTTACACACATGGTTTACCCCGGACCTCTACCTGCTTCCATTCTGCTCCTCATTTGGGAACCACATCACCACTCTGCACCTCCTAGCCCCCCAGCCTGATACATACCAGCTCATCCTCTTTGAAAATAAATCGCTTAAACTTTTCTTGGTGTGTTCTTCTTTTGGGTCCGACTAGCCCCCGTGACAGTGGGGAGAACATAAGGAGCCCAAGCTTTTACAAGTTTTCTGAAGCCACTGCCTTCAACAATGGAAAAGGGCTGAGAATCCTCTATCACCATATCTACCATGTCAAGTCAACCTTCTCAGCTGAATTAAATTGCATATACATGTTTTTTTTAAAAATACAAATATACATAAATTAAATTTGATACAGTGTAATTATAGAGCTGCCAATTATAATCATAAAATGGCCTACCTGAGATAGGTTCAACCTGGTTGGCCTCTTCATTGCTATGAAAGGCTCGATAGTGCCTTAGCATAGATGAGGTATTATTAAAGGGATAGTGTGTTTTTTTTTTTTTTTTTTTAATGTTAATCTGTATGGGTTTCCTTCTAAAAGTTATGTGTGTTGACACCGGCTTACCTCTGACACTCTCAGCTGATCCCGGTTCGGCTCGCTTTCTCAAGCCCACGTAGGGAGGTCCGGTAGCTTCTCTGGAACATTAAATAAAGCTTGTTTTTCTTCTCAAAACAAAACATTTGTCCGAAAGGTGATATATTTGCGTCCCAAACAGTTGTCAACGAAACATCCAGCAGCGAACTTGGCGATCGCGTATTGTGTCTGCCGACTCATATCACTGCGCTCACGTTAGCGTATCAGCCTGTTCACTTGTAAACTTCCCCTTGTGGCGGACCGCATCTGCCGTGCACTTCCGCTAAAGGTTAAAAGGCTAATACGCTAACGTGAGCGCAGTGATATGAGTCGGCAGACACAATACACTGCTGGATGTTTCGTCGACTTTCGTTGGCTTCTTGAGGCTTCCAACATCACCGCATCACGCACGGTGGCTGAGTGGCTAGCGCTCATGCTTCACAGCAAGAAGGTTCCAGGTTCGATCCCTGGGTCGCCCAGGCCTTTCTGTGTTCTGTGTGGAGTTTGCATGCATGGTCTGGGTTTGATCCCCGGGTCGCCCGCGCCTTTCTGTGAGTTTGCATGTTCTCCCCGTGTCTGGGTGGGTTTCCTCACGGCACTCCGGTTTCCCCCACCAACCCAAAACATGCACCATAGGTAAAATCCTCCAGCTTAGGTCCTGACCAAACTGAAGCAAGATGGTGGAGATGGTCCCCGGGCGCAGTAATGTGCTGCCCACTGCTCCTAATAACAGGATGGGTTAAATGCAGAGAAGAATTTCTCCTCTGTGAGATCAATAAAGTCACTTCTTCTTCTACTGAATGTTGAGTTTCTTTCCAAGTGTTTTCACCATCAGTATCAAGACAAGTCCATGGGGCAGAGGACTCGCTATGGTATTTCACGTGGGAGACCCGAGTTCGATACTCAAGGAGAGCAGTTGATGTCATCATAGATGTTTATATTGTAGAGCAGTTGTAATTTTGTTTTACTGTGTATTTGCACCAACTAATAAGTCAAATTGTGTTATCTTCCCTTTTGAGCAGGAGTGGTGTTAATAATGTAAAGCAGACTGCTGTGCAGGTGAAGAGGAAGCATAAAAACATTTTGCAGAGTGGTAAGTAGGCTAATATTATCATTCAATAAAATCAGTAATGCTGTTGAAATGGTACCTTAATTTAAAATTGTGTGTGTATAATCTTGCAACTCTTCACTGTTCTACTTTCGCAGGATGTGCGCTCCATATACAAGAGGCATCTCCTTCTGAAAATGGAGTACCATAAATTGTTTGTTTTTTCTGTAGTTCATTTTCAAACACTAGTACACATTTTTGGGGGAAGGGAATTGCATCCTTTTTGTTTTTACAGCTTGATGAAGATGAATAAAGGACAAATGAAACAAATTCTCCCCTTGTGCTTTTATTTTTTGGTAAGGCACATGCCTCCCATCAGCAGCCTCAAGGGCTTAACGTTCAATATGGTCCCAGAGGTCCTCCAATTCCAGAGGGGGCATCTGTTTCTGACGAACAGAAGCAATATTGTGCAGGACCGCACAGGCAACATAAATGTCACATGCCCTCTCTGGAGCCACCCACAGAATTTTTAGACACTAAAATCTAGATTTCAGTTGGCCAAATGTCATTTCGATTTGGGCCCTTGTCTTCGCATGTGCGCAATTAAAGGCTCTCTCTGCCGCTGTAGCTAGGTCTAGATATGGGGTCAGCAGATGTGGCAAACAGGGATAGCACCTATCTCCCACCAAAAGGTGGGCAAAAGTTGGATGCATACAGTATGTATGACAAACTAAATTCATTTTAATATTCTCTTACCTTCTGCCAACCTGCGAGAGGGGGTAGACGCTCTGAAAATGCATGTCATGTGCTGAGCCAGGCCATTTTGCCTCAATATTTATTATGAGGCAATTTGCATCACAGATCTAACGACAGTGTATGAATGGACCAATGACTGGAAGGCCAACAATTTCAATTGCATTTGCATGATTTAGTAGTCTTCTTTTTAATAGCAGCTTTTCAGAAAGGTTTTACAATTATTTCATTAAATTTTTGAAAGGCTTAAAACTGCTTAAATGTCAAGATAAAATCAAAAGTCCATTTCTTGTGGCTGCACTTTATGCTAATGCGGCCTAGATTCATACCTGAATATTGAGGCTGTGGAAGGATTTCCGATTAACATAATCAACCTCCACAAGTCCAGGAGGGGCCAGGATTCGCACATGGGTGCAATCTATTGCACCTAGCACATTGGGAAAGCCTGAAAAAGATTAATTAATTGACAGGTTTGTGAACCCGATGGCTATGTTAACTTTCATGCATTTCATATACCTGCAATTGAATAAAATTTCTCTTATCACCTGTTCAGTCAGGTGACCAGGGAAAGTTTTATATATATGTTTAGGTACCCCTTTATGGCCAGGCACACCTTGCAGATTCCCCTGCATACCATCGCCTTTGACATGCCTTATGCATCACCAATGGTGTACAGAAATGTGCCCAATGCAAAGAACCACAGAGCTATGCACACTGACTATACAGCTCTTAGGGCTCTGCTACGGTGTGTTGATTTTATAATGTGTGGCTCCAGAAGAGTACAGAGGTAGATTATGGTGGGTCTGCCAAACCTGTATCTCTCCAATGGCCAATGGATCATGTCGATCTCTGAAGACTCTTGGAGCCGGATGAATAAATGCTCTGCAAACAATCCGTGCGCCTTCATCAATCAAGTCATCCACAAATGGACATGCCATGGTTCTTCTTAGTTGTGGCCTTAAACCTTACAGGCTACTGCTTTTATAGCCTGGGGCCTAATTAGTATCTCGCTACTGAGGTCACCTGCATGCAATTATGTGTCCAGTCAATGTCACTTTCTGATTAATCCTGGCCTCACGCCTGTATGTCATACCTAATGGCTTTTATTGTTTTATGGCTAATTAAAGAGGCTTGTACAGCATCTCTGAAGCAAATTTGTTGAATCACTGAAATGTTTCATCATGGAGTGTGCCTGTTACTTGGCTACATTTTGTTTTAAAAGTAAAGGTTTACATTTTAACTGTATTCTTTGATAAAGATGTCACATAAAATATAAAGTGTGAATGTCGTCAAGTGAGAGTGATGTTAGGCTCAGCTGATATAAGTTCTATGATGATATGAATAATTGTAGGTTAAATTCATTCACATTTGTGTATTGCGTGGCAAATGTAAATTCATGAAAATATAACACATAATTGACTTGTGCATGAATACCATCAGTAATCCGGCAGTACCGGCAGTGGTGGTGGAGGCTGCTGCTGTTGGACAGGCCTTCGTGGCAGTGGCAGCCGCTGCTGAAAGGGCTACAACTTGCAGAGGTTTCTGTAACATAATTTATAATTTCAACTTTCAAGATCATATTAGTTATTGTGCTGTGATTGTTACTGAATAAACACTGAAACTGAAAAACTGAATACAACTCTTTGTCAAGGATGTACTGTCTTGATCTCTTTAGGGACTTTGAAGAGCTGTCATTCTCCCCCATGGCAAGCCACTGCTTCACGGAAACATAAGCCTCCTGAGCCATCCTCCGCTCATGGTCACTGCCAGCTTAAGGATCTGTCTGGAGACTCTTATGCAGGCTGTACCACTGCCACATCTCCTGAAAGGTAAAGGACCTGAAGCAGCCCTGTCTGTAGATGGCCCTATCCACATTCATTTCCAGGTGGTGGAAGACGGCAGAGAACAGCTGCACATATTTGAGGAACTGCACGTTTAACCATTCATCATTGATCGTTCTCCCCTCCTGGTGGAGGGGAGAACAATCAATTTCAATTGAAATTGTAATTTCAGTCTCTTTGATGTAGCGATCAAAGCCCCTGCCCTTCACTTCCTGCCGAGAAGGCTGAGCTGCATAGGATTCCAAGCTCGACTTGTTTGTCTGCGCAGCTCATGAGCCCCACCCCCCCACCCCACCTGCAGGCAGGTGCTGGTGGAACCATCAGCAGGAGGATGTGTAGGGCAATGCTGGCAGCTCCCAGGACCTATTACCGACATCGCTTCTCCGCCTTTTGGCTAAGATCAAGTTCACCGACAGCCTTGTACTGATTTGAGACACCATCTGTTATGCGAGAGACAGAAACATTCGGCATCCCGGGGGGATGGGGTGGGGGTCCGGTCTGTAAGTAGGTCCGGTAACTTCCCTGGAACATGAAATAAAGCTTGTTTTTCTTCTCAAAACAAAACATTTGTCCGAAAGGTGATATATTTGCGTCCCAAACAGTTGACCACGAAACATCCAGCAGCGTAGATTGCGCTCGCGTATTGTGTCTCTCGATTCGTATCACTGCGCGCATATTAGCTGTATTAGCCTGTTCACGTGTAAACTTACCCTTACGGCGGACCGCATCTGCCGTACACTTCCGCTAAAGGTTAACAGGCTAATACAGCTAATATGCGCGCAGTGATACGAATCGAGAGATGTTTCTCTTAGCCCTTGTGCCCAGTGGTGTTTATTCCCATGCCCACATCCCCCGATGTGTCTTCTGAGTGCTTTGCGAATGTTATTGTGGTGTTAAAATATGTATTATGTACCTGACGTATGTATTATTGTGTACCTTGTAATAATAAAAGATTAAAAAAAACAAACAATCTACGCTGCTGGATATTTCGTGGACAACTGTTTGGGACGCAAATATATCACCTTTCGGACAAATGTTTTGTTTTGAGAAGAAAAACAAGCTTTATTTCATGTTCCAGGGAAGTTACCGGACCTACTTACGTGGGCTCCAGAAAGCGAGCTGAACCGGGATCAGCTGAGACTGTCAGAGGTAAGCCGGTGTCAACACACGTAACTTTTAGAAGGAAACCCATACAGATTAACATTTAAAAAAAACCCACTATCCCTTTAAAACAAAGTGAGTGTCTCGTTTTAAGAGCAGAAAAGGAAATGCCCAAGCACCTATTTCCAATAATGAAAGAGTTTTATCTTTCACTATTTCAGATAACATAACACAAAGTTGAAGCACAATCTCCATATCTATTCGACTGTTGTTCTCGCTCATGGTCTTCGTGAGGAAGTTAGCATTTCACAGAAACCCATCGCCTTTTTATTTATTTATTTTTTCAAGATACCATTGGGAGACTTCTTTCAAATCAAATCTGTGTAGAATTATAAAATATCTTGAAGTTAGAAATGTTTAAAGGGTTAGGGTTAGTTACTGATCCTGGTTGGCATCTTTCTTGTCTGTTCTTCTTTGTTGTAATTGGTTGTAAACACCAAAACTAAATTCTTAGATGTTAAAGGTTAACATTAATCTGAAAATGAATATAAATAAACAGTATAATACATACACTCAACAAAAATATAAACGCAACACTTTTGTTTTTGCTCCCATTTTTCATGAGATGGACTTAAAGATCTAAAATTCATTCCAGATACACAATATTACAATTTCTCTCAAACATTGTTCACAAATCTGTCTAAATGTGTGATAGTGAGCACTTCTGCTTTGCTGAGATAATCCATCCCACCTCACAGGTGTGCCACATCAAGATGCCGATCCGACATCATGACCAGTGCACAGGTGTGCCTTAGACTGCCCACAATAAAAGGCCACCCCGAAATGTGCTTTTTTTTTTTTGCTTTATTGGGGGTCTGGGGACTCAGAACCAGTCAGTATCTGGTGTGACCACCATTTGCCTCATGCAGTGCAACACATCTTCTTTGCATAGAGTTTATCAGATTGTCAATTGTGGCCTGTGGAATGTTGGTCCACTCCTCTTCAATGGCTGTGCGAAGTTGCTGGATATTAGTGGGAGCTGGTACACGCTGTCGTATACGCCGGTCAAGCACATCCCAAACATGCTCAATGGGTGACATGTCCGGTGAGTATGCTGGCCATGCAAGAACTGGGACATTTTCAGCTTCCAAGAATTGTGTACAGATTAGGGATGCAAATTATCGGTTAATTCATTAACTGATAGTTGATTGACCTTATCGATCGATTAACGATTAACTGATAAGCGGCGTTTTTCACCTGAATTTGAGTGTTTCAATAGGGTCTTTAAGAATATAAGCTATAGTATACATAACACTGAGTCAAAAATATATCATAGTATTATTATATTGTATATTCCTCAATTAATTATTCCTTAGTAAAAAGCAGACAAATGTATTGATGCTGAATAACAAAATACAGTAATCCCTCGCTCTATCCAATTTTTTTTTTTTTTTTATAGTGTAACATTTTTTTTATAGTGTAACATTGTGTTCTGTCCTGATTGGCTAAGAGACTAGACCAGGACTGAACGTGGACTGGACCAGGTCTGAACCAGGTCTGGACCTGGACTGGACCGGGACTCGACCGGGTCTAGACCTGGACTAGACCAGGATTAAACCACCACGTGCCGCTGCTGATTTCGCCGCGCCCCGAGCCGCAGGCCAACCGCGCGGGGCTCGGGGCGCGGCGAAATCAGCAGCAGCGGCACGCATTCCGGGTTCGATCTCGCCTCGCGCGTACACCCGGGGCTGCTGAGCAGTGCCGTTGGCGCCTGCGGTCGGCTGTGAGTCGATCTTGGCGCAGCGCGGTTGCCTTGTTTCATGAGCACGCGGGTGCGCGTGTCCGCGTTTAGCGGTTAATTACAATTAATGCATTTTGATCGACCAACGTCTTAATCGACAATTAACCGTTAATCGATTAATTGTTGACATCCCTAGTACAGATCCTTGCAACATGGGGCCGTGCATTATCTTGCTGAAACATGAGGTGATGTTCATGGATGTATGGCACAACAATGGGCCTCAGGGCCACGCTCCCTCAATGCTTGTGACATCTGTGGCATTTTGCTGTGAGACAAAACTGCACATTTCAGAGTGGCCTTTTATTGTGGGCAGTATAAGGTACACCTGTGCACTAATCATGATGTCAGATCAGCATCTTGATGTGGCACACCTGTGAGGTGGGATGGATTATCTCAGCAAAGCAGAAGTGCTCACTATCACACATTTAGACAGATTTGTGAACAATGTTTGAGAGAAATGGTAATATTGTGTATCTGGAATGAATTTTAGATCTTTAAGTCCATCTCATGAAAAATGGGAGCAAAAACAAAAGTGTTGCGTTTATATTTTTGCTGAGTGTAATACAATACAATGCAACCTACTACTGTACTGAATAGAAAAACTGTTGATTTACAATAAAAGATGTCTTCAGCTGTCAGTGTTTGTCTTTTTCTATTGCCCATTGCACATCCACTGACAGTTTGCTGTCTGTTGGGCGTTCTGAGAGTGCCCAGAGGAAACCCACCCAAACACGGGAAGAACATGCAAACTTCACACAGGAAGGCCTGGGCTATGAAGATCATTGTTTTTAAATAGATGCAAGATGTTTAATGCCATAATGTGCAACATTCCAAGCTAAGCAATCACATCTCCATGGAGACACTATGTGGCCCAAATAGTGAAAAGTCTATATATTATAACTAGGGCTGGGAATATTAACGCGTTAATCGTGATTAATCGCGAGCAATTTTTAATCGCGAACAATTTTTTTAATCGCGATCAGAGTTTGCCAGCATTTTCCGCAATTCTACCATCCATATGCAGCTCATTTGGTTGTATTAATTAAACTCATTGTCGGTTAAACGCGCTATTTTGAGTTTGCTAATATTTTGTTCCTTCTACGCATCCGTAGGCAGCTCGAGCGGGCTTCAATCATTTATTTACAATTTCTCAAAGTAAGCACTATTACTGGTTCATTGTTACTTTTTCCTTTCTCTGCACTTTTTTGAAATAAAAAAATGGTGAGAAATACTTTGCATTGTGAGTTTAACTTTAGATTCGAACGGTCTTACTGCAAGATATCAATTTTAAACATGCAAAATAAATCACGATTAATCGCGATTAACTATGAAATTTCTGAGATTAGTTGCGATCAAGAAAATTAATCGTTTGACAGCCCTAATTATAACATTACATAATGAAACTGCAGTAAAGAATTGTGTTTTGCAGTGGACTGATGCAAAGTGCTTCTTCTGATCCTGTGTGTAGCGTCAGCATGAAAGAAGACATGCAATGGACAGTTCTGTGTCTGAAGAACTGAATCAATACAAGCCCATGTGCTGTAATGCATAATACATAATCACTGCTGAGAAGGTGAAGGTGATTAAAGGGCACATCTGTTACAATATTATTTCCTCATCACAGACAGATCTGTGAGTTTTGTTTCATTCGCACATGTTTAACACACAAATCCTGCATATTTAGGCGTCATTCTTCTCTCAAACAGAAAAAAAAACCTCTCTTCCACCTTGGCAAAAGGAGAAATTCAATTTGTCAACTGGACAAAGTTTTTATTTGGTCGAATAAGTTTCACAGCTCATCCAAGCTACTTCTTCAGTTCTATTCAACCTTGTGATGTCATTCAGCTACACCGTGTCTTTAAACTACACGTTCACTGGAATTGGATGATTTCAGTCCTGGAATTGCTTACTTTTACTCAACTAAAGGTAAAAGGTAGCTGTTAACTTGAACACTACCACTTCATGACATCACAAGGTGGAACAGAGCATTTTAAACTTTGGAGATGTGGACAGACTAATAATAAAGGCTTACTCAAAAATGTGAATAAAACAAAAGGTAGGTACTAGGTATGTTTTTGATGAGGTAATAGTCAAATAAATAATTCAAAGTCAAATAATGAGGTAAGAGTCAAATTTTCATAACTTTTTTGCACTGTTTGCAGTTCTGTCTGATATACAAATACAAAATATACAGTAAAAAGTCTATTATTATTTTTAATGCCTTTATTTATTTTCACAGGCCCTGCGCTCCTCCCGCAGCAGGCTCCTGGTCATTCCCAAAGTCAGGACACTGATTCACGGAGAAGCGTCTTTTCAGTATTACGGCCCTCGTCTATGGAACTGCCTGCTGGAGGACCTCAGGGCTGCAGAGAACGTTCATGTTTTTAAGAGTGGGCTCAAGACTCACCTGTTTAGCTTGGCCTTTGATTGACTTTGGTCGTCTGTTTGCTTGTCTTTTGTTTGTTCTTTTGTTTGTTTGTTTGTTTGTTTGTTTGTCTGCTTGTTTGTCTGTTTGCTTGTTTGTCCATCTGTTTATTTGTCTGTTCGTCTGTTGTTGTTGTTTTTTTTCTCTGGCAGCACGGTGGCTGAGTGGCTAGCACTCATGCTTCACAGCAAGAAGGTTTGGGTTGCCCGCGCCTTTCTGTGTGGACATTGCATGTTCTCCCCGTGTCTGGGTGGGTTTCCTCCGGGCACTCCGGTTTCCCCCACCAACCAAAAACATGCGCCATAGGTAAAATCCTCCAGCTTAGGGCCTGACCAAGCCTAAATAACAAAACAAAATCATGGGGATGGTCCCCGGGTCAAATATAGAAACAACTTCTCCTGTGCGAGATCAATAAAGGTCAATCTTCTAATCTTTAACCACTGTAAGGCGCATTGTGCTACAATTTTGTATGAAAAGCGCTTTATAAATATTGTTTGATTGATTATTTTTTCCTAGTTTGTGGTTTGTTCAATGGCGATGGCAATAATACTGACTCTGATTCTGAAGATGTTTTATAATATGGAGGAGGTATTAACCGCTAACACATAACATATTTCGATCACCATGGTACCTTTTATTGTTTTGAAAATGCTATATTCGGCAAAAACAACGTATTCATTTTTGACACTGAGTTTCTCCTCTCACTCCCCCTTCGGAGTGCTGTCACAATATAATCAGCCACCAATGAAACTGCTGCACATTGTATCAAGTTTGGCAAGTTGTTGTGCACAACATTGTATCATGCCTTTGTATATTTATGGAGAATTGTCGTGTGGGAGCGTGGTTGACGTAGGCTTGTGGGCGGAGCACTCCACGAATCTTATTGCTAACCGTAAGAAGGGTTCGAATAGGGCCTGGGAGAGATCATTAGATCATTAGACTGTTTTTCTAGGTATTTTTGAGCTATTAAACCACCTGTAATTGAGTAAAAGTAAGGAAGATCTGTTTAATGTCATACTGTGGAACATTCGAAGCAGAGCAATGACATCTCCATAGAAACAAGCAGGTGATGGACCCCCATCCAAAAAGTTACATTGTCCCTTGTCACAGTGAGGTATTTGTATTTCTGTCCTTAGTTATGCCAGACATGAGTTAGCTACTTATGTTGGTTTAATTGAGGTGACCAGACGTCCTTCTGGGAGCCAGAAAGAAAAGTGTCATTTCTAAATGACCCCTAAATGTCTGATTTTAGCTCTCCCAGTCAAGCTATTTGTGGACCACTTTTCTTGGCATTTGATCAGATGCCACCAGTCCCTTCTACATTCTGTCTGAATCCACAAGGGTGTGATCGTCACTAACCTGGAGTTAGGTTTTGTTTCACTCACATGTTTGAGTAGGCTCAACCCTAACCCTAGTCTGTCTATCTCTGAAGATCAAAAAGCTTTGTTCCACCTTGTGATGTCATTAAGCAATTTTGAAGTTAACAATTACCTTTTGTGCAGTAGAGATTGCCAATTCTAGGTCTGAAATTATCTAAATGATTCTAATCAAGATGGAGCACTTCTTATATTACCACCTACTGACATCACAAGAGAAAATAGCCTTAGTGCATACTAAGGCTATTTTCTCTTGTGATGTCAGTAGGGTTTGTGTGTTAAACAACTCCAGGTCTGCTTATGATGAGGAAACAACATTAAAACATAGATCAGAAAACAGCATAATATAGGCCTTTTAAACTGTATCTTATATTTGTGGTGATGCATTGATGGAAAAATAAAACGTTTTGGGAAAGCAAGCACAGGTACACACAATACCATCTGAGCAGTATCCTCTCATCATACAAGATAAACCACATGTTCAGATGTCTTGATAACAGGGAACCAGACTGTAATAATCCTCAGGGAAATCTTTATTATTATAGGTGTGCTGTTGTCTTGTGGCTCTCTAAAATGTGCTGGAATACATTCAGTTCCACAATTTGTTCAAAATGTTCTTGTGGAACAAGATACACAGAACAACACACAATCACAAGATTCATTAAACGAGGGGGTGACTTCTATGGTGTAGTCACTGCTAACACATAACCTGAATCTGATTGGATGAAGAATCACGAGCGAAACAAATCGAAGTCTTCGCACAGACATCTTTACTGTCCACAAATGCACAAAGCTCTTACACATTTGTCACAAACTAAATATTCTGTATTTACATTAAAACAGGTTGAAATACGTCTGTCTGCATTGCCGTGTTTGTTTTGGTTTGTTTGGGAGTTTAACCTTTGGCGTCTGCACAAACTTCAATGCTGTGACATGATTGGGCCCTATCACATCAACGGGTGCCAAGATGGATTCTTGTGAATTTGTGAACTCACAAATATTACGAGAATCCATCTTGCTGTGCAGGGTTATTCAAATAAGGTCCTGGACAGATCACTAAATTGCTCAAACGTGCATGGTTGACATCTAAAACATCTTCAGGTATGTTTTTGATCAGGGAATGTTATATAAAAAATATTTACATAATATCCATTCAATCAGCAACAAAACCCCTGATAACAAAGTCAAAATATTGTCAAACTTAGAAGAAGAGTCTGAAAGAACAGACACTGTTGATACATGGCTGTCATACCTTCAGTGTAAAATGACAAAACATGAGTGAAGGCCGCTGCTGGTCCTGCCCAAAACCTGTCACCATAGTTTTACTATGGCTCTGAGGAGCTGAAAAACAAAGTGTGTTCCAGTAAGCCTTTAACAAATTGGGCGTGTGCAGCTGTGTGAAGTCTCACAGAGACAGGACCAGGAGTGAGCTGGAATGGATTTGGTCAGCAGCGTGTAATGATGTGATGCTTGATGTGATGAATGAGCCGGCTCTTTTGAATGGTTCCGTAAAGAACTTTTTGGTTGGTGGTCTGTTACCTTCTTGTTTCTATGGATTTCTATTGCTCTGCTTGCAATTTTCCACATTAGCAGTGGCATGGGGACAATATTGAAATTTTGTGTCTCAATAATCATGGCCAAAATTCCTGTGATGAATATATAAATTGAATTATATTAACAGTTTGAAAATATTATTTATATTAATTATTATAATTTGAATATTATGAATTAGTTCTATGTTTAACTTTTATAGTAATTGTATTGTAGAATAGTTTGTACTTGTACAATGTTGTTTTAAAACATTATGCAAAACAAGATTTCTGGGCATGTGGCGAGTGTCAGGCCTTTTTTTTGGGAAATTAAGGCTATTTGAAGCCAGTCATAATATTATGCTGACCTTCTAGACACCTTATTCCGCCCCACCCATTTTTGTCTCTCAATGCTCCTAAACCTCGCTTTCTTGAATCCTATTCATACCAGTGGTGGCTAAAATATGACAAAGTGGTTCATTTGTGTAAAATATTCAATGTTCATGCCCATACTCATTTGTAGCCCAGTATATAAAGTGTATTAAAGATCCTACATTACACAAAATAGTCTCCTGTGAGCTTTAAGCCATGTTATAATGTTGTTACTTCATCAAAAACATACCCAGAGTTGTTTTTTTGTTTCATTCACATATTGACCCTTTAGTAGAGTAAACCTTTATTAGTCTGTCAACATCTCCAAAGCTCAAAATGCTCTGTTCCACCTTGTGATGTCATGAAGTGGTAGTTTCCAAGTTAACAGCTACTTTTTTTTTTAAATCTCTTGTTCAGTAAAGCTGGGCAATTCCAGGACTGAAATAATCCAAATGATTCCAGTTTGGAGTTTAAAGGAACAGTGGGGCACTTCCTGTATTACCACATGACATCACAAGGTGGAAAATAGTTTTTTTCTGTCTGAGAGAAGAACATCTAAATCTGCAGGGTTTGTGTGTTAAACATGCGTGAATTAAACAAAACATAACACAACTCCAGGTATGTTTGTGATGTGCTGCTGACCCCTGCTCTGGGAGACAAAAGAAAAGAAAACCTGAACCTGAGTATCTTTGCTGGCGATCACCACAATTCTACAAGGTGCACGAGGACCAATTATAATCTACACTTTTTATCTCAAACAATATTATGTTCATCATCCTTTCCCATTCGTGAGTAGTTTTTGGCTCCTTCACTCCTCCGGCTGTTTTCAAATATTAGGATTGTCTGACTTTTCTGGTGGAGGGTCCTTTTCTCTATGGAAATATTATTGCTTTGTCTGAAATAGTTTACAGTATGGAATTAAACATTTCTTTTTTCATGGAGACCAAACCTGAGCAGAATTCCTGTTTTTCTGATTTTTGACCCATAAAACCTGCAGTTGAATAAATGTAAGTTAGATTTGTTTAATGTTATACTGTGGAACATTCCAGGCAGAGCAATCTCATCCACGGAAACAAGTAGGTTTACAGCCCATGCAGTTTTTCCATGAATTCCCTCAGAGAAGTTTTTGTTCAAATCCGATATTATTTACTTACATTCCTCTGGTGACGCACTGGCAGCTCCACAAACCAGACCTCCACGAGAAAGACTTCAAGATGTCCCAGGTGCACCACAAATCCAGCTGTGAAATCAAACCTAAAATCCAAGACTAAAGGTGGGTCATAACAAGTAACTTGTAATATTGAACTTGACTTGTGATCTTTTAAAGGTGCATATGATGTTTTTCCCATTTTTTTCCATATAATATTTGCCTGACATATTCCACAGTATGGCATTAAACCTACTCACCTTTCCTTTATTCAATTACAAGTGCTTTTATTGCTTTTATTGACGTGTAACATGTAGTGCTGTCAGGTGATTAAAAAAATAATCTAATTACAGGAGTTGTAATTAATCTAATTAATCACATTTTAATCTCACAAGAGAGAGTGCGAGAGAGAGATTGAGAGAATGAGAGAGAGATTGAGAAAGGGAGATTGAGAGAGACTGGGAGAGAGATTGGGAGAGAGAGAGAGAGGCAACCCACTTTGCAACTGAGTTTGTCAGTTTTTCTGTGGTCGCTTTGCTCATTCGTTTCCCAAATTAAGACAATCTTCCTTGGATTAAAGGAAAATTAACGTTTTTTTTTACATTCTGAGCCTTCTTTCGGCAATAAAACAAGTAGTTTTACTCACCCATAGCAGTTTGGTGTCAATTGGAGCAGTATCGCAGAACTTATGTTGAGCCGTTCTGTTCTACTCATGATCCCGTATCCGTTAGCGTGAGTGCTCGGGGCACTGATTTGCGGTGTCCAAATAACACAAACTTTAGCACTTTTCAAATCACAGAAGATCGCTGTGTCAGGGTAGACTTTTAGTAGATTCCAAAACGGCCTGAAACCCGATATCGCAACAGAAAAGTAAAGTTCAGAGCGGTGTTAGCTTCTTTCGGACTAGCGGTGTTTACAAAACAGCTGAGTTCACGCATGCGCACTGTCCTCTCTGATGACGTCATCAATCCACTAAAAGTCTACCCTGACACAGCGATCTTCTATGATTTGAAAAGTGCTAAAGTTTGTGTTATTTGGACACCGCAAAGTAATGCCCCGAGCACTCACGCTAATGGATACGGGATCATTAGTAGAACAGAATGGCTCAACATAAGTTCTGCGATACTGCTCCAATTGACACCAAACTGCTATGGGTGAGTAAAACTACTTGTTTTATTGCCGAAAGAAGACTCAGATTGTAAAAAAAAGTTAATTTTCCTTTAACAGTGGCAGTACAAAATTGATAAAGGAAAGGGACAGACCACTTAAGAAATTCTTAAACAGGAAATACAAGTGATCGCCAGATTTTCACAACATCACATAGAGTGATAAAATATTTACATAAAGCTAAAGCCAATTTCTACATTGACATTATAAAAGGAGCAAATGGAAATGGAAAAATAATATGGGAAAATCTACATAAACTTCTAGGACGAAACAAGGATCCTATCAGGAAACTACGACTTCAAGCAAATGGTACATTGACGGATGCTTTAGGCAAAAATGTCAGTATGTTTAATACATTTTTCATATGTTCAATTGAAGAATTAACAAAGAATCACAAATGCCCTGTAATCGCTAATATTCCTCTAGATGTCACTAAACCAGTATTTAATATACAAGAAATATCTGTCCCTGAGGTTATAAAGATAATAGCTCTAAATAGCTCAAAAGCGAGAGACACATTTGGCCTGACTACACATTTTCTGAAGATTCACAAAGAGGCACTTGCAAGTCCAGTTGCTCATATAATAAACCAATCCATTAAACAGGGAATAGTGCCATCATCATGGAAGATTGCCAGCGTTACCCCAGTGTTTAAGACAGGAGACAAAACACAATCAGAGAATTATCGACAAATACGTTTTATATAAGTGGGCCGTCCTCCCATGGTCCCACCACCCGCGGGAGGATCCATGGGGGCCGGTGCATGTTATCTGGGCAGCGGACCTGGACCATTGCCCCCGCGACCCGAAAATACGGAATAAAGCGGAAGAAAATGGATGGATGGATAAGTATTTTACCAATCATATCCAACGTTGCAGAGCAATGGGTTACTGCTCATCTATAAACTATAGTGTAACATGGCTCCATCCAATGCAGTTTGGTTTTAGGAAACATCACTCCACAGAGACAGCCACCTGTTACTTTCTGGAAAATTTAAAACATCTACTAGACCAGGGCGGCTTTATGGGTGCTGTATTCCTGGACTTGAAACGTGCCTTTGACACCATCAATCATAATAAGATAAGATAAGATAAGACTTTATTGATCTCACGCAGGAGAAATTTACTTGTCACAGTAGCTCCAGGTAGGGACAGTTTGAACAAGAAAGAAAAGTGCATGCAGGCAAGAATGGCATAAAGATAAGTAATAATAAGTAATAATAGAATTAGTAATAATAATAAAACAGTAACAAGGAGAGTATTGAAAAACGATATTGCACATTGGAAAAATTATATTGCACGTTAGGACCATACAGTGGAGCTATACAAGTAATAATAATAAGAAACAGTAACTAGAAGAGTATTGAAAAACAATATTGCACGTTTGGACTATACAGTGGAGTTGTACAGTCTGATGGCAGTTGGGATGAAGGATCTGCGGTAGCGCTCCTTCTTGCACTGAGAGTGCCTCAGTCGGCTGCTGAAGGAGCTGCTCAGCTCCTCTACAGTCTGGTGCAGAGGGTGAGAGGTGTCGTCCATGATGGACGTGAATTTGGCCAACACCCTCCTCTCAGCCACCTCCTCTACAGAGTCCAGAGGACAGCCCAGGACAGAGCTGGCCCTCCTGACCAGCTTAAGTCTTTTTCTGTCCCGTTCTGTGCTGCTCGGGGCCCAGCAGACAACAGCATAGAGGAGGGCAGAGGCCACCACAGAGTCATAAAAAGTCTTGAGCAGAGGCCTGCACAATCCAAAGGACCTCAGTCTCCTTAGAGGGTGGAGGCAACTTTGGCCCTTCTTGTACAGGGCATCGGTGTTGTGGGATCAGTCCAGTTTATTGTTGAGGTGAACACCCAGGTACTTGAAACTGTCCACAGTCTCTATGTCCTGTCCCTGGATGTTCACTGGTGAGTGAGGTAGTGGTTGCCTCCTGAAGTCTATCACCATCTCCTTAGTCTTACTGGTGTTCAGGCTCAGGTGCGCCCACACCAGTCCACAAAGTCACTGATGACCGAGCGGTACTCCAGCTCGTTCCCCTCAGACACACAGCCCACAATGGCTGAGTCGTCAGAGAACTTCTGGAGATGGCAGCTGTGTGTGTTATATGTGAAGTCCGAGGTGTAGATGGTGAAGAGGAATGGTGAGAGGACAGTTCCCTGGGGGACCCCAGTGCTGCCACCTCTGACTCACAGCCGCGCAGCCGCACGTACTGTGGACGGTCAGTGAGGTAGTCGATGGTCCAGGCAGCGAGACGTCCATCGTGTCCATCGTGACGTGTGGTGCTGGGTTGGGTCCGTGTGAAGGGGGAGCGGGATGTGGCTACTGGCTCAGGGAGGTGTGGAGAGGAGGGGGTAGTCGGCAGAGGGGGTGGAGGGCGAGTCAAACCTGTTGAACTAACAGTTTAATTCGTCCGCCCAGCGCTGATCACCATCAGCTGTCCCTCTGCCACTCTGTCCAAATCCAGATATGTTTCTCAGCCCTCTCCACACGCCCCATACATTGTTCTGGGCCAGCTGCTCCTCCATCTTCCTCCCATAGTCCTTTTTGGCCTGTCGGATCCTTCACTGGAGCTCCCGCTGGACCCTCTTTTGCTCCTCTCTGTCCCCTGAGTTGAAAGCCCTTTTCTTCTGGTTCAAAAGGGCTTTAAGCTCAGGGGTGACCCAGGGGTGGTTGTTGGAGAAACACCGTACTCTCCTGGTTCGTACAGTGTTCTCCACGCAGAAGTTGATGTAGTCCGTGATGCAATGGGTCAGGCCATTGATGTCGTCTCCATAAGAGCTGGTGAACATGTCCCAGTCAGTTTTTTGGAAACAGTCCCTTAAATTCTCACAGGCCACCTGACTCCAAAGCTTCACAGACCGCTTCTGCACAGGTCCTCTTCGCACCCTGGGTGTGTATTCCGGGAGCAGGTAAACCAGACAGTGATCCGAGCGGGGGGAGGGTGGCAGAGGTGTAAGCGTCTTTGACATTTGCATAAAAAAGATCCAGAGTCTTATTGTCTCTCATGGGGCACGTGACATATTGCGTGAATGTGGGAAGAGTAGTGGATAGGGAAGTGTGATTAAAGTCTCCGATGATGAGAACTAGAGCGCGCGAATGGTCCGTCTGCATTCTCGTCACTACGCTATACCGATGACACAGTATTATAATGTTCCCCTTGCCAATCTAACGGAGTTCAGTTTCTCTAACAGTGCCCTTTGCTGGATGAAATCATACCTGTCTGACAGGAAACAATTTGTATAAATAGAAAATTCCCAATCTACCTTTCTAACTTGCTCTGCTGGAGTTCCTCAAGGCTCAATATTAGGACCAATCTTATTCAGTCTTTATGTCAGTAACCTACCCAATGTATGTAAAAGTGTTAAAAATGTAATTATTTGCCAATAACACAGTATTATATGTTCATGCAAAAACAAAAAGTGCTGCTGCTGCAGTACTCTCTGGTGCCAGTGTCCCACTGGCTTCATGACTCTGTACGTTTTTCTCCTGGCAGCCAGCAGAGGGTGAACAACCATGTGTGTTAATCAATGGAGAGAGACTGGATGTGGTGGAACAATTTAAATATCTTGGAGTAGTCTTTGATTTCAATTTAAATTTCAAGCAACATGTAAAGAAAATTTCGCATATAATTAAATTCAATCTGTCAAACTTTAAACACATAAGACCTTCTCTGACTACAGAATCAGCAAAGGCTTATATGCATGCCATGTTATTTAGCCACATAACCCCCTGTTATACCACATGGTCTCACACTTCAGAGGCTGTTTTGAAGCCAGTAAAGTCTCTCTTCAAGAAAACACTGAAAACTTTGGACAAAAAGCCTTTACAGTATCATTATTGTAACATCTTAAAGGGATATGCCACCCCCAGGTCAAACTTGGGCATCTCCCCACAGTCCAGAGACTAAAATAAGTGGTGGAAAGCGTTTTCCTGGTCACCCAGCCAGAGAAAGATTTCAGCCAAAAGGAATTAATTTGCTCGAAGCGTTTCCCAATTACTTTCTGTGTAGTGTGCATTCATATCGAGTGCAAATAAATGTGCAAATCAACACGCAGAGCTTGACTTGGTCATTTTGGGTGGGAACTATTTTTCAGTGCGGAAAAAGAAAGCCGAAGCACAGAGCACGCTGCCAGGGGAATCCCTGTTACACACCAGGAAGGGAGTTCCCCTGTTGCGCAGCGTGCTCTGTGCTTCGGCTTTCTAAGATCTGAACCTCACTGAACTGATCTGAACCTCACTGTTCTCACTGTCCTCACGGTCCTCATTCATTTGAGGACAGTGAGGTTCAGATCTTAGCCAGGGAAAAGAATTGGTTTGAGAGGGGAGTTAAAGAGGCTATTTTTGTCAAAAAAGAGAATCCTTCTCTGAACAGAAATGGTGGAGTCAGACATAATTTGCATCCCATCTACAATTCCATTCTTAAGCCTAGATCAAGCAAACAGGGAAACAATAGGGCTAGCCAGGTCAGGGCCAGAGGTGTGAAAAACAGGCGTGTAGGGATGAATAGGGATCGTTATCTAGACGCCAGAGAAACAAAAGACGGAAACCAATGAGATAGTTCCGGAAAGTAGTTAGCTAGGTAGCTCCTCCCTACAGCAAGATATAAGCAAGTGTCTTACCAGTATTCTTATTAGAGCTGACGAAGCCTCTCGGATGAGCGGCGAAACGTTTTCAACCAAACAAACTTTGTCCAGTTGACAAATTGAACTTCTCCTGTTATTATTGTGTTTACTGTTTTCTCTGTTTGTGTGAATGTGTGAAGGACTATGGATGTAAATTAGCTATTGTGCTAACTCCGGGATATTTATATTGAAGCTCTCTGCTGACATGTTGATTAATATGCATTGTCCTAATTTAAATAAATAAAATAAAATAAATAAATTCCGTGAGTGTAGTTTGGTGGTTTGTTGAAGTGCGCTCATGCTTGCACTATCACCCGTAACAATGGAACTTGTCCAGACATGTTTAGCCTTCAAATGATCCATCAGGCTGGAGCAGGTTTGGTGATCGGAAAATTGTTTTTTCCAAAAGCTACAAATTACAGCGTTCTTGTTGATCGTCTGGTCTTCGTTCTTTTTATAAATAAACTTGCCGTTCAAAGGCCCTGGAAGTGATTTGCGCGCCTCGCCCCCTTAAGTCGAGTCCATGTCAGTTTCCACCAGGCTTTATTTGTTTGATTAGCGACGCAGGTGGAAGTGACGTGCCACTGCCAAGTCGCCTACAGGTACTTCAGTGGGACAAATTTAAAATACGCATTGAATTGCCACTCATAATTAATTGTGTTGATTTTTATAACACGTTAATTTGCAGTGTAATTAATTAATCTAATTAACACGTTAAAACTGACACTTGGTGGTGTCACTTTTTTGTATCCATGCAGAGGGAAACATTTAATGCAATACTGTGGAGCATTCTGGATAAAGCAACATCTCCTTGGAGACGAGAAGGTAACGGACTCTCCACCTGAAAAGCTACACAGTGCACTTTGAAGCCATGTTCTAATGTTGTTACCTCCTCAAAAACAGACCTGGAGTTGTGTTTTGTTTCATTCACATGTTTGAGTAAACGTTTATTATTAGCCTGTCTACATCGCCAAAAGCTCAAAATGCTCTGTTCCACCTTGAGATGTCACGAAGTGGGAGTTTTCAAGTGAACAGCTATCTTTCAGTTCAAAGTTCAAAGTCAGCTTTATTGTGAAAAAAACATATGTACAGGTTGCACACAGTTATAATCTATGACACCTGTTTATCTTTATGTTATAATATGGACATTAAACACAATACTGATCTAAAACAACTTAATAAAATAAACAATCCTGCCGTAAACGTCATCACAACAAAGCCGTGAAGCTGTCTGCACGTCTGATGGATATCTGTCGCGCGCACATGTGCAGCGGCCCGCCCCTAGCAGTCTCTATCACTGTCCTGCTTGGTTAGGGGGAAACGAAATTTCGATTTTCTATGTGTACTTGTACATATGTTTTTTTCGACAATAAAGCAAAGTATGAATTATGGACTATATCTGCACATCACACGAGCAAGTGGCTGATGTTTATTTTAGGTTTATTGAGGTTATTTCAAAATCTCACTCATCTTGTGGACTTTTTCTGCTTTGAGGGTCTCCATGGAGATCTTATTGCTGTGTCTGGAATGTTCCACAGTACAGCATTAACCGTACGTACATCCCTGCAGTGAAGAAAGTAAAACCTCCAGGCCAGGTTACAGGTCAGATCTGTTTAGAAATTACGTGACTCACAGTACAATTTTAGCTACTCATGCAACTTGTGTTTTATGACGTCAATGTAATATTCCTTTTTTTGTGGAACATTTTGAACTAACCCAGATCTCAGAACAGGAACATGTCATTCTGCAGTGAGAAATGCAGTTGGACAAAATGTTGCAGAAAGAAGAATTTAGAGGAAAGAATTTAAGGATTTAAGGAACACATGCTTCTGCTCAAACTACCTCCACAGTGCTAACACTGTAGTAGCCTGGCCAACTGGACCTGTGCTTCCAATTCTGTTATCAAAATCTTGTGATTTTAATATTATGAAGCATGAAGGTGTAACATTATTTGCTTGGGACTACATTTTAACATTAAAACGTGAGCCTCAATGAATGACAACACGGCCAGAGTTTTGCTTTTGGAGTTTCTTTGTGTGCAACAATACCTTTTAAAAACAGATCAAACCTTACCTTTTAAAGGTCCTATATTACATGAAATTTAGTCTTGTGAGCTATAAGCTGTGTTATTATGCTGTTAGATGATCAATAACATACCTAGAGTTGTCTTTGTTTCATTCACACAAGCTCGAGTAATCCTGCATTATTAAGTCTGTCTACATCTCCAAACCTCAAAATGCTCTGTTCCACATTGTGATGTCATGAAGCGGTAGTTTTCAAATTAGTTAGTTAGTTTAGTTCAGATAATTTTATCTTTTGTTCAGTGGAGGTTGGTAATTCGAAAACTTAAATTATCCCAATGATTTTAGTGAAGGCACATGGAGTTTGTATGGAGAACACAGTGGACCACTGTGGAACTCACTCAGTGTTTTCACCCACTGTTGAAATTTGCAGGATTTGTGTGTTTAAACATGTGTGACTAAAACAAAACACAACTCCAGGTATGTTTTTGATGAGAAAACAACACTGTAACATAGATCAGAAAATAGTAGGGATGTGGACAAGCTACACTTTCCACAAAACAAGATGAGTGACAAGATATGTGACTGACCACAGGAAAAGCAGACACAAGTTGCCCTGGAGGCATTTTGAGTTATTCACAAATTCTGAAAGTGTAGATTCTGAGCTGATGATGCCTTACACATGGAAATCCGACAACATTTGAAGAAGTTGTGGCCATTTGAAAGCATGCACATGGGATTTTGCTAAGGGTTGAAAACACCTCGTAAACTTTCCTCACTCTAGGCCTTCTTGCCTCATTTGCATTACATTAAGCTAAGTCCTTCCCCTGCAGATCATCACTGATATTACTGTGGTGTGGTGTGGTGTTAATGTTCAGGCAGGTCAGAATTAGAAGGTACTTTGTTAAATTGTAAATGCTTTTATAACAAAAAGTCCATATTATCATCAATACACAGGATAATATGTTAAGTCAAAGTTTACTACAAAATTTAATAGAATATCAAGATTCAAGATTCGATGCCTTACACATGGAAATCTGAGAACATTTGAAGAATTTGTGCCCATTTGAAAGCAGCACATTCTGAAATTGACGAGCTGAGAAAAGAAGGTACTTTGTTAAAATAGAAATGCTTTTATAACAAAAAGTCCATATAATCATTCAATTATAAACAGGATAATATGTTAAGTCAAAATCACCTCTATTGTCAATTTAATACAATACAAAATAGGATAGGACACACACACACACACGCACACGCACGCACACACCTACCTTAGTCCTGTTTTAGCTCTGGTTTTAACCCTATTTTTAACCCTGATTTAGTCCTGTGAGAGCTCATTGTTTCATTAGTCATCTCCGGTTGTTATACTTTCATCAGTGAGAAGAGCCAGACCTGCTTCAGAACAGCTGACCATGATTTCATAATGACTTGAGGGCTTCTTGGTGTTTTGTTTAGTTGTATAACCCTGTCTTCTTAGCTTTATAATGATGATGATGATGATGTGAATACAAAATACTTGTGTAGAGGTTTTCAGTGACACTCAATAGATGCTTTAAGGTTGAAGAGAATATGCAATAAGTAAAAATAAAAAAGTGTTATTTGAATGTAGAGATGTTTTTTAAAGGGCCCTTATAAGGCTATTTTCTGATTCTGATTATACTGTTTTTTCCCCTCATCACAAACATACTTGGTCTCAGTGATGGACTGGGATAAAAAAAACGGCCCTGGCATTTTGCAACTACAAGCGTCCCTGTACCTGTAGACCGTGGAATGGAGGGGTGTTGAAATTAGGTCTGACAACGCCATACATGAAGCATTTATACATTAAAGATCCCATGACATGGTACTTCTTGATGCTTTTATATGGCTCCTTAATGGTTCCCTAATACTGTAAATGAATCCTTCTTCAAAATCAACACTCATGAGAAACAGCATGAGAAACATGCATGAGAAACAGAGATAAGATGAGAAAGAGTCATAAATATCTCTCTCAAACACTTTATTCTGGGTGTTGTTGCTTGAATGCAAATGAGGAGAAAAGAGCTGGCCTATAGTAGAGGGTGGGGGCGTGGCCAAACTCTCCGCTTTCGGCTCTGAGCTCTCAGCTGATCCATTTCCGTGTTTTTGCACGGGGGGAGAGATTTGAAGCGTTCCATTGAAAAATCAACACATTTCCACAAAAAATAAAATTAAACCACTGCTGTTCAAAGGTCCAGAGGCTCAGATAAAGGACTTCCGAGCCTAGAAACACTCGGACGTGCCTCCAGGCAAATAAAAAAACGCATTTCGCATTGCCTAGCGCATTCGCAGTCCAAACTCTCTGGGCGTGATTTACAGAGACGCTGAGTTCAGACAGACGGGGGTGGAACTGCATTTGCATTTCTTTTTTTGATCTGACGTCAATAAGGTGCCTTGTTCAAAATCGCCCGTTTGAGCTCCGATTTTTTGTAACGCAGAAAAGGATCGCAAATGCTCAGTTTAGACATTTCGCAACTTTTAACCATGGGGGGCTAAACAGGGTAGGGGAGCTCACATTAACGTTCAAAAACCTCAGAAAGTGAAAAGTTCATGCCATGGGACCTTTAAGCATTTATGGACAAGCGCAATACTATACATTACGCTCAGATTAATCCATCAGTCATGACCACAACCACAACATGCCAGCACAGGACCGCGCAGAATAAAATACCAAAACAGTGGGCTACACACACAAAGCACATCAGGTAACAGCGGCAGACGTCAGCCCCATGCATTAAACAACTGCATTAAAATTATGGAAATCAATGCTCAACCCAGCCATAATTACAAAAAAAAGTGTCTTACCTTCATGCTGTTAATAAAGTGCGAAGGTGCCTGCTCTTCTCCGCAAACTGATCGATAATGTCATCTGTGTCCAGGTTCCAGGTTTCGCACATTTTTCGCCCCGACAGCAGTGCTTTCTTAAATTTTTCCCTCTTTTTCTCCGCTCCCCCCTTGTCGTTTAGTGCCTCCTCCTCGATTCATTTTACTAAACTATAATGCTAAGCATCCGACCGTCCGTCTATCTCCTCTTCTACTTTGACAAATTTGAACACACTACCACAATCTTTGCCATTTTATTTCTCATGAAAGCGATTAAATGTTGTGTTGTACTAACTTCCTCGAAAAGGTTTACTATTGTCTTCCATATAAAGTGTTTTCCACTTCGTATGCGAGCGCTACATGTTTAACACATATGTCAGTTTTAGGAAAGAGATCTGAAGAAGGCATTGATTCAAGATTGAGGTTATCAGCATGTAATGTTGAATTAGGCAGCAGAATACAAACGTAAATGGCATCAGACATCTTCAGTTACATGTTGTCTCCTCGGCACACTGGTCTTCCCTCGGGTACACCACACACTGGTCATCGTATGTCCTTCAGTCCCCATCACACACAGCTCATAGGGTTGCTGTCTTTAAATACAGACATGCCATGACATAGCTCTCACAGCTAGCCAATCACAGTAGGGGAGTTACCAATATTGAAGGACTGAGAACAGGTGGACATCCCATGACACCCCCCAGCTATAGAAGGACCTATAAGTTCACCCACCACAGCTTGAAATAGCAGAGAAAAACAAGTGGGTCCGATTACAACCCCACACTTTTCAGTACTTAAATTCAGAGAACATGAGAATGCATTATCTTTATATGAAAATACACATAATGAAAGAATGAAATCCCACACATAAACCCTGCAGATTTAGGTGTTCTTCTCTCAAACTAAAACACTCTTTTCCACCTGGTGATGCTATGTGGTAATACAGGAAGTTCTCCGCTGTCTTTTTAAACTCCATGCACCTTCACTAGAATCATTTGGGTGATTTCAGCCCTGGAATTTCCAATCTCTTCTTGAACTAAAGGTAAAATGAGCTGTTAACTTGACAACAGGGTGGAACAGAGCATTTTGAGGTTTGGAGATGTAGACAGACTAATAATGCAGGTATGGATGAAACAAAACACAACTCCAGGTATGTTTTTGATGAGGTAACAACATTATAACATGACTAAAAGCTCAAAAGAGTAAATTTTGCATAATACAGGACGTTTAATAAAAACATTTTCATATGTAAGTGAATTTATTTAAATTACTTTTAAGAACAGCCATTATTGGTATTCAGTAGGGGTGTGAATCTTTCATTCACAAAACGATTCGATTCGAATCTCGATTCACAGGCTACGATTCGATACAGGGACGATTCATAAAATTAGTAAACGATCCGGTACGATTCAATTCGATCCGATTCGGTTAATTTCGATTCAATACAAATGGACAACTTTACTCCCAAGTGATTTAAAGTTATTGAGAAGAAAAAGAGAAACAGAAATGAAATTTCAAAATAGTATCCTTTTGTTTATTTAGTGTCCAACAGACAATACACCAGGCCTACTGAAAAACTGGCAATCCGGTTTGCAAAACTCTGCTCATACTTAAAATACAACACATTCTTTCCCTCAAGCAACACAAAACAATAAGGTTAGATATCAAAAATTTAAAAAGACGTTATAAAACAAGCAAGTTGCCTATTAAAGGCAAAAATCAGAATGAATCAGAATGATTAGTGCTTCAGTCACTCATAAGTTTCAGTAACTGTAAAACTAGTGCAACATATCACTGACAATAAGATAGATATTACTAGGCAGTTATGGAAAACACTAGCATGTTAATTCTTTATGTCTGTAATTAACTTTTCTTAACAAAAAAAGAAAATCAGAGAAAGCTCTTAACACTGAATAACTAATACTTTCTCTCCATCTCATAACCTTTCCTCAGTCTCGAGACAAAAATCATCAATGCGTCAGTGTGTGTGTGTGTGTGTGTGTGTGTGTGTGTGTGTGCGTGTGTGTGTGTGCGCGTGTGCGTGCGCCAGAGTGGGTTCGGCTGTGTGTGAGTTCCAAACCTTGGATGGTAGGTAGGTGAGAGGCGTTGTAAATAAACATTGTCTGACAGGGTTAGTCGGTTCCATAGCAAAGTGAAAGTATCCCGCGCTGCGCTCCAACAACATCAGCCGACGTCACAGGTAAAATGTCAACACTGTAGTCTTGTGAGAGTTCAAACGCACACACAGTGTGTACTGTCTATGAGAGCGAGCGCTCATGGTCTCAGGAGCTAGGAAACCGATTCTCGGCCATAAATCCGGACCATCAGACCATTCGTAGTGCATTTTTACCGTTCCGGGCTCCGTTGATCGGTACACTCGGATCGCAGAGGTCAGACTGATAACTGATGCCAAGGTCCCATGGCATGAAATGTTCACTTTCTAAGGTTTTTGAACGTTAATGTGAGCTCCCCTACCCTGTTTAGCCCCCCCCCATGGTTAAAAGTTGCGAAATGTCTAAACTGAGCATTTGCGATCCTTTTCTGCTTTACAAAAAATCGGAGCTCAAACGGGCGATTTTGAACAAGGCACGTTATTGACGTCAGATCGAAAAAAGAAATGCAAATGCAGTTCCATCCCCGTCTGTCTGAACTCAGCGTCTCTGTAAATCACGCCCAGAGAGTTTGGACTGCGAATACGCTAGGCAATGCGAAATGCGTTTTTTATTTGCCTGGAGGCACGTCCGAGTGTTTCTAGGCTCGGAAGTCCTTTATCTGAGCCTCTGGACCTTTGAACAGCAGTGGTTTAATTTTATTTTCTGTGGAAATGTGTTTATTTTTCAATGGAACGCTTCAAATCTCTCCCCCCGTGCAAAAACACGGAAATGGATCAGCTGAGAGCTAGAGCGGAGAGTTTGGCCATGCCCCCACCCTCTACTATTGGCCATCTCTTTTCTCCTCATTTGCATTCAAGCAACAACGCCCATTATGGCCTGTTTAGAGAGAAAAAAACAAAACAAAACTCTTTCTCATCTTATCTCTGTTTCTCATGAGTGTTGATTTTGAAGAAGGATTCATTTACAGTATTAGGGAACCATTAAGGAGCCATATAAAAGCATCAAGAAGTACCATGTCATGGGATCTTTAATCTTTACACCCCTAGTGTTCAGTATTGGCAAGTACTCAAATTAAAGTACTCACTCTTGTTTTTTAAAAAGTGGTATTGGTACATCCCTAATAGAAGCATATATAGAACAGCAAAATGAAGCCCATGAGGCTTGCCGTTCTAGTGGCTAATGTGGAGTCAAATTCCATATTTAGAATTCCGAGGGTGCATTTCATAGCAAAGAGCCAATCACCCTTTTCGTCAGGTTTGGCCCCTGGCGATGCCCAATAGCTGTCAATCAAACTTGTAGCTATCACTCATTAAAAGAAGGCATCTGATTGGTCTGTTATTAATGCTCATATCCTGCTTTAAAGGCAAAACTGAAAAAAATAAGAACACCAGGATCATGTAGAGGGGATAAATATGATCTTTTTAAAGTCAGAATAAGAAGCCTGACTGCAGCAATTACAAAGAGAGACACACAATTTTTCAGTAGAAAGTGAATTGAAAATAGTCCAAAAAGATAGAGACTAAAAGCAAAATGGATGATATAGAAAATGTAATGAATCAGTTTGTTCATCGTTTATTACACATGCTCTTTACTGAGATGCGTGAAATGCTCTTTACTGTATACATGTTACTCATCCACTTACATGTATGTCAAATAATTTCCCTTGTGGATCAATAAAGTTTGTCTAAGTCGAAGTCTTTTATAATGAATGTCTGTCCTGTTGTTTTTGCACCTGAATAACTCCCCCATACAGGTACTGCTGAGTCTAAGTGACATTTGCCAGGGACGCCTCTGCCTCTGGTGTGCACCTGCCAGTCAGGAACCACCCCATGGGCACGCACCTCTATATTTGTACTGTCAGTCTACTTCGTTATAAAAAGAATGATCTACAACTTCGAGGAATTAACAAAAAAATACCAAAAAGAAATATGAAAATAATCAAACACCTTGTCCTGTATTTGTGTCATCATTTGTAGGTGCTGTACCTGATTTTTACTCTTAAAAATGTGAATAAATAAAACTAGTTTTTAAACAGTTGGTCCACAGTTATTCCTCACTTATTGTATACTTTCAGAACATGCTAATATATAGTATATTCACCACATTGTGCTTTTTATATGTGCTTGTCACAACTTTCAACTAACAGCAACTAGTATGCTAACATCACAATTCCTGATTAATGAATATTGTGGAATTCTGCATCCCCTGCGTAGTTTCAGCAAGGACACCTTCAGTTCATTATTGACATTCGTCTGTGGTTGGCTCTGGTGTCATTCCAACTATTACAGTAGCTCATTTGGTAGAGCGTTTGTCCACTGATCAGAAGGATGGCGGTGTGATTCCGGCTTCCACAGATGAATGCTGTATCCTTGAGCAAGACACTTAACCCACCTTGCCCCTATTGTCTGTGTACACTAGTGTGTGAATGGGTGAGGGGTTTCTTGTTGTAAAGTACTTTGAGTGTCTTGAAGGTGGAAAAACGCTGTATAAAAATGTGTTCATTGACCATTTACACAATTTGTTGTCCTTGACATGATCAGTTTCCTCTGTCAGCTCATCTCAGAAGCTGTACGTGCTATGATCTTCTCATTTTATCTCAGACAGCCTATCTCCAATCCAAAAGCATTCATTTTGTCTTCTTATGTACATTAACTTCTTGGGTTCTTTTTAAAGACAGTAGAAGCTGTATTTACCTTATAGCCAGCCAGGAGAGTGCTGAAGATGGCTTGCAGCTAGCAGCCGAAACATGTCAACAAGGTAAATACTCCACTTACTGCAGTGCTTCTCAATTATTTTCTGTGACGCCCCCCCTAGGAAGAAGAAAAAATTTCACGCCCCCCTTCCTGCGCGCGACTATAAATAGTATTATTTGTCTAGAAAATTATTAGAACACCATTGTATCCTTTTATTAACATTATAAACAAAAAAAAGAAAGAAACTTACAACAAAGACTGCACTGAGGACTCAAATATTAATGTGTTTTTAATGCAGCTTTGCGCACATTTGTTTACGTTTTACAGAAATGAAACTTAAAACCACCTCATTTGCATAAGCTAAAAGCATTGAAAAAAAAAAAGCTCTCTCCTTGTGCCACTGATGTGTCAGCTTCTGTCGGACTAAAGGACACAACTCAGTGGAATATACGTGTTTTTTCTGTGACAGAGGATGTTCTGTTAATGGTGAGACTGTGCGTAAATCGCATGTGAGAACGCCACTGCCAACTACTGTTGTTGATGTGCAATTACACTTAGTTCTAGTATAGTACAGCAAAAAAACATGTTTCCCAGGGTCATACGCGCCCCCCCTGGCATCACGCCATGCCCCCCCAAGGGGGCCCGCCCCACTATTTGAGAAGCACTGACTTACTGTATTGTCTTTAAAAAGAACCCAAGAAATTAAAGCTCATCTCCAAGTTGTCCTTCTCAGCTCCTATCTCAACCTCTTGTCTGGAAGCATACAGTAGGCGTGAATAGCAGTGGTGGAATGTTAAAAAGTAAAAGTAGTAAAGGACTGTACTAATGTAGTATATATTTTAGGTATCTACTATTTTTCATTATTGTCTAATGCTGAGAAGGCTGAGATTTTTTTTGTTTTTTTTGGACACATTTGTTTGAACAAACAAAATATGCAAATAAAAACAGCTAGGAAAAACTTCTGTTCAATTTTAACTCTATCTCAGTTATTTCCGCTGAACAAAATTCAGCACAAAATCACCGCATTTGAAGCCTGATAAGACCTAAAAATCTGCACGAATGAGCTGACCACTGGGAGCAGTAGTAAAGGTCTGGAGGCAACAACCAGTTTGTTTGTGGCTGGTACGAGAGCGCAAAGTGCGGAAAATTGGAAACAAGCCTATTGTGATGGCAAAGGTAGGCATACTTGTATTACATGTGTAACATGTTTAAGTACTAGTATATTGCTTTTTATTATTCACATTTTGCAAAGATTAAAATATTAACATTGTAAAACAATTTACTGTAGGGGCTAATGAAGCAAATGAACATGTACATGTACAAGTTATTGATGCATGGACCTAAATATATATACCACACAATAGCTGACCATTTTGCTTTATTTTTTAACTTTGTGGCATAGATACACTGTTCACGGTGCTTCGAAACCCTCCAACATGGCGGGCGTCCGGATTATGACATCACGTGAAAACGCTCTATAGGCTTCGCTACTCATGCCTGTATTCAAATTGCCCGTGTAATTTTAAGACGCTGAATGCCTTGCGCATCCACATATTAAGAGTTCATCCCAAACCTGATTCTCAGAAGCCCTTGGAATTGATAACATTTAGTTGTCCTTTGTGCTAGTCTTTCTACTGAAAGAGATTTTTTGTCACATTTAGGTATCCATTTCAAGAGCCATGGAACCATTGCCTGTGTCTTCAGGGATTGTAATTACAAAACGAATATCCATGGAACATATCACTCTCACAAAAACAGGAAACACAAGCCCCGTACGTTAAATGATTTCAAACCAGGCATAGTGACTTCAACTGTAGTTTCTCAAGAGTTGCCTGACAATGCAGAGCAAGATGCATTTAACTCTGATGACTCTGTAATTGAAATAAACAATGCTTTTCCAAGTGAAGATGTGGATGTGGATGGATGTGCCCCATTGTTTAATCTGTATGATATTTATGGTTTTATTTACTTTTTACAGGACAGTGATGTTGACAGCGGTCAAGATGAAATGGAGACGCTCTTTGGTGTACTTGTGATTCGCAGAGAAGGTGCAGAGGTTGATGATTGTCCAGAGGATGTTCTCATCATTTTGGAGGGAGTGGAAGTCCTCAACAAGCTCCGTAATGTGCCAGTGGTAATTGCGATGCTGTTCACTTTAGTTTATGCGCTCAGTCTCAGCTACCCTCCAGAGTGGAAATATACTTTCGAAACTCTGCAGAATCTCATCATGGGGCTTGATGGACAGAGATTGTCTAAGAAACTGCAGGTGCTGAAAACCCTACTTGCACGTTAATATGATGTAACATATGTTGCGTTGCCAGTGCCGCTGCTAAGGTTTAAAAGCATAACTGGTCAGGGATAATAATTTCACATAGAAGTTCATGTAATAGTTAAAATGTTAAATAATACTTAAAGTTAAAAGCACCTAAAGTTAAAAGCAGCTCTCTTTAAGAAGAACAGTGGAAATATCTGCTGTGGCTACTGGAGTGTCATATTTTTATTCAGATTTTAAGAGCCCTGGCGAATTTCTGTTTCATTGGGAATGTTTATTTTATTAGCAACTAGAATACTTTTCTTAGTTGGCTCATACGAATCTGAAACAAAGGAATAAAGACATCTTTTATTTCACCAACATTCTGAAGTGAATTTGTTGCTGCTAGCCTAATGGATACTCTAAATGGATTAGCTGTTTAGAGTACAGTAAGAGTTTTTAGTGTAAGCCATCGTATATCAAGATTTCAAACCTCTACACTGCCTACTGTCTGGTAGCATTTGAAAGTGCTTTTCCTGCTCTCTTCATAGCAGGTACTGGTTCGTTTTCAGCATACATAACCACAGAGATATTTGTATTGATTTGGACAGTGCCTTAGAAAAAACCCGATCGATTTATGAAAATGTTTAAATTAAGTATATTGATGTCAGAATTTACTTTTATTGCATTATTACTGTTGATTTTCATATGACTGACATAAGTCTTGTCTGATCAGCACGATTAATTAGTTGTGTTGTTGAGAGAACATTAAAAAAAAATATGGAAAGCATTTCCATCCAATTATAACACCCTAATTTAGCAAGAAATTGCTTTGTTCAGTGTATCATTTTAAATATAGTAAATTGGGTCACCCACACTTAAATCAAACACCCTTTCTAATTAAGTTGAAATAGCCTTTAAAAGTTATGTTGGATATCCCCTATGAAATTGAGTCATAGTAACATGAACACGCAATGTCGACCCAGCATATTTACATTTATGTCTAGGGGTGTGCAAAATAGTCGTCATGACAATGCATCGCGATACTAACTTTCACAATATACTGCATCGATTCTTGATGCCAAAAATCGATTATTAATTAAAAAAAACGAATAAATAAAATGGTTTGAATGGTTGGTGAACATCAGCCAAAAACAAGTACAATACAACTTCCAGTCCTGTAGATGTCGTTGGAGTTGTTGGCGCATTTCCCGCGGGCTATGTGACTGTACGCACATGACTGCTAGCAAATCCCAACATGGAATAAACCGAGAAGATTCGTCCGCCTCCCTCAAATTTTAAAGCTGATGTTTGGGCGCATTTTGGCTTCAAAAACAAAGAGGGTAAAAATGAAACTGACATGACAAATGCAGTTTGCAGATACTGTAACATGGTGATGAAGTATTGTGGGAACACAACAAACTTAAGAGCACACATGCAGAGGCGCCATCCAGAAAAAAATGCAACGGCAGCAAGCACCGCAACCCACGACAAGACAAACGACAATTGATAGCAAACTTGCACCTTCATCTGCACGTGCCAAAAAAATCACAGAGTCGATTGCGGAGTTTATTTGCCAGGATTTACGGCCGTACAGCGTGGTGGAGAACAGTGGGTTCAGGCACATGGTAAGCATACTCGAACCTCGCTATGTGATCCCGAGCCGAAAACAATTTACAGAGGTAATTGTCCCAGACATGTATGAAGAGGTGAAGCGACAAGTTAAAAAATCCCTTGCCTCTGCAGAAAGCGTTGCCCTCACATGCGATGGCTGGACTTCGCGAGCCACGGAGCCATACCTCACCATAACATGGAGAGCTGGGAATTAGTTTCGCATGTGTTACAGACAAGGGCTATGTTTGAGTCCCACACCGGCACCAACATTGCCCAGGTGCTGAGAGCGGCGTTGGAAGAATGGGAGTTAATGAACAAAGACTTTTCAATAGTAACGGACAATGCCTCCAATATGGTCATTGCTGCACAGCTAGCAGAAATGCCACATTTCAAGTGTTGTTTGCTCACACCCTGAATTTGGCATCCCAACGCGCCCTGAAGCTCCCCACTGTCACTAGATTGCTAGGGAGAGTAAGACGGGTGACAGCTTTTTTCAGACGCTGCACTGTTGCCTCCTACGTACTGCATGAGAAGCAAACTTTGCTAAATCTCCCTCACCACAAATTGATTACAGACGTCGCCACTCGCTGGAACAGCGCGCACGACATGCTGGAGCGGTTTTTGGAGCAACAACCTGCCATTCACGCTGCGCTCCTGTCTGCCGAAATACGTAA
This sequence comes from Paratrypauchen microcephalus, assembly GCA_036785185.1. NCBI lineage: Eukaryota > Metazoa > Chordata > Actinopteri > Gobiiformes > Gobiidae > Paratrypauchen > Paratrypauchen microcephalus. The sequence goes on from JAVJIX010000075.1 coordinate 2,294,919, forward strand.
GTCTGAGAAGGACATCTGCACCCTTACCGAGTGTGACATAACGGCTGCTGAGGAGATTGTCGCTGCAATGAAACCTATGAAAGTAGCTACACACGCAATGTCGCTATCTATTGTAGTGCCACTCCGTGCTCAACTTGTCCACGAGCTCCAAGACAATCTAACTGATTCCATCTTAACAAGGGAAATTAAAACGACAATGTGCCAGAATTTTAACAAGAGGTATTTGAATGAAAAAGAGGCTCTGTATAAGGCCTCAGCTCTTGATCCCCGTTTTAAGGCCCTACCTTTCCTTTCCAAGGACGAGAGTTAAGATGTTTACACTGGAGTAACTGCAGAAGCCATCAGGACCAAGTGGGCATTACAGGTAACATTAACAACAATACAATTAAAGTGTAATTTAACAATATAAATTCATATTTTAGCATAAATAATAAATAAATAAATACATATAATACATAAATTCATGAATAAATAAATCTATCGTAGGGAAATGCAGTTGTCATCGGAAATAGATAAAAGCATTCACAATTTGATTGTGTTGAACTGATTTCCAGCAAAGCAATGGAGTTCAGACAGTATCAAAGAAGGATGGCAGCCAAGGTCCTGACGAAGAAATGTCATCAAAAACATCAAAATGTTGTTCATTTATTTATCCCTGTTGTCTAATTATTCTCTGCATTTCACCCATCCTTCAGGAGCAGTGGACAGCTCATCTTTCAGGCGTCCAGGGACCCATCTCTATGATCTTATTGCTTAGGCTTTGTTAGGACCTCAGCTGGAGGAGTTTTACTTATGGAGCATGTTTTGGGTTGATGGGGGAAACCAGAGTGTCCGGAGGAAACCCACCCAGACACGGAAAGAACATACAAACTCCACACAGAAAGGCCCGGGCAAACCGGGGATCGAACCCAGAGCCATGAGATAATCTCTTGTTGTTCCCCTCTATGGAAATCTTTAGTAAAAAGTGAAAGATTTGTGCGATCTGAAGAGAAACGTCTGGAAAATGTCACAGTATGTGTTAAACCTTTCTATTATCAGGTCCTCAAACCAGACCAAGTTACATATCAGATCTAGACATTTATGAGCTAAAACCACCTGTAATTGAATAAATGTAAGGTAAAGCTGTTTAATGTCATACTGTGGAACATTTCAGGCAGAGAAATGACATACAGCGTATCCATAGAAACAAAGCAGGTGATTGAGCCCAAACCAAAAAGTGACCTTTGAGTGAAACATAAATGAGCCTTAAAGGGATATATATGCCACCCCCAGGTCAAACTTGGGCATTTTCCGCACTGAAAAATAGTTCCCACCCAAAATGACCAAGTCAAGCTCTCCGTGTTGATTTGCACATTTATTTGCACTCGATATGAACGCGCACTACACAGAAAGTAATTGGGAAAAGCATCGAGCAAATTAATTCCTTTTGGCCGAAATCTTTCTCTGGCACCGTTAGACTCCAGTCTAACGCGGAGTAGCTGCAGCTGCGCGCAGCGGTCAGTGCTGACAGACTCGGACAATGGCTGGGTGACCAGGAAAACGCTTTCCACCACTTATTTTAGTCTCTGGACTGTGGGGAGATGCCCAAGTTTGACCTGGGGGTGGCATATCCCTTTAACAGTGAACAGTGAACTTCGTAACTAGATACACAGTATCTAGTATGCACTTATTTTGACCTCAAGAGATGCTTATCCAAATACATGTACTGGGTCAAAATGTTTTCAAATACAATAAAATTGGGCACAAGGGCTTTGAAGTTTCTATAATAATATGCAAAACTGATTGGCATCCCTCCTCTTCATGACGTTTACTTTCAAATGGCAAACGATTACTGTTAGCCATTGTCTGTGCAGAACCACCTCTCTGATTACACTCATATCAAAAACATATTTTATTCAAAGTTTCTCAGCACTGTCTTGGTGGCACTGATGGGTTAATGATTTTGTACCATCAGAAAGCTCATGTTGTCAATTTCTGGATTTCACACATTTGACCAAAGCTGTAGCTCCTGTTATTCGTCGCTATTAGAACTTTTTTTATATTTGTTTTGGTGAGCTACATTTGTTCCATCAAATGCTTTTCTCCATGGAGATGTTATTGCTTTGTCTGGAATGATAAAAGGAGAAATTCAATTTGACTTCATAGCTACGTTTGTCTGGAATGTTTCATAGTATGTTATTAAACCTTTCTCTCTTCATGGAGACCAAACCAGACCAATTTACAGGTCGGATCTTTGGAGAAGCGACCCCTCTCACAGTCAGAATGAAGAATGAATGGTATTTTTTGAGCATTAAAACCACCTGTAACTGAATAAATGTAAGGTAGAGCTGTTTATTGTTCCAGACAGATCAAAGGCAGCTCTCCGTAGAAAGAAACAGGTGACGGACCCCCAACCACAATGTTACTTCTCGTTATTTTACTTCTCTGGGGTATTAATTGCTACACGCATAATATATTTAGCTCACCATGTTCCTTTTATTGTTTTGCAAATGCTATATTTGCAAAAAACAACAACTAACGTGCTTTAGCCTATAGGTTTTCCCCTTCCTTTGCTCTCCCCCTTCAGAGCGTTGTCACAAGACAATCAGCATGCATCCCGCTAATGACACTACTGCACATCGCATCAGGTTTGTCAAGTTGTCAAGTACCCGGGAAAGATTGCTAAATTACTCAAACATGCATGGATAACATCTAAAACCTCTTCAGACAATGCTATAAGATGATAGCAAGCTAAAAAAAAAAAGATTATGCATGATATTCCCTCTTTAAAGACAATTTTCCCCATGTATCTGAACAAAATTTGCCTTGCCTCAGTACAGTTGCATCTAATTTTTACGCTTAAATTGTTCAATAATCAGGAAGTGCGCTGCTAGCATGCTAATTGTTGCTAACTTTACCATCATGGTAAACTCTACTCAGGTCTCTGAAAGTAGTGAAAAGAGCTTATAAACTTCTCACAGAGGAATAATTAGGATGCTCTGAATGCATTAGGGAAGTGAGAAGCATAGTGATGGTTGTAATTTTATCTGATATGTATGCACATATGTGATTATTCTTATGCACTGGTCTATCACCCATTTACAATCTCTGTCATAGTACATTTCATTAACATCAACCTGTCCTGGGACTACAGGTGGAAATTAGCATTTTTGCTATAACATGGCACCATGCATCTTTCTTTTGTTTATTTCAAAGGTCAATGAAATGTTGTGCACTGTCCCTGTGCAAATAAATAAACCATACCATACCAGAAGGAACTTTGGACTTCTGCAAACTGTTTAGAACGAAGCAGCTCTGTTTTGCATATTTTTACCCCTATCCATTACGCCATTACCCCTATCCTAAAAAAACCCGGTCTTGACCCTGACAACTTTGCAAATTTCCGCCCCATTTCAAACCTTCCATATCTGTCCAAAATCCTGGAACGAGTCATAGCCACCCAACTTAAAGCCCATCTCATATCCAATAGCCTGTTTGAACCATTCCAGTCTGGTTTCCGTCCACAACATAGTACAGAAACAGCCCTTCTCAAAGTCACCAGTGATCTCCTCCTCTCCTCTGACTCCGGCCACTTCAGTATCCTCATCCTCCTGGACCTTACAGCAGCATTCGACACTATCAGCCACTCCATCCTCCTCTCCCGTCTCAAGAACTCTTTCAACATCACCAGCTCAGCACTGTCCTGGATCAACTCTTACCTCACTAACCATCAACAATTCATCCACATCAACAACTGCTCCTCCTCCACTGCTCCCCTATTGCAAGGCGTCCCCCAAGGTTCAGTGCTTGGTCCCCTCCTGTTCATCCTCTACCTCCTCCCCCTTGGAAGCATCATTCGCCGCCACGGCCTCCATTTCCACTGCTACGCCGACGATATTCAACTTTACATAACCACCAAATCCATCAACTCCACAACTCACTCTTCCCTCACCCACTGCCTCTCCGAAATCAAAACTTGGATGCAACACAATTTCCTAAAACTAAACTGTGACAAATCCGACTTAATCATTATTGGCCCCAAAAACATCACCAAATCCACTCAAGACTTCAGCCTGACCATAGATAACACAACCCTCACTCCATCCCCACTCATCCGAAACCTTGGCATTCTTTTTGACACCACACTCTCATACCAACAACACATAAACTACATAACCCGGACTGCTTTCTTTCATCTCAAAAACATTGCACGACTCCGCCCATCCCTTTCTTTCTCTGCTGCCGAAACCCTCATTAATGCATTCATCACCTCTCGAATCGACTACTGCAATAGCCTTCTCTATGGTCTACCCTCCAAAACTCTCAACAAACTCCAATACATTCAAAACTCTGCTGCCCGCCTCCTCACCCACACCCGCTCCCGAGACCACATCACTCCTGTCCTCCAAAACCTCCTCTGGCTCCCCATCCCTCAGCGTATCCAATTCAAAGTCCTCCTCCTGACCCACAAAGCCCTCCATAACCTGGCCCCATCATACCTATCTGACCTCCTGCACCTCCCTCCCCACCTTTAAAAAACTGCTCAAGACTCACCTTTTTAAAACTGCTTTTAATGTTTCTTAATGCTTAATGTTTTTCTGATTGTTACTTGTTTTATTACTGATTTTACCTTCTGTACAGCGTCTTTGAGTGTCTTGAAAAGCGCTTTATAAATAAAATGTATTATTTATTATTATTATTTTATATTTCTGGGCTAAATCAGCAAAAATCTCAAACATACACATTATTATTTCAGATGAGTCTCTTTCAAAATACTTGCATTTTTTTCCCACCCTCTGGTCTTGTCAGTGTGGTTGAAGGATGTCGGATATGTTTCTGTGACGGTCCCATTAGTCCTGCCTAAGACTCCACAGAGAGGGGGCTCGTAGTCTGTCATTAGCGTTGTGCTAACATTCCCCGTGCTTCTCCTCACTGGATGACTGTGGTGTCTTCAAAGAACTGCTATCTGCTCTTAGACTATAATTGGTGTGGGGTATGTTTGTTTTGCTCACTTTGAAGTCTGCTTTGAATGAATGGGAAAGGCAAATGGGTTGTGTTATTGATTTGAGTTTTTCCTGTTTTTTGTTATGATCTTTCTATTGAGATATAATATTGCCAACCATAGACTGTATATATAATTGGACAGAGCTAACCTGATAGCCGCTGCGTTCCAAAAAAGGAAGTGAGCATGGGCATGCTTTCAACTCCATCAACTCTGGCTCCAATTCACTTTCTGTTGAAAAAAAAGTCTCCCCTCTCTGTAAGAGCTGCTGTCAGGCTCTTCATTTTGTTTTTTGCACTAGTGTTAACCCGCTTTACATGATCCTGTTTTTTATTTCACTATTTTGTCCATGAATCAAGATATGAACATTAATAACAGACCAATCAGGTGCTTTCTTTCCCCGAGGTTGCTCCTGGTAGCGTTAGCAACAAGTTTCATTGACAGCTTTGCTAAGCACCCGCTCCCTGCTAAACCAGCAGTGTGGGCGAGAAGGGTGCTTCAACAATCTCTCTATGATTGGTTCTTTGGTTGCTATGATCTATGCTATGACTCACAATCGGAAATTCCAAATATGAACTTGTTTCCAAATTTGCTCCTGTGACTGCTATCCGTAATGAGCTTCATTTGACTGGACCAAACGCAATGGATGATTCACACTCCTTTAGTCCACTTCTTTATACAGACTATCCTGCGAACTACTGAAGCATAGCTTAAACACTATATAATATTATGCTAAAACCAATCCCCATGCTCGCACAGTGCACGGAGGACAGTGCCAAGCTCTTTTGTTTGTGTGTGTGTGTATTCAGATAGGTGTTAAAGTAATGAAGCATTTATTCTGTTTTCATAGTCATGTTACTTCAGATGATTAATACTTAATTAGTGCCATAAATATAAAACAGGGCCTTTCTTCCTGAATTAGTAAGTGTACTGTAATATAAATATATATTTGCCTTTCAGCTGTGGTATTTTGTAACAACAATATTAATGCAGAAGTAGTCTTAGAGCCTATGTGTTAAAGTAGGGTAATTGTCATAATAAAACTCAAAATTCATCATAGAGTATTACTTATTTGTGCACAATAAAGCTTACAGTATCCAGGCAATCCCTACACTGGGGTCTCGGCCTCTGGAATTATCCCAGTGGGAGATCGCAGACAGATCTGGATCATCTCTGTCTACAAAGCAGCCTCTGTGCTGGCTGAGATCAAATCACCCATCCCATCACATCAAGTTCACGTATAATATTTTTTAGCTTGTTACAAACTGCTTTCTTTTTCAGTATATCTAAGAAACAACCCAATATTTCTTTATTATATTATATTAACCCTTTTCATGGTACAGTAGGAGCCACTGATTTTTTTAAGCTTGGGCTTTTAGCCTTTATTGGTCTCACACACAATGACACACAGTGACACACGGGAGAAATTTGACTTCTGCATTTGACCCATCCTTTTTCAGGAGCAGTGAGCAGCCATCTTTTTCGGCGCCCGGGGGGCAGTACCGTGAAGGGTCTTGCCCAAGGACCCACACTGGTTAGCTCATTGCCCGGGGGGGGTTTGAACCTACAACCTCCAGGGGGAAAGTCCATGACTTACCAGTTGAGCTAACCAGCCGGTTTCCCATTCCAGCCGCACGCCATGCCACTTCCAGCTAACACCAGCCAAGGCTGTTCCACCCCTCCCTCTCCTATTGTAATTCTAAACACGCCCATTCATTTGATTCCAGGGTATCGCCATGAGATGGCGCTACAGCTCATTTGGCTGGAATGTGCGAGCTGCCCATTCAATTTCAATAGACTATCACAAGGAATTCAACTGTTACAGCTACAAAAACGTAGCCTACATTTTAACACAGGGGTGCTCAATACATCGATCATGATCTGTAGTGTGACTTCTAGCAATAAACTACGGACCACGCGCAGCTTCTCACTGCAGCCTGTGCGCTCGTCTGGACCCTTGTGTCCCAGCGTCCCAGCGTGTATCACAGAGCAGGTTAAACTTTATAATGGCGGCACGGTAGCTGAGTGGTTAGCGCTCTTGCTTCACAGCAAGAAGGTTCCGGGTTCGATCCCCGGGTCACCCAGGCCTTTCTGTGTGTGTTCTGTGTGGAGTTTGCATGCATGGTCTGGGTTCGATCCCCGGGTCGCCTGGGCCTTTCTGTGTCTCCCCGTGTCTGGATGGGTTTTCTCCGGGCACTCCGGTTTCCCCCATCAACCCAAAACATGCACCATAGGTACCTCCAGCTTAGGTCCTGACCAAACCGAAGCAAGAAGATCATGGAGATGGTCCCCGGGCGCCCTAATGTGTGTGCTGCCCACTGCTCCTAATATATGAATATATAGGATGGGTTAAAATGCAGAGAAGAATTTCTCCAGTGTGAGATCAATAAAGTCACTTCTTCTTCTTCAAAACATCCTACCTGTCATTCGCATCACATCAGAGCACCGCTCCTTGCCTTTTCATGCTCTCGCTTCTCTCCGCTCAGAGCACACAGGCTCCCTCCTCAATGCGCTCTGATTAGAAGAGCAAGACGAAATGCGAAGCAAAAACTAATCTGAATTTATGTTACAGTGTCCGCACAGAGCCGCACTACTGTGACATGTGGTTGAATTTTGCCTAATAAAAGTTCACAAATGCATCTGTTTGCCACGGCATTGCGAGGTCTACTGAACTTTTTTCCCGAGGACCGGGGGGGCCCCCAACTGGTCTTGGGGGCCCTAAGCGGCCGCTTAGTTTCGCTTATGCCTTGGACGGGCCCTGTTTATAGTAGATGCTAAGGTGCTTTTTATGAACACTATCCATGAGTAGATGTTGTTGTATATATTGGTATGTGTTTATTTGTATGGTGTATCAGTTTACCACTGGGTTTTAGGATTCTACCATATCACACAGTATAATCCAGCTATCACGTGGCAGTGCACATTTGTATTCAGGCCAATCCAGAGGTTAACATATTCACTGCATCTGTCCCTGAGCATGAAAAAATAATTCAATCCATTTTCTGAAACATTCAAAAGAGAAAGCTACTAAAGCCTGGCCATATTTTCACTACAAAGCCTTTATTTTGCTGCTGATAGTCAGGGTGCGTCATCTGCTCGTCTCCTTGGAGATGCTATCACTATTCTTGCAATGTTCCACAGTAGACACATAGATTGCCACTCCACCACCTCAAGAGTAGCATAACACCTTTTACTTCAGATATGTCTCGTACAAAGTGTTAAAGACTAAAGAAGCAATGCCATTCTCAAAAAGCTGAGAGATTGATCAGCAACAAGTCCCAGCATCTGACCGATCAATGTCTACTTGATTGTGCCAAAAAGAACATTAGAAATCACTTCATGTCTTCATAGTGGCCCACATTGTGTTTTAGTGTGTGAAGAAAACAGGTAATGTGTTATTCACCTGCAGTAATCATGTGTAATCCTGAAACATCAGAGTATACATCAGTCTGATACAATCCACCCAGGTCAATTAGCTGCTCTTGATGGATTTAATCTCTCCTTATGCAACAGGGGGGATAATCATTGTCATAAACAGAGGGCAGTTACCTGACCTGCAGTTTATTGTTGTCCATATTTTGCCCTGTTACATAACCACAGTAAGACAATTTGTTGTGCAGAGGTTTGTAGCCTTATAGCCAGGGCTGGACTGGGACAAAAAAAAAATGGCTCTGGCATTTTTGGCTTAGACCAGCCCCTCATAATTAGCAGAGCACAACGGACTAATTTATGTATGTGTTCCCCGAAGCAAAGTATTTTACTATTGTTACGTCTTGGCTGAGGGGAAACCAGGGCGCAACATTTAAAAGGAAAAATGCCAGCTCCCAAAACCCACCAGCAAACTCGCAGTAACTACACATTCAATGGTTTATTTAAAATGCATCTTGCACACAAGGTCAGGAGCACATTGGCTGGCACCCCAGGTGAAATTCCTGTAGAGTGTAAAACAAAAAAAAAAAAACTTTTCTCGAATCTACATGGTTCACGTAGGTCACCTGTTTTGGCTTCAAAATGGCGAATTTCGCTGAAAGGTGAGAGATTTTCATTCCTGTCCATCACCTAAAAGACCCAGTATTATCCTAACATTACTACCTGCTTACCTGCTGTGTCTGTGCTACACTTCCTGATCACTCTATCCCTCGGGTTCCCTGTCCACAGTCTCTATCTGCTCCTCTCCCTGTCTACCTTCAACCTGGGCTGCAGAGGACGTGGAGGCTGCAACAGCCCAGAGAATATGTCTGTTATTTTAGAACATTTTGCAGTGTCTATAATGAGATTATTTAAATCTTTTAGACTGCAACTTCTCCACACCCCCTTTCTGCTGCTTCTCCATGTTTCCACGCTCAACACTGAAACTGGTGGGGATCAGGGCAGACAAAGGGGTGGGACTCGCTGTCGTAAGCTACTATATCCTGATTGGTTTAGTCCACTGTCTATATTGAAGATGGACCAATGGGCCACCTCCTCTAAATTGTGGGCCGGTCTCTTAAAGGTCCCATGGCATGAAATTTTCACTTTGAGGTTTTTGAACGTTAAGGTGAGCTCCCCTACCCTGTTTTGGGGCCCCCCCTTGGCTAAAAGTTGCGAAATGTGTAAACTGAGTAATTGCGATCCTTTTCCCGCGTTGGAAAAAAAGACAGCCCCAACGGGCGATTTTGAACAAGGTTCTTTTATGGCATCACAGTCTGACAGGTTTACACCCCCTCTGTCTGGATGTCCATCCCCTGTCTCTGGAAATCACGCCCAGAGAATTTGGACCGGCCCTTGCGCAAACGAGCTATGAGCTACGAGCTACGAGCTACTAGCAGCGGTTTGTTTTTGCCTGGAGAGACGTGAGAGCTCCGAAACGAGAGAAGCATCTGCTGCGGCATCTGCTCTGTCCCTGGACGTGATGATGAAGAAGAGTATGTTTTAGCTCCTTCATCCGAGCCTCTGAAAGAGCAAGGGTTTAATTTTATTTTCTGTGGAAATTTGCCGACATGTACAAGTTTCATGGGACAATACAGAGCTAGACTTGCAAATCGACTGAAACTGAAGCCTGGGTCAATACAGGGGGTCCTCGTGTCTTAAGAACGGATCAGCGTCGTAACCCGAATTTCGTCGTAAGCCGGATTTTGCCTTTGATCTTCCAACCAAAGCACCAATAACCTTTCCATCTCAATAATTAGACCACTACGCTGCTTGGTTATCACTGCCGCTTTCATAGGAGCAGATCAGAGCCCACATCAGGTACTTCCGCCCACATTGGGCACACACACGAGGCCGTCTTCTTCTCCCTACAACCACAACAAAGCGTATTCTTCCACTGTGCGCCGCGTTCGCGTTTGTTTACATCTCTTACCACGCTAAACCGCGTAAGACGGAATGACGCGTAATATATACATATTTTTTTTAATGGGGGTGCGTTCGTAACCACGAAACGTCGTAACCCGAGACCGTCGTAACCCGAGGACCCCCTGTACCAACTCTCCACGCCGCATAGCTACAGACGCCGAACAAGTAAGTCAACTCTAAAACTACATGATATTGTGTCTATGCTGTATATGGTCAACCTTTGGCTTGTTACTGATAGCTGCACTGCTAATGCAACACATTCTAAGAGCTATCAGCTCGGTTAGCAGGCTAGTCTGCTGTACAAAGCCAAAAGCAATAAGTGCATACTCTTGTCAAATTGAGTTCAGACTGGAAATGGACTTTATAACACCACTTTTGTCTTGTGATCAAATCAATGAGCCATCAGGAGGTGACTACAGGTTTGTTGCATTTGGAATGAGATTAATAAGTGTTTTTGAGGTGTGTAACCAATGTGTAACCAAATAAATGATGTAATTTCATAATGGGTATATTGAAGTATTAATGTTATTCACTACACATACAACTTGCACCTGGATTATATACAAAGTAATAAATTGACTACTAATTTGTCATTCTTGTCTACACAGACCAACACATCAACTCTGACCAGATGCGTAGGACAAGCTGGAACAACGACCCAGAAGCCCCAGCACCAGCTCACAAATTAGTAATAGGAGAGATGCCTGTAGCGGCTGGACAATCAAAATGATATTTAGTTTTGCAAAGATTATCATTGGTTTGTGTTTTTTTCCCCTGTGATGTAAATAAATCTTTGCAATATCTTTACACTGTCACCATTGAATGAAAAGGCACAATGCTCTAGATTTGCGGGTAGAATTAACTGTCAACAGTTTATTTATTCTTTTATTCTGTGAAAAAAAAAAAAAGAAGAGTAAATTTGAGGCAGACAAAACTCCAATCCAGGATGGTCCTCCATATATGTGAGGTGTCCCTTGACCTGTCGTAGTCTTCTAGTAACCTAATTAGGATTAGAAATGGTAAGTTTCATTTTTAGGCATAAGTAGTTGCCAAATGAAGATACAAAGTTGTTTTTGATTTAGAGTGTTACCTGAGGTATCCAAGCAGCTTCTGAGGGCATGGTAGCACAATTTCCACAGTGGCACCTATCCAAAAAATATAGGTAGAATTAGGTAAATATAAGGTAATACAGACAGATGTGATGATGGTAAATCTTCAGAAGTCATGGGTTAACATGACGTCAATAAATGTGAGCATAGAGAACTTTATTATTAAAGGTCCCATGGCATGAAATTTTCACTTTCTGAGGTTTTTGAATGTTAATGTGAGCTCCCCTACCCTGTTTAGGCCCCCCCCCCCATGGTTAAAAGTTGTGAAATGTCTAAACTGAGCATTTGCGATCCTTTTCTGCGTTACAAAAAATCGGAGCTCAAATGGGCGATTTTGAACAAGGCACCTTATTGATGTCAGATCGAAAAAAGAAATGCAAATGCAGTTCCACCCCCGTCTGTCTGTGCTCAGCGTCTCTGTAAATCACGCCCAGAGAGTTTGGACTGCGAATGCGCTAGACAATGCGAAATGCATTTTTTTATTTGCCTGGAGGCACGTCCGAGTGTTTCTAGGCTCGGAAATCCTTTATCTGAGCCTCTGGACCTTTGAACAGCAGTGGTTTTATTTTATTTTATGTGGAAATGTGTTTATTTTTCAATGGAACGCTTCAAATCTCTCCCCCCATGCAAAAACAAGGAAATGGATCAGCTGACAGCTCTGAGCGGAGTGTTTGGCCATGCCCCCACCCTCTACTATTGGCCAGCTCTTTTCTCCTCATTTGCATTCAAGCAACAACGCCCATTATGACCTGTTCTGAGGGAGAAAAAATACTCTCTCATCTTATCTCTGTTTCTCATGCACTGAGTGTTGATTTTGAAGAAGGATTCATTTACAGTATTAGGGAACCATTAAGGAGCCATATAAAAGCATCAAGAAGTACCATGTCATGGGATCTTTAATAGTCATAGTCACTTTCAGTATAGCCATAGAATGTCTTCTATTATTACGGTACATATGCACATATGAGATTAAAAGCAGCCCATTCTCCAGTGCAGACATGTATGTAGATTATTTACATACATTTATAACATTTACATGCACTTAAGTATTCTGGCTTTGTATTTGCGCACATGTTAGAACGTTGTTGTTGGTAAACAGGTTACACACACGTACAGAGCATGTTTTAATGTAACAACACATCGGTATACTAGTGTTTTTCATGTAAACCGGGATATCAAAACACTGTGTACCAAATTTGATCAAAACTGGGATAAGCCTTATATTCGGGATATTAAGTGCATGTAAACATAGTCACATAGTCAAGGCTCCGGGAAGTTATTACCCCGCCAGCTGATAATTTCCGTATTTAATAGCATGACGAGTGTTCTTCCTCAGAGCAACATGAAAAGCTAACAGAGGCTATGCTGGCTACCTGCTAACCATAACAGTATATATAAACAAGCTAATGAAAGTATTGTTTCCAGACATAACATTTCAAACTAACCATTCGGCGATGTCCTGCTAAAACTGCTGAGTTGCAAATTCTTTGCTGAGTTGCAAATTCTTCGCTGAGTTGCAAATTCTTCGCGTTCTCCACGCCTCCATTTCTCCGCAGCTTACACACATGAAAACCAGTGCTAAACCCGGAAACAGTGACCGTATTTGGCCACACTCCCACCCACCTACACTGGCCCTTCTCCGTCCTCCTCATTTGCATTCAAGCGACATGCCCAGAATAGACCGTGAAAAAGCTAAAAGTCTCAATAGGGCTGCTTCCAAGAGGTTCTATCATGTACCAAGGCTTGATTTTGGAGAAGGCTTCATATAGAGTATTAGGGAACCACTAAGGCGCCATATAAAAGCATCAAGAAGTTCCATGTTATGGGATCTTTAAGTAAAAAAAACACTAAAAAAACCAGCATCGGTCCCTAGGACTATCGGCCAACTGGGAAAATGCCCGGTATGCCCGATTACCAGTCCAGGCCTGCTTATAGCTGTATTTTGCTGGTACAGTTTTTGTCTAATGCTGGGGTGTCTAAATGTTGTCTTTTTTTTTTTAAGAGCCCCCACACACCATGTGGAGGGCCGATCCAGGGGCATAGACTGGAGCTCAGTACAGAGAATACTGTGCCTTTATAACAGGTTAAAATGACCCACAAGACCTTTATTCATTCTTAGATCCTGAAAAGAACATGTAAATATTTGATATATTTGCTTTATTAAGATAGATTTTTAAAACTGTGTGGATAAAAAGTACTGCTTAACGATCCCATGACATGGTACTTCTTGATGCTTTTATATGGTGCCTTAATGGTTCCCTAATACTGTAAATGAATCCTTCAAAATCAAGACTCAGTGCATGAGTCTCCTGTTGCACTGTTGTTTACTACTGTTATTGCACACTTACATTTACTACTGGAATTTTTAGTACTGTTGTTTACTCCTGTTATTGAATTTTACCCCCGTTGCACTGTTGTTTACTACTGTTATTGCACATTAACTACTGGAATTTTAGTACTGTTGTTTACTCCTGTTACTGCACTAGAATTACTACTGTTGCACATTTATTTTTATTTTATCTTAACTCCTATGCACATTCTACTGCACATGACCAAGTCACTGCTGTATCTTCCATTGCACATTTTTGATGCACACTGCACACTTTGGAAATCTGTATATAGTATAGTTTATTTATTATGTTGCACTGTTTTAAGATTTTAGATCGTAGACTTTAGTTTTAACTTAGATCTCTGTCTTAGATAGTTTTTTGTTGTGTTTTGTCTTCGTATTGTATTTTGTACACTGTCTTTTTGCACTACCTGGCCAGAGAGAAACAAAATTTCGATTCACTGTATGTTGAACACATATGGCAGAATTGACAATAAAGCTGACTTTGAACTTTGAACTTGAGAAAGACCCATGAACACAGGCAGAGTCAAAAAATATGTCTCTGAACACCTTATTATGGGCGTTGTTGCTTGAATGCAAATGAGAAGGACAGAGACAGGCCAGTGCAGCGGGGGGGGGGGGGGGGGGGGCAAACTCTCCGCTGTTTCCTTGTTTTAGCGGTGCACTGGCTCCACTTCCGCGTTTTATGCGCAAAGGAAGAACACATTTTCACAGAAAATAAAATTAACTCATTGGCTGCCGGAGACGTCTATAGACGTTCGGGCGAACCCAACCGTTGATTGCCAGAACGTCTATAGACGTTCAACGCGTTTTTCAGCGGGGGTTGCTAGGATACGTCCGGGAGCAACTTTTAAGGTGTAATTCACACCTCCAAACCTGTAGGTTGTGATCGTGTGTGTCATTAATGTGGCGATCGGGGGGCGGAGAAAAGCGCAGAAGAAGCGCTGGCCGCGTGTAGTGAGTAGTGGAGAAGAAAGGAAGATGGCGAGTAAGAAGAAGCAGCTGAAAATCGATGCGTTCGTAGTGAGTGGTCGGAGGAGTCTTGTGACCCAAGATCCCGGACCACAGGACCCCGGAGACCCCGGGGCGCGCGCGGCATGTGCACCCGGGGCGCGCGCGTCATGTGCACCCAGGGCGCGCGCGGCATGTGCACCCGGGGCGTGCGCGGCGCGGCATGTGCACCCGGGGCGCGCGCGGCATGTGCACCCGGGGTCATGAAACAAGGCAAAGAGCGCAATTCTGGTTTAGTCCAGGTTTAGTCCAGGTTTAGACTTGGACTTCCTACGGGTCCAGTGACTCATGTCTCCAGTCCTCGTGCATCCGGCCCCGGAGCCCGGTGCGGCTCGGACTGCTTCTCATTCAAACGCAGTGTGAGCACAGAGGGACGAGCACTAGGGGTGTAAAGATTAAAGGGATATTCCAGGATTTTTGACATGGGGGCTCATTTCCGAGTTAGCCAGATTGTTGCAGAGATGTGGAGACACTTTTTTAGCGAATTTCATGCAGTCTTTCCAGCTGCAGAGTTTTCTGTTGCTAGGCTAGTGCAAGTCAATGGTAAATGCTAGCCTGATTTTAATCAGGTGTTTTAGAATGCAGTCGAGTGCAAATGTCGGTTCGTTTCCTGTTCTTTAAACGTGTTTTAGAGTTAAGTTTAATTGCTAATTTAGTTCAAATCATGAAACCTGTTGTATAGACATTTTTTAGATCCTTGAATTGTGAGTGCTTTTGTTATTGTAACCTTTTTTATTTTTCTCTTCCACAGACTTGTATGTGGCAGTGCAAGGATTGTCAGACCACAGTGTCATCGAGGTCACTGCTGTTAAAACATTACAGGTTGGCTCATGGTCACTTTGGCCGTAGACGCCCATACCCATGTGCACATACTCATTGCCCTTGTGTTTTTAAATCCTAGAATGCTTTCAACAGTCATCTAAGCAGATCCCATGCTAATAAAACTGTGCAGAACTTACCCGTGTAAAACGTGGCCGCGCATGAATTCTGCTCGCGTGTAAAAAATTACTAAAAAATCGATTTTCATAAAAACACATCGTCCTGAACTGTAAAGTCGAATTAATCGATTTAATAGATAAATCTCGCAGGTCTAAAATCAAAGTAGACAAGAATTTTGGTGTGTGGGATTTCATGCATACTTGCACTTAAGTATGTGATGTTTGTTTGCACAGTAAAATATGTGTGATTTGTATTTTGCGGGCTAAATCTATGTATTGTATGTTTTTGTAGAGTAAGAGTTGGAGTGGGCAAGAAATGACGGACTCTGTCAAGCTTCAAATTATCTTGGGAGAAAACAATTCTGAAAAATTGATCCTACCATCTGGAATACCAGAAGCTGTGGAGGACCTGAAACTTAAAGATCCCATGACATGGTACTTCTTGATGCTTTTATATGGCTCCTTAATGGTTCCCTAATACTGTAAATGAATCCTTCTTCAAAATCAACACTCAGTGCATGAGAAAGACACATGTACAGAGTCAGAGTAAAAAAAATAACTCTCTGAACACCTCATTCTGGGCCTTGTTGCTTGAATGCAAATGAAGAGGAGGAGCAACCAACAGGTCATCAGACACAAAATGGACCTTTGCCCTCAGAAGAGAAGTGGTTCGAGACCTGCCCTTCATCGCGGATTTCAAAGACGGATGGCCAGCTTTGTTCTCCGAGAGTGAGGTAAATGTCTTTTAGTTTTAACATGATTCATTGTAAATAATCGATGTCTATGTACATTTCATTTTGCTTTTAAATCAATTCATCAAGGCTCAACAAGAATTTCAGGTGTAATGTGTTTGCCATCAAGGCTAGTTTTATTATTATCTGAATGTTGTATTTTGTATTTTGAATGTTGTATTATACTCGGCTTTTTTTTTCAGCCGCGGGGTATTTTTTATTTTTTTTACATCTGTGCAAATTCGTTGAAAGATTTTGGGTGTATATATATATATATATATATATGTGTAGTTGTGTTTAGGGTCGCCAACCGTCCCTTGAAAAACAGAATCGTCCCGTATTCAGAACAAAAGTACGTGTATCTCGTATTAAACTCCGTATTATACCGTGGGCCGCGCGAGCCCATGTCTGGAGCCGCGGACCGAGCGAGTGAGCGCAGCTCTCGCAACAGCGTGTACCATTGCGTGTACACAGGTTAAACTTTATAAAACATCCTATACCTCATCCTACCTGCCCGTGCCTCACTTAACGCGTCGCTCCTCGCTTTTTCACCTGTGCGTTTTAGTGCGCATAAGCTCGTCCTCGATGCGCTCTGATTAGACAAAGTGCAAAGCAAAAACAAATCCAATATATGCTACTAGTAGGCCTACCTGTTAATAAAATGTGGGTTTTTTTTGTACTTTTATGTACAGTTTTACTTTATTATATAGAAATCCAAATTTCAGAAATTGAAAATTTTCCAGCGGGGGGGGGTGTGCCGTGACTTTCCTCTTTTTTCATGATTGGCCACTTTCATCCCTGCTAAAAGGATGTTAAAAGGCTGCCCTGTATCAACTGCTTTTGTGGAAATCTGTGCATCAGCCTAACTAAGTGGAACGTATGAAATTTTCTTGCATTTTTCGCTACTGACAACTTCCCTTGAACACAAACAGCTGAGATACATTTAGAAAACTGCCGGAATTCTTCTTTAACTCAAATTCTTTAATGATATGTATAGGTGCAAGGTCAGACATCCATATCTAGTCAAGAGTTTAGTTGTAGGAAACTTGTAGTGTTTTTCTAGGATGTCTTTGAAGGTGTGGGGGCAGGACCAGGTCTCACCCCTCTTCACATGACGGGTCACATGTCAAGGTGTGAATTGGCCTGACAGTCATTTAGGTGGTTACACATTCCAAGTCCAGGGAATGGATGAGGAAATGGCTCCCTCTCTCTAGAGATAAATAATATCTGATTCCCACATCAGAATTAGAACTGATGAAATCTTTGTGAAGAGACAAAATGCTCCAAATAGAAGGCCAGTTGCCTACAACTAAACTCTTTTGACTAAGATGACATGGATGAATGAGAATCTTCAGACATTCATATCTCTACGACAAACATTTGTGTGATCTTATTTTGCTATATTATGTTGGGTGCTTATCATGCACATGGAAATGAATTACTATAACATTTTCCCTCTTGCAGAATCCCAGTGTCGCCACACGGAGGGCATGCAACATAAAAGCCCTGCTTGTGTACTTGAATGAAGACCCAGACAAGCTCATAAAAGAATACCTGGTAAGTAAAAGTCTATGATGTAAAAAATGAGGCAAACATTGTACAATCTTAACCCATTTATACTGGATGCTGCGTAGCGCAACATTGCTCTACCTGCCCGTTGCAGCTTTGAGCCTCCTGCCAGCTGCTACGTAGCGTAGCATTGTTGATTTGTTGCCGAAGGAGTATGTTGTAATATAAGCTGAGAGCCTTACCTTTTCAATACAATTTATTTCATGTTTCTATGTGTTTCATAGCCTTAGATATTAAAGGTCCACCGTGTAATTGTAGTTTATTTCCAAAATGTATGCCCATTCACCAATTTTAACTTTTTAAGGAATATTTACTAAGTAAATAAACTAATATTTGCCTTGGTCTTGCCAGAGTAGGTGAAGCAGCCAAAGATGTGAAGGTTATTCAAAATGGCAGATTTACATTGAGAGTTTCCACCTATTCATGTATGCAAAATTTCCAAGCCATAATGAATCCTTAGAACAGGGATGGGCAACTGGCGGCCCACCGCATTCAGCATTTTTCAGGAAATCCTGAGGAGATGAGGACGTTTTCCTAAGTCTAGCATTGGTTTTTATAAGCTTTTTTTTTAAGGTATGAATGGGTTTAAATGGGAGTCTAACTGTAATGGTCCAAACCGTTGACTTAAAAGATCAGAGGCACACATCACCTCATGCATGCACCACCATCTCTTTCCTACAAACATTCTTTCTTTCTCTTTCTTTCTTTCTGTGTCTCTCTCTCTCTCCTTTAAACACCATTAAATATATGTTAAATATGTTTCATACATCCAATGTCTCATACAATGTTTCTCTGATTTTGAAATATAGGACGTGGATTTTGCTGAAGCTGCTATGGGAAAGACCACCATTGGGATTTACACAATCAAACATGAGGGCGACAACACTGATCACCGGAGGATGTGGGCATCATTGTTGAAGGACTCACGGTCCTCAACAACATTGACAACATTGCCTGCGCCACCGCTCTCCTCTTTGGTGTCATTTACGTGTTGAATCTCAGCTACCCTTCTGACCTCAGGTACACGTTTGAATTTTTTCAGAAGGTGCTGATGAAAATCGGTGACCACTGCCTTTCGGACAAGGTTCAGGTTCTCAAAAACAAACTTTGTGGGTAAACAGTCCTGTTGTTGAGGATTCTTTTGGATTTTTGGGATTTCAATCTTTCAAACTCAAAGAAGTTTACATTGCATTATTCATCCACTTCAGACTCAGGCATGTTCAGTGAATACAGTTTATGTATGTGTTGTTTTCTTACATCGCTCTGAGTCTTAAGTGTTGTTATTCAGGTCTGTGTCACTTTTAGCACTTGCTAAAATGTTCATCTATGTATTTTTTAAAGGTCCCATGGCATGAAATTTTCACTTTCTGAGGTTTTTGAACGTTAATGTGAGCTCCCCTACCCTGTTTAGCCCCCCCATGGTTAAAAGTTGCGAAATGTCTAAACTGAGCATTTGCGATCCTTTTCTGCGTTACAAAAAATCAGAGCTCAAACGGGCGATTTTGAACAAGGCACCTTTATTGATGTCAAATCGAAAAAAGAAATGCAAATGCAGTTCCACCCCCGTCTGTCTGTACTCAGCGTCTCTGTAAATCACACCCAGAGAGTTTGGACTGCGAATGCGCTAGGCAATGCGAAATACGTTTTTTTATTTGCCTGGAGGCACGTCCGAGTGTTTCTAGGCTCGGAAGTCCTTTATCTGAGCCTCTGGACCTTTGAACAGCAGTGGTTTAATTTTATTTTCTGTGGAAATGTGTTTATTTTTCAATGGAAATACAATGCAAAAACACGGAAATGGATCAGCTGAGAGCTAGAGCGGAGAGTTTGGCCACGCCCCCACCCTCTACTACAGGCCAGCTCTTTTCTCCTCATTTGCATTCAAGCAACAACGCCCAGAATAAAGTGTTTGAGAGAGATATTTATGACTCTTTCTCATCTTATCTGTTTCTCATGCAATGAGTGTTTTGAAGGAGGATTCATTTACAGTATTAGGGAACCATTAAGGAGCCATATAAAAGCATCAAGAAGTACCATGTCATGGGATCTTTAAAAGTGTTAAAATGCCCCAGCACTTATTTTCTTGTGTTCACCAATAACTTCAAATTTGAATAAATGCAGTTATAGTTTCTGACAATGGTGTGTGGTTTCCTTCTACAGCTTAATCACTGATTTTACACAACAATGCTGTGTTTGTATTAATTAACAATTTTGCGTCGTATGGTTCCACACAACTGTGTTGCATGAAAGTAGACTAATTTGACAGTGTATTTCTAAACCAGGCAGCTTTAATTGATTCAACATAACCGTGTCAGTTTGGTTGAACCCATCAGTGTCAATTTGATTGAATCTAACATTGTCGATTTGATTGAATCTAACATCAGCAATTTGATTGAACCTAACGGTGTCAATTTTGATGAACCTAACCATGTCAATTTGGTTGAACCTAACGGGGTCATTTTGACTTAATATCAGAACACTAAACACAAGTGATTTAACCAAGTTACTTTGAATCTTCTCAATTCAGTTTTGTAGGATTTACTACATTGTATTGAGCCCATTTTAAAGAACATAATATCATAGAAGCTATGTAACACAGTTATGTGGAACCGTACGACGCAACTTTTTTAATTAAATCCAAGGAAATATTTTTTTGAGTGTAGCTGTGTGTATGTAAAGGTTTATGCATGGGCATTTGTGTGTTTGTGTATGTAAAATGCCACTATTGATGTGAAGGAATTTTCAATTTACAGAGCCTTCATCCAGCAGAGGACCTAGAGCAGAGGTCCCCACCTCTGCTCGCAAAGCAGCGAAGAAAGGTAAAAAAAAAAAAAAATTCTCCACATCACACTGCAGCAATACAAAAAATTACATTAGGTAATGTTGTATATTTCTATAATTTACAGGCGGTGCAAGTGTGGAGTGGCAAGAATCGGGTTGGGAACCCAACGTGATTCCCTTCACTGCTACCCCTGGACTCCGGAATGCTGCAGCGGAGCTGAGGTCGGACCTGCCAGTGGACTTCTTTGAGCTCTTCATATCCGATGAGCTGCTGGCACACATCGCCGAGCAGACGAACTTGTATGCTCGGCAGTTCTTTGCTGCTCACCCTGGCAGTGAGCAACATAATAGGCTAGCAAAGTGGAAGCCAGTGTCAGTCCAAGAACTGAAAACATTCTTTGGCCTGACCTTTCTAACTGGTATAATAAAAAAAACAGCGCTAACAAAATACTGGGCCTTAGATGAGATGATAGCGACCCCTTATTTCTCTAGAACCATGCCCAGAAACAGGTTCCAATTAATATGGCGGTTCCTTCATTTCAATGATAATTCAAACCAGGATGCAGGGGACAAATTATATAAAGTCCGCCCAGTGTTGGACTACATAATCCAGAAATTTAGAGAGATGTATCAACCTGGGCAAAACATCTGTATTGATGAGGGGATGATGCAGTGGCGGGGGCGGCTGTCATTCAGGGTTTACAATCCCCAAAAGCCAGTCAAATATGGAATAAAATCCTATGTCCTCTGTGACTCGGCTACAGGGTATTGTTTTAATATGCGGCCATATGTGGGGGAAGCCAGCACTCTGCCAGAGATCGTGTATGATCTCCTCGATCGGCTCTCTGGTCATGGCTACACGGTCTATATGGATAATTTTTATAATTCCGTGTCACTGTGTGAGAGCCTTCTCAAACATAAAACAAATGTCTGTGGGACACTCCGAAAAAACAGGGGGAGCCAGATTTGTTCAAGGAGATAAAAGAGTGACCTGGGGGCAGAGGGAAAAGTTGTGAGGCACAACGGGAAGGTGATGGTGGTGGCCTGGCATGATAAAAGGGTAGTCAAGATGGTGACCACCTGCCACCAAGATAAAATGGAAAAAGTTGACGTGTGGCAGAAGAGGCAGAAAGACCGGGTCCCTCAGTTGAAGCCTGAGTGCATTGTGGCCTACAATGCATTCATGAATGGGATAGACAAACTGGACCAAAACATCTCATACTACCCCTTCATGCGCAAAACCCTCAACTGGCCCAAGAAGTTTGTGGCCTACATATTTCAATTGGCAATGTTCAATTCTTTTATTTTATATAGAAAAGTCAATCCGGGGAAGTGCAAAAGTCTCTTGGATTATACTGAAAACGTGACAAAAATATGGACCACAAGACCGCGTGAGAGGGGGGACGTGGCAGGTGGGGGGGTTGAGGGGGATGAGGAAGAGCGCAGGCCAAGGGCACCACCTTGCAGAGACCCAGAGAGCCGGCTAGATGGGGACTTTTCGAGGCACGAAATGGAATGCCTGATGCCCACTGGGAAGAAGGCAAAACCAGCAAGAAAGTGCCGAGTCTGTGTAGGTAGGGGCCTGCGCAGTGAGACTAAGATGTGGTGCAAAGGGTGTCGTGCTTCACCCTTTACCACACAAAAAAAAACTTTTCTGTTTGATTTGTATTTGATTTGTATTTATTTGATTTGCATCGACACACACACACATGCACACACGCACATGCACACATTGTTCTGACGTGCACACATTGTTCTGACATTGTTCTGAAAAAACTTTTCTGTTTGATTTGTATTTGATTTGTATTTATTTGATTTGCATTGACACACACACACACATGCACACACGCACATGCACACACGCACATGCACACACGCACGTGCACACATTGTTCTGACGTGCACACATTGTTCTGACATTGTTCTGAAAAAACTTTTCTGTTTGATTTGTATTTATTTGATTTGCATTGACACACACACAAACATGCACACACACACATGCACACACACACATGCACACACACACATGCACACACGCACACATTGTTCTGACGTGCACACATTGTTCTGACGTGTACACATTGTTCTCTGACGTGCACACATTGTTCAAGATTGTTCTCTCATTGTCAATTTGTATATAGTTATTTCTTATTTTTGTAAATAAAAAAAAATATTTTGCAATCAAAAATCTCTTCCTCTGTTATTTTAGATGTTTGAGGTGTCACTAAATCAATAAGTATTGATGTCAAAGTCACATATCTGCTTGAAATACCTTTTTTCACAAAAAGCTAATTTTGTCCACTTTGCTGTCAAAAACCAGTGTTTTTGGTGAAACTTTGCTATGTTCTACTATCAATTACTTGAGAACCGAAAAGGTTAGAAACATTTTTTTTTTCCAGGTGAAAGATGAGAGTCAACACTTTATTTTGATGTGTGTCATGTTTATATAATCAAAGAACTCAGTATTCTGTGAGTCTTGTAAAATCAGTGAAAATGCTCTGAATCTCTGGCACTGAAAGGGGTTAGATTTTGAAAACAGGCTGGCAGTGAAAGAGTTAAACCACTGCTGTTTCAAAGGTCCAGAGGCTCGGATAAAGGACATCCGAGCCTGGAAACATTCTCACGTGCCTCCAGGAAAATAAAAAATCTCATCTCGCATTGCGTAGCTCGTTCGCAGTCCAAACTCTGGCCGTGACGGTGGGTAGATATCTAGACGGGGGGGTGGAACTTCATTTGCATTTTTGCTTCAGTGTGACGTCACATAGTTTCCTTGTTCAGAATCGCCCGTTTGAGCTGTCTTTTTTTCAAATGCAGAAAAGGACCGCAAATGCTCAATTTACACATTTCGCAACTTTTAGCAATGGGGGGGCTAAACAGGGTAGGGGAGCTCACATTAACATTCAAAACCCTCAGAAAGTGAAAATTTCATCCCATGGGACCTTTAAGATAATATTTAATTCACCTGGAAGCCTGAATATTTATGTGTGCGCAAATCTTTGGAAACCTTTTTGGAAACCGCTTCCTCGTTCCTTTTCTTTCACACTAATCCTCTTTCAACACATCCCTGCAATGGAATTGAAGCAAGCAGTGAGAAACGTCTTATCTGCTCCTTCAGAGTCTGCATCAGAGCTTACTGAACAGGTGTGTGCAGAAGAGAACAGTCACACACACACACACACACACTCAGACAAACAAGTAGACTTGGATTAGCACTGAAAACTACTGTGAGATGAATGTGTTTGACTCACTTTATTGCTTAGCTACTTTATGAACAAGTGACTCTGGAGCTTATAATATTTTATATATGCGCTCTGTTACCGTAAAACAAATAATTTTATAAGCCCAGTTGGACAGGAAGTCCTTTTCATTTGGCAGATTCATATGTTCTAATTATTACTTGGTTTGGTGGGATAGCGCCTGTAGTAAATATCCTAGCCTCCTGAACACTTTACCTGCAACTTTTTTTTTTTAAGATGCATTTCTCTGTACCCATCCAAGTATTGTATCCATTATAAATCCATCTGTACTTAAGAATCTATTGTGCACCCACTCACTAAAAAGGCTAATTTGGACACTGAGATTGTATCAAACTATAGGCCCATATCCAAATTACCTTTCATGGCTAAAACTTTGGGGGAAAAAAAGTGTTCTCTCAAGTTTCAGCTCATGTTAATAACCTACACTGCTTCGACAAGTTTCAGTCTGGTTTTCACAAGCATCATAGTACAGAATCTGCACTGGTAAAGGTCTACATCCTTTTCACACTTGATTATGGATCGTCAGCTGTGCTAATTCTATTGGACTTAAGCGCATCCTTTGACAAGATTGACCACCAAATCCTTCCAAAATGCCTGCAGCATGTTGTTGTGTTGCGGGGCTCAGTCCTAAAATGGTTCACTTCATATCTGACAGGAACATCCTTCTCAGTCCAAGTAGGTGAGAGAGTGTCTACTCCTGCTCCTGTTACTTGTGGCTTGCCCCAAGGGTCCATCCTAGTGCCCCTTTCATTTTCTTTATACATGCTCCCTCTGGATTTAATTCTAGACAATTCTAAACATCAGATTAAGTACCACCTCTATGCTGACAACACCCAGCTTTATCTTCCTGTCTCCCCCAAAAATTATTCGTCCTTTGCCTCTCCCCATGCCTCTTTTGTGGAAATAAACTGGATGTCCTTTAATTTTCTCCAGCTAAATGAAAATAAGACTGAAGTTATTTTATTTGGACCTTACACCCATCTGACCTGAGCCTCTTGCTACA
Source organism: Paratrypauchen microcephalus (assembly GCA_036785185.1). Classification (NCBI taxonomy): domain Eukaryota; kingdom Metazoa; phylum Chordata; class Actinopteri; order Gobiiformes; family Gobiidae; genus Paratrypauchen; species Paratrypauchen microcephalus. Next base: position 2,319,980 of record JAVJIX010000075.1, read on the forward strand.
AATTTGCACAGTTCTATAAAGAACCTTGGTGTTTTTATGGACTCTTAAACTTTGAGAAACAAATTTCAAATGTTGTTCAAACTAGCCAAGACAAATTGCTAAATTAAAACCAAATCCTCTCAAGCAATAACTTTGAAACAATACACGCTTTTGTAACCAATAGACTGGACAACTGCAACTCGCTATATTCAGGCCTCCCACAATCCTCCCTCAGTAGGTTACAGTTAATGCTGCTGCCAGACTGCTCCAAAAAGAGAGACCATATTACACTCATCCTAGCCCGACTCCACTACCTGTTGAATACAGAATTGATTTTAAAATTTTATTGTTTTTAAATCACTCAACTCACTCGCGCCACAGCACATCACTGATCTTTTAACCCCACACTGTCCCTCAGTCTCTCATGTCAAACTCTCTGAACCTACTGTCCGTCCCACCATCCTGCCTCAAAACCAAGGGAGGCCGAGCTTTCTCTTTTGTGGCCCCTAAGCTCTGGAATGCCCTCCCTCTTCATCTGAGATCGTGATCCTTTCTACTTCACTTTAAAACCCTCCTAAAAACACATTTTTTCAAGATGGTGTTCAACAGCCCATGAGCTCTACTCTGAAGCTCAACTTTAGACTTTTCTCTTTGTGAATCAAGCCACTCTTTCATGTAATATTTCATATATTTTCCATTTGTTTTGTTTCACAAATCAGTTATGTGGCAGTTTGTGAAGAAACAGAAAACTAAATGTTGGGAAATACAGGAAGTAGCGGTGGGTTCTAAAAGTTGAGGGGCCATTTAGACGAGGACGATTGCGACTGAAAACGACAAAATATTCTATCGGAAGTGTCTTTCGTTTAAACGGCGGCGGCGCCATCGGGCTCTGAAACCGCAAAAATATGAAGACTCCTTCCAGATTGTGGAGTTTTGAAGACGGCCCGGGTCGCGTCTCCGTCTAAACGGCAAGAAGCGCAAAACATGTTCACGTCGCATACGTCGCAGGTGACAGAGGCGAGTTTGGACAAGACCGGGCAGAACCAGTCAGCGGTGGGACAATTTTGAGAATGGATTAGTTTATGACAGTGCTTGGGTGGAAAACTTCAGAATGACTAAACAAGCTCTTGTTGGCACTTCTGGGCAGTTCTGCGCACTTCTGTGCTGGCATATTGTGAACTAAAGTCATAACTGATGCTGGGTTAGCGTTGGCTCTTTGGGCATTATTCTGCGCAGTTATCTGGCATATTGTGGAAACACACACACAGCTCTGATAAAACTGCAGGCATATTCCCATACTTTCCTCTGTCCGAGCACCACCAAGTGCACTTGTCTGTGTTCTGTGTTTCTCATAGTGCTTTAGCACTTTAGCAGTTTAAGTTGCGTTACCACCGACTACCGAGGTGCTCTTCTTGTGCATTTTATGCTGTGTGGCTCTGTGCTGGTTGACATGACTGAGATACGCATTACGTGCCTGTCCGTGTATAATGTAGCCTATAGGCTATGCATTATGTTCGACCAAACATTTCGGTGACACCCTCTTGCGATTGTGGCCCCCCCTAGTTCAAATGCGTTCCGCATCGTCTATGTTCTTGTTGTATTAAGCGAAGAGCTCCGACCCTACATCAAGGGCGAAACAACCGTGATGAGAGCCCCTGTGGTGTCCTGAAAAAGGTAGCTCTGACATTATATTAGTGGCCTGGCATGCATATTCAATCGAATTCGCCAACTTTTGCATTTTTGTATAAACAAACATTTCCTGTTGAGAACGCTCATCTAAACGATTGAAGACGAGACGCCACTTTTGCGTCCTCTGTTTTGATCGTCGCCGTATAAACGTAGCCTAATGCTGACAAAGAAGGCTTTAAACTTTTGTTTCACGTGGATAGGCCGTAATATAATATCAAATATATATATATATATATATATATAAATAAATAAATAAATAAATAAATAAATAAATAAATAAATAAATAAATAAATAAATAAATAAATAAAGGAGACCTATTCAGAGCTTTTAACCATATTGCAGTAGTTTCCCCTCACAATTTACACTGTTGAAGTTTTATTTGGAGTGATTTGTGCATATTTAAACAATCTTAAATCACTTCTTTTCAGAATGATATATTGCCCATCAACCCCCATTTTCTCTGTACCGGGTACAGGCTCACTGGTCTGTACTTCCTTCCTTCCAGAATTTTATTTTCTTGATCAGTGGTACACATATGGTTCAGCAGCATCACTTACTAATTTTGGTACAAATTAAAAAAATAAAAATCTTGCTAGCATGGTGTGCAGCTGCTCACAGGAGGTGCTGACTCTTTGTTGTGATGACCTTTACTGCAACATCAGCTCCCACTGGGCACCACAGTTTTCTAACACAGAAATCAGCAGACTTGTTTCTTTCATTAGATGAAAATGTGCAAATGATAACAGAGCGATCCACAAGTGGTATAGATTGTAATGATAGAGTAGCCTCAAATTCAATAGTTCTTTCTAAATCCCCGATTGCTCTGGTCTGGATCTCTCCTGGACAGAACTCAGATTGGCATGTTGTGTTTGTGTTTAGGGCTGAAGTAGCTCCATAATTAGAGCAGGCACAAGAGTGAATTAATTACGGCCCATTGACTGTGTCCCTAAGATTGAGAGAGATGGCCTGATGAATGAGGATCATCATTTAACTGTAATTAATAAATTCTGTACAAACCCACAGCAGAGGACACTCCAACACAAGTAAACCGTGCAAAAAAGCAAAGCAAACCAGAGCTCATACACATTCATTTGTATAGGAACATTTACTAACTTAAGATATATGCTTTATCAGTATACATAAGTATTTTGAAAAAGGAGACCGAGTCTGTTTGGGTGTGAGCACAAAAATCATGACCTGTTTTTATAATGCTGTTTTGGAGAGTCTGATATGTTACAGTTGCCTATTTAACTGTCCGTTGAAAAACTGGTAAATAAAGCAGCCATGAACGTGACTGGCAGGAACGTTTCCTTCTCTGCAGGTAATTAATCAAAACTCTGTGCTCACTCAGGCCAGATGGATTGTGGGGAACCCCTCTCACCTGTTATATATGGATGAAATTCTTCCATCAGGCAGGTGCTATAGAGCACATAACTTTAAGAGATGTGCTCTATAGGAAAGAACCCCTCAGTGAGTCTCCTGGACTGGTACCTCCAGGATTAAGGCCAGGACGTTTCTGGTCATGGAGAGACCAACCCCATTTGAAGACCTGTTCAACTACTGTCTGACGAATGCACCACTGCCAGAAGCCCAAGCAAAGGTATGCCAAAAAAAAAGAAAAAAGAAAAATATACATATGCTTAAATATTTAGCAGTAACAATCAGAACAACCAGATAATCCAATATATATTTTTTAAGAATAACTGCTGTATTTGAAAGACAAAGTTTACAATTGATTTTAAAATAACTTGTCCTGTCACACTGGTTTGCCCATTTTTGTATAAATTCTTCTTGTGCCACTTCAGAGTTGAAGTTGTGACTTGAAGAGTACTAACACCACACCAAAAAGGTACAGTGGTACCTTACGAAATTAATTCGTTCCAGAAGTGGTTTCGTAACGTGAAAAATTCGTAAGTTGAGTAGCTATTTCAATGGAAAACGCCTGATTCGTTCCAAGGTTTTTTTTTATAATGTAACTTTTTTTTTTATAGTGTAACTTTGTGTTCTGCATCCTGATTGGCTAAGAGACTGTAAACCCTGGAGTAAACGTGGACTAAGCCAGGTCTAAACCTGGACTGGCCCTGGACTAAACCAGGACTGGACCCGGTCTAGACCTGGACTAAATCAGGATTAAACCACCACGTGCCGCTCTGCTGGTTTCGTGCGGCTGGTTTGTGGCTCAGGCTCCAGAGGACGCGGTCCGGGCGCTGCGGTTCCATCCCGTGCTCGCAGACCCGGTGTACGCGCGGCCTCGCAGACCAGGACTAGGGGTGCACTTCTCCAAGGAGTTGATGCGCAGTGCCGTTGGGTGATTCCTGCAGATACAGTGACTCGCGCTTCACTAGTAATAAATTTTGTTGAAAATCTATGAAAGTTTGAGTGTTTGAGTGTTTATTAAACCATTAAATTAAGACATGCAAAAAATTTACCATTGAAATAAATTTCACACAATTTAATTCCACTATTCCACTGAAACTATTAAATTTAACTTAAGATTATGAATTCAAAAGAAACTTATTAAATTAAAATTAAACTTTTTATCTTTTAAAAAAAAATATTTTTCTGTTTTATGATATTTTTTCACATTTAATTTTTCACTTGTTTTACTGCTTTTGGCCTGTTTTGGCAGTGCTTGTTGACGGACGTTTGGTGAAAAAACATAATTTAAAATAATTTAATAATTTAATTTAATTCAAAATATCATAATTTTCCTAAAATGCACAAGGCATACGTTGTCAAAGTGGGCGATAGCACGACTCGTGAATACTTTTTCGGGATGGTTTTTTTCCACGAATTCGGAAAGTTCGTGAAATTTCACCAGCATTTCTTTTATTCATGCTGACGGAATGATAGCTGCCTCCTCTTCGCTGAATTCCTCGTGCATTGCCGAGCGTTGCATCACCTCCAGCTCCATCAGCTCCTCCGTTGAGAGTTCTTCTTGGTGCTCCTCGACCAACTCGTCAATGTCCTCCTCATTGACCTCCAGCCCCATGGCCTTTCCCAGCAACACAATTTCGTCCACCTCAGGTTGAGGCTCGGAGTCTCTCGGAGCAACGGCGTGCGGCCACAGCTTCCTCCAAGCAGCATTAAGGGTACGTCTGGTCACCTCCTGCCAAGCCATGTCAATTAACTTCAAGCACACAACGATGTCGAAGTGATGCTTCCAAAATTCACGAAGGGTAAGCTGGGTATTTTCCGTGATGTCAAAACACCTCTTAAAAAGAAATTTCGTGTAAAGTTTTTTAAAACTTGAAATGACTTGCTGGTCCATGGGCTGGATGAGAGGGGTGGTGTTTGGAGGAAGGTACAGCACCTTGATGAAGGAGAACTCCTCCAGGATATCATCTTCGAGGCCGGGTGGGTGGGCGGGGGCATTGTCAAGAATCAGCAGAGACTTGAGGGGGAGGTTGTTCTCTTCGAGGAATTTCTTCACGGCAGGGCCAAACACCAAGTTCACCTATTCAACAAAAAATTGTCGGGTGACCCAGGCCTTGGCTCTCCACATGACGTTAAGTTTCTCCTTCAGGATTTTGTGAGCTTTGAAGGCTCGGGGATTTTCCGAGTGGTACACTAGCAGGGGCTTAATCTTGCACTCTCCACTGGCATTACAACAGAGAGCAAGCGTAAAGCGGTCTTTCATGGGCTTGTGTCCTGGCATTTTCTTCTCCTCAGCTGTGATGAAGGTGCGGCGGGGCATCTTCTTCCAGAATAGTCCAGTCTCGTCACAATTAAAAACTTGCTGTGGAATGTACCCTTCTTCCACGACAAGTTGTTCGAATTTTTTTATAAATTCTTCTGCCGCCTTCTGGTCTGAACTAGATGCCTCGCCATGCCGTACGACAGAGTGGATCCCGGTCCTTTTCTTAAATTTCTCGAACCACCCACGCGATGCTTTAAATTCCGGGGGTGCTTGCTGTTCCGAAGAACCCTCACCTCCATCCTCCTTTACAAGGTCAGTAAATATGGCAGTTGCTTTTTCAGAAATAATTGCCTCCGTCAATGTATCTCCTGCAATTTCTTTCTCCTTTATCCAAAGGAGTAACAGTGTCTCCATCTTGTCGTGTAGTGGCGACCTCTTTTTTGATATCACAGAGAGGCCTTTGGAAGGGGTGGTCGCTTTTAAGGCCTCCTTCTGCTTCAATACCGTACCGATGGTAGACGGGTTTCGTCCATATTCCTTTGCGATATCACACAACCGCATGCCACTTTCATATTTTCTTATCATCTCCTGTTTTTCCTGTATTGATAACAGAGCCCGCTTCTTCTTTTCACTGGCACCGGGAATCACTTTCTTGGGGCACATGATGAATAATAAAGTTGCAATGAGCACACTCGAAAAACTCACAAAATAACAGTAGTAACTCTGTCCTTTATGCATGTTAGAACTCCGTGACGAACGAGGGACAGAGGCACAGGAAAAGCATCATGGAGATGAACAAAATACAGAATGCTACAAGTACATGTATTTACGTTTCAGGGGATTCAGGCGGCTGTCAAGCCGAGCGTGCAAATGAGCGCGCAACAGAGTGCGCATTAGGCCTATTTGAATTTTTGAGATTTTCGTAACTTGAAATTTCATTCGTATCTAGAGACCAAAATTTGACGTGAAGGCGTTTCGCAACTTGAAAATTTCGTTTGTTGGGTCATTCGTAAGGTGAGGTACCACTGTATTTGTTTATTTAATTTTATTTAGCATTTATTTGTAGCAACATTATCTTGGAAAATGTGAGAACTAACAAGTCAGTGTTTCTCAAACTGCGCTATGCGAGTTTCAGGCTGTACTTATGTACTCATCCTCTGCAGTTGTTCAAATTTGAATCAATTGTATTATTTTGTCCTCTTTTGGGTTAGTCCTATAGTTACCCTTTAAAATAACTCAAATTATGCTTTAAACCTATGGCCATCGTTAGACCTATAGTTTACCCTTCATTTGTCCTGATTTAGGGCTGGTGGTACTCAGGCAAAAACTTTTTAGGTGGTACTTCATGTAGCTCTAGCTATAAAAAAGCAATTTACCTGTTGTATTTAGAGTGATTCATGTATGCTTTAGCAATCTTTATTCTCATGGATTCAGACGCCATTGCTTTGAAAATGCATGTGTTCTCTTACCCCCCACACTGCTCACTGCTGTTTGATGCAGCTCATTCTCCAGTATGGTCCAGTCGTTTTCGTTGTTATTAGGAGACCTCTGCAGCAGGCAAAAGCATAAAACATCTTCAATCTTCCAAATCTAACTTGTAATCTTCCTTGAGCTCACAGGTGCTGATGCGTCAGATTGTGGATGCACTGGTGGACCTTCACGCTAAAGGGGTTTTCCATAGAGATATTAAAATGTAAAACCTCCTGGTGCAGACCAGAGTCCGCTCCCTGGATCCGGATCATAGACTTTGGCTGCACTGTCCACTCAGAGCCCTACTACAAGTACAATGGTAATATTCCTAACCAACGTGGTAGTAATAGTAGCAGTTAAAATAATTAATTACATTAATTGATTTAATTTCATTAAAAGGTGCACTAGGCAGTCTACCAACCTCCCTACTTACTTCTATGCGTTTCTCCTCGTTTTTCCAGGGACAGCACGATGTGCACCACTTGAGGCCTCACTACTAATGGTTACCACACTGGTCATACCTCAGTGTGGCAGATGGGGGCGCTACTGTATGAACTGGTGCGCTTTAATGATGACCAACAGTTCTACACACACACACGACTTTTTGAAGGGAAAACTCACTCTGAGTGGCTCTGAGTCGCAACATACGAGCAGAGAATACAGTTATTTAGATATGATTTAGTGTTCATGTAATTAGACAGAGAAAATATTAAAAAAAGGTGCACTGGGAGTACCTTTTCAAAAAGAGTGTGCAACCTGCTTCTGTCCAAGGAGAGGTTATTGTTATGTTCCTCAGTATTGCATAAACTGAGAAGCAGCAGATAGCAGACCCTCTGTCTGAAAAGTTTGATTATGCAGTTCACCTTCAAACAATGCACAAATGATAGTATTTATAAAGAATGAATTATATCATTTGGAAAATGCATACAGCTCTTTCTCACATGTTTAATGGTCAACATGGAGCTGTAAACAAGAGGTGCAGCTGGGAGGATTAAAAAAAGGATGCCACCTCTTAATGGAAATGAACAGGGGCACTAGAGTGGCACCAATGAGACAACCCCTAAAAACAGAACTGGTTTTGCATGTGGAGGTCATTTCAAGTTTCTCCCTCTTGGTCTTTTTTGGCTAGTTTTCCACTAGTGCTAGCTCTGGCCAGAGTGATGATCACTACTGGGAGTATAAGGTCATTCCTTAAACCTACAGAATTTGCACTGATTGCCCAACTTCTCCGGACTGGCACATTCAGATGAGCTGTTGCAAGGAGATTTATTGTGTCTCCCAGCACAATCTCCAGAACATGAGGTTTCAGGCAGTTTCCCTGAACAGGGCTGTAGAAGGACCTTAACCCATCAGCAGGACCGATATCTGCTCCTTTGTGCAAGAAGGAACAGGTTGAGCACTGCCCATGGCCTACAGAACGACCTCCAACAGGCCACTGGTGTGTACCCAAACAGACTTCATGAGGGTGGCTTGAGGGTGCCACTTCCTGTAGTGGGCCTTGTACTCACCGCGCAGCACTGCAGAGCGCCACTGGCATTTGCTAGACCACACCAGAATTGGCAAGTCCACCCCTGGTGCTCTATGCTTTTCACAGATGAGAGCAGGTTCACCCTGAGCACCTGTCATGAAAGAGACTGGCGAAGACAAGGAGAACACTATCCTGCCTGTAACATGGTTCAACATGAGGTTTGGTGGTGGGTCAGTGGTGGTCTGGGGAGGCAATTCCGGAGGGACGGACAGACATTTACATTGGACAGTGAAAGAACTGAACCAGGCAACCAAACTGTGGGGTATCAGACTCTCCAAAACAGCATTATAAAAAGTCATTATTTTTGTGCTCACACCAATTTCAACAAATTGTCATTGTACACACCCAAATATTTAAAAGATGCAACCTGCTCAATTAGTCTACCTTCAATGACAACAGGATCATGAGTCTGTAGAGCTTGAGGATCAAACACCATCCTTAGTTTTGTTCACATTAAGAGTCAAGTGACACTCATTGCACCAAGACAGTACAAAGCTTATCTCTTGATGGTAGGTGGAGATACAGTCGCCATTGATAAGAAGGCTCACAATTATCGTATCATCTGAAAATGTTATGATTTTGTTGCCTGGCTGTTTGTAAGATTGTAGCTGTAACTGGACAGCCCAAGACAGCCATAGCACCCAAATGGTCAAACAAAAAAGGAAGAAAAGAAAACTTGACCTCTTCACCAATGGCCACACCATTTACAGAGTTGACAGCCAGCATCTCCATGACAGACAACAGGCCACCAAAAACCAGTGAAACAAAAAAAAACACCCTTATATAGCCCAGCCTAACCCACTAAGCCCCAGACACAGGTACCTTTATACATACAAAAAAACTACCAAATCTATTGCACTATTTACAGGTTCACATTTCATAAATATAATATATAGTAGAATACAAAATATTGCACATTGTTGATGTATAATCAGTTTTTATATACTAGTTCATATATCAATAGTTGGTTAAAATAATCTCCCCAGATAAACCTCCCCTCCCAAAGCAGCACTTGGTAGAGTCCAGATCAGGATGATGGGGCGCACCTGAACTGCACTGATAAGCATTGATAAATCAATGCGTCCACCAATTACCTCGAAGGCAAAGGAAAACGGAGTGAACAGAGAAAACTAACATGGCAACTGAATTAATTAACTGATTATATAACTGTGCATCAAATTAAGTGTATATACTATATAAAGATAGAAACATGAAGGTATACACCTGATAAGTGAGGACGTGGTCTACAGCTACAGCTCCCTCACACTGTTCATTTCATTCATTTTTATACAGGGTGAACAAAATGGGTGAACTCTGCTCTCTGGTCTTCCCAAAAAGCGTATTTCAGGTTTGCAATTACTACAAAATTCAGCAGCACGTGTTCTGACTAGGACCAGAGTGCGGGACCACATTACACCGGTCTTAAAATCACTGCATTGGCTCCCTGTGAGTTTTAGGATAGATTTTAAAGTTCTTTCACAGTTTTTTTAAATGTCTTAATGGTCTTGGGCCTTCTTATCTTTCAGAACGGCTTTTTCCTTACGAACCTTCACGGGCCCTATGCTCCTCCGGCAGCAGGCTCCTGGTCATTCCCAAAGTCAGGACACACACTTATTGAGAGGCGTCTTTTCAGTACTACGGCCCTCGTCTATGGAACTGCCTGCCGAAGGACCTCAGGGCTGCAGAGAACATTCATGTTTTTAAGAGTGTGCTCAAGACTCACCTGTTTAGCTTGGCCTTTGATTGAATTTGGTTGTCTGTTTGTTTTCATTTTGTTATTTCGTTTGTTTGTTCGTTTGTTTGTTCGTTTGTTCGTCTGTTTGTGTGTTCGTCTGTTTTTTGGGGTTTTTTTTCACAGCAAGAAGGTTCGGGTCGCTTGGGCCTTTCTGTGTGGAGTTTGCATGTTCTCCCCGTGTCTGAGTGGGTTTCCTCCGGGCACTCCGGTTTCCCCCACCAACCCAAAACATGCACTAATAGGTAAAATCCTTCAGCTTGGGTCCTGGCCAAGCCTAAACAACAATATCATGGGGATGGTCCCTGGGTCAAATGTAAAAACAATTTCTCCTGTGTGAGATCAATAAAAGTCAATCTTCTAATCCTTAATCACTGTAAGGCGCTTTGTGTTACATTTTGTATGAAAAGCGCTTTATAAATATTGTTTGATTGATTGATTGACTTGCTGCACCTTGTGGCACACCTGTACTACAGATTTTGGCATCGGATAAAGTACTGTTGCCCCTCACTTGTTGCGATCTGTTTGTTAAAAGAGTAAAACTGTTCCACAAGTGCAGGGCTTACATTCAAGTGAAGCCCTGCACCAGTTTTTGAAGATGATTTTGGCGTAGTGTTAAATGCAGTACAAAAATCTGCAAATAAGACCCTTGTATAATTTTCAGGAGATTCCAAATGTTTACAGATCAGGGGCAACAGACTGACTGTGGGCCCGTCCACACAACAACGTTGTTTTTTTTTTTGTGGAAACAGAGAAATTTTTATTCGTTTTGGCCTTTTGTCCACAAGGCGCCGGTGTTTTGGGGGGATGAAAATGGTGTTTTTTAAAACCAGGTTCCAGAGTGGAGAAATCTGAGAATGCCGGGGGTCGCGTTGTCATGTGGACGAGCAAAACGCAGCTTTTGGAGAACAATGACATTGTTTGCGGAAGAGAAAGGACTTTATGCGCATGCGCTCTTTGTAGCATTGCACAGACCCTCCAGGAATTCGCGATGTTGCAATTTGCAACTTCAACGCAACTTCAGCCAATCCCCGTGAATTCAGGGCAGTGTTGCAATTTTGACCAATCACCGCAACTTTTCCGCAATTTTTACTAATTTTGACCAATCATCGGCGACGTATTGAACGCCGACCAACTTCCTTCTGCTTTACTTCCGTGTGACAAAACGAAACTGCGGCCGTTTCCCCAGTTCCCAGAGCGCACAGCTCGGAGCGCGGCCCGAAGGGGGCTCAGACTGCAGTCAAGGCGGTGCACACTTGCTCAGCCCCGACTGCAGTCCGCGGACCGCTTAACGACTGCGGTCTTCGGACCGCGTGTTAACTGCGCATGGGACAAAAAAAAAGTGGGACAGCAGTCGTCGCGCCGGTGTACTGTCGAAATGTGTGACGCACATGCCCTTCGGGCCACGCTCCGAACTGTGCACTCTGGGAATTGAGACACAGCTTCTAATGGCAAAGAAACATGTCTGCAGCGCCATTTGCCCACAAAAATAACAGTAAAAGACCGCGCGAAACAGTTCCCCTCCTAGTAGTAATTTATTTTCGATGTTGGTAAGGTTGTTTTAGGGCCATATCTGTGATCTCTGTGTCTTTGTATTATTCTTTGTCAGTAATAACTCAGTATTCAAAATATTACTCAATTTTAATTACAAAAAGCGAAAATCGCAACTATTTATCGCAACTTTCACTTATTCCCGCAACAAAAACCTTAAAAGCACTGCAACTTTCATCGCAACTTTTTGGAAAAGCTCCCGCAAATTCAGGCATTTTAGCCCGCAACAATCACAAAAAATGCCCGCGAAATCCTGGGGGGTCTGATTGCATTTCTGGTGGCTCTGGCTGCATCCTGTTTACAGCACCACATATCAGTGTGGCATATGTATTACATCGTTTTCACTCAGCACTCTGTTTTCGTCTGGACACGAATATTTACTGATCCGACACGTGTGTGGACGCAAATTTTGTGTTGTTTTTTTGTTGTCGTGTGGACGTAGCCTGCATCTGCTGTGCTAAGGACCTGTCTGTATGCAAATTGTAATGGGTCAAGGTAAGGAGAAACTTCAGATTTTAGTGTGTTGACCATTATATTTTCAAAACATTTCAACATTACAACACTTTTTTAGTCTTTAGTTCTTATTTCAGCCTAGGCAAGATTTCTTTGGAATTGGTACCATTATTGACTTTTTCCACAGATCAATAACAGTACAATTTACAACAGAAGATTGAAACACTGGACATCAGGCCTCACAGCTCCTGGTTTAAAAAGCAGATAACCCATCTGGACCAGCAGATCTTTTGGGACACACTTTGGTAAAACTAGACTATATGCATTGCAAATCAATATCAAATCCATGACACTGTTCAAAATCATCACAATCAAACATTAAAACAGAGTCACAATTTCACATTTTGCTCATTAAATCTTAAGAAGTCATTGAGATCATTAGTGCATTCCTCATTATTGTTAGTCAACAACTGTGCCTTGCCTGCTGCCATGTGGCTCTTTTTTTTTCACCGAGTCCCACATCAGATTCCCTCACATGTGAAGTCACCTGTAACCTATGAGATAAGAAGATTACGGCATTATGCTACACTACAATTCAGATCCGTGGAGAGTCGCCTCTATTCGCAGAAGAAATGTTTGTATTTTTGAGCAACAGAAACACCCGTAATGAATAAATGCTAGATGAATGTGTTTTATGTCCCAGCATAAAACACTCCAAGCAAAGCAATAACGTCTCCATGGATACAAGCAGGTAGCAGACCCTCCACCAGAAAAGTTGTGTAAAGGCAGTACAAATCAGGTACAGCGCCATAAAGTTAATTTCTGCTATCGAAAAGTCATCCCTTCTGTGATTTTCTAAAAGTTTTGAAGAATGTAATGTAGGAAGAGAACACCAGGCCAATCCAGCTCCCTCTGAGGAGACAGATTCTGATTACTCATCTCTGCTGCCTGCTGCGAACTGGCAAATTGCACCATTCGGGACAAGGAGGACTCAAAAACAATGTCAAAAAAAAAAAGAAGAAAAAAAAAAGAATCCGTAAACTTGCTCATCATCACAGCAAATATCAGAAGAAAGGTCAGTCCCCAGCAGGGACTTTTGTGTGAACATGCCATCTACAAAAAAGTTATTTAAGGTGGGACTACACTAGGATTGTCAGAAATATCAAAAATCTAAACAACAAGTAACAGTTTCGAAACTACGGAAGCCCATGAGCCACTATGGAACCTACCTGGACGACTGAGGGATTACAAAGATCTAAGGCCACATGGTAATACTGTAGAAAAGAAAGTACTATTGTATATTGCTGAAAATCACATTCTTTTGTCTAAATATAGAGTGTTTTTATTTTCATCGAGTCAGTAATGAATAATCAGTATTAAGTATTGAGTCTGTTCCTTCTTCAGTGGCCAAATCTCCTCGTCAAAGCCTGATCTATCAGATCTCAGAAGCAGGGCTGGGCTGAAGGTTTTTGAAGATGATTTTGGCGTAATCTGCAAAAATCTGGTATAAGTTTCAGGAGATTCCAAATGTTTACAGATCAGGGGCAACAGACTGACTGCATCTGCTGTGCTAAGGACCTGTCTGCATGCAAATTGTAATGGGTCAAGATAAGGAGAAACTTCAGATTTTGGTGTGTTGACCATTATTTTTCAAAACCTTTCATTACAACACTTGTCACGGTTACAGGTCTTTAGTTCTTATTTCAGCCTAGGCAAGATGTCTTTGGAATTGGTACCATTATTGACTTTACACAGAGGAGGGCTGGGCTTTGTTAGTACTTAGATGGGAGACCGCTGGGAACAGTAGGTGCCACAGTGGGGCATCAGTGGTAAAAACTGTTGTTGTGTCCTTAGTTAAGACAATTCATCCACATTGCCTAGTATCAAACTGGTGTGTGCGTGAGTGTTGGTCAGAGGGCTCCTCTGTTAAAATGTAACTTGACCTGTTAAGATATTTGGATTGAAATAGCTTTTGATTTCAGTAATATGCCAGTGCTTCTAACTGAAATATAAATAAATGACCATTTTCAGTTCTTTACAACAATAAGATGGTTTGAAAATCTGTTGTGCATAATACATATCATACAGTGAATTTTAAGGTTGTATTTTTGACAAAAATACGGTTATCATTGGGAGGTTTGTTCAATAATATTCAAGTTGTGCTCTAAAATTATGATAACTGTCATTTATATTGACAATTTGGCAATATCAGAGAAAAATATCATTTGCATAATAATTTGGAACACAGTGTAGAATCAGTTGGCTCATTTCAGCCCTGGAATTGTCAATTTCTACTGAACAAAAGGTAGTTGCGAACTTGAAAACTACCACTGCCTGACATCTTTGGAGATGCAGACAGACTAATAATGCTGGATTACTCAAGCATGTGTGACTGCAACAAAACACAACTCCAGGTCTGTTTTTGATGAGGCAAATTTATACATTACATTACATTACATTATAACGTGGCTTACAAGAAACGGTTGTGTGCAATACCTTTCACACATTATATTATATAGGTGAAGCAGGCGTGGGAAGGAATGTCAGCCTGGGTTTTCTTGTTTTCTGGCATCACTAGAAGCTCTGCTCAGGGGAAAAAGCAGCACAAAGCCAGAAGCTCTCGAAAAGAAGCTACAGGCCCTGGAGGAGGAACATTTACAGCTGAGGAGCTCACACCTACAGAGACTCTCACCATCTCTAGCCTCCTCACCGAGAGAGTAGTAACAGGTTTAGAGGACTTCAAAAAGGGCTCAGTGGTAACCATGATTTCATTTTTAATTATAAAATAAAGCACACTGCAACAAAATGTCTAAACTTCATGAATTATAAATCTCATTCAAACATAATCAAACAAGTTTTTTCTGTACAGCTAAACATCAGAGGTGCCAGCCAAAGTGAAGCCAAACACTCGCCGCCTCAAGGTCAAATGACCACGCTTGTTTTGACCTCCAGCAGCAGGGGCTCCAAACTGTGGAGAGGGAGCAGTGTGGAAGTAGCTGGTGCTTAAACAGAATCAATGTGCGGGTTGACTGTCTGGCTCACACAGGAGGTCCCCAAAGAGCACTCCCTTGTTTTGCTGCTGTGCTTCAGTCTTCCCCCGCTCAGGCCCTCCTCCACTGATGCCATGTCCCCTCTTGAGCGCAGTAGGGCCAAAACTGTGACCTTTGTTTGAAAAATACACATTTGTGACTGAGTATGACCAAATAGTCCGCAACTCGGTATTAGTGAAACGGATAATACAAGGAGAAATTCAATTTGTCAACTGGACAAAGTTTATTTGGTCGAAAACGTTTCGCCACTCATCCGAGAGGCTTCGTCAGTTCTGGTTCGAGTGCTGGTTAGTGTCTAACAGTGTTGGCTGCTTAAAAAGCATACATTTTGTCTGTGAAATTGGCTTGTTTTTCGGAAAGAATCGAGGTGTGTCTAAATTACTATCCTACCGCTGCGGACCAATCATGACATTTGCACTCTTTTGTTTACTTTTTCTGCCTATCAACTGTGCGCAACTCCTGAATATGTAGCTGCATTTCATCGGATGCATTTGCATCCATAACTTGAAAATCCTTAACTTTGCCTGTAAATGCTACATAAGGAAGGAGTCTCTCTTCGGGACATGAGACACGTTTCTCCGGAGCTCATGTACAGAATGCGATCGGATACTTTACTAGGGAAAGAGCGCGGATATGCGATCCACGGACAACGAGGCAAACAACGAGGCAAGTAAGTGTAAGAACACGTTTACTTTATACACTTTAGGACATGTAAATACTTATTCAGCTTTCGTGTGGTGATCATATTGTGGCGCCGCGGATCTCCATTCACAATGCGGCTAAGCTAATGCTGACGCTAGCACTGAAACAAATGCGATCAGCGCGAACAAGAACAGTCTCTTTAGGTTAATTTCCACTCTTTTTGTTTATATAAAAGCCAAATGTTTTGCCATAGGCTATAGCGGTAGAGAAATACTTTATTTTGATTCAGTTTGACCCGTTTCGGCACTTTTGTAACTTTTTTTTGACTCGGTGCTTATTTAGCCATGAGGTTTTGAATGGAAGTTCTTATGTGATGTGCAGCATTTGAAACATCAATGTTTTATTTTTGTAACTTTTTTTGAATGAATTAGGCTGCAATGCCAATACTAATTGATTTATTTAATAGAACTTAGAAAGAGCACTTTACTTTATTTTTGGAATTAAAGCTAGCTTATTGAAATTATTGAATTGTTATTAAAGTCTATTTTGATGTGACCAAAATTTATTTATATGTATACTGCTAAGATATATGGCATGTTTATTTATTTATTTCAGGGACAGTGCATATTAATCAACATTTCTGTAAATATGCCAGAATTAACCAAAGGCTATTTTTCATCTGTAGTAAATTGACAGCATGTATTTATTTATTTATTTATTGTTATTTATTTATTTATTTAAAGCATAGTATATTATACTATGCTATATTATGTGCAATACGAAATTTATTTGAGCAGTATTACCTCCTGTGAAATACTCCTTAAATACCCTATTTAATTCTACCTGAATCTGGGTATTTTATTACATATTTTATTACATTTTTTTATTATATGTGACCCAAATAGGACACATATGAGCCCGGAGGCATTTTTAGTTATTCACAAATTCTGAAAGTATAGATTCTAAGCTTTCCAATGATGTCTTACACATGGAAATGAGGCAAGTTGTGAGAAAAGTGAGAAAAGTTTGGGGGCTGATTTCACCCCTTAGCAAAATCTGCTATGCATGCTTTCAAATAGTCACAACTGATTTTACTGCACATGTAACGCTAATTTATGGGCTAAGCAACATGACTGCGGCTAAGAATCTTAGTGGGAACAGAAGAGTGGTTCTTGAAGGAGCCCAAAGTGTGAATGAAGAACATACAACAGGATGATGTAGTGTGTAAAAAGGTCTGAATAAGTAATACAGTTATTTATTCATATTTAATATAACATATTATTCATCCAAAAGTTCATTTGAATTAGTTAAATAAATTGTGTATCAATAATTAATTACTACAGCAATCAAAACATTCAGTTAAGTCATTAAAGATAAGTGCACTTAATTGTAATAATCAAAATGTTCATTCCAAATACTGGTCAAAATACTTAAAGCCCCAGTGTGTAGGATTCGTGGCCATAGGTGGATGGTGCTATTGCACTTTCTGTTTTAGCTACAGCAGACCTCAAGGGTCACGCACGCACAAGCCGCGCGCCGCTACTGTATAAATAAAACGTGGTCCCTGTTATTTTTTTTGTTTTCTTTTCTCATGAAAACACACATTCCCGATCATGTACCATGACACTCTACACATCAAATGAAACCTTACAGTCTCCTCTTTTTGACTATACAATTCATTTCCCTGCACAACAATCAGCCCCCGAGCACATGGGGCTTTTATACGGAAAAGCACAAAATGAGGTTAGCTTACCTTAGAATGCTTTGCACAGGTCAAACTCTGTATTTCACCATAAACTTGCTCTCAATTTGTCCGTAAGGATCCAGCGAATAAAATCCAGTAAAACAATTTAGTCCAAAACACGTGTTAGATCCATTACGACGTCTGATCCGGCAGCATGCTTGTGTTATTTACCCAAAACCACGAGCCTTGCCGAAGGCGAAGGCGGAGCCCAAATGTCCTTCTGCGGCTCTCGTATTCAAATGGCTTCAATAGCATACAAAACTCCTCGGGCCGGAGAGGTTCCGGTTTGGGGACCACAGGATCTCATCTCTGCTATTTGCAGATGATGTTGTCCTGATGGTTTCATCAAACCAGGACTTACAGCATGCACCGGGGCGGTTTGCAGCTGAGTCTGAAGCAGCTGAGTTGAAGATCTGCTCCTCCAAATCTGAGGCCATGGTTCTCGACTAGAAAAAGCTGACGCCCTCTGCAAGTGCAAGTTAGAAATGTTGAGAGGCAAAAGTGGGTGGGGCTTAATAAGGTCAATAGAAGAGCTTCCTGTTGACCTACACAACGCCACAACTCTTGACTTTGACCTATGTGCACTACCAGTCAATCGTTTGGACACACCCCCTCATACAATGGTTTTCTGTGTAAATAATCATGGAAGTAAAAAAGAAACAAAAAGTTTGCCCAAACTTTTGACTGGTAATGCAGATATGAACTAAACCACATAAGTCTCTATTTCAAAAGTTTGTGTTGACAGAACTCAACAGAATGGATTTAAGAATACTAGGCCCATTTTACCAGTCGGTCCGGAAAAAGGTGCCTTGCCCTCTCCGGGTGGGTGGAGAGTCCTTGCCTCAAGTGGAGGAGTTCAAGTATCTCGGGGTCTTGTTCACGAGTGAGGGGAGGATGGAGCGTGAAATTGACTGGCGGATCGGTGCAGCGTCGGTAGTGATGCGGTCGTTGTACTGGACCGTTGTGGTGAAGAGGGAGCTGAGCCAAAAGGTGAAGCTCTCAATTTACCGGTCAATCTACGTTCCTACCCTCACCTATGGTCATGAGCTTTGGGTAATGACCAAAAGGACAAGATCGCGGATATAAGTGGCCAAAATGAGTTTCCTCCGCAGAGTGGCTGGGCGCTCCCTTAGAGATAGGGTGAGGAGCTCTGTCACACGGGAGGAGCTCGGAGTAGAGCTGCTGCTTCTCCACGTTGAGAGGAGCCAGCTGAGGTGGCTTGGGCATCTGTTTAGGATGCCTCCTGGACGTGGTGTTCTGGGCATGTCCCACCGGGAGGAGGCCGTGGGGAAGACCCAGGACACGCTAGAGGGACTATGTCTCCCAGCTGGCCTGGGAAGGCCTTGGGGTCCCCCGGAGGAGCTGGAGGAAGTGTCCATGGTGTAGGAAGTCTGGGAGTCCCTGCTTGGACTGTTGCCCCCCCAGTTTTAATTCAGTCTCTGTTTAGTTCAGTCGTGATGAAAGAGAATCAATCCTTTCAATAAGTCCGGTAAAATTTACTTGTAAGGAACATGTTTTTCAGGCAGTTCATATATTGATTAAACAACATAAAGGACAAATCCTGATGACTTGGTAAAGTAGGTGTGCTTTGTTCTGTGGTCACTGATACCCATGTCCAAAGAGGAAGTGAAATGACCAAATAAGAATCAAAATGGTGAAAAGTGGCATGTTTAGCATCTCTGTTTGAAATGTGATTGTGGGTGGAGTTTAGGTGTTAGGTGTTTGTCAGTTTGTCAGTAACCTGGCTGACCACAGTGTCATTTTCAATTCGAGGAAACACTTTGGACAGAAGTGTAATTTGGTCTGTCTTATAAAATCCAGATCTTTCAGCAATAAATATGAAAGCCCCTCACAAAAACATATTTTATTGAAACAGATAGACTGTGCCCAGTGTCTCACTAATTTACCGGGCTCTGCATAAAGCCAAACAGATTGCATTTCTATGATTAACTTTTCACATATAACTTCCAGAAAAAAAAATCATGTCATGTCTGTTTAGTTTTTTATTTCATATAAATGGGTGAAAAATCAAGGGTGGTATCCTTATAAACCTTCAAGAATAATATATATTTTTTGTGCTGTCAGGCAATAAAAAAAATCTAATTAATTAAAGGATTTGTAATTAATTAATCTAATTAATCGCATTTTAAGAGTGTGTGTGTGAGAGAGAGAGGGAGAGATTGGGAGAGAGAGACTGAAAGAGAGAGAGAGAGAGGGGGATTATGAGTGAGTGAGCGAACAAACAAACCCACTTTGAGATTGAGTTTGTCAGTTTTCACGTGGTCACGTTGCTGATTTGTTTCTCAAATTCTGCGAGCGTGGTTTGGTTGTTTGGTGAAGTGCACACTATCACCGGTAATGATGGAACTTGTCGGGACGTGTTTATCGTTTAAATGACCTGTCAGGCTGGAGCAGCTTCGGTGATCGGAAAATTCTTTTTGACAAAAGCTACAAATCACCACGTTCTTGTTGATAGTCCCACCTTCATTCTTTTTATAAATAAACTTGCCATTCAAAGGCCATGGCAGCGATTTGCTCGCCGCACACCAAATTTAAAATGCGCGTGCATTGAATTGACACTCATAATTAATTGCATTCATTTTTATAATGTGTTAATTTGGAGTGTAATTAATGAATCTAATCAACACATTAAACTGACAGCCCTAATACAGTATTTTTATCTTCTCAAAAGCTAGCAAAACTCAACTTATGATTCATTCAATTTGACAGACATTATTCAATCAATTTAATGTTTTTTTATTATTATTCATGACATGGCCTGCTTTTGTATTTGTTCATGTTTAGGTTAAACAGTATTGCGGCACATTTCAGAGCCTTAATGTCATGACTTGTGCTCCTCTCCCTCCTTTCCCGTGTGGCCGGCAATCAAGGCCCCTCGTTATTTAAGGCCTGCTCACCAGCGAGATTCTGCCAGATTGTTTTTGTCTGACATACTGTGAACCTCTTGGAGTTTTTTGTGATCTATGTTTCCTACTGATAATTTTCTACTTACCTGCTTTTTCTGCTCTTAAGAGATCCCCGCCTGCTCCAGCCAGATAGTCACCCACTCCAGGCAGATATCTACCTGGTCCAGCCACATTCCAGCCTTCATCCTGCTTCTGTAATATAAATTCACCTTTTCCCTTTTCTATTGGTCTGTGTCCATTTTTTGGGTCCCTCCATTGCTGTGCCACAACACTTAACCTGCAGATAGAGGAAACATATAAGCTCAGAACCTCCAGAATTCCCTCCCTGAGCTGCAGAGGCTGCACTAGCCCTGATCCAGGACTGGCTACAGGTGCTGGGGTTTAGATAGTGACCATTCAGATCAAAGAGAGGCATTTTAGGTTTAGACACACTGGATTTCAGAGTTGGAACTGGCAACCCATATGAGAGAACCAAAAAAACAAAATATAACAAACAATGCCCAATGTTTTTGTAATTAAGAATAAATGAGCATTGCAATTGTTACCAGTAAAAGCTATATTTGATTTGAACATGTTTACATCATATCTGGGGACTTTTATTTATTTATTCTTTATTTAATAGGGACAGTGCATATTAATGAAAATCTACAATATTGCAGAGTAAATACACCAGATTATAGCAAAAATGCTCATTTCCATCTGTAGTCCCCAGGCAGGTGACATCACAGCAAAAACAACAAAAACAATGACAACTGACAGTAACAGCAAGATTAAAACATTAAAACATTTAACATTAAACGTGTCCACAAATCTGGTTTTCCTGCTTCGGTGATCAGAAAATTCTTTTTGACAAAAGCTACAAATCACTGCGTTCTTGTCAATAGTCCCGTCTTTGTTCTTTTTATAAATAAACTTGCTGTTCAAAGGCCCTGGCAGCGATTTGCTCGCCACACGCCAAATTTAAAATGGGCGCGCATTGAATTGCCACTCATAATTAATTGCGTTAATTTTTATAACACGTTAATTTGCAGTGTAAGTAATTCATTTAATTAAAGCGTTAAACCAGGTCTCTCAAGTTTTGAAGATTGCTAGGAGTGAGATTTCTGAGGACCGGGGGGTGCGAGCAGTAGTCGAGTTATAAAATGAAACCAGGGGGGATGATGGAAGGGCAGGGCAGAATTAGAAGGTACTTTGTTAATATGGAAATGCTTTTGTAACTAAAAGTCCATATTATCATTCAATAATGCACAGGATAATATGTTATCACACACAGTCTTGGTTTAGTCTTGGTTTAGTCCTGGTTTAGACCTGTTTTAGACCTGTTTTAGTCCTGGCTTAGTCTTGGTTTAGACCTGGTTTAGTTTTGGTTTAGTCTTGGCTTAGTTCTGGTTTAGACCTGGTTTAGTCCTAGTTTAGACCTGGTTTAATCCTGGTTTAGTGCTGGTTTAGACCCGGTTTAGATCTGGTTTAGTCTTGGCTTAGTCCTGGTTTAGACCTGGTTTAGTCCTGGCTTAGTCTTGGTTTAGACCTGGTTTAGTTTTGGTTTAGTCCCGGTTTAGTCCTGGTTTAGACCCGGTTTAGATCTGGTTTAGTCTTGGCTTAGTCCTGGTTTAGACCTGGTTTAGTCCTGGCTTAGTCTTGGTTTAGACCTGGTTTAGTTTTGGCTAAGTCCTGGTTTAGTACTGGTTTAGACCCGGTTTAGATCTGGTTTAGTCTTGGCTTAGTCCTGGTTTAGACCTGGTCTAGTCCTAGTTTAGACCTGGTTTAGTCCTGGTTTAGTGCTGGTTTAGACCCGGTTTAGATCTGGTTTAGTCTTGGCTTAGTCCTGCTTTAGACCTGGTTTAGTTTTGGTTAAATCCTGGTTTAGTCCCGGTTTAGTCCTGGTTTAGACCCGGTTTAGATCTGGTTTAGTCTTGGCTTAGTCCTGGTTTAGACCTGGTTTAGTCCTGGTTTAGACCTGGTTTAGTCCTGGTTTAGTGCCGGGTTAGTCCTGGTTTAGTCCTGGTTTAGACCTGGTTTAGTCTTGGTTTAGTCCTGGTTTAGTCCCAGTTGAATCCTGGTTTAGACCCGGTTTAGACCTGGTTTAGTCTTGGTTTAGTCCTGGTTTAGTTCTGGTTTAGTCCTGGTCTAGTCCTGGTTTAGTTCTGGTTTAGTCCTGGTTTAGAGCTGGTTTAGTCTTGGTTTAGTCCTGGTTTAGTACTGGTTTAGTCCTGGTTTAGTCCCAGTTGAATCCTGGTTTAGACCCGGTTTAGACCTGGTTTAGTCTTGGTTTAGTTCTGGTTTAGTCCTGGTTTAGTTCTGGTTTAGTCCTGGCTAGATCCTGGTTTAGTCCTGGTCTAGTCCTGGTTTAGTTCTGGTTTAGTCCTGGTTTAGACCTGGTTTAGTTTTGGTTTAGTTCTGGTTTAGTTCTGGTTTAGTCCTGGTTTAGTCCTGGTTTAGTTCTGGTTTAGTTCTGGTTTAGTCCTGGTTTAGTTCTGGTTAAGTGCCGAAATACTGTAGATGCAGAAATAATCTGATATGACTCATAAAAACGCGGTCACTCGTATCCATGTATGCACGTGTTACGGTCTTTAATAATCCGGAGATCCGGAGAAAAGGACATATCCCGAACTTATCCTGTGTCCCGAGGCGAGAGTTCCTTCTTACGTAGCATTAACGTAGCAAGTTAAGGATTCTTCTTCTTCTCTGCCGCGTAAACATCCACGCGGCTCGCGCACAGCTGATCGGCGAACAGGCCAATCAGTTGTGCGCGATCGGCCTCACAACTGATCGCTCAACTCGAGCACTGGTGTGCAAGTGACTTTTTTTTGCTGAAATCGCGCGGTGCCTGCATTAACTTACCGATTTTCTGGGCACAGAAGCGCTGTGAACAGTGGCTACAGTTTTGAATTGCTTAAAATATTTCAGCGTGAGAAATACCATGTGTGGCGTGTGAGCGTGTGAACACGTCGAATTGCGTGTGTCACACTCTCAATGCGTGAGACTTGAGAGCCCTGGTTAAACTGACAGCCCTAATATAAATTGATTATAAATTAATGTAGCGTCTTTGAGTGTTTAGAAAAGCGCTATATAAATAAAATGTATTATTATTATCATTATTATTTAAAATATCCAAATGATAGTGAAAACATAGTGATCCACAGGTGTTATAGATTATAACTACCATAACTTCCAGACTATTGAGCGCACCTGAATATAAACCACATCAACTAAATTTTAAAAGAATTGTATTTTTGTACATACAGTATATAGGCCGCAGGTGTCCACGTCTTAAAGAAAGTTCAGAGCATCTGCTTTTATTGCCTCTGAAAGCTTTTGTCATCTTTTTGCATTGAGTCAGTTCGTCACACTGCCATCGCCAACGCCTCACCATGCCAAGCTCACCTGCAGCCGCTCTATTTCCTTTTTCGACAGCCAAATCGATTGTCTTTAGCTTAAAGAGATAGTGCGTTTTTTAAATGTTAATCTGTATGGATTTCCTTCTAAAAAGTTACGTGTGTTGACACGGGCTTACCTCTGACAGTCTCAGCTGATCCCAGTTCAGCTCGCTTTCTGGAGCGCACGTAGGTAGGTCTGATAACTTCTCTGGAACATGAAATAAAGCTTGTTTTTCTTCTCAAAACAAAACATTTGTCCGAAAGGTGATATATTTGCGTTCCAAACAGTTGTCAACGAAACATCCAGCAGCGAACTTAGCGATTGCGTATTGTGTCTGCCGACTTGTATTACTGCGCTCACGTTAGCTCTATTAGCCTGTTAACCTTTAGTGGAAGTGTACAGCAGATGCGTTCTGCCATAAGGGGAAGTTTACAAGTGAACAGGCTAATACAGCTAACGTGAGCGCAGTGATACGAGTTCGCTGCTGGATGTTTCGTTGACAACTATTTGGGACGCAAATATATCACCTTTCAGACAAATATTTTGTTTTGAGAAGAAAAGTGAACAAGCGAGTGAACAATTTTGGGCGCTTGAATTGCGTGAGAAATGCCGTGCGAATTGCGTGTTGAGAGCCCTGTTTGTCTAAAGAGCAATCTTATACTACAAAGCAACTAATGAGAGTTATATAAATGAAGTTATTACCTGATGGTTCTCAGTTTGTTTTATCATCACCGCACTTTGTCAGTGCGCGCTGAGAGGGGGGGGGGAAGCGGGGCGGGGGGGAGCGGGACATTTTTAACGGATTCATGTAAGAATCTGGTTAATGCACCGGGCCCGCGTCTCACCACGTCTCACCATGGGCAGTTCGGCTCTAGGCCGCGCGTATTCCGCGCGTAAGCCGTCGGGGGGGACACGTTACGCACAGACGGAGACACCGAGACCGGAGTCGGTGCGTCTCAGAGGAGACGTGGCACCGGGACTGAGGCTCAGGACGTGCCCGGGGGACAGCGTGTCTGCTCCGGCCTCCGCTCGGACCGCACGGTCGGGAGCAGACCGTGCGGGCCCCCCTCCCCCTGCTCCCCCGGAGCTTCCCCGGAGCAGGGGGAGGCGCTGAAAACGCACGGAGCCTGCATAAACTAAGCCACACAGACCGATTTTCTGTGCACAAAAAAATAAAAAATAAAAAATAAAAAAATAACACAAATCAGCGTGAGAAATGCCATGTGTGGCGTGTGCGCGTGTGAATACGTCGAATTGCGTGTGTCACACTCTCAAGCGTGAGCCTTGAGAGCCCTGATGTTAACCACACAGAAAGCGGCGCTTTCTGCGCTCAGGCTGCGCCACATCTGCTGTGTTGATTAACGAATAATCTGTCCATATATTAGCCGCATCGTTGTATAAGCCGCAGGGATCAAAGTGTGAGAAAGAAGTAGTGGTTTTTATCTGGAAATTACAGTATATAGAGGACAAACGCACAATATGTCTTCTTTAAGGCCTGTTTTTGATGAGGGCGCAACGTTATAACGGTAGAAAGTTTCAAAAAGTCAGTTTTTCATAATACCCCCTCTTTAATGGTACCATGTCTTTCCTCATTAAAAACAGATTTGGAAAAAATAATTTAAAAAATCAGGTAAGCCAAATCACCATTTCCAAATGTGGTTCCATCTCATAAAGCAAACATTAGCTGCTGTTTCATTTCATGCCATACACAATTATGTTTAAACTCCAACCCCTATTTTCTGATATTGCTGTACGAGTCCGTAAATTACATCGACATTTGCAATACCGTGTCACATATAATTACCACAGGGGAAGTGTTTTATTGCATCAGCCTGGATGTCCACACACGGTTTATGGAGTTGAGTCTTGGAAAGGTTCCCCAGAGTTGACAAAACAGGAATTAGTCAAACAAACAATGTAAGGCTGATGTCATTTTGGCCTGAATATGGTGCTACTGGATGATAATGAAATGCAGTTTTCAGAAAGCTGGAAACGTTTGAGCAAAGTGTTACATTTTAATTGGTCTTAAAATAGGAACTTGTTTTATCTATAGTCTATTTTTACTTAATTGTTTTTTTCTCAATTCTCTTATGTGTCACTGTCTAATGAGATGTATTTTCAGTGAATTTTGGAGCTGTTTAACATCCAACACACCAGATTTTTACTGTCTTTAAAACCCGAAAAACAGAATGTGTTTTAAAGGTATGCAAAGATCCAAACTTATTCACTTACTCTACCTAAAAATGTTCTAATATTAAACGCAAAGTCTATAACTGTCCTCACAACTCTCAGAGACAAGTCTGTAAAGCTAACAAGTAGCATGCTAATGCACATTTCCTGATTATTGGACAATAAAATGCCACAATTTGAGTGCACCAAGAATGCTATTTTAACTAAAACATCAAGGTAACGGGTAGACTTGACTTATTTTTTGTTTGAAGATAGGGTTGCCAACCTTGAAAAACGGAATCGTCCCGTATTCAGAAACAAAAGTAGGCATCCCGTATTGAGTTGAAAAGGGACGCACTTTGTCATGTATTACCGTGTGAATCAAAAATAGTGTCTAAAACAGGGTGCCCAATACATCGATCGTAATCTACCAGTCGATCGGTATCGATTACTACGACACAGGTCTTGGTCTCAAGGTGATTGTGATCATATTTCATTACGGCCGCTGCCGTTAGCAATAAACTTTTACCGGTGTGCAGGGTTTCGCACTGCAGCCTGTGCGCTCGTCTGGAACACGCGGACACCACGCGCCACCAGTACGCACAGCTTGTTCCCAACAACGTGTACCTTTGTGTCCCAGCGTGTATCACAGAGCAGGTTAACTTTATAAAACATCCTACCCAGTAGTCGAGTTGAAAAATGAAACCAGGGGGAATCGTAAAATTGTTCATTTATGTGACATATTTTCCGGGGGGAAGGGGGGGGACTCATTTGCCTGACATTAAGCTAAGCCCTCCCCCATCACTGACATCACTGTGTTTTTTCAGGTCAGGGCAGAATTAGAAGGTACTTTGTTTACCGATTTAGACCGGGAATGCATTACCGCTGTTCTACCACTAACACCGGGAGCGCTGTTACGCATTTCTACCATTAAGACCGGGAAAGTGGATAAGTCATTTT
Organism: Paratrypauchen microcephalus; assembly: GCA_036785185.1. Lineage (NCBI taxonomy): Eukaryota > Metazoa > Chordata > Actinopteri > Gobiiformes > Gobiidae > Paratrypauchen > Paratrypauchen microcephalus. Next base: position 2,346,893 of record JAVJIX010000075.1, read on the forward strand.
TTCCTCTGTGGCCAATCATCATCTGTTGCCAACTAAAATCTACCCGAAAATGCACGTGACATATGCATGCTGACTCGTGTCATTGTTTTGAAACGTATCGAGCAATTATGGATGACTTCAATTTCGGTACAGGGAGTTCTGAAGTTAGTGAATGTACAGGGCTCTCAAGTCTCACGCTTTGAGAGTGTGACAGTCACACTGCTCGTGATCGAACATTTAAATAAATTTGGCAAACTGAACGCATTCTGTATTGTCACGGCTCTCAAGTTTTGAAGTTTGGTAAGAGTGAGATTTATTTTGGGGGAGCGGGGTGGTGCGTGTGACTGCGTTTTTTCCGAGGAACGGGGGGGGGAGGTTCGCGGAAAACACGCATTAACTAACAGATTTTCTGGGCACAGAAGCGCTGTGAACAGTGGCTACAGTTTTGAATTGCTTAACAAAATTTCGGCATGAGAAATACCGTGTGTGGCGTGTGAGCGAGTGAACACGTCAAATTGCGTGTGTCACACTCTCAAAGCGTGAGACTTGAGAGCGCTGGTACTGTACAGGAGACACGGAGGAGAATGACTGACAAAGACAAAGGTCTACAGTCCTTTAGCCAATCAGGATGCAGAGCACAATGAATATTGATACACTATTTAAAAAAATCCGTGAAACAGCGAGGGACCACTGTATTTAATTAAAATATTTTATTTTAGTTCGTTCATTTTCAAAATGTAATTCTATGGCACAAAGATAAAAAAAAAAAAAAATTATATGCAGTGTTATTTCATTTTAAATTTCAAAAGTGGTTTGTGGCTCCCAGTGTTTTCTTTACTGTGTGAAACGGATCCAAATGGCTCTTTGAGTTGTAAAGGTTGCCGACACCTGCTCTAGCCACTGGTCACAAACAGTGCAAACTACCTCTGCACATTGAGTGCTTTGGCAAGCACTATCGCTGGTATATGTAAGGGATGTAACATGTTCAGTATGTAGTGCACTTCATCTTACTGCCTTATGGCCTTGGGACACTTTATATTTTACAGTTTTGACCTGAATAAGAGCTGCTCTTTATTTCTTAAAACTTGAAAATATTGTGCACTGTACATGTTGTGACTGTTTTGTTTTATTCTTTCCATATTATTGTGTTTCTGGATTATTTTATATTTTTTCTTAAGGTGTAGAATAATAAACCACACTTCTCATGAAACCCACAAGTGTAAGCTTTCAAATACTTTTGGAATTTTGTCTCTATGTGCTTCAGAGGCTGAGAAATCACTTATTTAATAGGTGTTGACATTATTGTTGAATTTCCAGAAAGACCTCAGGATCTGGGAGGTTGTTTTAAAATCACCCTTAGGATTTTCAGGCCTTTTTTCCCAGGCGTTTTAGGTCTTAATGGGTTAAAATGGAAATGACTTTAACAAAAAGTCCATATAATCATTCAATAATTCAATAATTCAATAATACACAGGATATATGTTATCACACACACACACACACACACACACCTTAGTCCTGGATTAGTCCCGGTTTAGTTCTGGCTTAGTCCTGGTTTAGACCTGGTTTAGACCTGGTTTAGACCTGTTTTAGTCCTGACTTAGTCTTGGTTTAGACCTGGTTTAGACCTGGTTTAGTCCTGGTTTAGTTCTGGTTTTGTCCTGTTTTAGACCTGGTGTAGTCTTGGTTTAGTCCTGGTTTAGTGCCGAAATAGATGCAAAAATAATCTGATAATATGACTCACCCATAAGAACGCGGCCACTCCCGATAGTTTGCGTATTCACGTTTATGCGCGCGTCGGGTATATCCACGGTCTTTAATAATCCGGAGCGCCAGAAAAAAGGACATATCCCGAACGTATCCCGTGTCACGAGGCGAGAGTTTCTTCTTACTCATATCACTGTGCTCACGTTAGCGTATTAGCCTGTTCACTTGTAAACTTCCGCTTGCGGCGGACCGCATCTGCCGTGCACTTCCGCTAAAGGTAAACAGGCTAATACGCTAACGTGGGCGCAGTGATATGAGTCGGCAGACACAATACGCGATTGCTAAGTTCGCTGCTGGATGTTTCGTTGACAACTGTTTGGGACGCAAATATATCACCTTTGGGACAAATGTTTTGTTTTGAGAAGAAAAACAAGCTTTATTTAATGTTCCAGAGAAGCTACCGGACCTCTCGACCTGGGCTCCAGAAAGCGATCCGAACCGGGATCAGCTGAGAGTGTCAGAGGTAAGCCGGTGTCAACACACGTAACTTTTAGAAGGAAACCCATACAGATTAACATTTTTTTAAAAAACGCACTATCCCTTTAATGTAGCAAGTTAAGGATTCTTCTTCTCTTGGAAATGCCACGTAAATATCATGCGGCTCGCTCACAGCTGATCGGCGAACAGGCGCAAACACAACAGCGCTAATCATGATTGGCGGGAGCGCGGTCGGTGTGTAATTATGCTGCAACATGATTGGAAGATGGAGCGCAGTTCGGCCTATGATTGGCTCTTGGCACTGGCTATTTTGACTTAAAAATGGCGAATTTTGCCAAAAGTTTAGGGATTTTCATGCCTGATTGATAAAATGCCACAAGGGATGGAAGAAGGGATGCCCATTTTAGAAGAGGGATGATTTTGACTATTTTTTCCCACAGGGGGGATGCCACCCCCCCCCATCTCCCCTCAACTCGAGTACTGATCCTACCTGTCCATCCGCCTCACGTTAGCGCATGCTCCTTTTCACGTTCTCACTCCTCAGGCTCCCTCAGTGCGCTCTGATTAGAAGAGCAAAGTGCAAAGCAAAAACTAATCTAAATTTAAGTTACAGTGTTGGTACAGAGCATGTCTACGGCGACATGTGGTTGAAGTTTGCCTAATAAAAGTGCAAAAATGCATCTGTTTGTCACGACATGCATTTGGTAAATGTGCAGAGGCTGGTAAATACCACTCCAAAACCAGTAAGAGAATGTGACTCCAGGTAGTAAGTTGAGAAAAAAAAAACAGGTTAAAAATAATAATAAATCAATCAAATAAGGGGTCCTCAAACTGTGGGTGAGGGTCCAAAGTGCAGGTGTTTAAGTGCAGTACAGTTTGCTTGGCTTATTTTAAGATTAAAATTAACATTTAGTAGATAAAATGGAGATAGATTTATGAAAACTTATTTATATAAGTCAGCCTTTTCCCACATGAAGATCATTAAGCCCAAGCACTGTTCCACCATGACTGATGATCATTTAGAAGTCAGTTTGAGTCTGGCTGTCAGCAGCGACTGTCAAGACTACACATCCTGAGCTGATTCCATCCAGTGCAAGTCAAATTTTGTGAGAAGGTCGTGGGATCATCAAGGGGAGGAAAGGGAATTTTTCCCCCAAAATGTGTTGACACATTGGCTGGAATGACCCCAGATTGCATCTAAGAGCATCTAGAGTTCAAAAATTGCCCCCGGACCCCCTGACTTTTTTGGTGACTTTCAGCTTTTTTCATTTCTGGTCACTTTCATCCCTGTTTATATTAATTTATACAGTTTTAACTTAAGCAGGACAGATATTTATTTTATTCTCTTAATTTTGTTATTTTGTATTAAAAATAAATTGCTGATAATCATTTATTTTCCATGCATTCATATAACTCAAATATGCATCTAATTCAATTCAGGTTTGAGTCAAATAGTTAAAAAATACATACAAAAAAGGGCTAAAAAGATTCACTACACCACGGAGGGTGAAGGCAATCGGTCCGGCCAGTCCTGCCAATGAGGTGTCTCTTATTTATTTTTCATGGAGTTGGTAACCCTATTTGAAGACCAACTAACACATTCACGTTTTGGATTAAAGTTGCACCAAGTTAAATTATTTTGTTTGGTTCATCATGTTTTCCTGGACTTATTTTGATTTGTTAGAGCAACTAATTTCAGAACTTATTACTAATTATGAGCACAATGCATTTCATTTTGTTTTCTGACCTACTTTGTATCGTCAGCTCAAAACATTGGCCATCACAAACACAATGCAGTTTCTATTACTCGCCCAATTTATTTTCTAATGTTTGCACAATGCATTCTCTCTAATTCGTCCTTTTTTAAATTGAGTATAAATAAAGACATATATCAAGGTCAAGTAACAGAAACGTGATTAATAAATTTTAAATGAAAGAGAAACACATTTTGCCCATGTTCACACCTCTGTGCTTACTGGAAGACGTTTGACCACCAACACTGGGCATGTGATAAAACCATGGATTCAGCAGTAGCGTTCTTTACAACCTGCCAAAGTTTTTCATGGGGGGTTTTAATACACAATTTAATAGGTAAATTATAAACATAAAAAAAGAATACAATGACATCTAGATAAAAAAAAACAGGCCTCAAATTTTGTCAGAGTTAGTATCCCCAACAGAACCCAAAGGAAGCTGTTATCCGCACGTTCATTCTGTATGTCTTCCGGTTTTGTGACGTAAGCGTGAATAGAGCCCATTGCGGTGAATTAAGACGTATGATCCAAAGACAAAATGCATGTGTGGAAAAGATGGACTCATTAGGGACATTTCTTCTGTTTCGTCTGTTACACTGGTTGAGGGATTTACCTACCTGATCACGATATAGTGGGTGTGCTCAATAGTCCTCTTTAAGTTAATTTTTATATGATACTTTTGATTGCCTGTGTATTTGCACATTCACTTGAAGCTGCACTGTGTAACCTTTCATTTGGGGGTCTGTCACCTGCTTGTTTCAATGGATATGTCATTGCTCTGCCTGGAATGTTCCGCAGTGTGACATTAAACAGCTCTACCTTACATTTATTCAATTACAGGTGGTTTTATAGCTCAAAAATACCTACAAAGAGATAAGATAATGTAGCTCCCATTGGACACCACCATTTTCTAATCAGTGTTTCTTTTATTAGGCATTTTAGATGAATATAAGATAAGATACGATAAGATAAGATAAGACTTTATTGATCTCACATAGGAGAAATTCACTTGCCACATTAGCTCCAGGCAGTTTAGTGCAAAAGAAAGTTAGAACAAAAAAGTGCATGCAGAGAAGATAAGTAATAATAATAAAAATAGAAAAAATTGCACGTTTAACCTATATAGTGGAGTTATACAGTCTGATGGCGGTGGGGATGAAGGATCTGCGGTAGCGCTCCTTCTTGCATTGAGGTGCCTCAGTCGGCTGCTGAAGGAGCTGCTCAGCTCCTCTACAGTCTGGTACAGAGGGTGGGAGGTGTCGTCTATGATGGAAGTTTAGCCAGCATCCTCCTTTCAGGGCCTGTTTACACAAGAACGCTTAAAATATTTTATCGGAAGTGCCTTTCGTTTACACAGTGACGGCGTTTTTGGGGCCTAAAAACGCAAAAACCTGAAACTACCTTCCAGAGTAGAAAAGTTAAACACGCTCCGCTGTCGCGTTTCCGTGAAAACTGCCCAAGACGCAAAACTGGTTAAATCTGCTCACGTCGCGTACGCGTTTACGTCACATAGATGCGGCATACCTTGATACCACGGATGTTCAAGCTGTGCTAGCAACTCTAGTCAACATACAAGAGTCATTTCAACAATTGTATAAATCGCACCCACACACGTCTACGGTCTTTTCTCTTCTTCCCGTACAAGTCTTTCTCACACTCTCACAGCCACACAGACGCCAAGACAAGCGACTTCCGCATGAGGCACTTCAAATGTAAAACCCCATGTGATTTTATATTTTCTAATTCACTGTAATGTAATGTAATTACAATGTAATGTAATGTAATCCTCCTGTAATGTAACTATTTTCAGTACAATATTCAAAAACATGTAAACAAAAGTACAAGTCACTGAAATGTTTGGAGCGGAACTTAACAACTCATTTAAAACGCAACTAGAACATTTTATTTTGAAGTTTTAACTTTCTCTTTTCCGGTACAGTCGTGGTTAGAAATGTAACTTGATGCTGTTTTTTTTTTTTTCAGTCCAGTTATTTACAGCGCCTCCCTTCGCTGGCTTTTGCGTCCACTTTTGCGTCTTTGTATAAACAAACATTTCCTGTTGAGAACGCTCGTCTAAACGCGGATAAAAAATTGAAGACGAGACGCCACTTTTGCGTCTTCTGTTTTGATCTTCGCCGTATAAACGTAGCCTCAGCCACCTCCTCTACAGAGTCCAGAGGACAGCTCAGGACAGACTTAACAATCCTGACCAGATTGTTAAGTCTCTTCCTGCTCTGTGCTGCTCGGGGCCCAGCAGATGACAGCGTAGAGGAGAGCAGAGGCCACCACAGTGTCATAAAAAGTCTTGAGCAGAGGCCTGCACACTCCAAAGGACCTCAGTCTCCTCAGCAGATGCCTCAGGGCGTCGGTGTTGTGGGACCAGTCCAGTTTATTGTTGAGGTGAACACCCAGGTACTTGAAACTGTCCACAGTCTCTATGTCCTGCCCCTGGATGTTCACCGGTGAGTGAGGTAGTGGTCGTCGATCACCATCTCCTTGGTCTTACTGGTGTTAAGGCTCAGGTGGTTGTGCCCACACCAGTCCACGAAGTCTCTGATGACCGAGAGGTACTCCAGCTCATTCCCCCTAGACACACAGCCCCCAATGGCCGAGTCGTCAGAGAACTTCTGTAGATGGCAGCTGTCCGTGTTGTAGAACAAACACAGACATTCTGACTGAGCGAAGTCGCCTCTCCACAGATCTGGACCTGTAACTTGAATTAGTTTGGTCTCCATGAAGATAGGAAGGTTTAAATCCATACTAACAGACAAAGCAATAACATCTTCATGGAGAAAAGCATTTGAACACCTTTAAGTAGATTTTTCATGTGATACTATTCCTTTTACTTAAGTAACTGTTTGCCTTTGTATCTGCACTTTTACTCAAGTAACAAAACTTCTTACACCACTGCATTTATCCCCACATGCACTCTGCCCACTGAGCATAACTACGTACTTCCCTACAGCCGGTACTTATACCCACATGCTCACACTGGGAGAATTTATATTTTTCACCTTTCCTGGAGTTTAACATAGCGTGTAATGGACCTTGAAAATTGTGGCATATTTGAGAGGCTAAAGGAGGTTAGGTTTTTGCGTGTTGAATGCCGGCTGGTGTCCTGATGTGTGCATAATGTCATTTTGCAACGCTATACAGCACCTTAAATCTATTCATTTTACAGGCAGTAGCAGAATAATGAAAACCAAACGCATGTGGTAAAGGGTGATAAGAAGCTCTTCTCTGTAGGATCTTGTGTCTGGTTATATTGCGCTATTTTCTTCACATCACAAACATACCTGGAGTTGTGTTTTGTTTCATTCTTCATGAGAGAAGAACACAGTCTAAATATGTAGGGCTTATGTGTTAAACATGTGTTAATGAAACAAAACACAACTCCAGGTCTGTTTGTGATGAGGAAACATAACAGAAAATAGTTTCATATGGGCACTTTAACTTTCCATCTGCAATTTATGCCAGCTTTTTGATGCCGTGTTCTTACTTTCTTCTTTCTTTGTTGAATCATAGTGCAGCGGTGTACAGAAGCAGAATGTTCCTGGTCTGAATGGACCCTGATTGGATAATTATCTGCAGAAATGTTTTTTGGTTTTTTTTCATATCTGAGAACATAACGATACCGCAAGTGATAAAGAGGGAGTATTTTGTTCAAAGTTCAATGTTCAAAGTGTACTTTATTGTCAGTTCACTATGTAACAGACATTACACAGTGGACTGAAATTGCGTTTCAGTGGACTCCAAATGTGCAATTAAACTAAACACACACACACACAACCACACACCTGCACACACACAGCTACACTCATGACATGAAGTGTGCATAGGCATCAACAATAAATATACATAAAACATACAGGGGGTCCTCGGGTTACGACGGTCTCGGGTTACGACGTTTCGTGGTTACGAACGCGCCCCCATTAAAAAAAATATGTATATATTACGCGTCATTCCGTCTTACGCGGTTTAGCGTGGTAGGAGATGTAAACAAACGTGAACGGCGCGCGGCACACGGCGGAAGAATACGCTCTGTTGTGGTTGTAGGGAGAAGAAGACAGCCTCGTGTGCGTGCCCAATGTGGGTGGAAGTACCTGATGTGGGCTCTGATCTGTTCCTATGAAAGCGGCAGTGATAACCAAGCAGCGTAGTGGTCTAATTATTGAGATGGAAAGGTTATTGGTGCTTTGGTTGGAAGATCAAAGGCAAAATCCGGTTTACGACGAAATTCGGGTTACGACGCGTCTTAAGAACGGATCAACGTCGTAACCCGAGGACCCCCTGTACAGGTAAACATATACTCTTCCAACAAGAAGGAAAGTTTGAGGTAGAATGAAATGTGCAATATGTAAGGTGCAAAAGTGAAGGTGCAAATTGTAAAGTGCAAGAGTGCTGAAAGCTGCATGGACATCAGTGTGTGTAAGATTGTTTTTTTTTTGGATGTCATTAACAACAACAAAATATTTATGGAATGTTCATGGAATTTTCTTTCTTTTTTCAGTGTGTTGATTAGCCTGATGGCTTGTGGAAAGAATCTGTTTTTGAGTCTATTTGCGTGGCACCGCATGCTGCAGTAGCACTTTCCAGATGGTAGGAGGGAGAACAGTTTGTGTGCTGGATAGGTAGTGTCCTCGATGATATTGATGGCTCTCTTGGAGCAGCGTGATGTGTATAAGTCCTGAATTGCTGGTAGGGGTGATCTGATGATCTTTTCTGCAGTCCTCACCACCCACTGCAGAGCCTTCCTGTCCGCCGCTGAGCAGCTGCTATGCCAGACAGATAGGCTGCTGGTGAGGATGCTCTCAATAACACCCCTGTAGAAGGTGGTGAGTGCAGAAGTGGGGAGGTTCACGTGTCTGTGCTTTCTTGACCAGGGAGGTGGTGTTTGTGGTCCATGTGATGTCATCTGTGATATGCACTCCCAGAAACCTTATGCTTTTCACAGACTCTGCGGCACTGCCATTGATTGTGAGTGGGGTATGTGTCGTTTTTTTTTTTTTAATCCACAGTTATTATTTGTGTTGTTTTGTTGTCATTGAGCTGTAAGTTGTTTCTGTCACAACAGTTGATGAGTTGATGTACCTCCTCTCTGTATGTCGAGTCATCATCGTCACTGATGAGGCCCACCACTGTTGTGTCATCAGCAAATTTGATGATGTGATTCGATGTGAATCTGGCACAGCAGTCGTGGGTTATTTTCCAAAAATCGATGACATGTAAGAAGTGGTTTTAGCTATCATCCATGTGTGTTTGAGTAATCTAGCGATCCCTCCTGGGCTCTCTTCAAACCCTCCTTATAGTGAGCAGTACTTCTGTCCAATTCTGTCCATTGCTCCACCCACAAGCCCACGTCACCCATGCTCCCCTACGACAATTCTCCATAAACATACAAAAACATGATACAAAACAATGTACTACGATTTCATTAGCGGGATGTGTGAGATCTATTCTTTTATTCTAGAAGTGTTCTTTGTATCGAGTCTATTCCTGGGTTTTAAGTCTTACTGTGAGAACCGTGTCACCTCACAAATTCACACATCTTAAGAACACCTCACCACTTGTTCCTCCATATGGTGTATACATCAAGTGTGGCTATAGGTTATAAAAGGCTGTAAACTAACTTGGGGTGTGAGACCCTTCCTGTGGGTTGTATACACAGGGTGTTGTAAACAGCTAATGCTACATTTACTGTGGGGTTGTGTTGTGACAGTTGTTTGCCTCATGAGAAACTTATAAGGTCCCTCCATAGGGGGTGTCATGGGAATTCCTCTGTTTTGATTGGCTGACCTCACTATTGGACACTCTGCATAGTTAAACTATTCTCTGATAGGGTAGCTGTTGGTGATGTCATAAATATTCAACAGTCTGTACTGTATTTAAAGAGAGTCCCTTGTGGTGTTGTGTGTGTGTGTGATCCGACCCCACTGGGGGGTTCTCTTCATGTCCCTCTTCACGGCCGATGTCTCGTCTCTCTGCTAAAGCTGCAACATGGATGCTGAAGATGTCTGATGTCACCATTTCGTTTGTATTCTGCTATTTTTACATTAAAATGCTGAATAACCTCAATTTCGACTAATGCCTTCCTTCAGACCTCCTTCTGACCCATTTTTTGAAACTGACAGATGCACGCTGATTGTGAAGTGGGAATGACTTAGTCCGGAGAGCAAAGGGAGGAGAGACTCAGCATCAAAAACTTAAAATGAAACTTCTAAACATGTTCATTTTCAAAACAAAAAAAGGGTGATCTAAATATGCTTATTGTTAGCATTTAATACTGTGCTTACATGCTATTATTTTAAAATGTAGTTATTGTTTGTGATCTTTGTTAAAAAATCCACAGCTGGATGGAGATCTGCACATATCAGCCGCATGGAACTTCTGTGTACAGCAGTAATTTCTCACAGAGGTGCAAATAAGGTTTGTTGTCTAGCTATTTTTAACACTGGAACTGCATGTTAGCAATGTCAGATGATCCTGTCAACTGCTAATTGGAAAGCTAACAGTGGTGGCTGGTGTAATGTAGCATGCTGGCTAATTGTCTGGAAAGGAAATGTTTAACACTCAGGGACAGAGAGAAAAGGTCAAATAAATGAAATGACTATCTGCATTTTTTCAAAGTTGATCTTAGTACGGGGAAGGTTGAAAAGAGCAGGATTACTCAAACATGCATGAAAACCAAACTCCCAGCAATGACTTAAAGCAGACCTACTATGCGAAATGGACTTTTCAGAGCTTTTGACCATGTTGTAGTCATTTCCCCTCACCATTTATTCCCCCAAAGTTGTATTTGGAGTGATTTGTGCATGTTTGAGCAATCTTTGATCTCTTATTTGCAATTTTGCCCCTCAAATTGCGTTTTCACCGCCACCGATACACGACTACTGCTCTATACTTACTCCATTCTCCAATTGTATTTTCAGTGATCAGCTACTCAATTTGGAGTAAAAGGAGTAAAAGAATAGAGGGTTAACATCATAGTTCGGAGCATTCTCCAAGGAATCATACTGTGTAATATTAGTCAAAGGAACAACATTTTCACAGAAACAAGCAGGAGGAAACCCTCCTTCAGGTCAAATACAAGTTAGGTTTGTGGTGACAAGCTCGCTAACAGTAAGGACTATATTTTTCAGTGCAAAAAACGAAAAAACAAACAAACAAAACTTTACTCTAGACTTTTTTTTGCTACAAAGTTACAAACTATAGAGGAAATGTACTTTTCATGATAAAGGATGTTTCTAATATGACAGAAAATAACTAGGGCTGTCAGTTTAACGCGTTAATTAGATTAATTAATTACACTGCAAATTAATGCGTTATAAAAATTAATGCAATTAATTATGAATGGCAATTCAATGCACGTGCATTTTAAATTTGGCGTGCAGCGAGCAAATCGCTGCTCAGGCCTTTGAAAGTCTATTTATAAAAAGAACGAAGATGGGACGATCAATAAGAATGCAGTGATTTGGAGCTTTTGTCAAAAAAAAATTTCCGATCACCGAAGCTGCTCCAGTCTGACGGATCATTTGAACGTGAAAGACGTCCAGACAAGTTCCATCGTTACCGGTGATAGTGTGCACTTCACCAAACCACGCTCTCAGAATTTGGGAAACGATTAAGCAAAGCGACTGCAGAAAAACTGACAAACTAAATTGCAAAGTGGGTTTGTTCGCTTGCTCACTCACAATCTCTCTCTCTCTCTCTCTCTCTCTCTCTCTCTCTCTCTCTCTCTATATATATATATATATATATATATATATATATATATATCCCCTCTCTCTCTCTCTCTCCCTCAATCTCTCTCTATCTCTCTCTCTCTCTATCTCACACACACACTCTTAAAATGTGATTAATTTGATTAATTAATTTCAAATTCTGTAATTAATTACATTATTTTTTTATCGCCTGACAGCACTAAAAATAACTTCTCACTTGTACACAGAGGAAGTCTCTTCTGCAGCACACACTCTGCTAATGGATTAATGGGTGAAGGTGCGTGGAGTTACTATGACAGTAGCTAACCCATGACTCCACACAAGAGTCACAGAGAGTGGATGATCACTGCTGTACATGCACTTAACATTTTACACTTATGCCTATTAAGAGTTGCACTACAGAACTTTTCTGGTAGAGGGCCCACCGGTTCCTCATTTCCATGGAGATGTTATTGCTGTGCCTGCAATATTCCAAATTCATCTCCATATAGAGGAGGAGCAGGAGACGCCACCAGTTCAATTTACAGGTGAGATCTGTGATAGACGACCCCAATCACAGTCAGAATGCATGTTTCTAAAGGCATTTTTGAGCTATAAAAACACTCACAATTGAATACATGCATCTTTTATAAGTTTAATACCATATTGGGGAACATTACAGGCAAAGCAATATCATCTCCATGGCAGCAGGAAGAAACATTATAACATAGATCAGAAAATAGCATAATATACATCCTTAAAAAGTGATTTCTCCTGCCTAAACTGTTTTGTATTCACAGCTTTGTTTGATTTTGATCTAATCTGCACCAAGTTGGTCACACAAAAGCACACTTTGATTTTCAGACACAGAGAGTCCTCTTGGTGCAGTATCAAGACAGCCCTTAAGTCTTACCACACTAGCCTCGAGCATTGCCCAGAAAAATGCACCGCACATATGGACTACACCAGGCCAGATTCGAGAAATCTGCTGTATGATTTAGAAAGATGTCAGACACACTGCGGTAAATCTTGGTTTCTCTTGTAGGTTATGTTTCCCACTGTTCAATTTATCAATATTACTTTGTCTCTGACGGACAATTTAAGCAGATAAAGCAGTAAAATAATAATAATAAAAAGCTCAAACAAATATCTCAACAGGTAGTGTGAGGTGAATAACAGCTGGCAGGACAAAAGTGTCCCTCTTCTGTGTCCTGCAGGATCACAGCAGTCTCCAGGGGGCACCAGGCGACCTCCGGAGACACAGTGGAAAGCCTCTTTTAAGCCTCTCTTGCCGCTCTGTTGTTTCAGTCAGTGATGAGATGGGACATTCCCTCTGGAACCTCTTCTGCCATATTTAGTGTAGAAAAAAATCTTAATACAGCAGCACACAATATGTAAGTTTTGCCCATTAATCTTTTTAAGACCATTTTTAATACCTTTAGCCTCCTAATATTCAAACAAGACAGACATTTTTTTCTCCTTCAAAATGATGATTTTTTTTTCCTTTTTTATTTGTAGATAAAAATCATATGTTCAGTCTGGTCTGCTTTTCTGTCCAAATATAATGAACATATTATGCTTTTGTTAATAGTTAGTAATAAACTACATAATTGTGTTGTTTTTTTTTTGTAAGTGATTTATTTAACAGATGAAAATTCCACTACAACTGTGTTGTATTAAACTAAAATGAGTTTGTATAATTTTCCTGTTTTTTGGTGTCATTTAATATTGTGTAACAGCGGTATGTAATGCCTGTTGCACATGGATAATACTGTGCCCTTGCATGAGCTGCAACAAATGGGTGCAGTCTCTACTTATTGGCGGATGAATGCTGCCGTTGTGTCCTTGGGCAAGACACTTAACCCCACCTTGCCCCCAGTGTTGGCGCACACTGGTAGAGAGCCCCCATGTTAGAAGAGTTACATCAAGGCCGGTTGCCTCAAACAATGTGGAGCCATCCTCCCATGGACCCACCACCTGCAAGAGAATCCATGGGGGCTGGTGCGTTGAGATCTGGGCGACAAATCTGCCTGGACTGTTCCCCCCCAACCCAAATACCGGATAAAGCGGAAGAAAATGGATGGATGACCAAAGATACAATACCAGCTAACACATGCATCTTTCACTCATACTCTAAAATACAGGCATACAAACATACAACATTAGTACATTGGCACCCACTATCACTGATACTGACACTAGAAATGAATGAGTAGAAAATGTTCCCTGTCTTTAGTTAAGGTCTGATCTCTGCTCTCGGTTCAATCAATTTCATTGATTTCCAATCTGATCCCCCACACCCTTCCTTCTGTTACCAACGAAAATTAAATTGTCACTGATTGTATGTATTGCATCTTTTCTACTCTGCATCTCCCAGTTGGCGGAGCGCATGCGCAGCGGCCCCTCCCCTAGCCACTCTATCACTGGTTAGTGGGGAAACGAAATTTCGCATTCACTCTATATACATGTACATGATTGTTTTCGACAATAAAGCAAACTATGAATATGAACTATGACTATGACTATTATATGTATAGGTCGGACATACTCTCACTACATACACACATACACATGCAGCCTATTCATAATATGGAGCCAAATTTAACCCTGTAACCGCTTGCATCACAAGCTTTATTTGAGTGGAGCTAAACGCTATGGGTGACGTCACACTCGTTTAGTCCTCTTCTTTATACAGTCTAGGGTGTAGACTGCTCATGGTGATGGTGTTGCTGTAAGAAAATACAGCAATCTGTTTTGATTGTTTTAAAGCAGGGGTCTTCAACGTTTTTCAGGCCAGGGACCCCCAAACAGATGGCGAACTGGGCCAGGGACCCCCTACTATATACACGGCATAGAATTGTATTATTTTAAAGTGAAATCAAAAGATTTCGCGACCCCCCTGCAGTACCTCCGCGACCCCCCTAGGGGTCGCGACCCCCCTGTTGAAGACCTCTGTTTTAAAGCAAATTCCTGTAGTGGAACAGGGGACAGAGCATGTAAAAATGAGTACATCTGTCCAAGTACATGTTATGTTTTCACTTCATTATGCAATAACCGTTTCTACATTTAAAGAATAAAAGTTTCCCTATACAGTGGTACCTCACCTTACGAAATTAATTCGTTCCAGAAGTGGTTTTGTAACGTGAAAAATTCGTAAGTTGAGTAGCTATTTCAATGGAAAAAGCCTGATTCGTTCCAAGGCCCCGATCCAAGTTTTTTTTTATTATAGTGTAACTTTTTTTATAGTGTAACATTGTGTTCTGCGTGTTTCTCACATTTGTCTCTTATTAATCTCTTATTAATAGTGTAAAAATTATTAATAGTGAAGTGTGTGTGGGGGGGAGACTGCGCTCTGACACGTGTGATAGCGCAGCATGACCCGACGCGGAGCTGACAGCAGACCAAGGTCTAAACCTGGACTGGACCAGGACTAAACCAGGACTAAACCAGGACTAAACCTGGACTAAACCAGGACTAAACCAGGACTAGACCAGGTGGATTAAAGCGCTGTGCACGGGTCTATTTCCTGGTTTCGTTTCGAGTCACGGCTGAGGGGAGCTGCGAGGAGGGGACTGCATGAACGCAGGAACGAGACCCATGCAAGACCACCGCAGTCTAGACCACCGCAGCTCCTCCTGGTTTAGTCCAGGTTTAGTCCTGGTTTAGTCCAGACCACTGCGGCTCCTCTAGACCTCCTCTAGACCTGGTCAGGTCTAGAGGTCTAGACCACCGCGGCTCTTGCATGGGTCTCGCTCATGCGTTCATGTGCTCAGACTGTGTGCTGTCCCCTCCTCGCTGCTCCCCTCAGCCGTGACTCGAAACAAAACCAGGAAATAGACCGCGCGCAGCGCTTTAATCCACCTGGTCTAGTCATGGTTTAGTCCTGGTTTAGTCCTGGTTTAGTCCTGGTCCAGTCCAGGTTTAGACCTTGGTCTGCTGTCAGCTCCACGCCGGGTCATGTGCGCTATCACACGTGTCAGAGCGCAGTCTTCTCCCCCCTCCCGCTTCCCCCCCACACTTCACTATTAATAATTTTGTTGAAAATCTATGAAAGTTTGAGTGTTTAAACGAGAGACAAATGTGAGAAAAGTTTAAATCCATTCTGAGAAAAGCATATAATGTGTGTGGCTGAGCGCGCATTATTTGAATTTTTGAGATTTCGCGTTTCTTAACTTGAATTTTCTTTTGTATCTAGAGACAAAAATTTACCGTGAAGGCGTTTCGTAACTTGAAATTTTTGTTTGTTGGGTCATTCGTAAAGTGAGGTACCACTGTAAAATTGAAATGTGTAGACTTCTGGTTCTTCTTAGCTTCATAGTCAGTTGTCATCTTCATCAGTCTGGTCATTACATCTGTATGGTTTGGGCTGTAGAAGCTTATGGACAAGTTTGTATTGTTCTGTGAAGAAGACACACTGGAAAATGTGATTTAGATGCAGAAAATATTGAAAATACCAGACAGGATCTGAATCTGGGTTTCCAGTATACCCGAATTAACCATTGCATTGCTTAAAACATGGCAAGTCAGGACAATTTCAAACCCTGTGTAAATGTACTCCATAATAACCTCTAGGTGGAGCTATTTTATAGGAAAGAATGATACAATTTTATTTTTATTACATTTATTAAACTATAAGTATATAAAAGTTACACATTGCACCTTTAAAGGTCCCATCTTACACTGTTTCTGTTCTAATGTTGTTTCCTCATCACAAACAGACCTGGAGTTGTGTTTTGTTTCATTCATACATGTTTAACACACAAACACTGCATAATTAGTTGTTCTCTTAAACTGAAAACACTCGGTCCAACTTTGCGATGTCATGTGGTAATACAGGAAGTGCTCCACTGTGTTGTTAAACTCCATAAACCTTCATTAGAATTATTTGGATAATTTCAGTCCTGGAATTACCTATTTCTACCAAAGTAAATGTAATTTTTTGTGCATTTTTGACATATGTGAATGAAACAGAACAACTCCAGGTATGTTTTCGAAAGCCTGAATGAGTCATAAGACACCATTTAAAAGGTACAGTGTGTTGTTCCCCTCATATAGAGTGCTATTTTAAGCAGGCGCCACAAAAGGAACTGTGTCACTGTGTCCTTGAACTGCACATGGAGCCTTAAGATTGTTGGGCCATGGGGGATACATGTGAGGGGCCACAGTGATGTAACAGGTGTGAAAGTACAGACCACTCAACACCCGTGTACTGTTAGTAACCCCCCGCTGGAACATTTCAATGCACTTCTTAAACACACGCTCCTCAAGGTTCATACAATGTTAAATTTTCTTTTTAGAAACCGTTTGCTCTGGTCTGTACTGAAATGATTCTTTTGTGGTAAAATGACTATGGAATGTTCCCCAGTATGGCATTGAAGATATATCTAACATTTATCTCATCACAGGTTATTTTATTGCTAAATGAAGTCCTTTCTTTGAGTGGGGTGATCTCTCCTAAGATTTTTGCTTGGTAGCTCTATGATTGTCTCCACAGGCTTAAAGGAGAATGAATGTTTTTTACAATCTGAGCCTTATCTCGGTAATAAAACAAGTTGTTTTACTCACCCATAGCACTTTGGTCTCATATGGAGCACTTCCAGAGATGTTTTAGATTAGTGATATCCGTAATGCATGTATGCCCCGAGCAGTCTCCAAATAACACAAACTTTAGCACTTTTCAAATCATAGAAGCTCAATGTCTTAGTCGTTTGAGTCAAAAGTGGCCTGTAATCTGAGATTTATCCATAATTTACAGCTTTGCGTTTCATGTTTGGGTTCCGGGAGCTGAGAGTGAAATAAGCGGTGACTCCGCACATGCGCACTGACCTCCTCATCTATTTATTTATTTATTTATTTATTTTATTTATTCTTTATTTAATAGGGACAGTGCATATTAATGAACATCTGCAGCATTGCAATGTAAATATGCCAGATTATAGCAAGAATGCTAATTTCCATCTGTCGTCCCTAGGCAGGTGACACCACAGCAAAAACAATAAAACAATGACAACTGACAATAACACCAACATTAAAACATTAAACATTAAAACATTAAAAATGTTCACACGTCTGGTTTTCCTTTAGCCACTGTTTCAAGTATGATTTAAAAGTGGCCAGTGTTGGAGTCTCTCTTATTGATCATAGGAGTGTGTTCCATCTACTCGAAACTATGGATAAATCTCGGATTACAGGCCACTTTTGACTCAAACGAAAGCGTAGACTAAGACATCGAGCTTCTATGATTTGAAAAGTGCTAAAGTTTGTGTTATTTGGAGACCGCAAACATGTGCCCCGAGAACTCACATTACGGAGATCGCAAATCTAAAACATCTCTGGAAGTGCTCCATAAGACACCAAAGTGCTATGGGTGAGTAAAACAACTTGTTTTATTACCGAAATAAGGCTCAGATTGTAAAAAAAAAAGAGTTAATTCTCCTTTAATGCCATACTATGTAACATTCTAAACTAAGTGATTGCGTCGCAGTGGAGATAAGCAGATGGTGGACCATTCACAAAAAAAACTTTATATGTGGGCTGAGCAAGCAAGAAGTTTCTGGCTTGGATCCTTGGGTCGCCCGAGCTTTTCTGTGTGAAGTTTGCTATATAAATCAAATACATTATTATTATTTGTCAAGTATTATTACATCCTCATGTGTTTGAGTGATCCTGCATCAATGTTTAGTGATCAAATAAATAAAAGCATAGATTTATGGTTTGGTATGTGGCATTTTTAATTTGCTGGACCAGACTCAAGGGTCACTGCTGTTTGTATAATGTGCTTAAAACATTTGGTAAAGTATTTTATAATAATTTCAGCCTAAACCAGGACATACTGCCAATATAACATAAAACCAGACTTTTAACTACCTGTCCTCTCGAAATGTCATAGTCATTTGTAAAGGTTGCCTTATGGTTGTGCAGAAATTGTCCCAGTGATATGAACACTGGAGCTGGCCGTGCTGCTGCCAGCCACCTGCAAATGAGACGGCTATTTTGATGTGCCATTTGGAGTGTGCTGACCCACTTTGTTACATCGCCCATGAACTTTGACCTTTCAGACGACCAGGCAGCGATGAGTAAGGAAAAGGAAGTTTCAATTGCAATATTGTGGAATAGTAAGAGAAAGTTGCATGTAAAGAATGGAGACTTTGCTGCTGATGTCGTCAACATTCCCTTGGGGTGTGAGGCGAACTGAGGCACTGCTCTGTTTGAGGAGACACTAACATGAGCTTTGACACTATCTGTCCATCAAGAATTTAACTGAAACTATAACAGGTGAGCTCATTTGTGCTGTTAAACAAGGCCTTCTCAAATAACAGTTACAAACAAGCTAGCGTTAGTTTTTCACTCTCACCTTTTTGTTGAAACTCATGAAAATGTGCGGTTTAAATCCATTTTGCATTTCTTGAAACTTCCTTGACTGTGTTTGCTAATGTGTGCATTGTGTCATCATGGAAACAGCTGAACATTCTGCCATAGACAAACATGCAGGACACCCCCAGCATGACGTTAGCACCAAGTAACAGTTGTACTAAGTATGGAAAATCAGTCATTTGGCAATTTTTGGCACACTATGGAACATTTTCTGGTTGGTACACCACCTGCTTGTCTTCATAGATGTAAATATATTGCCTGGAATGTTTCACGGTATCACATTAAAGCTTCTCTCTAAGAAATATTTTTATTGTGCAGTGATTTCTTGCAAAACAAACATTCTTACTGCGAACCAGCTCACCTCTCCACAAATCTGACCTGTAACCTGTGTCAAAAAAAAAAGAAACTAAAACTTATTAAACATGTAAATACATCATTTTTGGTTAATATAGCATTTAAAAAACAATACATCTGAAAAGGGTTTGGACTGAAAATATTGATAATCTAGACAAAGTAAACATGTTAAACCTTTGGGGAAAAAGTGGGGGTTAAAACACGTTGGCTTGTCTCCAGTAACAGTGTATTTAATGAAGCAGTTTCGCAGCAGCTGAAGTCATTAAAATTGGTGTGGAGTGAGAATATTCCATGTCTGAGTAATGCCCAGCTCCTTATCTGAGGCATAAGTTAGAAAAGCCAGCTAACTCTGAGCATGTGAGAGTATGATGATAGCACGTGCACACCATTTGGATGCCACATGTCCACATGGAATACATTATCCAACATTAATTCCTGCTGCGATAAGTAAAAATACCAAGGATGATTCTTTTGTTTTTCTATTTCTGTAAAGACCTATTGTTCTTTTGTCTGCTGTATAGTTATAATCTATGACACCCATGGATCATTCTGTTATTATTTGCACATTTTAAATTGTAATATTCATCTAAAATGACTTCATAAAAGAAACAAGTCAGCTGAGTTCTGCGTCAGAAAACTCCTCCTCCTATGAACACCTAGAAAACTGTGGATAGCTGGATCATGCTAGCAAGTAGAGAATTTGATTTTGATTTTTTTTTGACCAAATCCTACGAATCCTACACATATCAGCAATTAAGAAAATTAAATTGAAAAATTAAGTACAAAGTAGATGAAAAATGGCATCTTGAAAATAAGTGATTACTCAGTCATGTACGAATCACAAACTATAACATGGTTAAAAGCTCTGAAAAGTGAATTCTGCATAATAAGTTTGCTATAAAGGTCCACAGTGTAACTTTTCTGGTGAGGGGTCCATTTTGAATCTATCTACTGTATCTGCATTTCTTCAATTACATGTGTTTTTATTACCAGCAAAGCATGAATGGACTCTTCTCTTCATAAATCGGACTTGTAACTTGTCCCAGTTGCGTCACCTGCTTGACTCCATGGACTCAATGCCATACTGTGGAACATTCCAGACAAAACAATCACATCTCCATAGAGACAACCAGTGTGCATCTACTAGAAAAGTTACTTAGTACACCTTTAAGAAGGAAGCTGTCAGGATGCTGAACTCTCTCCCTGCCCTCCCTACCCCAATGACACTGCTGATTAAATGACACTTAAATGACACTGACACTGCTGCTTAAATGACACCATTTGAGCTTTATTACGGTACACCAGGGGTCGGCAACCTTTACCACTCAAAGAGCCATTTGGACCAGTTTCACACAGTAAAGAAAACACTGGGAGCCACAAAACCCTTTTGAAATTCAAAATGAAATAACACAGCATATAACGGCTTTTTTTTTTGCCTTTGTGCCATAGAATTCCATTTTGAATATGAACAAACTAAAATAAAATACATTTATTTAAATACAGTGGTCCCTCGCTATATCGAGGTTCACCTTTCGCAGCCTCGCTGTTTTGCTGATTTTTTTTTATAGTGTATCAACGCACATTGTGTTCTGCATCCTGACTGGCTAAGGGACTGTAGACCTTTGTCTATGTCAGTCATTCTCCTCCGTGCCGTGTCTCCTGTACAGTACAGAATGCGCTCAGTTTGCCAAATTTATTTAAAACAGTCACGAGCAGTGTGACACCTGAGAGCGCACGGATGCGTTCTCACTACAGTTCTGTGTTTGAATGAGCAGCAGTCTGAGCCGCACCAGGCTCCGCTTTCAGCCCCAGTGCGTCCTTCTCTGGAGCATGAGGAAGGATGCGAAGACCAGGGACAGACTCAGAACTGGCTTCAACAGACCCAAAAAGAGCCGTTTCCTACGGATCCAGTGACTCATGTCTCCGCGCTCCTCGTGCTTCCAGCCGGAGTCGTGTGACCGGTGCGCACGGTGCAGAGCTGTAGAACCCCTCCCCCCCGTTCCACGGTCTACTGTGCCGCTTGTAGGTCCAAAATGCCAGGGCCGTTTTTTGATCCCAGTCTGTCACTGCTTTGAAGTGCTGTATGTTTGCAAGTTTTCTCCCAAACAAAACCCGCAACAGTGCAGCGGCGCCAGGCATCTCGGTCAGAGGAACTGTGAAATACACGCATATTTATACACGCAATATAAAGCTGACTACTTCACGGTGGGTTATTTCTACAACGTAACCCCCGCAATAAACAAGGGACCACTGTACCGAGCCGCATCAGAGGGATCAAAGAGCCGCATGCGGCTCCGGAGCCGTGGGTTGCCGACCCCTGCGCTACACATTGTGTGTTTTACCTATTTGTATCATATACAAGTTTTACTGTACTTTTGCTACGGGTATATGTGATGTTTTAGACATTGTGTTTATTGTCTTGTTTATCACATGTTTTATGTTCACTGTGGGCCTAGGGGGTGCTGCAATTTCAAATCCTGTGTGTGCAACCTGTACATATGTTTTTTGACAATAAAGCTGACTTTGAACTTTGAACCTGATGTGTTTTCTCAATGGGGGGAAACAAGCTCTACTCTGATGTAAGAGGTTAGTAAAGGTTTATTGTGCTCTACATGAATCACAGTTGTTGCATTCCAAACACCAATTAGCAGGTTTGGCTTTTGTTCTGAGGAAACAGTGTAAGACAGAACATTGTAAGATACAATGTAAAATACAACCTGGCATGAGTAGATCTAAGAAAGTGCGTAATCCCTCAGTCATCCAGGTATGTTTTATAGCGAAAGGAAATTGATTTCTGATTGGATGAGTGGTGAAACATATTTACTTTTTAACAGAATAGTAGTTCTAACCAAGAACTTAACCCAAATGAAGCCCAGAAAATTGATTAAATTAAATAAATATTCATACTTGAATTTTGCTGAAATAACGGCTTTGTAAGAACTGAACATTATTCTTCCAGCTTGGGTGCCCCCCATACTGGAATCTGTGTGGTGCTTCATCTACTGGCAGAAGAGGGAATTACCATAGTGAAAACCTGTTAAAGTTGCTTTGTGTAACTTTTCTGGTGGAGGGTCCGTCAAATGCTTTTCTCCATGGACATGCTGTTGCTTTGTCTGGAATGTTTCACAGTTAAACCTTTCCTCATGGAGATCGAACAAGTCAGCTCTTTAGAGAGGTGCCCCTGGTCACTGTTTTGCCTGTTTTTCTAGGTATTTTTGAGCTATAAAACCACCTGTAATTGAATAACTGTAAGGTAGATCTGTTTAAAAATCTCTGTGAAAAATTTCAATCTGGATTCCGCACCCACCATAGCACTGAGACTGCACTCCTAAAAGTCACTAACGACCTCCTCCTTGCCTCTGACTCCGGTTCTCTCTCCATCCTCCTCCTCCTCGACCTATCTGCCGCCTTTGACACCATCGATCACTCCATTCTTCTCCAACGTCTGCAGTCCACCATTGGCATCACTGGCTCCGCCCTATCATGGTTTTCATCCTACCTCTCGGACAGATCCCACTACATCTCCATAAACAACTGTCAATCACAAACCATCCCAGTCACTCGCGGAGTCCCTCAGGGCTCGGTGCTTGGTCCCCTACTTTTCATTCTATACATGCTTCCCCTTGGTCACATAATTCATCAGCACGGACTCAAATTCCACAGCTATGCCGACGACACTCAGTTTATCTCTCCACCAAATCCATTACCCCTGCCGTTATCTCGTCCATCACCAACTGCCTCTCTGCAATAAAATCATGGATGTCCATCAACTTCCTCAAACTCAACTGCAATAAATCCGAAATCATCATTACTGGTCCCAAATCTCTCCTCCCCTCCATCCAGAATTTCACTCTCTCCATTGACAGTCACAGTCACTCCTTCCCCTCAGATCAGAAATCTCGGATTTATCTTCGACCCCACCCTCTCATTTAAGCCACACATCCGCCACATCACCAAGACCGCTTTCTTTCACCTAAAAAATATTGCCCGCCTCCATTCCTCCCTGACCCCATCCGCTGCTGAAATCCTGGTCCACGCATTTATCACGTCTAGACTTGATTACTGCAATAGCCTCCTCTACAGACTTCCCTCCTCAGATCTCCAAAAACTGCAATATGCCCAAAACTCCGCTGCCCACCTCCTCACCAACACCCGCACCAGAGACCACATTACCCCAGTCCTCCAAAAACTCCACTGGCTCCCTATCCCACAGCGCATCCACTTCAAGATCCTCCTCATTACATACAAAGCTCTTCATAACCAGGCCCTCCCATACCTCACTGAACTTCTCCAGCCCTACCGTCCCTCCCGCAGTCTCCGATCAGCTGATTATAACCTCCTCACTCCCACTGTTAAATTCAAGCACTGGACCTTGGGGGACCGAGCCTTTGCCACTGCTGCCCCCACCCTCTGGAACTCCCTGCCCTTCCATATCAGAAACTCGGACTCAGTAAACAATTTCAAGTCACAGCTCAAAACTCATCTTTTCACCATTGCCTTTGACCCACATTAATTTAATTTGTTTTGTTTTGTTTATTTTATTTTATTTTTATTTTTTATTCCTTTCTGTAAAGCATCTTTGAGTTGTTTTGAAAAGCGCTATATATATCTTATGTATTATTATTATTATTTAATGTGGAACATTCCAGGCAGAGCAATGACATATCCATAGAAACAAGCAGGTGACAGACCCCCAAACAAAAAGTTACATAGTGCTCCCTTAGTGTAAGCATGCAGTTGTCATGAACACACTTTAACAGCAGAAAGGCTTAAAATGAGTCTGGAGATGATTTATTGACTTCGAAACTGTTCAAGATTTCTACCTGTGACACGACAATCCAGGGAAAATTCAGAGTATTTAGTGTCAGCTCATGGAGGGTGGACTTACTACACAAGATTAATGAAATAAGCATCAATGAAATACTCCAGGTATGTGTTTGATGAGGTTACAATGGCATAATATGTGTACTTTAAACTATTTCTACGAAAGAGGGGGTATTGCACTTCTTTGGAGTATTAACTGCTAACACATACACACATTTAGATTTCCATGTCTGTGTATTGTGTATTGTTTATTGTTTTAAAAATGCTATATTTTCGGAAAACACTCCTTCACGGCGCAATCACATTACAAGTGAATGAAACTACTCCACATCGCACCAGATTTGTGAAGTTGTTGTATTGTTTTGTGTAGTTAGTAATGTTAACCATAAGAAAGATTTGATGAATGGCCGGGAGAGATCGCTAGATCACTCAAACATGGATGGACAATATATAATGATGGTAGAAAGGTCTAAAAATGTTAAATAACACCCACTCTTTAAAGAAAGGCCTGGCAGACGTTCAGGCAGTGATGAGAAGGAAAATAAGTTTCAAATGCGAAATTGTGGAGAAGTAAGAGAAAGTAACATGACATCAGTATCAATACTTTACATCGATACTTTACAACTGATGTCATCAACATTTCCATTGCTCTGTCTGAGGATTTGTGCTGTTAAAGAGCCCATATGACTCTATTCTCTGATCTATGTTCTAATGTTGTTTCCTCATTACAAACAGACATGGAGTTGTGTTTTGTTTCATCCACATGTTTAACACACAAAGCCTTCATATTTAGGCTGAGTTCTTCCCTCAAACAGAAAACATTCCGTACGACCTTATGATGCCATGTGGTAATATAGGAAGTAAGTGCCCCACTGTGTTTTTAAACACCATACAGCTTCACGAAAATCATTTGGATCATTTCAGCCCTGGAATTGCCAATCTCTGCTGAACAAAAAGGTAGATGTTAACTTGAAAACTACTGCAACATGACATCACATGGTGGAACAGAGCATTTTGAGTTTTGGAGATGTAGACAGACTAATAATAAAGGATTACTCAAACACGTCACAACTCCAGGTATGTTTTTGATGAGGAAACAACATTGTAACATGGCTTAAAGCTCACAAGAGATAGCTTTGTGTAATATAGGACCTTTAAGCAAGATCTTTTCAAGTCACAAGCTATCCAGCATTAGCCTAGCCTGGGAATTCCCAGGCCGCTTCCGTTCGTTTCGAACTGGAAGGCGGCCTGGAAACTCGTCCAAGCGAGAGTCCCAGATTTAGGGCCCCAATCAGAGAGCGGGGAGGTGTGGCAAGACGGTGACGCGTACCACATGACAAACGGAAGCTTGTAGTTTGAACTGACAACTGACATGATTGGCTATGGACTTACGTATACGCTCAATGATAGACATTCATAACGCCCAATAAACGGCCGTTGGCAATCGCTAACCACACCTCCGCTACGGGATTTTTCGAAGCGAGTTTCCAGACCCATATCTCACTTGTGATATGGTCAGGTGTTAACCAGACTAGCATTAGCCCACAGTTTTTCAATTAGTCACTCACACCTTTTTGTTCAAAATATGACCATGAACACTTGCACTAATCACAGGCTCCTTAGATCTAATGAGATTGTACTACTTGTACAATAACAATAAGATGCCTGTTTCCTATAGCTCTTACAGCTTCATCCTTTCCCAGCTCCTTACACGTGCTTCTCCTGAAATCCTTCTCTTCCTCGGTCACATCTATTAACAGACAGAGGGCACAGGCATAGTTATTAATACCACTGCCGTAAATCCTCGCACACACAAAACACTTAGCACCATACGTGTTTTCGGAAGGTAGGTAAAAATAGCAACTCCGTTATCTCTTCCTGTGCACCGTCGGTACAGGAACTCGTGGCTTACTTTGAATACCACATCCGTATGCATCCACGTACCGTATTGGCACTGGCAAACTAAGCTGCAATCATGAGGGGATTTAAAGGGAGGCATGCTAACTGGATTTAGCGCAGGATCTGATACGCTCTTGGTAGCTGTCATCGCATGGTTTGATTTTTCGTCACAGTAGCTCAGGTGACATTCATTTTTTTGTAATTCAATCAGGCTAATCGACAGTAGCGGTCATTGACAGTAAACAGAAGTAGGATCAGGGTGTTACTATTAGAGTGAGTAATGTAAAGTATGTCATGGAGGAGCTGTACCTGATTTTTACTTCCTTAAAACATGAACAACAGAATTAGTTCATTCTAAACAGCTTGCAGCAGCCAAGGTTATTCCTCACTTACCGTAAGCATTCTGAGTATCCAAGTACAGTGGTACCTCACATTACGAAATTAATTCCAGATAGTTCCAGAAGTGGTTTCGTAACGTGAAAAATTCGTAAGTTGAGTAGCTATTTCAATGGAAAAAGCCTGATTCGTTCCAAGGCCCCGATCCAAGTTTTTTTTTTATAGTGTAACTTTTTTTATAGTGTAACATTGTGTTCTGCATGTTTCTCACATTTGTCTCTCGTTTAAACACTCAAACTTTCATAGATTTTCAACAAAATGTATTAACAGTGAAGTGTGGGGGGGAAGCGGGAGGGGGGAGAAAACTGCGCTCTGACACGTGTGATAGCACAGCATGACCCGGCGCGGAGCTGATAGCAGGTCTAGACCAAGGTCTAAACCTGGACTGGACCAGGACTAAACCTGGACTAAACCAGGACTAAACCAGGACTAAACCAGGACTAGACCAGGTGGATTAAAGCAGCGAGGAGTCCTGGTTTAGTCCAGACCACCGCGGCTCCTCCTGGTTTAGTCCAGGTTTAGTCCTGGTTTAGTCCAGACCACCGCGGCTCCTCTAGACCTCCTCTAGACCTGGTCAGGTCTAGAGGAGGACCTGGTCAGGTCTAGAGGAGGTCTAGACCACCGCGGCTCTTGCATGGGTCTCGTTCATGCATTCATGCGCTCAGACTGCGTGCAGTCCCCTCCTCGCTGCTTTAATCCACCTGGTCTAGTCCTAGTTTAGTCCTGGTTTAGTCCTGGTCCAGTCCAGGTTTAGACCTTGGTCTAGACCTGCTGTCAGCTCCGTGCTATCACACATGTGTCAGAGCGCAGTCTTCTCCCCCCTCCTCCTTCCCCCCACACTTCACTATTAATCATTTTGTTGAAAATCTATGAATGTTTGAGTGTTTAAACGAGAGACAAATGTGAGAAAAGTTTAAATCCAGTCTGAGAAAAGCGTATAATGTGTGTGGCTGAGCGCGCATTATTTGAATTTTTGAGATTTCGCGTTTCGTAACTTGAATTTTCTTTCATATCTAGAGACCAAAATTTACCGTGAAGGCGTTTCGTAACTTGAAATTTTCGTTTGTTGGGTCATTCGTAAGGTGAGGTACCACTGTATTTATGGCGTTTATGAGAACTTTTCACAATGTTCAAAGGCCAGAGCAGTGATGCTGTCATGGTAATTCTAACAACAACTAACATGCTAACAACTATGCACTTCCTGATTCTCGGGCTACAAACACTTTATAATTAGATGTAGGCAGTACACAGTAATGTAGAATAAATAGTAGTGCCCCAAGAGTTAAAGATGAGAGGTGCGATGCTGGAATTCTAACACAGAAGTTTATTTACATCAGTACAGGACCCAGGATATTGTGATATGTTATCAGTTCCAATCTAGTCCAGTACACTCTGATTATGTTTCTGTTGTAGGGAGTATTATATTTCTGATGATGCAGGCTAAAATAACTAGGACAGAGCTAGCCATGAGCACACGCAAAAATTTAATTTCTCTAACACGCAGTGAACTTATTTTGACCTCAAGAGCTGCATATACAATACATCTGTACTGGGGTGAGATATATTTGCTCATATGCCTGGAAAAAAAGGGTACATGTCATTCTGAACTAAAAGAGGAAACGGTTCAGAGGATGATGGCAAAAATAGACCTATACCAAAATAAGTTGTCCAATGTTTGTGCATTGTGTAATGTTTCTGCTGGAGGGTATGCACCTGCTTGTTTTACAACGGTCATTTGTTTTACAGGTCAAATTTGTGGAAGGGTGACCTTCCCCTCCCAATAAGAATCCATAATACATACATAAAACACCAGTGATTCCTGTATTGAAGAAAGGATTAATACATTAAAGAGGAAAAGTGTTTAATTGTTCACTCATCAAAAACATTCCTGACTAAGGCCCTATTCGAACCCTCCTTATGGTCCTCCTATCTGTAAGATTCTGTCCAATGCTCTGCCCACAAACCTATGTCCCATATGGCAATTCTCCATAAATATACAAAAACATGATACAAAACTGTACACAACTTGACAAACCTGATGTGATGTGCAGTAGTTTCATTAGTGAGATGCATACTGATTGTGCCGTGATAGTGCTCTGAAGGGGGAGTGACTGGGAGTGTTAAAAACAAAAGTCTTAAAACATGTAAATACATTGTTTTTGGCATATATCATTTAAAATATAACTTGGTGATCTAAATATGTTTTGTGTTAGCAGTTAGTACCCTATTAGAGTAAAATACCCCCCTCTTTAAATGACATACTGTGGAACATTCCAGACAAAGCAATTTTATCTTCATGGATGATAAAAACTGATACAGATAAGTTCTTCCAGCAGTTTGTGTTAAGCTGAAAACACCAGCAGTTAATGTGAAGGAGTGCATGGAGCCGGGTGTGCTCATGGGGGCCTGGTTGGGGGTGTGTAACTGTGGCCCATATGGAGTGCACTGGGGCTGGGACAGTGACGTCACAACAGAACAGAAGCCATGTAAATGTACTAGTATATAGGAAATCACTTACAATCATGCAGGAATAACAATTTTTGGTTGCATTATGAGTGTAATAATATTCTAACACTGTGGAATTTAAAGTACTTTTTACTTCTCAGCCCTGTCAAAAAATGGAGTGGAATAGAAAGTACAGATACCTGCTCTTAAATGTAGTAAAGTAAAGAATACCCACTTTAACATTTATTTACACTACTGTTCAAAAGTTTGGGGTCACCCGCACAATTTTGTGTTTTCCATGAAAAGTCACACTTTTGTTTACCACCATGAGCTTTAAAATGAATATAAAATATAGTCAGAACATTGACAAAGTTAGAAATAATCATTTGTATTTGAAATAATATTTTTTTTCTTTCAGACTTTGCTTTTGTCAAAGAATCCTCCATTTGCAGTAATTACAACATTGCAGACCTTTAGCATTCTAGGTGTTAGGGCCTGTCCCCACGACAACGTTTTTTGGAGGAAACAGAGAAGTTTGTGTGCGTTTGGGCCTGTTGTCCAGACGGCGCCGGCGTTTTTGGGGGTGAGAACGGTGTTTTTCAAAAACGGGTTCCAGAGTGGAGAAGTCGGAGAACGCCGGGGGTTGTGTTGCCGTGTGGGCGGCGAAAAACACGACAGTTGGGAAAATGATGAGGTCTCGCTGCTGTAATCATCACGTGACCGGTGACCAGAAGGTAACCCTGCGCCTTCCGCAGGTAACGACCAGATAACAACAGCCATGGCGGACAATGAACTTCAGTATATTTTACAGACATTTGGAAGTTTATTTGCACTGCTGCATCAAACTCTGTTTATCTACAATGCATTGCGACAACAGCAGAGATACATGCACAATTACGCACGTCGGATTCTTTTCACCCCGCTGCAGCTAAACACGTATTTTAAAACTGGAAAAATCCCGTCAATGAAAAGGCAGATAGTGGACAATGAGGAGCCCATACCAATTTGAGTGTGTTGTGTGCTGTAAATAAAGAAAAAGAGCAACCATTTCTTGTCTTTTTTTATTGAATGAAAATGTATCTTTTACAAACAGGCACATGCAGTATCACACACAAAAATATATAAAAGCATTTCTGTTTTCGCTTGTCTGAGGGGAATCCGGGGAAGGTGAAGAACACAGAGATCTCGTAGACGTGGGGTCGTCCTCTAACAAATCCCAGGTTTCCACTCCGGCTGTAATGGCTGTAGTAGCTGGCGATCCACCCCAGATTTGTTCGCACAGCTCAAAATATAACAGAACCACACGCCACTGTGACGCCCAGAGTCAAAGGCATGTTTGTATTTGTTCCTTACTGCCTACAGTTTTGTTGTTAGCTGCACTTTGGTGATGGTATGGGGATCGTGAGAAAAATCTTTCCCTTCGGCCGTGTCCCCGGTAGTATATTCACGCCGAAAAGCCAACATAATGGGCAGGACTCCCAGTCAACGTTCTGCTGATACTGTTGTGTTTTGTAATCCAGCGTAACGAGCAAGGTTAACGAGAGTTCTACTTGTTAATGTCTATCTAATAAAACGATAGCAAGTAATACTAACTATCGATTTATAGGCAAAAACTCTGCTCACGCAGCGCAAATCTTCGTTCTGTGGCGTCTGTCTATGTTACTGACTGTCAACATTTTCACAATACTGGAGTGAGTCCCTGCTACATTGCTGGAGCAGGGGGACAAAATAAATTCACGTTTGTTGACGGTCCCTAAAGTACACGTGTTTGCTTGTTTATGAAAGAGAAGGACTTTATGCGCATGTGCTCTTTGTAGTCTTGCTTTTCCGGCGGCTCTGGCTCTTTCCGGTTTACAGCGCCACTTATCGGTGTGACATATGTACTACATCGTTTTCACTCAGCGCTCCGTACTCATCTTGACACGAATGTTTTCTGATCCAACACGTGTGTGGACAACACTTTTTTTCACCCCGGGTAAAAAAAAAAAACAGGAACGTTGTCATGGGGACAAGGCCTTAATTTGTTGAGGTAATCTGGAGAAATTTCACACCACGCTTCTAGACCACGCTTCACACCACAAGTTGGATTGGCTGGATGGGCACTTTATCTGTACCATACGGTCAAGCTGCTCCCACAGCAGCTCAATGGGGTTTAGATCTGGTGACTGCGCTGGCCACTCCATTACAGATAGAGTACTGGCTGCCTGCTTCTTCTCTAAATGGTTCTTGCACAGTTTGGAGGTGTGCTTTGGGTCATTGTCCTGTTGTAGGTTGAAACTGGCTCCAATCAAGCACTGTCCACAGGGTATGGCATGGCATTGCAAAATGGAGTGATAGCCTTCCTTATTCCTTATCCATTTTACCCTGAACAAATCTCCCACCTTACCAGCACCAAAGCAACCCCAGACCATCACATTACCCCCACCATGCTTAACAGATGGCATCAGGCACTCTTCCAGCATCTTTCCAGTTGTTCTGTGTCTCACAATGTTCTTCTGTGTGATCCATACACCTCAAACTTCGATTCGTCCGTCCATAACATGTTTTTCCAATCTTCCTCTGTCCAATGTTTGTGTTCTTTTGCCCATATTAATCTTTTTCTTTTATTGGCCAGTCTCAGCTATGGCTTTTCCTTTGCCACTCTGCCCTGAAAGCATCCCAGAGTCGCCTCTTCACTGTAGATGATGACACTAGCGTTTTGCGGGTACTATTTAATGAAGCTGCCAGTTGAGGACCTGTGAGGTGTCTATTTCTCAAACTAGAGACTCTAATGTACTTATCTTCTTGCTCAGTTGTGCAGCGGTACCTCCCATTTCTCTTTCTACTCTGGTCAGAGCCTGTTTGTGCTGTTCTCTGAAGGGTAGTACACACCATTGTAGGACAGTTTCTTGGCAATTTCTCACATGGAATAGCCTTCATTTCTAAGAACAAGAATAGACTGTCAAATTTCACATGAAAGTTCTCTTTTTCTGGACATTTTGAGCGTTTAACCACAAATGTGATGTCCGGATACTCAATCTAATCATCCATTAGCCTTCTGACGCAATGAGCAAACACATTGTACCATTAGAACACTGGAGTGATAGTTGCTGGAAATGGGCCAATAGATATTACACCAAAAAACAGACATTTGCAGCTAGAATAGTCATTTACTACATTAGCAATGTGTAGAGTGCATTTCTGATTCGTTTAAGGTTATCTTCTTTCAAAAATAAGGACATTTCTAAGTGACCCCAAACCTTTGAATGGTAGTTTAAGTACAAATACCTAAAAAGTGCATTACTTTACTACTTGTACTTCATTACCTTCTGCCACTGCACTCTCCCAAATCTTATAACAAGAACCTATTTTAAGTCTACACTGTATGCACCTAGCAACAATACGCTGATAAATAATAGAACCACCCAGTGTGTTCCTAATGTATGAATTATCCATATGTGAACTTCAGCACTTTTCATGATGTAAGTGTACGCTATAACTTTTCATTTAAACATGGTAATCTTATGCATGTGGGTCGTATGGAAAGCCATTCACTAGATTAATTTCGTTCTACACCAGAGTAGATTGGTGGTTTACACCATTTGACACACTAATATGAAATGACTGCGTGCAAATACAGGAAGTACATTATGCATAATTTATAGTACCGAAGAGCAAGACTGGCAATTTGCATAGACAGTAATCATTATCCAGAAAGCATTTCACTGAATTTAGTATATAAAGTATAAAGAAAAGATTTCAAAGGCATAGAAAGTTTGTGTCTCCATTATCTATAATAACAGGATTTTCATGCTATTCAGCATGAGGCTCTCTGAGTCTTTGAGATGCAGAACAGCATATTGTATGTCCTCCCGTAACTTGGAACCCAATTAAACAGTCGGAGTTATGTAGAGAGATGGATGAAACATTCATGCTGCCTCCTGATGAACCCAATTCCAAACAACCGGAATTACCGTATTTTCACAGGGGATACTAAACTCATTCAAATGTGGAAGCAGTAGTTGGTAAACCTCTACACTAAACTAAAGAAAAAAGTTTTATATTTCTATTGAGTACATACAAGTTATTGAAAAAAAAAATGCTGTAAAGCCACAATATGCAACTTTTTATTATCATGTTGAGCTTGATTGCTTGTTCTTATTTTCCTGCTGTTCTTGAACTTTGCTTTGCAACACTATAATTCCCCCCATTTTAGGACAAGTAAAGGTTTATCCATAGACTGAATATATAAATGGACATAGCTAACTTATCCGCCACGTTTCAAATAGGAAGTGAGCGTGGGGGTGATTCCGGCTCCATCAGCTTGAATTCCAGTCTAATTCTTGGTCTTAAAATGTTCATATTATCCCGCACTACATGATGCTGAGGTTTTTATTTCTCTACTCTGTCCACAAATCCACATTAATAATAGCCTCACTCTGAATTGGCTTTTGGTTGCCATGATACTCGGAACTCGTAATTCAGCTCCACATTCACTCCTATAACTGTGGTAATAGGAAGTGCCCCACTGTGTTTTTAAACTCCATACAACTTCACAAAAATCATTTGGATCATTTCAGCCATGGAATTGCCAATCCTTGCTGAACAAAAGATAGATGTTAACTTGAAAAATACAGCTTCATGACATCAAATGGTGGAACAGAGCATTTTGAGTTTTGGAGATGTAGACAGACTAATAATAAAGGATTACTCAAACTAGGGATGTCAACAATTAATCGATTAACGATTAATTGTCGATTAAGACGTTAGTCGAACAAAATGCATTAATTGTAATTAATCGCTAATCGTGTGGTCACGAAACAAGGCAACCGCGCACCGCGCTGCGCTCGACTCACAGCCGGCCGCAGGCACCAACAGCACTGCTCAGCAGCCCCGGGTGTACGCACGAGGCGAGATCGAACCGCGGCGCCCAGGAATGCGCCGCAACGTGCCACTGCTGGTCCCTCGCGGCCCGGGCCCCGAGCTTTGTGCAGCTGGCCTGCGGCCCGGGCCCCGAGCCACAAACCAGCCGCACGAAACCAGCAGCAGCACGCAGCGGCCCAATCCTGGTTCAGTCCAGGTCCAGACCCGGTCGAGTCCCGGTTCAGTCCAGGTCCAGACCTGGTTTAGTTCTGGTTTAGACCTGGTCAAGTCCATGCTTAGTCCTGGTCTAGTCTGTTAGCCTATCAGGACAGAACACAATGTTACACTATAAAAAAATGTTACACTATAAAAAAATAAATAAAAAAAAAGCGAGAGATTACTGTATTTTGTTATTCATCATCAATACATTCATCTGCTTTTTACTAAGGAATAATTAATTGAGGAATATACAATATAATAATACTATGATATATTTTTGACTCAGTGTTATGTTACTATAGCTTATATTCTTAAAGACCCTATTGAAACACTAAAATTCAGGTGAAAAACGCCGCTTATCAGTTAATCGTTAATCGATCGATAAGGTCAATCAACTATCAATTAATGAATTAATCGATAATTTGCATCCCTAACTCAAACATGTCACAACTCCAGGTATGTTTTTTGATGAGGAAACAACATTGTAACATGGCTTAAAGCTCACAAGAGTTAGTTTTGGGTATTATAGGACCTTTAAGCAAGGCCTTCTCAAGTTACAAGCTATCTAGCATTAGCCCACAGTTTTTCAATTAATCACTCACCCCTTTTTGTTCAAAATATGACCATGAACACTTGCACTAATCACAGGCTCCTTAGATCTAATGCGATTGTACTACTTGTACAATAACAATAAGATGCCCGTTTCCTATAGCTCTTGCAGCTTCATCCACGTTGTTTCCTTTCCCAGCTCCTTATATGGTTCTCCTGAAATCCTTCCTCCTTCTCCTCTTCCTCGATCACATCTATTAACAGACGGAGGGCACAGGCAGTTATTCATTCTGCCACCGTAAATCCCCTAACTTGGGACCCAATCCCATAACTTGGAACCCAATTAAACAGTTATGTAGAGAGATGGATGAAACATTCATGCTGCGTCCTGATGAACCCAATTCCAAACAACCGGAATTACCGTATTTTCACAGGGGATACTAAACTCATTCAAATGTGGAAGCAGTAGTTGGCAAACCTCTTCACTAAACTAAAGAAAAAAAGGTTTATATAGTCCTGTTGAGTACAGAGTTAAGTATAAAAGTTATTAAAAAAAAGAAAAAAAAACTTGCTGTAAAGCCACAATATGCAACTTTTTATTGTCATCTTGATCTAGCCTGGAAATTCCCAGGCCGCTTCCGTTCGTTTCGAACTGGAAGGCGGCCTGGCAGCTCGTCCAAGCGAGATTCCCAGATTTAGGGCCCCAATCAGAGAGCGGGGGAGGGGTGGAAAGACGGTGACGCGTACCACATGACAAACAGAAGCTTGTAGTTTGAACTGACAACTGACATGATTGGCTATGGACTTACGTATACGCTCAATGATAGACATTCATAACGCCCAATAAACGGCCGTTGGCAATCGCTAACCACACCTCCGCTACGGGATTTTTCGAAGCGAGCTCCCAGACCCATATCTCACTTGTGATATGGTCAGGTGTTAACCAGACTAATCTTGATCTTGATTGCTTGTTCTTATTTTCCTGCTGTTCTTGAACTTTGTGTTGCAACACTGTAATTTCCCCCATTGTAGGACAAGTATCTGCCACGTTTCAAAGTAAGCCTGGGGTGCTTCCGGCTCCATCAGCTCAAAATCCGGTCTAATTCTTTGTCTTAAAATGTTCGTATTAACCCGCTCTACATGATCCTACAAATCCACATGTGAACATTAATAATAGCCTTGCTCTGACTTGGCTTTTGGTTGCTATGATACTCCCAGAACTCGGTATTCCCAATATGGAACTCAGCTCCACATTCACTCCTATAACTGCTAGCCTCAACAAACTTCATTTGACTGGAGCTGAACACTATGGGTGATGTCACACTCACTTAGTCCATGTTTTATACACATATCTATGGGTTTATCTTTGGAAATGTTGTTCTTTTGGCAATAATATTCTACAGTAAGGCATTAAATGTATCAATTAGCGCTCAGAAACTCATTGGGGTGAATAATTAGGATGCTCAGAATGCATAAGGTAAGTGAGGAATAACTTTGGACCATTGCCAACCCTTTACAATGAACTAGTTCTGTTGTTCACATTTTAAGACAGTAAAAAGCCTTTAGGTTTCTGTTTTATTCATCTCACACAGCCTAACTACGGCTACCTATAATTTAAAACCATGTCTTGTCATACCAAATGCTCTTCATATAAATCACGAACGCCTGAAAGAAATCCTATTCAGATGGTATTCTTTTGATACTGACTCTATCTGCTGCTGCCGGGCTCCACTATTCACCATTTCGTCCCATTCACTGTACAACGTTTTAATCTTACTTTGGTTTCAGCCAAGATGACAGCGATAGTAACTTAATTAGCGTAGTTCTTTCTTATTCGGTTTCAGTAGCAGTAGCCTCTGTCATGTCTTTGTGCTTGTGGATAAAAGATTGAACTAAAGTTTAGCCAACCTTTGTGTCGCCAGGGACCACAGTTTCTTTTAGGTGATGAAAGTGATGCATTTTCTCACATGGCCTTGGTAGGTTCATAGGTTGTGTTTTGTGGTGCATACATACATAATATCTGAACTGCATATTAAAGCTCCAATATTACACTTTACACATTACATATTTTGATAATTTGTGCTTTTTCACTTGTCAGCCATATGAAGCCTGAGGTGATGTTTTTGATCTGCAGCATTATCAGCCCTTGAAGGACACAGTTCTGTCTCAGGGGAAGTTGTGGAATGTGTAATTGGAGGCAGATATCTTTGTGAATGTGTTTTGGTCAGGGGTGTCTGTCCAAAGAACTGATGACACTGTTTTATAGTGGAGGAAAACACTTCAATAGGAAACACAACTGTTTCTTAGCAACTGGTGTGTATTTTAAGCACATCTTATTCAAATCGAGTCAAAACGTAGGTTTCTTCATATCTGGTATAACAGAGTCTGTGTTTGTGTTTACATTTGTTGAACTATCATGAACAGCACCTTTTCCACAAAAAAACAATAGTTTTTTTTTCGTTGTTGAGGGAATTATTTGATATATGAGAGTATGTGTCAGGAACACATGCAAAGGTCACTCTTGGCTGCACACTCTGTGTGTGTGGCGTTTATTTCCAGTGGGACCAAACCCGGTGGGATGCTTTGCCCTTGTCCTTGATTTGTGGCAGCTGGTGCAGACTGAGGTTTATGTTGAAACATGACAGAAACTATCTGGATTAATCCAAGGCAGTAGCCTCCTCATCATGGTTCTGATCAAAGAGCTATTATGGTTTAGGATTCTCATCCAGTAAGGCATGTGCCTTTTAGAATGCATTGGCAATGTGATAGTTTCACTGTCTTCAGAGAGAGGCTGTTTTTACAGCACACTGCATCATGAACATTTTCCTGAACTCTGAAGGAATCAAAATACGATACAGATACAAAACTATTGACTTAGTTAGCCTCCTTAAAGGGATAGTTCAGTTTTTTTTTTAATGTGAATCTGTATGGCATCCCCTTCAGCAGTGTCGTGCATTAACACTGACTTATCCCTGACAGTGTCCTGTGAGCCAAGTTTCTACCCGGTTCTGGTGCTGACGAAAGTAGGTCCGGCAAGTTAGCCACGACAGTTAATAAAGCTTGTTTTTCTTTTCAAAACAATAAACAAGTTATATATTTGCAGCACAAAACAGTTGCCCACAAAAAAGTCAGAAGTCATAATCGCTTGGTGCTATTTTCTCTTGAGTCCTATCACTGCGCGCCTATTATTATTATTATTATTAGCCTGTTCACTTGTAAGTGGCGATGTTTAGCTTTCAATCGTGAGAATAGAGAGAACAGATCCAAATCCATCTTGACACATTGAAGGTGATGTAAGCCTGTACTAAAAATGAATGTAGTTTGTATGAGCCATTCACATGATCAGAACGACCAGTATGGGTTTTTTTCATGGCTGATGCTGATACCAATGGCTGATACGGTCTGCAGATATTTTTGGGATGATTTTCCCTAAATTCTGTATTTTTTTTTACCATATAACTATAAAAGCAGCTCAGTCATATTATATGCTGCTATCTCTAAACACTGAAGTGGTCAAACAAAGCTTCATGCATATCCTTAAGGCAGCAGGATGGCCAAAACAAAATACTGGCCTGTGCTAGAGATTTAAAGGGATATGCCACCCCCAGGTCAAACTTGGGCATCTCCCCACAGTCCAGAGACTAAAATAAGTGGTGGAAAGCGTTTTTCTGGTGACCCAGCCATTGTCCAGGTCTGTCAGCACTGACCGCCGCGGTATCTGCAGCTACTCCGTGTTAGACTGGAGTCTAACGTGGCCAGAGAAAGATTTCGGCCAAAAGGAATTAATTTGCTCGATGCTTTTCCCAATTACTTTCTGTGTAGTGCGCATTCATATTGAGTGCAAATAAATGTGCAAATCAACACGGAGAGCTTGCCTTGGTCATTTTGGGTGGGAACTATTTTTCAGTGCGGAAAAACACAGCCGAAGCACACACCACGCTGACAGGGGAATCCCTGTTACGCACCAGGAAG
This sequence comes from Paratrypauchen microcephalus, assembly GCA_036785185.1. NCBI lineage: Eukaryota > Metazoa > Chordata > Actinopteri > Gobiiformes > Gobiidae > Paratrypauchen > Paratrypauchen microcephalus. Next base: position 2,385,405 of record JAVJIX010000075.1, read on the forward strand.
GCAGTTCCCCTGTTAAGCAGCGTGGTGTGTGCTTCAGCTGTGTTTTTCCGCACTGAAAAATAGTTCCCACCCAAAATGACCAAGTCAAGCTCTCCATGTGGATTTGCTCATTTATTTGCACTCGATATGAATGCGCACTACACAGAAAGTAATTGGGAAAAGCATCGAGCAAATTAATTCCTTTTGGCCGAAATCTTTCTCTGGCGACGTTAGACTCCAGTCTAACGCGGAGTAGCTGCAGATACCGCTGCGGTCAGTGCTGACAGACCTGGACAATGGCTGGGTCACCAGAAAAACGCTTTCCACCACTTATTTTAGTCTCTGGACTGTGGGGAGATGCCCAAGTTTGACCTGGGGGTGGCATATCCCTTTAAAGGTCCTATATTACACACAATGGATTCTTGGGAGCCATGTTAGAATGCTGTTATCTCATCAAAAACAAATCTGGAGTTTTGTTTCATTCACACATGTTTGAGTAACCCTTTAGTATTAGTCTGTCTGTGTTGTTCTCTCAAACTGAAAATGCTCTGTTCCACCTTGTGATGTCATGTAGTGGTAGTTTTCAAGTTAGCAGCAACCTTTTACATTTAGTTCAGTAGAGATCAGTCATTACAGAACTGAAATGATCCCAATGATTCTAGTGAAGGTGTTTAAAAACACAGTGGCGTACTTCCTGTATTACCACATGACATCACAAGTATTTTCAGTATTTTCAGTTTGACAGAACATTGCTTAAATATGCAGGGTTTGTGTGTTAAACATGTGTGAATGAAACAGAATAAAACTCCAGCTATTTTTGTGATAAGGAAACATTAGAGCATAGATCAGAGGATTTCAGATATGAGTGTAGATCGAGGGTATGTTTTTGATGAAGATAAATTACAACCAACATGATTCAAAGTTCAATAAAGTATTTTTTTTTTTTACAATAGTCCCTGGAGGAGTTGCTTTGATGAGTGAATTTCTTCATTGTGAAATCAATATTGTTCTGTCTACACTTTGTTGTGTTTTGGGAGTATTGGAGCCCCACTGTTTTTGGCTCCCACTGTATCTTACTTTCATTTCCATTGAAGTCCTCTTGCTGTGCCTGATCCAAACTTAAGAATCTCGTCGACCATTGTTCACTCTGTACTCAGCTCTCCTTTGTTCTAACATAATACCACTGAATCCATTTGTATTTGGCACAAGCCTAAAGCAGCCCTACTCCCAAATGGCTTATACAGTGGAAATAAGTGTTGATTCCACAGTGGTGTATTTTACGAGTGTGTTCATATCCACGTCTTCATTACTGCTCTCAATATTCACAGGCTTTGATGGGCTTAAGTTCCTGTCCATTGTCACCATTCGTTTCTAATCACCTCTGTGCAGGAAAATAGCTAAGTGAAGGATTCCTGGTAAGCTGTGGTGTTCAGATGGTCAGCCTGGTACATCTTTAATTTCGGACACATACACACCCAATCGGTTACAATATAATTTGGGTAAAATGAATAGCCTAATCATTTTCAAATGCACATCAGGCATGAGGTATATTATGTTCAAATCAGTGTCATATATTAACACCACAACAACATTCGCAAAGCATTCAGAAGACACATCGGGGGATGTGGGCACGGGAATAAACACCACCGGGCATTAGGGCTAAGAGGAACAGGGGAAGTGTAGAGGACCAAGGGGCTTGCCCCAGGTGAAGAAAGGGGCCTGGGGGAGAGCAAGGGCGATGCAGCGCCCAGGGAAGGTCCAGGCGCCAGGGTCCAGGAGGGACAGCGGAGGGGGGTCGGGGTCAGAAGTCCAACCGAGGGGAACCGGCTCGGGAGATGGAGAAAAGCGTATTGTCTGGGATGAAGGTGTCGCAAAACTCAGTTTCTCTTGCGTTGTGGACATGGCGGACGTGGGCGCGAAGGAGCGCTGTGAAGAGGGGCCAGTGCTCCGCTGCGCGGCTGTCGTGGAGGCGGCGGTTCCGTGCCACGAAGATCGAATATCTGACCACAGACAGGACAAGGCGGGCGGCATCCCAGTTGACCATGGGAGCATCCGGCCCCGAGGTCGCTGCTGGACAGGGCCGAAGAGGCAGAACCAGAGCCCGGGGTCATCGAGTCCATGGGCCGCCGGTGGTGGGAGTCTCAACGCCAGCCTCCGAGCGAGAAGGTCCAGTAGCCGGGTCCAGAACCGCTGCACGACAGGACACCGGGCGGCCAGATGGAGGAGGTCTTCAGGCGCCTCACCGCATACCGGACAGTCACAGCCGTACCTGTCAGGGTGTATTGCGTGCAACCTGGTGCAGGTGTAAATGATCCCATGTCTCAACTTAAAGTCAATAAAGTCAATAATAAAGTCAATTGGGGCGGGGTGTACCAATTATATATGTGAGCCCAGATGGAGGTAGTGTCATGTGTGGGAAAAGTCTGCGACCATCTGTGTTCTGCAGAAGGGCGCCGAGCGACCCCGGCCACCAACAGCCTGTAGAAGGTGTGCGTCTCCGTCAGCCTCAACACCCTCTCTCCCCATACAATATCAAAATCCAAAGAACACTCGCCTACATCCTCCCCATGTACCTCCCCCGGGAATCTTAAAGGGCACAGGAGCCTTGGCTTGCCATATGCTTAGATCAGGCATGGGCAAACTACGGTCCAGGGGCCATATGCATATATGTTAAGCTTTTTAATCTGGCCCGCCGAACTTGAAGAAATTATATTAATAAACCTTACTAACCCTACCCCTAATCCTACTGTTTTAATGTTTTAATTTCCCTGCAATTCTGGCGCACTAGATACATTGACCTTTGTTGAGGTGCGGCGTTTTGCTCCACGTTTGTGTTTTACTCTTTGACCACTCACCTCTCCTGTAAAGATGAGCGGAGCTAAGAAATGAAAAGTGGACAGAGAATGTCGAGTGTTTAATAAGAAGTGGGTAAGTCAATATTTTTTCACTGAATACTTTTCAACTGCTGTATGCCTGATATGCCAGGTGTTGGCATATTTGTTGTAATGCTTTTGTTAATTTTTAATTGAAATAAAGCACAAGTTTTCTACATATCCCATGTTATTTTTTGCTCTTATGAGGTGGATTACCAAAACACTAAATCCACCTGCTCCTGGTCCGGCTCTTCTGTCAAATTTTAGAACCCTTTGTGGCCCACGAGTCAAAAAGTTTGCCCACCCCTGGCTTAGATCATGTTTTGATGCACCCATTTAATAACTGTTTCATATTGAGCCAAAACCACAACAAACTTGATGGAAACAATTTGCACTTAATGAAGCATGTGGACTTTGAAACAGCCCTGACACAAGACACGTGGAGTTAATATGATGAACCTAGATTCAGGAGCTGGACCACGCCACAACCTCCTCGCCAGCCAACCACAGCTCACCTCAACCACGTCTACAATTACCCAGAAGCCCTATTTATACAGCCTATCCCAACAACACCATCCATGTCAGCTCTCTCGACTCCCTCCCTCCCACCCCGTGTCTCTAGACCATCCTTCAGCTGAATTAGGGGTTCCGAATTAGCTGGGTGACAATTTTGGATTGAAGACCGAGCCCCCACCCTGATTCTCCCCCCAGCCATCACATCTACCCACTATCAATAAATATCTTTATTGTATTTCATTGTCGTGGCATGGGCCTTGCTACTGAAGCGACACTTGGGGGGGACTATGAGGATTACATACTGTCAGTGCCTTTTAGGCTTTCACAATCTTATTTTTCATATCTTTATCTGGGGATGGGGATTCTGTGTGTGTGACTCCTCATTACGACACACATGGCTCATTTGTATGTCAATATATGCAAAAACACAGCTAAACTTTTTAGTTGTATCCTAGCGTTTGCTCAAATAGTTTCCTCCTTCCGTCAAGCTTATGCCGAAGACAGAAGAGGAGAGAGTGGGGCGAGTCAGATCCAAATGAATGAAGTTCGTTGGGCAGATTAAATATTAAAAAATATACAATCTGACCTAGAAATAAAAACATTCAATGAAGGGGTTTCAGTGATGGTTTGAGTCTAGATTCAGTTATTTCAGTAGGATTACTTTTCTGTGCTTAGGGTTCGAAACTTGTCGACTTATTGCCTACCGGTGCAGCCTACTGCCACCGAATCTTTTAGGGGTACGCAGTTCCGGACCATACCAGCTTACTTTCACCCCTGCCTGGTACTTCAACTGCAATTCATGTCACAGGATCGTCTGAAGAGACAAGGCACTGCACTGTAGGGGATTGGTAAGACTTACCAGAGAGCTGTAGTCCTTTAGTTGTTCCGTCAACTATTGGTCAGTGGTTTTTATTAGTCAACAAAGATTATAAGTTTTTTTTTTATACTGCATATAACGTAACCAGTCAAACGTCTCATTCAATGTTTTTTTTTACTACCCTCTACATTTTATATACACACAGAAGAAATATATGGAGTAAGATATATGGAACTGTGTAGCAAAGGAAAAAAAAAGGTAACTAAAAGAAACATTTAGTAGTACTTTTTACCTTTATTTAACCAGAGTAAGACAAAGTAAGCAAGACACTTAACCCTCCTTGACACTTAACCCTCCTTGCCCCCAGTGTCTGCGTACACTGATGTGTGTGTGAATGCGTGTGTGAATGGGTGATTGGTTCCTTGTTGTAAAGCGCTTTGGGTGCCTTGAAGCGCTATATAAAGATGTGACCATTACCATTAAGACAGCATTTACACACACACACACTTACAATCTGCATTATAGAGACATTAAAGAGTCCAGTGAAACTAGTCCTTTAAACTGAAACTCATTCCAAGACAGGTATTTTTTTCTGGCAATAAAAACACCTGTAGTTGAATTTCCCTTAAAAAGCCTTGTCTAATTTTAAGGTCCTACACTCTCTTGCACCACTCCCGTTAAATGAGTAGAATTCTGAAAAGGACCACACGAGGAACCACCAGGGGTGACTTGGTCATACTCCACCTTTGGTCAGAATGTATCATCTATCTGTCCAATGTGGGAATCTGTGGATTAGTCTTCCACTAACACTGAGAGAATGCCGTACGTACAGCTTTTTTAAAGCTCAAATGAAAAATTGGTTATGGTCAAACCAAAAATGTCCTCATGTTTAGCTGCACTGTGATTTTAATTGATCGTCTATGGACACATATGCATGTATTGAATGTGTGGCCAAATTTACTGCATAATAATGGGAATTGTGCAATGACTGGACTTTGCAATATTTTGGACTGTGAAGTCATGAACTATGCAATGCATGGAGTGTGTGGTATTTTATTGTTTGGCCCCATGTGACCCCTGCCTCTTGGGACAACGGATGGAAATTAACCTTAGGCTACAATAGCTACAATAAATTGTACAGGTGTAGTGAGAGATACAGGACTATATTCATACCATACTTCATACAACTCACCCTTATATCACAGCTAATACTCCCTACAATTGTACAACAACTCACCCTTATGTTTCAGATAATCTGAAACATAAGGATTTGTCGTGGTTTTGGTTCTATGACTGAGCACGGCAAAGTAGGCCGCATGTCACGATTAGTATTTGCATTAGAAGTTTTTTTTTTTTTTCAAAATTTGTGATTTTCATTTTTTTGCAGAATGTGCTAAATGAGATCATGAAGAACCCTATCTGTTTCAGATAACACCATTGGCTGCTGAAAAAGCATAAATTTTGTCTGTGAAATTGGCTTGGTTTTCGGAAAGAATCGAGGCATGTCTAAATTACCATCCTACCGCTGCAGACCAATCACGTGACATTAGCGCTCTTTTGTTTTCTTAGAATCTTAGAATTATACTTTCAGAATCTGTGAATAACTCAAAATGCCCCTGGGACGACTTGAGTCCTGTTTTGCTGCGGTCGGTCACCTACGTCCTGTCAATCATGAGATCTATGCACCGTTTTTCTTACGATCTCTTGTATATAACTGTCATAATTATATACTTTACTTGAACGTATACTTTTATATACTTATGCCTTATCTGACACCAGTCTCTTTGTGAGCTACTGTGTCCAAGTGATTTCCCTTGTGCGATGGGCTCACCGGTCTCCCCTATCATGGCTAATTTATACATGGAACAATTTGAACAAAGTGCCCTGGCTTCATATCCAGGCACTCCTCCCACACACTGGTTTCGTTATGTTGATGATAATTTTACAAAAATCAAAATTCAAGATTTGGAACCTTTCACTGCACATATCAATTCTGTAGATCCGAACATCAAATTCACCCGTGAAGATGCCAAGGATAACACATTGGCGTTCTTAGATTGGGCAGTAACGATAGGAGGAGACCGGGGACTCCAAGTAGAAGTCTTCAGGAAGCCCACACACACAGACCAATACCTGCTTTTTGATTCACACCACCCACTGCAGCACAAACTGGGTGTTATTCGGACATTACAACACAGGGCCCAAGTGGTTCCCACAAGCACAGAGGGTAAGGAGAAAGAAGAGCAACATGTGCAGGAAGCCCTCTCTGTTTGTGGATATCCTAAATGGGCTGTCAACAAAACCAAGAGAGACAAGGGCAAGAAACAAGACAACAGAGAATCCGAACCCAGGAGGAAAGGGGTAGCGATTCCATACCTGGCCGGCGTTTCGGAAAAACTACAGAGGATTTTCAGACAATATGAAATTCCAGTTTATTTCAAACCCACAAACACTTTAAGACAAAAACTCGTCCACCCAAAGGACAAAACACCGAGCCACAAACAAAGCAATGTGGTCTACTCCATTCAGTGTAGTGAAGACTGCAATGAGCGCTACATTGGGGAAACAAAACAGCCACTTCACAAGAGGATGTACCAACACAGGCGGGCGTGCCAGAGTGGACCGGCATCTGCTGTACATCTTCACCTAGAAGCCACGGGCCATTCTTTTGAGGACAGTGAGGTTCAGATCTTAGCCAGGGAAAAGAACTGGTTTGAGAGGGGAGTTAAAGAGGCTATTTTTGTCAAAAAAGAGAATCCGTCATTAAACAGAAATGGGGGAGTTAGACATAACTTGTCTCCCATTTATAATGCGATTCTTAGACCAGTCAAACAGAGCCAGGGCAGAGGGGTGGAGAGGGTCGTTAGACGTTGAATAGGGGGTCGAAACTAGCCGTCAGAGTAATTTGAAAAACAAAGAGACAGATTAGGGGGGATTGTTTTCAGAGCTTTGTCATTGTAGGACGCGCCTCCCGGCAGCTAGATATAAGCAGGGTCTAACCAGTACAATAACCAGAGCTGACGAAGCCTCTCGGATGAGCGGCGAAACGTTTTCAACCAAACAAACTTTGTCCAGTTGACAAATTGAACTTCTCCTTTGATCTTGTGGATCAATACAGTTTTTCTAAGCCTAAGTCTCATACAAGGTACAACAACTCATTCCAGCCACAGCCTGCTTGTCTCCATGGAGACGCCATCAGAAAATGTACATACTATCCATGTATCATTTATTCAATCACAAATTCTTCAGAAATACCTTGAAAATCATGCATTCTACACAGATCTTACCTGTAACTTGGCTTGGCATCACTTTAAGATTATAGATATGTTTAATGCCATACATCTGTGGTGTACTCTCTACCAGAAAAGTTTCAGGGTGCATCAGCGTTGACTCGACTGACAGCCCATTTCTTTCTCTCAGTGCAAACTTTGTAAAAAGTACTCAGTACTTTTATGGCACCTGCATACATACAAATGAATAAATCACACTGTATCTCTGCAAACACAATCTTTTTTATGGCTCCTATAGATCAGTACACTCAGTGTTCTTGGAAGTGGAGACCAGTGTTGCCAACTCCCCAGCATCGGAAGTAGCTATTGGCCCGCCCAGAAGTAGCTAAAAGTAGCTAGACGAGCGAGCGGTCCAATCCAAACGTGAGAGTGTGTGGGGGGGGAGGGGGGGGTCATTGTCAGCAGGAGGCTCCAGACAGCACATCCTAACCTTCCTTACCCCGTGACACTAACCTTTTATTGGTGTTGTTATTACATATACTTGTTTGTTTGTTTTTTATTTTTTTATTTGGTTTTTATTTTTTACATATTTTTTTGGGGAGCTGTAGTCCAAGATCTATAGCTTGCTTTTTTATTTTGTGGGGTTTTTTTGTGCTGTAGTTTAACTAAAGCTTTTTATTTCTTTTTTATTTTGTTGTGCAATAGTGGGCAAACTATAGCTTTTTATTTTTTGTTTTTTTTGTGCTAAAGAACTAGCTTTTTAAAACTTTTCTGTGCTGTGCAACTAGCTTTTTAAGCAGTGCTATTTGTGACTTTGTGTCGCCAAAAAGAAAAAGAAAACAAATCAGAGCGCATAGGCATACACTTATTGAGAATCAGAGCCTATGGCTCTAAAGAAGGAGAGGGATATGCACGTGACGAGAGAAACTGAATGACAGAAACAGAGAGAGGAATGACCAGACTCCAAGGCGATCTGACGAGATGGGAGGGAGTAGAGGAGAGACTGGTGAGTGTGTGTGTGTGTGTGCGCCGTGTCTGTCTGCCTGTGAGTGAGTGAGGAAAAAAAAACAAGGAAGCGACAGTCCACGCTGTTCTCAACTCCGCCCCCGCCCCTCTCTGCCTGTGTCTCTCCTCCACTGCCCCACCTGGTCCCTCTCTGTCTCTTTCTCTGAACGGGGAAAGAGAGAAAACTTTGCAATTATTTTTTTCCCCTCCCGCGATCTTGGAGCCTCTGATCACCAAAAAAACTCGCTAGATTTGTCGCTAGTCGCTTTTGTCTAATTTTCTCGCTAGGGGGGTCCAGAAAGTAGCTAAAAATAGCGACAAAGTCGCTAAGTTGGCAACACTGGTGGAGACACAGCTCAAATCTATTGTCCTTGATAACTCATTGCAGTGGTGGAAAGAGGCAGAAAATGTAGACTTCAGATTTTTCATAACACCTCCTTTAAAGGTCCTGTATTATGCAAAATTGACTCTGGTGAGCTTCAAGTCATGCTATAATATTGTTACCTCCTCAGAAACATACCTGGAGTTGTGTTTTGTTTCATTCACACACACACACACACACACACACGCACGTATTTGAGTGAAACAAAGATTAGTCTGTCTAAATCTCTAAAGCTCAGAATGCTCTGTTTCACCTTGTGATGTTGTGTAGTGTTGGTTTTCAGCTACTTTTTACCTTTAATTCAGTAGAGGTTGGAAATTCCAGTTCTGAAATCATCCCAATGATTGTAGTGAAGGTGTATGGAGTTTAAAAACAGAACAGAGTAGAACTCAAATACTAACTAAATATGCAGGATTTGTGTATTAAACATGTGTGAATGAACCAAAACATAACTCCAGGTACAGTATGTTTGGGATGAGAAAATATCATTATAATATAGATCAGAAAATAGCGCAATATTACTAAGTTTTTTCACCTTTTTCTGTCAACAACAGTAATGAAAAATGTCAAATCTCTTCTGACAACAAAACAATTACACTACAATTTGACATAACACCCCAATTATAGCCTATATTACTAATCCCCCAATCATTTTAACTCCTGTAGTGTTACTGTTGCTGCACACTGACCTGGATGTGGGTCAGTCTCTGTTTGGTCATTCCCCTTTGGAAGAGTCCACCGTTCAGTCTACCAGGATCCATTCTTGCTTATCCAATGTGAAGCAGCTTATCTTGGCCCTGCAGCTCTGACCCCCACCCCATCCCTCTGGCGACAATTCAGCAAAAACGAAAGCTTTGAAATGTCATTAATTCACATATATATTAGAGCGTATAAGACATCCCCCCTTTTTTCTAATTTAAAATGCCTGATTAGGCTGTATGGATTCTATTTTTGGATTTGGTGTCTACGTCAGCATTGGGTAATCTTTTTATGTAATGCTGGTCAGTGGAAGGTGAATGTATGTTGGTTTTCTTGCCAGCGCTTTCAGTCTTTTTCAATCTTTTGGAGCATTCTATCACATTATAAAATTGTTCCCTCATCAAAAACATGCCTGAAGAGGTTTTAAATGACTTCTACACATGTTTGAGTGATTTAGTGATGTCATGTTGCGCAGCAGAGCTAACGCTTTAGCAGAGAAATACGTCCAGCGGCAGAAATATCTCTTAAATAATGTAACAGATATGAGTCCTGCTGCGATATATGCTTCTCCATGAGTTTATGGATATAAAAACAGCTTGCAGCAGTGAGGACCTGGACCTGGACCTGGACCTGAGTGAGACCTGGCTGCAAAACTTCTGTCTCTGTCACAGTCCTTATTGAAGGTAAGTTGATTCGCCGTATGTTTTGGAGCGGACTTTACTCAACGCTTTCCCTGTATGAGTAACACCAGCACACATGCATGTGCGCTAGGGTTATAACTTTTTGAACTTTTTTTCCAAAATCAAAGTCCTGCATCATGATTGGGTGAACTTTTTGGTATACTTGAAGAAACCAAACTCCATTTTCAACACTCTTTTGAAAAAGTCCCCCCAAAACAAAAAAGTATTAAATACACATTACAGCCAATAATATGAAACGTGAAACCGTGCTAAGTTATCACAAGGGCCATTACAAGTCAATTTGACTGAAAATGGATCAATGATAAGTTGTACTGCCATCATAATATACTGGAGTTACAGTTTCTATTCTTGCTTTCACTTTATAAGCCATGTAAATCTGGGGAAATCTGTCTCATTTAGTAGTGATACAGGGCTCTCAAGTTTTGAGCGGGGTCGTGCATGAGACTGCTGGGGGGGGGGTGTGAGTGAACTTGAATTGCGTGAGAAATGCCGTGAGCGTGTGAACATGTCGAATTGTCTCTCTCAATGCGTGAGACTTGAAAGCCCTGCTGTAAATGTTTGTCTAAAGAGCAAACTTAAACTACAAAGCAACTAATGAGAGTTCTATAAATGAAGTTATTACCTGATGGTTCTCAGTTTGTTTTATCATCATCGTTTCCTCGTGTTCAATCGCTGTCCTTATCACTGACAGGGCAGTGTGCGCTTAGCAGATGAAACTACACTCTACAGTCTGCCCAACAACAGAACAATCTATTTTCTGATTGGCTGATTTTTTTCCGGGGAGCGGGACGGGGAGGAGGGAGGGGGAGTTTTTTTCCGCTGAAAACGCGCGGTGCCTGCATAAACTGAGCCACACAGACCGATTTTCTGGGCACAAAAAAAAAAAAAAATCAGCGTGAGAAATGCCACGTGTGGCGTGTGAGCGTGTGAACACATCGAATTGCGTGTGTCACATTCTCAATGCGTGTGTCACACTCTCAATGCGTGAGACTGAGTGATATATTGTAGCCTACAGCTTTCTCAAAATCCTGGAGTTTCAGTTTCACTTTCACTGTATAAACCATGTAGACTGTAGAGTTGGGGAAATCTGCTTTGTTCAACTAGTGATAGATTAACATTAAGCCTTTATTTGGTGTCACACACAATGACACACGGGAGAAATTTGCCTTCTGCATTTGACCCTTTTCAGGGTCAAATTTCAGTACCATGAAGGGTCTTGCCCAAGGACCCACACTGGCTTACTCATTGCCAGGGAGGGGGGGATTTGAACTCAGGTCCCCCCAGGGGAAAGTCAGTGACTTACCAGTTGAGCTAACCAGCCGGTTGTAGGCTGATATGGTGTAGGCCTAAAGCCTACAATCATCTTTTTTTTTTTTTTTTTACTTTTGGTGGCCTACTTTATATTATCTTTACCCTGATTATGTGTTTTGTTCCAGTGTTATTAAAGAGAAAATTGCCTTGGTTATTTTATGATTGAACAGATATTAACCTTTTAACGGTATTATTCTGGTTGTTGGTAGGTTGGGGGGACTTTTTTCAAAAATATGACCAAATGAAGGTCAATTCCTTTCATTACTAGCAACAGTTCATCAAAATATGATACAGGGTATAGAGGTTGTAAAAAAGTTATAACCCTAATGTGCACGTACATGAGCAACCACCTCCTCCAACCAGGACTTCTCAGTCTTGTACAAATTGTTTTCCTTCCTGTTTACAGACGGATCCTGTAGTTTTTCTAACCTTACTAGCCACAGTTTATGAAAAAACAAGTTCACTACAAAAAACGTTAATCTAGCGATAAAAAATTAACAGCGTTAAAATTGTTTTGTGTTAACTCATTAATAATGTGATATTGTTAACAGCACTAATCATTCTAATCATTTCATATTGTCAACATAAAGCTTTTGTCACTTGTAGACTTACAGTGGGGAACAGTAACCAACACTTTTACTCAAGTAAGAGTGCTGTTACTTCAAACTAAATGTTACTAAATAGGAGTAAAAATACAGTATCCGAAAACTACTCCCAAAAAGTCACTTGAGTAAATGTAACTAACTCCAGGCCCCCTCTGATGTTGGGTGTGATGTCATGCTACCTTGAAGCTCAGGGTAGAGCTGCACAAATGCAGAGCTGAAAATATATAGAAATCCTCCTATTAATTATATATCCACACCTTCATTCATAAATGAAATAGTCACTTTCCAATTCCATACATTGTCTTTTCACTCTCCATATTCTGTGTCTGGATGAGTTTCCTCTGGGCACTCTGATTTCCTCCATCAAACATGCATAATAGGTCAAATCCTCCAACTAAGGTAGTCCTGACTTAGACTTAAGCTTAGACAAATTTTATGGATCCACAAGGGAAATTATTTGAGGAAGTTTAGTTGTTTTCAGGAAAAAACAAACAAACTCAGGAGCTATTATTTAGCTATTATTTAGTTTGTACAGTTAAGATTGTCACATTGTTACTCAAAGTTTGTCAAATCCAAGGCTGAAATGATCAAAATGATTCCACTCAGTGACATCACAAGGTAGAACAGGGTGCTTTCTGTTTGAGAAAAGAACTCAGTCTAAATATGCAGGATCCCTGTGTTAAACATGTGTGAATGAAACAAAACACAACTCCAGGTCTGTTTGTGATGAGGAAACAACATTATACATAGGTCAGAAAATGCAATACAGGCACTGACTTTTGTCCTTTAACCATTGCACTTTGTTATGTCGAACATGATGTACAGACACTAAATATAAAGTTTAGTGGAGTAGAGGCACCGGCTGTGTGTGTGCAGTAATTCTAAACATGTCATGCCTGTTAGGACCTGTACTCTGAACTCTAGGTGTAATGTCACAACACTTTAACTCATTGACTGCCGGAGACGTCGATTGATGTCACCTCCAATCCAAATGTTGTATGCCCTGACGTCTATCGACGTCAATGACGTTTTTCAGCGGGGGTGGCTAGGATACGACCTGGAGCAACTTTTAAGGTGCAATTCATACCTCCTGTAGGAAGCAATCTTTTGTATTATTACCTGCTGATTGGAGACGCGGAAGAGAGGAAGAGATTAGCGTGTATAGTGTGTAGTGGCGAGAGAAGCAAGATGACGAGTAGAGAGAACGCGGAAAAGCAGATGACTCTTGATCAGTGCCTCCGGAGCGGTCTGAGTGGTCTTGGGACCCAGGATCCCGGATCATAGAATCGCGGAGGCACGCCGGACCAGGCAGGCACGTTGGGGAAGAGATCTGGTCTGCCCGAGGGAGACAACTTGTCCGGCTTCCTGCGGATCCAGTGACTCATGTCTCCGCTCCCCTCGCGCATCCGGCGGGGCTCACTATTAATACATTTTGTTGAAAATCTACAAAAGTTTGAATGTTTAAATGAGAGAGAAATGTGAGAAAACATTAATTCCAGTGTTTTAAGGCATTTACAGCCATAAAACATGTATAATAATTGTAAAATATAAAGTTGTCCTACTTCGTGGATTTCACTCATTACGGGTTATTTCTGGAACCTAACCCCCGTGATAAATGAGGGACCACTGTATGTACATATATATGTATGTGTGTGTGTGTGTGTGTGTGTGTGTGTGTGTGTGTGTGTGTGTGTGTGTGTGTGTGTGTATGTGTATGTGTGTATATTAGTTTTTATTATGGGTCTGTACTCTGAGCATGCCTCAATTTTGTTGTGAAGTGACAAAGTTCTATTTTATATGAAAAGATATTATTATATCCTGTAACATCTCTTGCCACTATTGATGTGAAGGAAAAAATGTATTTTGCCATCAAAAATCTCTTTCTCTGTTGTTTTAGATGTTTGAGGTGTCACTAAATCAATAAGTATTGACATCAAAGTCACTGATCTGCTTGAAATCCCTCTTTGCACAAAACACTCATTTTCTCCACTTTGTGGTCAAAAAACTGTTTTTTCTGAAACTACCCTATGTTCTGCTATCAATTACTTGAGAACTGAAAAGGTTAGAAACATATTTTTATTCCAGGTGAAAGAAGAGAGTCTACACTTTATTTTGATGTGTGCCATGTTTATATAGTCAAAGAACTCAGTATTCTGTGAGTCTTGTAAAATCAGTGAAAATGCTCTAAAAGCTCTGGCACTCTGGGAGTTTCTATTCTAAAAACAGGCTGGCACTCAATGAGTTAATGACCATTTGTATTTGGACATCCCAGAGAAGGTCTTGGAGGGGTCATCCAAACGTCTGTGTAAAAGTATCCCCTCTTCCTTTAAAGCATTGGTTCTTAACCTTGTTGGAGGTACTGAACCCGACCAGTTTCATATGCACATTCACTGAACCCTTCTTTATTGAATTTTTTTTTTTTTTTTTTTCAAATGTAAGACATAGGTATATGTTTTCCTGGTACACAAAATGAACCATGCATTAACATCACTATGTGTTCAAAGAACAAAACCAATACAACGCATAAACTCATAACAAATGACATACCTTTTCACAAAGACATGACCTTTTTTAATACTACCACAATGAAATTGTCTTAATTCTTAACCTTGTGTATTCCAATAATGAACTTATTGTATTCAATCTTTTTATTATTTTTAACATTTTATCACACACCCATCAACTAATTTCCATCAGACTACAATAATAATGAATATTTACTGCAAATCAGTGCGACTTCTGCTGTTGCCTTTGAGAAACCAGTTCAGAAATGCATGGCTTCACCTTGGCAAGTGCCACTCTCATGTCATTTTCACAGCAAAGTCTGTTCCTTTTCTTCGTTTTCATGTCCAGCATCCTCAAAAAGGATTGCTCACAAAGATATGTTGTAACGCCTCTTGACCTCCACTGAACCCCTGAGACTGACTCACCGAACCCCTAGAGTTCGATCGAACCCAGGTTAAGAACCACTGCTTTAAAAGGTAACATAGGCTTTTCACTGCGGGGTCACCGAGGAGAGGAGGTCATAGGGTCATAGTGTCATAAACAAACAATTAAAGGGGGTTATTGCACTTCTATGGGGTACTAACTGCTAACACATAACAGATCACCATGTTTGTTAAAATGCTATATTTGCCCAAAGAAACATATTTCATTTTCAATGCTCTGAATTCCTCCTCCCTTTGCTCTCTGTGCTGAGTCACTCCCCCTTCAGAGTGCTGTCACATTGCAAGCAATGTGCATCCCGCTAATGAAACTACTGCACATATCATCAGGTTGGTCAAATTGTTGTGTACAATTTCGTATCATGTTTTGTATATTTATGGAGAATTGTCAGGAAATGGAGGGTTCGAGTAGGGCCTGGGAGAGATCACTAAATGACTCAGACATACATGGATGATATTTAAAACCTCTTCAGGCATGTTTTTGATTAGGGAACGTTATAACACGGCAGAAAGAAGAAATAAACAAAAGGTAATACTCCCTCTCTAAAGCACAAGCGACTGCCAGTTTTGAATTAGACAGCCTCGAGCATAACATAATTAACTTTTTTGATTGAAGTGACTTAAATCATACTTGTCAGTTACTTTGTGTAAAGTAATTTGTGTCTCTAAATAGATTTGCAAATTACAGTAGAATTTGCATTGGTGATATTGTCCCCACAGTACAAACGATTACGAATAGGTCCAAATTACTTTTTTGCATGGTCTGAGGCATACATTATTTTCATGCCTACTCCACAGTTTTGGTTGTTTTATGTGTTTTAAAGGGGGCGCTATAGTGACCATTAACCATGTGTTCATCACTTTGTTCAGTTCCTATCTGGATTCTGCACCAATGGTTAAATTTTGTGCTTTGTAGGCTAATGTAGGGCTGGGCAATATGGAGCAAAAAATATATCTCGATATATTTTCTTATATCTCGATATACTATATATATATCTAGATATCTGTACAGGAAAAATGACCCTTGAAAAACTACTGCAAAAACAAATATGCCAAATTCCACACGTTCCAATTGCGCACGTTTGTTTACGTTTTATAGAAACGAAACTTAACACCACATGGCTCATTTGCATAAAGTATAAACGTTCAAAAAAACAACAAAAAAAACAGCTCTGTCCTTGTCCGCTAATGTGGTCAACTCCTGAAAAACCAAAAAAAAAAAAAAAAAAAGTGCCTTAAATCCAGTATGGAGAGAGTTGTCTTTTTTTTTTAGAGGAGTTCTGTATCCTCCGGGATGTTGTGGCGCCGCACACGAGGGGGAGGTCGGGGGCAAGCGGGAGCGTGCACAGCACAGAGAAGGCAAACAAGCGAAGAGGCGAAATCAGCATTAAATATAAACATTATATCGATATATATATATGTCAAAATCCATATCGAGCTTAAAAATTATCTCTGTATATTTTAAATGTCGAGATATCGCCCACCCCAAGGCTAATGCATGTGGCTGTGAGCAGTTAAATACTGATCTAGACCTGGTTTAAACCTGGTTTAGTCCTGGTTTACACTTGGTTTAGTCCTGGTTTTATTCCGGTTTAGTCCTGATTTCAACCTGCTTTCGACCTGGTTTAGTCCTGATTTAGACCTGGTTTAGACCTGGTTCAGTCCTGGTTCAGACCTGGTTTAGATCTGGTTCAGTCTTGGTTTAGACCTGGCTGAGTCCTGATTTAGACTTGGTTTAGTCCTGATTTAGACTTGGTTTAGTCCTGGTTTAGACCTGGCTGAGTCCTGATTTAGACTTGGTTTAGTCCTTGTGTAGTCCTAATTTAGTCCGGATTTTGACCTGGTTCATTCTGCAGCAGGGGCATTGTATATCATTACGGGATGTGGTGTGTTGTTAGGGACGGATTTGTCGTTCGGGGGGAGTGTCATGTCTCCAGGACATGACACAGCAGGTCGGACAGATGAGACACTGACAATACATGGTGAGTTTTTGTAAACTTTTATCAAAGTGAAAAAAAAACAAAACAAAACTTTCACTGGGTTCAATATTTTGCCCTTCCTGTTACAAATCAGATTTTGAACTCAGTCTTTTCAGGTCATGTGGCCGTTATTATTTTTCAGGTTTGAATTATGATTTCACTGATGTCAACAAACTTCATATGTAACAAATTGAAAATTCCTGTAGAATCTAAAATAAGTTTGAACCTGTCAATACAAACAACAACAACACCTGGGGAGGTCATCTGAAAAGCCAGAGCTCTGTGAAAGATGGAGATGGATGCCCCTATCTGTGTCCGAGGTCAGTCTCTTTCAGATGATTAGTCCTGTCACAATAACAAACTTTGATGTATGATATATTATAGACCAGGGGTCGGCAACCTTTACCACTCAGAGCCATTTGGACCCGTTTCACACAGTAAAGAAAACACTGGGAGCCGCAAAACTCTTTTGAAATTGAAAATGAAATAATACTGCATATAATGGCTTTTTTTTTTACCTTTGTGACATAGAATTGCATTTTCAATATGAACGAACTAAAATAAAATACATTTTAATTAAATACAGTGGTCACTCGCTGTTTCGCTGATTTTTTTAATAGTGTATCAACGTGTATTGTGTTCAGCATCCTGATTGGCTAAAGGACTGTAGACCTTTGTCTTTGTCAGTCATTCTCCTCCGTGTCTCCTGTGCAGAATGTGTTCAGTTTGCCAAATTTATTTAAATGTTCGATCACGAGCAGTGTGACTCTGAAGACTGAGCGGTCTGGCATTTGAGCACATGCCAGAAGGGCCGAGGCCGTGCGCTATTACGGATTTGACCGCGTGCACACTTCTCCGGGTGGTCAATGCGCATTGGGAAGTAGCGGCAATGTTTGCGCATAACGAACTGGTGGAACCTGGAGTCCAGGCGGCGGAACCAGTCCTGAGAGCGCACGGATGCGTTCTCACTACAGTTCTGTGTTTGGTGCAGAGCTGTAGAACCCCTCCCTCCCGTTCCACAGACTACGGGGCCGCTTGTAGGTGTAAATTGCCAGGGCTGATGATCCCAGTCTGTCACTGCTCTGAAGTGCTGTATGTTTACAAGTTTTCTCCCCAACAAAACCCGCAATAGCACAGCGGCGCCAGGCGCCTCGGTCAGAGGAACTGTGAAATACACGCATATTTATACACGCAATATAAAACTGACTACTTCACGGATTTTGCCTATCGTGGGTTATTTCTACAACGTAACCCCCATGATAAACGAGGGACCACTGTACTGAGCCGCATCAGAGGGATCAAAGAGCCGCTTGCGGCTCCGGAGCCGCGGGTTGCCGACCCCTGTTATAGACAATATAGACAATTAATTATTATATTGAAAACAAAATAATGTAAATCTAAAATCTAAATGTACAATATTGCAAAAAAAAAAAAACTGATATAAATAAATAACAGAATGAAACACTTAAGTAGTTAGTTTGTATCTATAATTAGTCATATGTTCATAATTCAAGCCTCTAGAGCTCAATTCTTATCATTATGCAGAGAAACCACACTTTGTGCACTATGAGGTCTGTAACGTCCTGATAGCAACTTTGCGGTCGGAGGAACAGAGTAGAGCTGAGCCAGGATGAAGAATCCAAAAGTGCATTTATTTAACCGTCCACCAAGAAAAATGAAAAACATTTACAAATGTACAAAGATACAAAAGTTAAAAACCAGCACAGAGCAATCTCCACATGCAGCACCTCTCCCCACAAAGGTAAGACTGGCCCTTTTTAAAAGGTCCCTCCCTTAATTGGGTGAGCCCACCCTCTAATTAGGCCACCTGGGTGCAATTTACCCACAATATTTAAAAAGATAACTCTGTCCCACAGTGCCCAAATAGTCATTCAATACATTACAAACACATTACACAAACAAATATATTCTTTATTAATTTAGCAGTGTTTACTTTTCTTTAAAAAATACAAAAATAGAAGAATCCTAAAATCTTGGTACACCCCTCTTCACCCAAAATGGCCACCTGCCCCGGAACCTTCTTAAAGGGCTCCCGCTTCCTGGGGACTATTTTAGCCCGCGCACCCTAGCATGAGGCAAGTACCCACCAAAGGAATCCCCATTCACAACCACCAAGCACCCCAAACCTTTGCCCCTCGTTTCCTCCTCATTCTCCAGGCCCTTGTAATGGACTAGCTACATTACATTTCCTCCCCCCTCTTTTAAGGTTACAACATTTCTAGTCTTCATACACTCTAGACAGGGAGTCAGCAACTACATTGGATTTCCCAGGCTTGTAGTGGACCGTGAAGTTGAATGGTTGGAGCGCCAGGTACCAACCAGCAATTCTTGTATTAGAGTCCTTCATTTTATGGAGCCACTGGAGAGCACGATGATCAGTTTCCAGGCTGAAATGGCGCCCCAACAGGTAGTACCTCAGCGACTCTATGGCCCACTTCATGGCCAAGCACTCCTTTTCTACTGTTGAATACCTGGTTTCTCTGTCCAGTAGTTTCCTGCTCAAAAACCCAACTGGCCTTCTCTCTCCATCCACCTCCTGTAGCAGAACTCCACCTAGGCCCACTCCCGATGCATCAGTTTGTAAAATGAAGGATTTGTTGAAGTCTGGGGTCTGCAGAACGGTGTGGTTGTTTAGGGCCTCCTTTAGGTCCCTGAAAACACGATCACATTGGTCAGTCCATTTTACCTTTCTCGGTGCCGCCAGCTTGGTGAGGTCATTGAGCACAGCTGAGCGGTCTGCAAAGTGGGAATGAACTTCCTGTACCAGCCAATCAGACCAAGGAAGCTCTTCACTTTCTTTTTTGTGGCTGGAATGGGGAAAGAGTGAATAGCCTCCATTTTTCCCACCTGGGGCCTGAGTTTGCCATGACCAATGACAAAACCCAGGTACTCCACCTCTCTCTGAGCCAGACAACATTTTTGAGGGTTGATGGTTAGGCCAGCGGACTTTATGCACTGCAGGACACGTCTCAAATGAGCCATGTGTTCATCCCAGGTTTGGCTGTAGATGACCACGTCGTCCAAGTATGCAGCTGCAAAGTCTGAAACATCTCTTAAAACATAGTCCATAAGTCTTTGAAAGGTGGCTGGCGCCCCCTGGAGTCCGAAAGGCATAACCCGGAATTGGTACATACCACAAGGAGTTTTAAACGCCGTCAGCTCTCGGACCTCTGGAGCCAGTGCCACTTGCCAATAGCCCTTGCTTAGGTCTAAGGTGGTGATGTATTTGGCCCGCCCCACTCGCTCGAGCAGCTCGTCAATCCTAGGCATTGGGTAAGGGTCACACCATGAGACAGCATTGAGATAACGAAAGTCTATGCAAAACCTCAGTGAGCCATCCTTCTTGGGCACTAGAACCACTGGACTGCACCACTCACTGTTTGAGACCTCAATTATGCCCAGTTCCAACATCAATTTAATTTCCTTTTCAAAGATTGCACCAACCGCTCAGGTATTCTGTAGCTCTTTTGATGTGGAGGAGCCTCTTTTTTCAGCCGGATATTGTGCTGGACCAGGTCAGTGTAACCAGGTGAGTCTCTGAACAGCTCTGGGTCAATGAGAGGAGCCACTTGTTCCTGCTGGAAGATGGACAGATGTGATACGTCTATGATTTGTGACTCACCCAGTCTTCCCGGCATGAACTTCTCTGGTGTCTCGTCATCCTGGACAGCACGGATCAACAGCTGAGGGACTGCCTCCCTGACGGGACTGAAATTCTTTCAACAAATTCACATGGAATGTCTGGTGTTTTTTGGCTCTGTCGGGCATATAAAGTTCATATGTGACCTTACCCACTCTTCTAGTGATTTCATACGGACCGTGCCATTTGGAGAGGAGTTTGCTTTCAGAGGTAGGGAGGAGAAGTAGTACTTTTTGGCCAGGTTCAAAGCTCCTTTCTCTAGCTTTGCGGTCATACCAGGTCTTTTGATTTTGTTGAGTGGTCCTCAAAGTCTCTTGTGCCAGGGCAGACATTTCCTCCAGGCGTTGTCTCATTTTTACTACATAGGCCACCACGTTCTCTTCAGAGGGGTTGGGTTCTCCCAATAGTCCTTGAGGAGGTCGAGTGGTCCCCTACTTGGCGTCCATAGAGCAACTCGAATGGTGAGAACCCCGTTGAGGCCTGTGGCACTTCACGGTATGCGAATAGCAGGTATGGCAACCACTGGTCCCAGTCTGCTCCTGTGTGAGACACAAACTTGCGCAGCATATTTTTCAAAGTTTGATTGTATCGCTCAACTAGCCCGTCCGTCTGGGGGTGGTATGGGGTGGTCCTAATACCCTTAATCCCAAGGAGTTTGTAAACCTGCTGTAATAACCTAGACATAAAGTTTGTCCCACAGTCTGTCAAAACCTCCTTTGGTATTCCCACCCTCGAAAACAGCTGCAATAAACAGTTGGCAACATTTCTGGCTTTGGTTGTTTTCAAAGGGAAAGCTTCTGGGTATCGGGTTGCATAATCACAAAGAACTAAAATGTACTTGTTCCCTGAACTGCTACGTTCTAATGGCCCCACTATGTCCATTCCTATTCTGTCAAATGGAGTTTCAATGATGGGTAGAGGCTGCAACATAGCACGAGGGCTTTGCGGGATGAGGTACGTTGACATATTTCACATGAATTACAAAATTTTGAAAGGTCATTGTACATGCCTGGCCAAACAAATCTGCTTGCGATTCTGCACATAGTTTTTTGGAAAGCCATGTGTCCCGCCCATGGTACAGAATGACCGAGCTCCATTACTTTGGTTCTGAATTGTTTGGGCAAAGCCAAGGCTTCAACAGTGCCCTTGCATTGATACAAAATGCCAGTTTTAATAATGTATGTTGCCTCCTCTAAACATCCTGGGTTGCTCCTTTTCACCCCTTCAACTTCTGTGACTTTTTGAAACCAGGGCTTTAGAGACGCATCATCCTTTTGGAGAGTGGCTACATCCGTTGGGAGTTCAAATTCAATTTGGAGAGACGGTTTGGTTGATTTTTCAGTTTGCTTGCTAGCCGTGACTTTGAACTTTTCACGTCTTTTCTGTGCTTTGGATTTAACAGATTTTTCCCTTACTGGTTCAAGATCCTCCCCCCAGAATGGCAACTCTTGTAAGGACTCTTTGCCTGCTGAGCTCTAGTAATAACCATGTTATAAGCTCTAGCGGGCTGTGCTTTTTCAGGCAAATTTACAGGTAGATTTTCCGGTAAGTATTTAGGTTGATTAGGGTTTTCAGATGAGTTTTCTGATTGTTGTACCAAATCTAGCAAAATTGGCACATCATTACCAAGAATCACATCAAAAGGCAAGTTTGGCACTAAAGCCACTGGCATTAGAAAAGTCTGGCCTCCCACTGTCAAGTAAATCTCTGCTGTAGGGTACTTGCGTTCATCCCCATGAATACAGCTAATACTAGTTTTGTCCTCACTCCATTTTTCCCTTGACACCAGGCTGGACAAAACCACAGACTGAAACCCCCGTATCTAACAGTGCTGTAGTACGGTGGCCATTAATCAGGACTGGTGAGGTATGAGCTCTCTGGTTTGTTACAATATGGCTGGGCAAAACCGGTCTGGGCACTGCACAGTAAAGAGATGGCTTAGATTTGTTGGCTAGGGGACAGGAATATTGGGTGTGGCCTAGGCCATTACACAAGTAACACCTGACCTCTTTACTGGACCTATGGGAACTATTACCAGGACTAGACCTTTGGACATAGCTAGGTGTAAATTGCCTAGGTCTCGACATAGCCCTATTCTGACCAAAACCCCATTCACCCCCATTGGACTTACTTTGGGCTTTGTCTCCGTGTCCATATTCTCGGTCAAGGCCTCTTTGAACTTGGAAGGAGTTCCGTCCATAGGTGGCATGGTTGAGTCCTTTCCGTGCAGCTAGGAAAACCTCTGCCAGCTCTGCTGCTTTTTCTGCCGTCCTCGGGTCATGCTCACGGATCCACACTTCAAGTTCCGGTTGAACCATTCTCAGAAACTGCTCCAAAATCAAAGTCTCTGACATCTCCTTTTTGGTACATTTTTCTGGTTGTACCCATTTTGAGAACAAGTCCTTCAGTCGCACATACAGCTCCTTCGGGGTTTCATCTTGGAGGATCTCAGTGGACCGGAATCTTCGTCGGTAAGTCTCTAAAATGATTTCATATTTTGTTAATATTGCTGCTTTAACTTTTTCATAATCCTCAGCCCCAGCAAAGTCCATTTGCACATAGGCACTGCGGGCCTTGCCTGTGAGTAGAGGCACTAAGCGGAGCGCCCATTCATCTCTCGGCCATCTGCAGACTTGAGCCATTCTTTCAAATGTGGTGAGAAAATGTTCTATGTCATCCTCAGGTGAGAGTGGTAACAGCTTTGGCTCTCTGTGAACTACCATCTCTCGAAAGCATCTGTTGTACTCACAGACACTGGGAGCTTCAGCTTGATTGTTTTCATTCTGGTCTGTAGGGGAGGCAATTTCTTGGTCTTGTCCTTGGATGACGCGAGTCACCAAAGACTGCATTTCCTTCATCTGGTGCTGCATGGTATTCCATTTCATTTCTTGGTGTGCTGCCTCTTTTTCTAGACGCTGATCTCTGGCTGCTTGGGACTGTGCAAGTGACATTACCAGCGCAGTCAACTCTTCCAGCTTGTCCCCAGGTTTGCAAGCTGCTCCAGCCCCTTGGTCGGCAGGTGCACTTGTCCCTTCGTCAGGATCCAGATGTTGATCAATCTGCACTTTTCTTCTTGTACTCATCCTCAGTTACTCTGTAGCATGGGCCCCAGCTTCTGACACCAATTGTAACGTCCTGATAGCAACTTTGCGGTCGGAGGAACAGAGTAGAGCTGAGCCAGGATGAAGAATCCAAAAGTGCATTTATTTAACCGTCCACCAAGAAAAATGAAAAACATTTACAAATGTACAAAGATACAAAAGTTAAAAACCAGCACAGAGCAATCTCCACATGCAGCACCTCTCCCCACAAAGGTAAGACTGGCCCTTTTTAAAAGGTCCCTCCCTTAATTGGGTGAGCCCACCCTCTAATTAGGCCACCTGGGTGCAATTTACCCACAATATTTAAAAAGATAACTCTGTCCCACAGTGCCCAAATAGTCATTCAATACATTACAAACACATTACACAAACAAATATATTCTTTATTAATTTAGCAGTGTTTACTTTTCTTTAAAAAATACAAAAATAGAAGAATCCTAAAATCTTGGTACACCCCTCTTCACCCAAAATGGCCACCTGCCCCGGAACCTTCTTAAAGGGCTCCCGCTTCCTGGGGACTATTTTAGCCCGCGCACCCTAGCATGAGGCAAGTACCCACCAAAGGAATCCCCATTCACAACCACCAAGCACCCCAAACCTTTGCCCCTCGTTTCCTCCTCATTCTCCAGGCCCTTGTAATGGACTAGCTACATTACAAGGTCACATGAGTGACCCCTCCATGGACCATGGAAAAGACTTCAGACAGAAGTCTCCAGAGTCCCACAGCAGACTAGACCCAAGACCAGACCCCAGGTGTAGTCTAAACCAGATTGGGACACGGTTTTAGTCTGGACCTTCACTGAATCCTTATCTGTGGTCCACAGGTGAGATCCAGAGAGTCCAAGAAGTTCTCAGACTGAAGTGGCCATGGTGTTTCAGGCAAGTTCAAGATGTTTTCCTGGAGTGTCAGTGTTGTAGCCCCGTGACCTATCACCCTGGTGTATCTGTTCTGTCTGACCTCTGACCCCTCATGTGTGCCCCAGATTCTGGAGGAGCAAGTCCTGAGGTTTGTCCAACAGCAGCTATAGAGGCTACTGGCCTCAGATTACCCAGAATGCTTTGAGAGTGAGGAGAAGCAGAGCAGAGAGGTGCTGAACATCACCCTGGACTTGTTGAAAAAAAATGGTCCAGGAGCATCTGGTCCAGTGCCTGAGGAACCGTAAGTTTACTGTTTTAACCTCCTGCTCCATCAGCTCCTCTGAACTCATTGCTGGGCCATTAGAAGGTTCCATGTCTTAGAGCTTCAGGTCCAAACCCAACTGGAGTGTCCCTATGAGCAACATGAAATTTATACCAGAAGCTTCAGCAACACATAACATAGGCAAAGCTGCATACATGCATATTTTTAAAAGTGTTAATTTACACCAGAGGCAACAAAGCTTCGCTGGTGACGCCAGCCTTAGTATATTCTCACGTTTAAACACTAAACCCTTTTAGAGTTGACTGAATGAATTATGATTTAAATCACTATACAAAAGTTGACAATAAAAGAAACAATGCTTTGCAGCGATAACAGGCTGTATCTGCGGTCCTCACATTAATTAGACTACTCACCATTTCACTTTCATTGCCTGCTCCACCACGTTTTCCTTTAGAAGTTGTTCTTGTAAAATTGGTGTTTGACATCGTAAAACGTTTTATACCTATCCTTCGCAGCTGTAAACTTTCTGTAGTTCTCTGGGTTCCGGATGAGACACACAACCTTTAGTCTACTTTACTGCTACTTTAGTGGTTTCAGGGAGTGTATTTTGAAAGGACATACTTTTTTTTTTTAACATTACATTTTTTAAGTTATTTTCTGTGTTCCCCCTGGGGATGCTCTGCTGATGCTGAAAAATTAGGAGTCTAACCTAATTTGAGTGATTCGTAGCATAATGACGCCCGTTGGAAGCACATATGACATTGACAGATTGTCACCTTCACACTCTAAGAGTCTGTGGATTAAAAAAAAAAAAAATTATCATCAACACTGTTTTACTAACAGACTAAGTGAAGTTTGTTACAGCTTTATGTGTTACATACTTCAGCTGTTGCCAAATTTGTTGAAGGCATGGCAAAAGTAGGGAACTCCGCCCCCCTGACCCAGATCTACATAGAGCTCTACACCACAGAGGGTGGGGCCTCATATGTCAATAAGGAAGATTAAATCAGATACACAGAGGCCGTTTCCCAATTCACCGACGGCACGCTTGTGAGTGTGCACTCAGTCTGTCATCGAGACGGCGCACACTCGCTCTGTCCTTAGTGCGCTACGTTTCTCACATGGGCGTCTGCGAAATGGAACAGGTCCCGCTTCAGCTCAATGAACCAGGTGGTCTGCTCCTTGTTCCCTAAAGACAAAAATATTATACTATTGCGACTAGTAATACTTGGAATTGGGACATGGCCAATGTTCCCCCTAATTTTTAATGTGTCTGAGCAAACACACACTAACTCCACATCCGAAATGAACCCCCCGCGCGGCTCGCACTTTGCAGATATAAAAAAAAAAAGACCCCGCGGCTGAATAAAAAGCGGAGATCCGCTAAAAACTCTTTCATCCCTGATTTACAGGGCGCTGCACAAGTTTTCTTGTGCGCTGAGAATGTGCGAACAGTGCGCAGCTTAGAGCTACATAAAACTCTTCATAAACTACGCTAAACATGTGTGACGGTAGCCGTAACGGCATAGTTCACGGCACCTGTATTACCGTTCACATGCTTTTCCCCTTACACTTCTATATTTCCTTTGCTGTTGTAATGCTGGATATTCTACCATATAGCCATGTCCCAATTCGAAGTATTACTAGTCGCAATAGAATAATATTTTTGTCTTTAGGGAACAAGGAGCAGACCACCCGGCTCATGGAGCTGAGAGGCGGGACCTGTTCCATTTCGCAGACGCCCATGCGATCCACAGACTGCACTCAGGGCTGAGCGCCTTGACCACACTCCGAACCGTGCACTCGCTGAATTGGGAAACGGCTTGCGTCTAGGAGGCCAACCACTCCAGAAACCAGCATCACATGTGAAGACATGTTTAAAGCCTGCCCACTAGCGCCAATCAGAGTGGTGCTGACAAAGGGCGTGGCTGGCATCGGGAAAACAGTGCTGACTCAGATGTTTAGTCTGGACTGGGCTGAAGTCAGGGGAACTAGGACGTCCAGCTGCTGGTAAAAAAAAAAAAAAGAAGCTTCTAATGTGATTTTCTCCTGTTCGCTCTGAGCGACTTGTGACGGGTTTTGCCGTGGTCGGTCACATTTGTTACCAGCCTCTGCAATACAAAAAATCTATGGGGAAAAAAATGATTGGAAAATGTACTGCATCTGAAATAAGCAGAATGAGAGCAGGTCCAAACTTAACTTCAGACAGAGGTACTCAACAAGGTTGTCTACTCTCCCCTTTTCTGTTTCTCTGAACCCTGACAAATATCACTGATATTTTCTAGATTTAATTTAAATTTATTTACCCTTAAATTAAAATAAAATAAAATGAAATGACTTGCCTTAACATGAGGTGCAGGCAGATTTTTTTCACTGAGGAGCAGAAGTAATGGGTTCTTGGTTGTTTTCCTGGAGAGAAGTTGGCAGGCTAAACTGGAAACTTCTTCACTGTGGTGTAGAGACAGGTGTTTGGATTTAAACATATCCAAGACCAAAGAAAGTGCTGTTCTTTTCACTCTCCAACACTCCCGCACTCAGTGTCAGTAACTAATAATAATAATAATGCATCAGTTTTATGTAGAGCTTTTCTGGACACTTAACAACGCTTTACAGAGCATTATTCTTTCACCCTGTGGTGGTAAGCTACGATTGTATCCACAGCTGCCCTGGGGCAAACTAATGGAAGTGAGGCTGCCAATCTGCACCATCGGCCCCTCCGACCACCACCAACACTCACCCGCACACCACTTTCATACTAGGCAATGTGGGTGAAGTGCCTTGACACAATAAGTTTTTTGTGACTGGCGCCCCACTGTGGCACCTGATTTTCCCAGCGGTCTCCCATCCAAGTACTAACCAGCCCCTGCTCAGCTTCTGAGATCTGATGGGTTCAGGCTTTTACAAGCCAGTATGGCCACAATTAACCAAACATACAAAAAAAGATCTACAAGATATACAAATATCTCACCACCATAACTGGACACAAACTCACTTTTCAACTCAATATGTGACCTCCTGTCATCCATACCCCCATATACACCGGCACCTGTCACCTGACTCCACTTTGCCCTCTTGTGGTCAAACCAATTATAGGTCACCTTATGCGCAAACGTAAGCAGTGACCCAAATTCATCCCAACCAAAAACAATGGCTGCTACATTGGCCGCTGTCCACCATCTGACTGTATTAAATTTTAGAATGTGAATGAAACCTGTAAGATGTGAACCAGAACCATTGTGAACCAATGGAACTGGAAAAGGACAAAAGACCATTCACAATGTCTGTCATAACACATTACATCTATCAGATTAATTGTGATCTGCACTCATATAGAATAATCTGTCATGCAATTGAGATGTCAAAACTAATTTTTTTGGATGAGCCGGTTGTGTCCTTTGAAGATGACGTTCCTTGAGATGTAGCTTCTTTAACGGAAAAGACGACTGGAAAAATGATGGGATGTAGAGCCATGTCCTTTATTGTTTTGGCAGTGCCTTTCCTCTGTGCGATGCCGCTGTTTCGCTTTCTGTTCTGCCAACTCCAGAGGGTCTCTGAGGCTCAAAAGTTAGCTCAAACTTTCTGAATCTCCCGATGTCTGTGATGATGTACTTGATGTCGACCAGCTGCAGCTTGAATGTTAAAGTTTGGTCTTCCTCATCCACCGCCTGATTTATCTTGTTCTCCTTTCTGTGTGCATCTTAGTGTGCGGTGCTTTTATAGATGCTGCCTCACTGCCTCAGCTCCCTGCACTCCACAGCAGCTAACATGCACTCTGCTTTTCTGGCCACAGATGAGTTTTATCCTCTCCAGAACCTTCTCCATCAGTTTTGTGATGGTTAACATTGACTGTTATTTTGTCCCTTTGACTAGACAGAATTTCATATTGTTGCCTCAAAATATTTTTAGATTTCATAGTAGATATTCTTTCCATGAACCTGATCAGGAGGTGTACATCACCTTCATTCTTTATTTTACCTTTTAGATTCTTTCTCACTTGTAAGTCTTTATGACTCTGAGCTGACTTTTATCCCACACATCAAGAACATCCCAGAAATAGGTTTCTATCACCTAAAAACATAGCCAGAGTTCGCCCTATTCTCTCTCAGGCCAATACGGAGATATTGATGCTTTTATCACCAGCCGTATAGACTACTGTAATGCCCTGCTCTCTGGTCTTCCCAAAAAGGTTTTTCAGGTTTGCAATTATTACAAAACTCAGCAGCACGTGTCCTGACTAGGATCAGAGGGCGGGACCACATTTTAAAACCACTGCATTGGCTCCCTGTGAGTTTCAGGATAGATTTTAAAGTTCTTTTACCGGTTTTTAAATGTTTTAATGGTCTCAGGCCTTCTTATCTTTCAGAACCTTACCTTCTTACCTTACGAACCTTCACGGGCCCTGTGCTCCTCCAGCAGCAGGCTCCTGGTCATTCCCAAAGTCAGGACACACACTCACTGAGAGGCGTCTTTTCGGTACTACGGCCCTCGTCTATGTGTGTGTGAGTGTGTGTGTTGCTGTTTGGTTTTTGTGATGTCAGGCAGCTGTGGGGAGCTGGTTGGGTGGGTGGAAAGAAATGTGGGTTGTTTTAAATCACTGTAAAGCACTTTGTGTTACTTTTTTTTTGTATGAAAAGTGCTTTATAAATAAAGCTTTGATTTGATTTGATTTATAGAAACAATTTCTAGAATTGATATTGTCAAAGGATTTCAATTCCTCATTTTAAAACAAGTGGATCAAGTACCTTATTTGTTAAATTTGCTTTGAAATCAGGGTCTTTGGAGATTTCTCTAAAACAGACCAGCTCAGTGATATTCTTTTTCAACTCTTTAGTAATTCGTTGCCATCCCCTCAGAGTGTTTCCTATTTAGTAGTTATTTCTTCACTGAATTCTCTGTTGTGTGTTTTGAATATAACAGAGTTTAGTTTTGAACTCTGCAGACATTAACCTTTCATCACTCTGCATAATGATCAGAGCTAGGTTTATATCCATCAGACAGGCCCTTTAAAATCATTACCACTCAAAATCTCTCCTGCATTAGACAGCGTTGTGAATCAGTCTGTTCACATATATATATTATAGTATAAATACACAAATAAATAAATGCATACATAAATAGTCTGCAATGCTCTCATTTACCCCTTTGATACCCCCATGACAAACTCATGTCGTCCTGAATCAGAACTGCATACGCCACTTCATTCTCCTGGCATCCTCATGAAGAAGCAAAGACAGATGTGTACAGTACTCATGACTTTAAATGGAACTAATAATTACATAGCGAAAATTTGACACATTTACAAGTAAAAGTGCAAGTTTAGGCATCTACTCACAAAAGTTCTATTAGGCTACACCAAAAATCGACTTCATTACAATTGTGTATGTGTATTTGCAACTAATTACTTTCCAGCCCTGCCCATCTGTGCTTTACATGTCTCTGCTCACTGCCCATAATGAATTCAAACAGTCTCATGGGTGGCGTTGGCAGGCTATAGTGAGGCTTATCTTTTTACTTTCATGGTTGGCCCGAGTATTAGATGTGTCGGTGATACTGTTGATACAGTGAACATGAGGCCCACTGAGGAGAGCACTGATCCACATTTCGTGACTACATAATCTTTCAGAGAGAGCATTCTGGCAGGCGGCTGTTAATGGCCCTGTGCCGGATTTGTGCTGCTTTAAAAACGGTGGGGCAGCAGTAGCTCAGTTGGTAGAGCGTTTGTCTCGTGATCCAGGGGTCGAATCCCACTCTTGACGGGTTGACCGCGTGTGATCCCAGCTCCCACAGGCACTGCCGATGTGTCCTTGGGCAAGACACTTAGCCCAAGTCTGCAGACACTGGTAGCCCCATGGCAGAAGATACATCAAGGACTGTTGTGACCTGAGCCGTCCTCCTGTGGACCCACCACCCGCGGGAGGATTCATGGGGGCTGGTACGTTGTGTTCTGGGGAGCAGATCTGTTTGGACTGCTGCCACCACGACCCAGAAAATGGAAAAAGCGGAAGAAGATGAATGAATGAATAAAAACGGTGGTTCAAAGCTATTCCTCACTAATCTTTTGCATTTCGAGCATCTTAATTATTCACCACGATACCTTTATACAAGCTTTTCACAACTATCAGAGGCCAGTGAGAAGTTTTGCCGTGACAATAAAGACAACAATAACTAGCATGCTAATGTGCACTTCCTATTTATCAGATAATAGATGCAGACACTAAGCAGCTGACTCATTTTGAACTCAAAATCTGCCTATACAATGTATCTGTGCTGGGGCAAGACAAATTTTTGAAAAATGTAATTAGTTCATGCTACTACTACTACTTTTGCAGTGCACTTTTCACAACTTTAAAGGTCCCATGACATGGTACTTCTTGATGCTTTTATATGGCTCCTTAATGGTTCCCTAATACTGTAAATGAATCCTTCTTCAAAATCAAGACTCAGCACATGAGAAAGAGAGATAAGATGAGAAAGAGTCATAAATATCACTCTGGAACAGTCCATTATGGGCGTTGTTGCTTGAATGCAAATGAGGAGGACAGAGATGGCCTATAGTAGCGGGTGGGGGCGTGGCCAAACTCTCCACTCTTTCCTTTTCAGCTGTGCGATGTGCGCTCTGACCCACTTACGTGTTTTTGCACAGAGGGAGAGATGAGAAGCCTTCCATTGAAAAATAAACACATTTCCACAGAAAATAAAATTAAACCACTGCTGTTTCAGATATTCACAGGCTCAGATAAAGGACTTCCGAGCCTAGAAACACTCGCAAGTTCCTCCAGGCAAATAAAAAAACGCATTTCGCATTGCGTAGCTCCTCCACAGTCCAAACTCTCTGGGCGTGATTTACAGAGACGCTGAGTACAGACAGACGGGGGTGGAACTGCATTTCTTTTTTCGAGCTGACGTCAATAAGTTTCCTTGTTCAAAATCGCCCGTTTGAGCTCTGATTTTTTCTAACCCAGAAAAGGATCGCAAATGCTCAGTTTAGACATTTCGCAACTTTTAACCATGGGAAGGCCCTAAACAGGGTAGGGGAGCTCACATTAACGTTCAAAAACCTCAGAAAGTGAAAATTTCATGCTATGGGACCTTTAAGAGGCCGGAGCGGAGTTTTGCTGTCATGGAATGCTAATGACAACTAGCATGCTAACAGCGCACTTCCTGATTCTCTGATGATAAATTTTAAAAATGTATAATTAGATGCAGACACTACATAGCAGTCTCATTTTAACCTCAAGAGCTGGTTAGAGCAAAAATATTTACATATGAAATTACGTATGAAAAATACTACTTTTTATTACTTTTTATTTATTACATACACAGTTAGCATGTTAGATAAGTCTTTTACAAACTATCTTTTTTATTTAAATGTTAAAGTTGATTTCAACTGTCATTTGCATATAGTCTGAGCTCTGGCCAATTAGAGCAGGTGATATTATGTGTGATTGTAGATATAGAGTGGAGTAGATACAGCAGTTAGACAGTCTGGACTGGGATTTACGCAGTATTCCTATGACTGTACAATATACATTTACAATCACATGGCTAACATCATACTTATTTACAAGGGCATGTTTAAAGATCTAATTTTTTTTTTTAAAGTACGATTACCCCCAAAAATCTACTCTTTTACAGTAATGGGTCAAATGGGTTTTTAACTCATTTTAAAATATGCTGATGATATGGTACTGGTCGCTTTATTACAGAAAAATTACACTGAGAAAGATTGTTTTTTAGATAATAATGTTTCGAAAAAATAACAGACATCAGACTTAATATGGTCTTCATCTTTAAGAAATGCTCACAAAGGCTGTATTTGCTATGTAAGCTGAATCGTTTTGAAATTAGCCGAACAGTCTCTAAGCCTTATTTCAATAATAAAACAAGTTGTTTTACTCACCCATAGCACTTTGGTGTCATTTGGAGCATTTCCGGAGATGTTTTAGATTAGATTTAGATTTGATTCAAAAGTGCCCTGTAATCCGAGATTTAGCTATAGTTTCGAGTAGATGAGGAGGCCAGTGCGCATGCGCTCATTCACAGCTGTTTTGCAGATAAGAAGACGCTCATAACTTTTCTGTTGCGAGTGACACAGAAGATTCGGACTTTGAGGCTGAAGAGGACTTACAGAGGACTGAGGACTGAAGAGGAGTACACGGATGAGGAGACGAGGATACGGAAAAATGAAGCGGAGACAGTTTTAGGAGCAGCGCACCAGAGAACAGTCATCGGTTTCGCATTACTTCTCAGAATCGTGTGCTGAATCCGCTGGCGTTCTTTCTTTTCCTTTGCTGGTAAAAAATGGTCCTGACTGAAGTGGGTACTGCAAACACGATGGTCCAAACGTCTTACAGCTTTGCGTTTCATGTTTGGGTCCCGAGAGCTGAGAGCGAAATAAGCTGCGACTGTGTTGTGTGCGTTTGTGTTATTTTGGTGACTGCAACGTCGTGCCACGACCACTCACGTTAACGGATATCGCTAATCTAAAACATCTCAGAAAATGCTCCAAATGACACCAAAGTGCTATGGGTGAGAAAAACAACTTGTTTTATTACCGAAATAAGGCTCAGATTGTAAAAGACGTTAATTCTCCTTTAACATGTTCATGTGGTATGGGTGCAGAGGAAGAAGAACTACAGCACATTGTGAACAAGATCTCAAAGATCCTAGGGCAGTACAGTATCTACAGTCTTAAGAAAGAAGTCTGTGAGCATCACCCAGGACACAGCTTGAACTGTTGTCTTCTGAAGGACGTAGAGTTGTGCCAGCAAGAATAACTTTAAAAACTGTTTTACATGGGGACATCAAAGCTGTGAACGCTTGAATCTTCTCCACAGTTCCTTTGTTGAATAGTACAGCTTACCAGTCCACTGTTTTTACTTGTGAGTTGTGACATGCTGTCTTGCTGGCCAATACAAGTCATTTTTTATTTTGTTTTTATCTGTAGGACAAACATGAAATGCAATGCCGTTTGTGACTGTGATCCTGGTGTGACACGGTTTTGGTGAAACCAAAGATAACGTACCTTTTAGTAAATTGGTAAAACCAGGGCTCTCAAGTCTTACACTTTGAGAGTGTGACACACGCAATTCGACGTGTTCACACGCTCACACGCCACACATGGTATTTCTCACACTGAAATTTTTTTAAGCAATTCAAAACTGTAGCCACTGTTCACAGCGCTTCTGTGCCCAGAAAATCGGTAAGTTAATGCAGGTCACTCATGCAAAGTCACTCGCACACCAGTACTCGAGTTAAGTGATCAGCTGTGAGGCCGATCGCGCACAGCTGATCGGCCTGTTTGCCGATCAGCTGTGCGCGAGCCGCGTGAATGTTTACGCGGCATTTCCAAGAGAAGAAGAATCCTTAACTTGCTACGTTAATGTTACGTAAGAAGGAACTCTCGCCTCGGGACACGGGATAAGTTCGGGATGTGTCCTTTTCTCCGGAGCTCCGGATTATTAAAGACCGTGACACGTGCATACATGGATACGAGTGACCGCGTTTTTATGGGTGAGTCACATCAGATTATTTCTGCATCTATTTCGGCACTAAACCAGAACTAAACCAGGACTAAACCAGAACTAAACCAGGACTAAACCAGAACTAAACCAGGTCTAAACCAGAACTAAACCAGGACTAAACCAGAACTAAACCAGGACTAAACCAGAACTAAACCAGGACTAAACCAAGACTAAACCAGGTCTAAACCAGGACTAAACCAGAACTAAACCAGGACTAGACCAGGACTAAACCAGGACTAAACCAGAACTAAACCAGGACTAAACCAGGACTAAACCAGAACTAAACCAGGACTAAACCAAGACTAAACCAGGACTAAACCAAGACTAAACCAGGACTAAACCAGGACCTAGCCAGGACTAAACCAGGACTAAACCAGAACTAAACCAGGACTAAGCCAAGACTAAACCAGGTCTAAACCGGGTCTAAACTAGTCACTCGTACCCCCCCCCCCCCCCCTCAGAAATCTCACTCCTAGCAATCTTCAAAACTTGAGAGCCCTGGGTAAAACACACACACACATTATTGCACATATTATGTAAACATCTATAAAACTCTCCTGCACCAATAAGAAAAAAGCAAGAACCAAAAGCAAGTAATAAGGTGTAAGCTTGGGACAAATCTATGTGTTAATTTACACTATTAGTGCACTATGTGGAGTACACTACATGTCTATATATTTTTGCTTTGGTTGGAGAGTTTCAGAGTACATAATACCCAGATACAAAATACACCTGACAGCCACATTAGCCCATAAAGTGTACCAGCATGAGCTCATGTGAGGAGTCATTACGATGGCATTCTGAGACTCCTCCAGGCACTGCATGTGGACTCACTTTAAACCTGATGTACCCCGTGTCGTGATGAAGCCACACATTGTCTTATTGATACTTGGGTTTCAACTTTGAGAAACACTGACCTACGCCACAAACAAGCACAAGAAAGTATAAAGTCATATTTTCATGCTAGCATAACATAAATGTTCTATACTACTAGAGGTTTTTCCCAATGCACCTACACTGCAAACTATTTATCAGTGTTTTCTAACTGTCAGGTTTGTAGATCCAGGCTGCTTTAAAAACAACACAAGCTAGGATCAGGAGACTTTCAGTGCATTCCTATGAGATCCTTCTGAGATCCAGATGGTGTGGTCACAACTCATATAACTCTCCGGCTCGCCAAACTAGTGCAGTTTCAAGACTTTCACTTTTTATAAGTGCAACATGTAACTAAGCTGCTTGTTGCCATAGATACACCTCTGGAAAAAAAAATAAGAGACCACTGCAAAATTATCAGTTTTTCTGATTTTACTACTTATAGGTGTGTGTTTGTAACCTGGGAAATCCCAGGCTGCTTTGCACCATCGTTCCGATCTAAAAGACAGCCTGGCTACTAGGCTAAGCGAGGGCTCCTGATTTGGGGAGCCAATCAGAGAGCGAGGAGTGGTGGAAAGATGGTGACGCGTACTACGTGACAAACGGAAGCTTGTAGTTTGAACTGACAACTGACATGATTGGCTATGGGCTACGTATACGCCAAATGATAGACATTCGTAACACCCAATAAACGGCCGTTGGCAACCACACCTCCGCTACGAGATATTCAGTAGGTGGCTCCCAGACCATATATCACTTGTGATATGGTCTGGTGTAAACTAGGCAAGTGTGTTTTGGCAAAAGGAACATTTTTGTTTGAGTCTATTGACAACATTTCCTCCAAATTCCAAATAAAATACTAGAGCATTTATTTGCAGAAAATGACAAATGGTCAAAATAACAAAAAGGATACAATGTTTTCAGACCTCAAACAATGCAAAGAAACAAGATCAAATTCATTTTAAAACAACATAATACTGATGTTTACACTTAAGAAGAGTTCAGAAATCAGTATTTGGTGCAATAACCCTTATTTTTAATCACAGCTTTCATGCGTCTTGGCATGTTCTCCACAAGTCTTTCACATTGTTCTTGAGTGACTTTGTTCCACTCCTGGTGCAAGAACTGAAGTAGCTCAGCTTTGTTTTTGTGATGGAATTCAACAGACGCTGGAATGGAATGGCTGTAATACATGTAGAGATGCTGATTTCAGGAAAAAAATGCAGCGGTCTCTTATTTTTATCCAGAGCTGTATGTTGATGCCCACATCACAATGTTCCACAATATGGCAATAAACTCATCTATAGATCAATGGAGATAAGCTGCTGATGAGCCCCTCTGAAATTTCTGTTTTCAGGGTGTTTTTGTGCAATTAAAGCACCAGTAATTGAATTAAAGCAAGATTAAAGCAATGCCATAAAAGACACAGGTCGTAACACAGATGGCAGACCTAAACTAAAATGGCAGGAACTAAAATGGAACTAAACACTAAATTTACTCTGTTCACTACTACGCTGTGTGATATGGTCTGGTGTTTTAATAGCATTATCTACTGTTCCTGAGTTACCTCTTGTGGCCACTGTAATTCAAGTTATATGTAACATCACATAAGACTGCCCTGACTTAAAAGGTCCTATATTACACAAAATGGGTATGTGAGTTTTAAGCCATGTTATAATGCTGTTAACTCCTCACAAACATACCTGGAGTTGTGTATTGTTTCACACAGGTTTCACATAGGTCAAGTTAACTTGTTAGCTATGTTACCTTTTATCTTTTGTTCAGTAGAGACTGGCAATTCCAAGGCTGAAATTATTCAAATCAAAGTATATGGAGTTTAAAAACAGTGGAGCACTTCCTGTGTTACAACATGACATCCCGAGGTGGAACAGACCATTTGACAAAAGAACTTGCCTAATTATGCTGGGGCTGGGTTTGTGTATTACATGTGTTAATGAAACACATGTAATACACATGCGGTTAACCACGCAAAGGTTCTCTGGGACCAGAAGGTAAAACCAAAAGGCATCTTTGGAGGTCATATCAATATTAGAAGTTTGCCGTCAAAAACTGAACAATTAGAAAAAATTTTAAGTGACTCTAATCTTGATTACCTGGGTCTTAGCGAAACATGGTTAAATAAATATACCCCTGCAGGAGTCTACACGATACCTAACTATAAGTTATATAGAAGAGACAGGGTTCACAAAAAAGGCGGTGGAGTAATGATTTATGTCAAAAGCTCAATTCAAAGCAAGCAGATGGACCTCCCACAAACTGATATTGAATGCGTGGGAGTCTCGATTTGTTTGTCCCCTGAAATGGCTTTCAACATCATCATACTCTACAGGCCTCCTAACGAAAAAGAGCAATTTTACGATCAACTTGGGGAAATACTCAAAGCCTGCAATGATAAGGAAACAATTTTAATGGGTGATTTTAATTTAAATTGGATGGATAAAGCTCGCTCCAGCAAATTAAGGTCCATAGCCAAACAGTTCAATTTTACCCAAATGATATCAGGTCCCACCAGAATAACTAGCTCTTCAAAAACCTTAATTGATCTGCTTTTCACCAACAAATCGGAACGCATCACAAAAACATATAATCTCATCACGGGACTATCAGACCATAATTTAATACTGGGCACCAGGAAACTCTCTAAGGCCCGTTACAGAAATCAAAATGCACAAAATACTGTGGTATCTTATATTCCAAAGCGCGATATGGAGCTTGTGGACAGGGAAATTAAAAATGCAATTCAGAATGAATTAGTTAGCGTCCAGGACACAGAGCAGGCAAGTATCATTCTTAAAAACACTATCTTGACTATCTTAACAAAATTTACAAAAACACAGCAACGAAGGTCAAGAAGGATCAATCTACCCTGGTTTAGTGAGCGACTCTGGCAATTAATAAAGCAAAGGGATGCTGCTCTAAAAAAGTATCTAAAATCAAAGTTGACCACAGACAGACTTTTATTTAATAGTATCAGAAACAAGGTGGTAGGACAACTAAGAAGAGCAAAGGCAAACTATTTTTTAGAAGTTATCACCCAAGCAAAAGGGAACAGTAAATTAATTTGGAAATGTATAGACACTTTATCTGGAAAGGAGCGAGCAGGAAACGAACCAATAGAACTTGACATCAATGCCAGCCGCAGCCATGGACCCTCACCTGGTACAGAAGCCACTGTCAAGGACAGCCAAACCATTGCAAATATGTTTAACAACTATTTTGTAACCTCCATTAGAGAGCTATGTGGACCATCAAACACATGTGAAGCGGCTGGTTTCCCTGTGAAAAGACCGGTTTCAACCCAAGTCAACGAATTGCACCTCCAATCCGTGAGTGAAGAAACAGTTTTTAATATAATGTCCTCGCTCTCAGACTCAAGGGCTAAAGACTTGTGGGGTCTGGATACGCATCTCTTAAAAAGATTTAAAGATGTCTTAGTTACACCTATAACCTGCATAATTAATCTGTCGTTATCTGAATGTGTGTTCCCATCTTCCCTGAAAACTGCCATCGTTACTCCTATTTTCAAGTCGGGCAATAAAAAAGACATGAGTAATTATAGACCGATTAGCATACTTCCTGCCATTGCCAAAGTCATTGAAAAAACTGTTGCTGAACAACTAATCGAACATCTTGACAGTCTAAATCTGCTGAACGCCAGGCAATTTGGCTTTAGAAAAAAACATTCCACTCACACGGCATGCTGCTATTTTATTGAAGAAATTAAATCCAACTTAGACAAGGGAGGGGTGGTGGGGGCCATTTTCTTGGATCTTCGAAGGGCATTTGACACTGTCAATCACTATGTTCTACTAGAGAAACTACAGAAATTTGATCTTTCACCCAAAACCATGAGTTGGATCCAATCATATTTATCGGATCGCAATCAATGCGTTAAAATTAACGATAAAACATCTCCGCTTACAGCATGCACTAAAGGAGTGCCACAAGGTTCGATTCTGGGGCCGTTGCTATTCAGTTTATATATCAATGATCTGCCTTCCATCTTTAAAGATGACGTGGGGGTCGTGATGTATGCTGACGACACGGTGGTGTATGCGCATGGTAAGGAAGCATCCTCAGTCGCAGCTAAACTGACAGCAGCAATGACAAAAGCCTCTGAGTGGCTGAGTAGGTCAAATCTAATACTAAACACGGATAAAACGGTAACGATGTACTTTTCAAATAAAAAGACTCAAAATATACACCCTAATATTTTTGTGGCGGGCCATATGATCCGGAATGTGGAGGAGGTAAAATACCTCGGGGTAATCCTGGATTCTACACTTGGTTTTAAACAACATATAAAAAAAGTCTGTCATGTTTTAAAATTTAATATGTTTAATTTTCAACAAATCAGGAGTTCTTTATCCTTGGAGGCAGCAAAAACATATTTTAACGCAATGATCATATCTCATATTTCATACTGTATATCCTCATGGTCTCAGGCCAAACAGACAGTTCTCAAACCTCTCAGATCCTTGCATAATCGGGCCCTAAAAATTCTGGATAAAAAGCCTCTAAGGCACCATCATTGTCATATACTTAAAAAATACAAATTGCTTAGCTTTGAAAATCTGATCAGCTTCTCCAATATTCGTCTGGTTCATAAAATCTTGCATGACGCTGCCCCACCCCCTCTACAGACCTATGTCCAGCCACGCGCTCGGCTCACCAGCCGAGTGTTAAGGTCTGTTTCGAGGGGAGACTGCGATGTCCCAAAAAGGAGAACTGCCTTCTCCCAATCAGCCTTTTCTTATAAAGCTGTGACGGAGTGGAACAGACTCCCGAGTCATATAAAGGACATGGCAGACTTTTTAACATTCTCTCGAGCCGTTAAAAGCTGGCTCCTGGACAGTCAGTCCTGCTCTCACTAATACCAGACGGTAGTTGGCCAACAGACGTTACCCTCGTGGGTATCCTCTGTTGGCTAAGGCCCTATTTCTAAAGCTTCACCTCAAAATAATAGTACCAGTTAGGTAGGTGGCTGTCGGATGATACCCTCATGGGTACCATTCGACAGCTGCTACTCTTTATAAAAGTAATGAAAGGGGTTATTATTATCATCAGCGTTCACCTTGCTCTCAATGACCCTGCTCCTAAATTATGCGTGTGATTTCTACCTGTATGCACTTATGAATATGCACGCACTTTTTAATATTGGATAATGTATAGAATTGTTTTGAGATTATTTTAGAATTGCTTATATTTTAAGATTTTATCCTGCACTAGCCTGTTAAGATTGTACCTTGTATTTGATATGCGATTTCTTTTTATTATATTGTATTGTATTTTTATTGTATTTATAATTGCACTTTATCGTATTTTTGTATTGTATTTTATGATGTGAGGACTGCAGATGGAAATTAGCTTTGAGCTAAATCTGGTGCAGACATCTTTTTAATGAAACTGCACACTGTCCTTAATAAACTAAACTAAAAAAAAAAAAAAAAAAAAAAAAAAAAAACATATGGTGTGGATACCTGTTAGATCAGTCACACTGTTCCTTATACCCCCTCCTAAGGTTTATTATTAACAGTAATGAATCTCTAGAGAGGTTTTCAATGCTTTCAACAAAGAGACCGGATTTTGCTAATAACATTTTATGAAATCTGATCTCAAAAGATGTTGTTTTAGCTGGGAGTACCATCCGTCTTTGGTTCAAATCTCAAATGTTTGGTCTGACCCTTTATCCCTTTTTGAGCACCAGTCGGCAGTAAAAAACTGACTTGGAGTAAGCTTTAAAATGGTCTGCAGCGAAGAGATAATGACGACATTAGAGCAGGTCTATGGTATTAGATGTACAGTAGTACCTTGATTGCAAAGGGAGATTGTATTCACTGTATTTCATGTGCAGGACTAATTAATCTGCTTCTGTGGGACACTGTTGTTTACATGTTTCTTCACATTCTTGAATCTGAACGAAATCATTAGCATTCAAGACCTAAAGCTTCCGTTATCAACAAACATCCCATCTCCTTCAGAACATTTAACTTTGAAAACATGGCTGTGTACAGCAGATTGCTTCATAGACAAACCCATAGATATGCAGATGGAAGGCTCATGGAATGACACCAAGCAATAACAATGAAAAAATAGTGGATAGTGGATAAAGGCTGACCAGCTGTTACAGAATTTCTTTTTGAACATTTTTATAATTTCTTAAAGAGAAGGTCTTATGCAAAATATATTTTTTTTAGCTTTCCCCTATGTTATACCATCTTTTCCTTATCCAAACATGTCTGATGAGGTTTTAGATGTCCTACATGCATGTTTGAGTTATCTAGCGATCTCTCCTGAGCCCTTTTCAAGCAGGACACAAAAACAATAACACAATAACTTCACCAACATCATGTGGTATGCAATAGTTTCCTTCTGCAGTAGTCTCCTCTTTAAAGTGTGTGTGTGTGTGTGTGTGTGTGTGTGTGTGTGTGTGTGTGTGTGTGTGTGTGTGTGTGTGTGCGTGTGTGTGTGTGTGTGTGTGTGTGTGTGTGTGTGTGTGTGTAATATGCTTTGCCTTAGTAGAAAAGTAGAAAGTAAAAAAAGCTCTATATAAATATAACATTTTATTGGCAAGGGCTGCTATATGCTTGTCTCCATGAAGGCTACATTTACACATATATGTTGAGAAACGAATATTTCTCTCCCTCTGTTCTCTCCAAAATACGCAAACAGTAGTTTTCCAGAAGGATTCGTTTTCCGAGGCAAATTCGCCGTTGGCATGTAAAAGATGGGTACAAACAAAGAGAAATGTCTCCATTTTTAAAAATACCAGTGTACGTGTAAACGGGGCCGAAGTTTGATTTGATTGCTTTGCCTGGAATGTTCCACAGTATGGCATTAGACTATTCCAGCTTGCCTTTATTCCATATATAGGTCACATTGCTAGAAGATGCATAGAAAACTAACTACATAGTACATACAGTGGTCCCTCGCTCTATCGCGGTTCACTTTTCGCGGCCTCGCTGCTTCGCAATTTTTTTTTTTTTTTCAGTTTTTTTTTAATAGTGTATCGACATTGTGTTCGCAATCCTGGTTTAGACCTGGTCTAGTCCTGGTTTAGTCCAGGTTTAGACCTGGTCTAGTCCTGGTTTAGTCCAGGTTTAGACCTGGTCTAGTCCTGGTTTAGTCCAGGTTTAGACCTGGTCTAGTCCTGGTTTAGTCCAGGTTTAGACCTGGTCTAGTCCTGGTTTAGTCCAGGTTTAGACCTGGTCTAGTCCTGGTTTAGTCCAGGTTTAGACCTGGTTTAGATCTGGACTTCCTATGGATCCAGTGACTCATGTCTCCGCTCCTCGTGCATCCGGCCCCGGAGCCCTGTGCGGCTCGGACTGCTTCTCATTCAAACACAGTGTGAGCACAGAGGGACGCGCGGTGCGCTCATCCAATGGCACTGTCACATCTTGGGACGCGCAGGTTCTGAACTGTAGTGAGAACGCATCCGTGCGCTCTCAGGACTGGTTCCACCGCCTGGACTCCAGGTTCCACCAGTTCGTTCTGCGGAAACAGACCGTGTTTCTTCTCGGGACCGCGGCTGTGTCCGCGCGTACACTTCTCCGGGTGGTCAATGCGGGAAGTAGCGGCAGTGTTTCCAGGCTGAGAAAAGTGTATAATGTGTGTGGTGAGGCGTATACAGCCTTAAAACATGTATAATAATTGCAAAATATAAAGTTGTCCTACTTCATGGATTTCACATATTGCGGGTTATTTCTGGAACCTAACCCCCGCAATAAATGAGGGTCCACTGTACTGTATTATG
The DNA here is from genome assembly GCA_036785185.1 of Paratrypauchen microcephalus. Lineage (NCBI taxonomy): Eukaryota > Metazoa > Chordata > Actinopteri > Gobiiformes > Gobiidae > Paratrypauchen > Paratrypauchen microcephalus. Next base: position 2,428,521 of record JAVJIX010000075.1, read on the forward strand.
TAGTTATTCCTTGTAGTATAGATTTTCAGTGTAATAAATATTATAAATATTGTTTGATTTGATTTTATTTAATACTTTCTTCCAGGCTGAACACAGGATTTCTATTTGGTACAATGTATTACAAACAGCAAAACAACAATCCCCAATCCCTTTTGTGGGAATAATAGACTCTTTGCTCTTACATAAACAGCAACTCACTGAACTCTCCTAGGAACAATTCCATTTTAAACCCTCCTCACCGTAAAGCTCCAAATGTCAGGAAAAGCCGCAAGCGTCCGACAGCTGGAGATAAGCTCACATCAATGAGTTTTCCGTATGCGGCGTTAAACTGTGAATTACAGGAAGAGATGCCATATGCTAACATGTCTGTAAGCTAGCACGTCTCTCATTAGCACACATGAAGAGGAAGTGCCTTGATTACCTCATGAGGCATAAGGATGCAAGTTGGTCTTTTAATTATCTGCATCAGTGACTGTTGAGTAAATAATCATTTTGCAGTTTGTATAAGAACTGTGTAAAAAGGGACAAGTGGATTCAGGATTCAAGTTGATTTAAGTTTGAATAATTTTTTTGAAAAGTTTCTGTGATTACTTGTTTTGCTAATTAACCTTTTTTGGTGATCCCAGATACAGGTGTTTATGGTTTAAAAAATGACTGTGAACGTCATAATTCATGATGTCTCTTGCGTTTGCTTTGGTTCCTGAACTTTAACGTAGACATTTCACGAGAAAAGGTCAAACAAAGCCATACTCCACAGTATGCTCAGAGCACAGAAGACTGAAGTGATGTGATCTAACTTAAAAGGATATGCCACCCCTAGGTCAAACATGGGCATCTCCCCACAGTCCAGAGACTAAAATAAGTGGTGGAAAGCATTTTCCTGGTCACCCAGCCATTGTCCAGGTCTGTCAGCACTGACCGCCGCGGTATCTGCAGCTACTCCGCGTTAGACTGGAGGCTAACGTCGCCAGAGAAAGATTTCGGCCAAAAGGAATTAATTTGCTCGATGCGTTTCCCAATTACTTTCTGTGTAGTGCGCATTCATATCGAGTGCAAATAAATGTGCAAATCAACACGGAGAGCTTGCCTTGGTCATTTTGGGTGGGAACTATTTTTCAGTGCGGAAAAAGACAGGCGAAGCACACATCCCAGTTACGCACCAGGAAGGGAGTTCCCCTGTTACGCAGCGTGGTGTGTGTGCTTCGTCTGTCTTTTTCCGCACTGAAAAATGGTTCCCACCCAAAATGACCAAGTCAAGCTCTCCGTGTGGATTTGCTCATTTATTTGCACTCGATATGAATGCGCACTACACATAAAGTAATTGGGAAACGCATCGAGCAAATTAATTCCTTTTGGCCGAAATCTTTCTCTGGCGACGTTAGACTCCAGTCTAACGCGGAGTAGCTGCAGATACCGTGGCGGTCAGTGCTGACAGACCTGGACAATGGCTGTGTCACCAGGAAAACGCTTTCCACCACTTATTTTAGTCTCTGGACTGTGGGGAGATGCCCAAGTTTGACCTGGGGGTGGAATATCCCTTTAAAGGCAAAGTAACGTTATTTTACAATCTGAGCCTTCTTTCGGTAATAAAACAAGTCGTTTGACTCACCCATATCACGTTCGTGTCATTTGGAGCTGTTTGAAGAAAGTTATGTTGTAGCGTAACCATTAGCATTTGTTTTCGGGGCATTACTTTGCGGTCTCCAAATAACACAAACTTTAGCACTTTTCAAATCATAGAAGCCCAATGTCTTAATGTAAGAAATCGTTTGAAGCAAAAGTGGCCTGTAATCCGAGATTTATCCATAGTTTTCAGCTTTGCGTTTCATATTTGGGGCCCAGGAGCAGTCCGCGCATGCGCACTGGCGTCCTCATCTACTCGAAACTATGGCTAAATCTCGGATTACAGGCCACTTTTGCTTCAAACGATTTCTTACATTAAGACATCGGGCTTCTATGATTTGAAAAGTGCTAAAGTTTGTGTTATTTGGAGACCGCAAAGTAATGCCCCGAGCAAATGATACAGCACCATGTTAACAGATACGGGATAATTACTAGAACAGAACCGCTCAACATAAGTTCTGCGATACTGCTCCAATTGACAGAAAAATGCTATGGGTGAGTAAAACTACTTGTTTTATTGCCGAAAGAAGGCTCAGATTGTAAAAAAAACTTGCCTTTAATTTGCCTTTAAGCAGACTAAATGAAGACACAAGCAGACACAGTTATATGTTTCTGCACTGTGTTTCTATGGAGCACAAACCATCAAGTCAAGAAGTTGATTTAGACACAAGTGCTTTTTGGCTGTGGGCTTTGCCATGCAGCATGCTCTGGAGAGGAGAATTATACCAATACCTAAATTTGGTCAAAAATTGATTTGTTGATTTGTGAAAACTGATTAATCTGAATTTGAACAGATTTTGCAAAGGTATTAACCGCTTTAATCAAAAATGTTCCTTCAGTGTAATACTGCAGGATGTTTGTCCTGTTTGCACATGGGCTCAGAGGACCTGAATGGGAGACCACTGGCAATATCATGTACCACAATGGGGCAGTAAACCGTTATTGTGTCCTTAGGCAAGACACTTCACCCATCTTGCCTAGTAAGAGGGCGGTGTGCGTGTGTGTGTGTGTAAGTATTGGTGATGGCCGATGATACAGATTGGCAGCGTCGCTTCCATCAGTGTCAGTGTGGAGTGAAAGAATAAAGCAATGTAAAGATGCTATCATAGTTATACCATAATTAATTAAAGACATTGGTGTGAACATGCACTAAAACAACCATATTTAAAATCCCTCTCTAGAGCTACAGTAAAACCGCACCTTATGATGTCATTATGTGGCATTCCATTAAGTCCAGAAGAGTTTAGCAGTTCAAAACAGGCGCTCTTACTTCAGAAATTAGAGATAGTGTAGTTGAGTAATGCAATGATCAGATTGAGTCTGGTGAAGGTCTGGTGTTAGTCAAATCAATCAATACACAACTCCATGGGTATATATACTGATGAGGGTATTATGACAAGGTTTAAAGCTAAAACAGAGCTCTGTAGTTTCAGTTGGTGGTTTTCCTTGGATTATGTTTGTCTAAACCCTCCTGTGATGTTTCTACCAAATTAAAGTTGAGCCATTACAAGCTTGTAAGTAAATACATTAAGCAGTCCTGATGGTTATACTACAGATTTAAACAACAGACTTGAGAAAGAAATTAATGTTGACCTGGAAAAAATAGCCAGATGTTGATAGCACTCAGTTACATTTACTTGAGTAACTTTTTAAAGACATTCCACTTTTCAGAGTTTTTATAGCAGCATAAGGTGCACAATATAACTTTTTGGTTGGGGATTCATCACCTGTTTCTATGGATATGTCATTGCTCTGCCTGGATTATTCCACAGTATGACATTAAACAGCTCTACCTTACATTTATTCAATTAGAGGTGGTTTTATAGCTCAAAAATACCTAGAAAAACAAACCTTCTGACTGTGAGTGGGGTCGCCTCTCCACAGATCTGATCTGTAACATGGTCTAGTTTGGTCTCCATGAAGATAGAAAGGTTTAATGCCATACTGTGAAACATTCCAGACAAAGCAATAACATTTCCACAGAGAAAAGCATTTGATGGATCCTCCACCTGGAAAACTTACGTAATGCACCTTTTAAGTTCCTCTTACTTGCGTAGTACTTTTTTCCTCTTACTTGAGTCATTTCTTGGTAAGTACTTTGTACTTATGCTTGTGTAATATTCTTTTGAAGTTTTAGGACTTTTTGGTTTAGGATTTTTGAGTTGGTTTAGTCTCTATCTGGCCCTAGTTGGTCTTTACTTCTTGTACTGATCCCGCTTCTGATTTAATTAATTTCACACAGGAGCATACGCCAATTAAATTCAGATTGTATTTTCAGGAAGATGAAGCTCTTCCAGTCCAAGAAGTGGCACAGCCCAAAGGTTTTATAGCAGTCAAATTGTTCATGCTGCTGGGATTTTAATAGTTCTACTGAATGACATTTGGAACAGATGGTACTGGCATTCTAAAACTCATTTCCCCAAATATATTTGGTTTCTTATCATTAATTCCAGTGATGGAAGTACAAAAGTAAAAGTACAGTACTTAAAGGTGCATTGTGTAACTTCTGTTATGGGTCTGTCAAATGCTTTTCTCCATGGAGATGAAACTACTTTGTCTGGAATATTTCACCGTATGGCATTAAACCTTTCTATCTTCATGGAGACTACACCAGACCACGTGGCAGATCAGATCTGTGGAGAGGTGACCCCACTCATAATCAGAATGCCTGTTTTTCTAGGAGTTTCTGAGTTATAAAACCACCTGTAATTGAGTAAATTGAAGATAGAGCTGTTTAATATCATACTGTGGAACATTCCAGGCAGAACAATCACATCTCCATAGAAACAAGCAGGTGATGGACCCCCAACCACAAAGTTGCATAGTACACCTTTAAGTAAATTTTACAGTGAATTATTTTTCCTTCACTACATTTGAGAAGGTGTATCTGTACTTTCTACTGCACTACATTTTAGATCTGGACTGAAAAGTAAAAAGTACTTTTCTTTACAGTGAGACCTGTTAAAATGGTCTTTATTTATTAACATATTTAATTTGGCTTTTCATATAAACTTTGAGCAAACCAAATACACAAAAACAGATAAGTCTGACTGTGCTTTACTTGCACCACATTGGGGTATTCATGAATGTTTTTTTTTTTCTTTTTTTTCCCCGTAATTTCCACAGAAATACAGGACGTCCAAGCAACCCTAAAAGCTGACCAAGAGACAAGAAGAAAACATCAAAAACATCAGGAATGAGGACGCCTGAAAGCTAAGAACGAAGAGAGACTGGAAATTCTTCGTCAGTCACTGTTGGTGAAGAGGACAGAGGAAGAAGAAAGACTTAAGCAGCAATATGAGACAAATCTAGAACCACTCCGAGAAACTGTTCAGACACATGTTCGTCAGACACTGTTGAAAAGAAGGAGAGAGGAGGAAGCCAGACTCAAGGAGAAATGTGAGAAAATACTAGATGAACTCAGAGAAATGCTCCAAACTGATCAGAAGAGACAGGAAGATATCGAAGAAAGAAAACAATGCCACCCTTGGGCCTCAAAAGAAAACTAAAAGAAGTGAACTTAAAGCCAACAACAAACAAAAATTGGACCAGGCTCAGTTGGAACATAAATTAGCAGCAGAAAAGGAATGAAAAACTAAACTCCTTCGGACAAGATATGGATAGTCCTGATGACAGCCAAATGTGAAAATAGCAATTCTTAGGGCTAGGGTGGATGATTTGGAAAGAAGGAAAAAAACATTTAGAAGAAGAAGATATTAAGGTTGCATCTTTTAAATAGTTGGGTGTGTACATTGACAGTCTGTTTAAATGGGATGTACATGTTGTCTTTGTTCCAAGCTGTCCCAGAGGCTCCACTTTTAAGGAGACTGAGGCTGTTTGGTGTGAGCACAAAAATCATGACTTGTTTTTATAATGCTGTTTTGGAGAGTCTCACACGCTACAGTATGGTCGCCTGGTGTGGTTCCTTATTTGTCCGGTGTAAAACCAAACTAGAGAAACTGGTAAATAAGAACATGAAGGTGATTGGCAGGAAAGAGTTTCCTTCTCTGCGGGACATTTTTCAAGACTCTGTGCTCGCTCAGGCCAGACGGATTGTCAGGAACCCCTCTCACCTGTTGCATGGAAATGCTCCCATCAGGCAGACGCTATCAAGCGCATAACTTTAAGAGTAATAGATATAAACTCTCATTTGTGCCCTCTTCCGTTGCACTCTTGAACAAATTTGCACAAAAATGAGCACTTAGTCACTTTATTTTTTATTGCACAAAAAAGGAGCACTTAGTCTCTTTATATTGAATGGTGCAATAACAGTTTGTGTAATAGGGCTTGTGCAATAATTATTTGTGCAATAGAGCTGGTGCAATAAGTAGAACACTGTAAGGTTGTGCAGTGCACAAATGGACAATGGACATCCAAGATGGAAAAATGTATCTGGCAATGAGCCGCGACTGTTTTCTGTTTGTCTGTCTGTACTGTATGTGTGAGTGTAACTGTGTTTTTAAGCTGCGGGCAGTGAGCCCAAGACAAATTTCCCCTTGGGGACAATAAAGTTTATCTTATCTTATCTTAAGGTGAAGTCCCTGCCTGATTTGATCCATGAGTGGGACATGCTGAAAGAGGAGCTGGTAAGGAAGAGAGGTGAAACAACAGCAGCATCAGAAGAAGGAAAATAAACTCATGCCAAAAGAGTGGTGTGAGTGGTTCAAAATCAGACCAAAAATTCCCCAAAAATACCACTGAGAAATCTGGTCCAACTGGTGATATGTCTCATGACATGGCGTCTTTTGATACATGCAGATGGCAAAAGGAGAAATTCAATTTGTCAACTGGACAAAGGTTTCAACTGGTCGAATACGTTTCGCAGCTCATCCAAGCTGCTTCTTCAATTCTGGTCAGATGCTGGTTGACAGTGCCTATCTGCCTGAAGGGAGGAGCTAACTACAATGAAATTACTCTGAAACTACCACACCAATTTGTTTTCAGTTTCTGTTAGTTAGGTGGGCCTATTAAATATGCAATGGGAGTAGAGCATGGGGTCTTGTTAGCAGAACCATTCAGTTCCATAATGGAGGCAGATGTAAAAAACAAAAACAAAAACAAAAAAACCATCAGAGGTGTCAGGTGAATGCTGTGATGTGTTTCTGATCAGCTGTTGTTCAGGCGTGCTACCATCCAAATCTACTGTAGATAGAATTGTAAAACTTTGACACTGTATTCCCTGTATCATTTAAAAATATATATGTTTTTTGTGAAATTAATCAAATAGCTACTCAAATAGATATTATACAAAAACAATAAAGAGCTTTCTACCATGTTATAATTGTTCTCTTGTCATGCTTGAAGAGGTTTTAGATGTCAACCATGCATGTTTACGTAATTTTGTGATCTCTCTCTTGGGCCCCTTATGGTTAGCTGAAAGCTTCTGTGCAATGCCCCAACCACAAGCCTACGTCACCCACGCTCCCACACAACAACTCTCCATAAATATACAAAAACATGATACAAAACTGTACACAACAACTTCACAAATCCGATGTGATGTGCAGTAGTTGCATAAGAGGGAAGCAAACGTCAGTTTCATTTTACATCTGCCATCTGCTGGTGAAAAAATAAAAAAATAAAAAAAATAAAATCACATACAAATGATAGTTTTAACTCTGTTTGTGGATATCCTAAATGGGCTGTCAACAAAACCAAGAGAGACAAGGACAATAAACAAGACAACAGAGAATCCGAACCCAGGAGGAAAGGGGTAGCGATTCCGTACCTGGCCGGCGTTTCGGAAAAACTACAGAGGATTTTCAGACAATATGAAATTCCAGTTTATTTCAAACCCACAAACACTTTAAGACAAGAACTCGTCCACCCAAAGGACAGAACACCGAGCCACAAACAAAGCAATGTGGTCTACTCCATTCAGTGTAGTGAAGACTGCAGTGAGCGCTACATTGGGGAAACAAAACAGCCACTTCACAAGAGGATGTACCAACACAGACGGGCGTGCCAGAGTGGACCGGCATCTGCCGTACATCTTCACCTAGAAGCCACGGGCCATTTTTTTTGAGGACAGTGAGGTTCAGATCTTAGCCAGGGAAAAGAACTGGTTTGAGAGGGGAGTTAAAGAGGCTATTTTTGTCAAAAAAGAGAATCCGTCATTAAACAGAAATGGGGGAGTTAGACATAACTTGTCTCCCATTTATAATGCGATTCTTAGACCAGTCAAACAGAGCCAGGGCAGAGGGGTGGAGAGGGTCGTTAGACGTTGAATAGGGGGTCGAAACTAGCCGTTAGAGTAATTTGAAAAACAAAGAGACAGATTAGGGGGGGGTCGTTTTCAGAGCTTTGTCATTGTAGGACGCGCCTCCCGGCAGCTAGATATAAGCAGGGTCTAACCAGTACAATAACCAGAGCTGACGAAGCCTCTCGGATGAGCGGCGAAACGTTTTCAACCAAACAAACTTTGTCCAGTTGACAAATTGAACTTCTCCTTTGATCATGGATTCTACCTGGACGACTGAGGGACTTTTCACGCATTTGTGTGGTAGATTTTCAATCATATCTTATTTCATCTGTAATTAAATGGCCCATATTACACTATTTTCTGGTCTCTGTTATAATGTAGTTTCCTCATCACAAAACAGACCTGCAGATTTAGACTGAGCTCTCTCAATCAGAAAACACTCTATTCCACTGTGAGATCTATTCTTTTATGCTTGAAGCGTTCTTTATATCTAGTCTTTTATATTCCTGAGTTTTAAGTTACTTTCTGTGAGAACCGTCTCACCTCACCATTTGTTTCTCCATTTGTTGTATACATCACTTGTGGCTATAGGTTATAAAAGGCTGTAAACTAACTTTGGGTGTTATCTCCATCTATGCCTGGAGGGGTTTCTGACTCCAGTGGAGTTCTGTTTGAAGTGTTGTTCTTTGTTCAGTATTTAAGGAGCTATTCTCCTATAGGTTAGCTGTTGCTGTTGTCATATACAGTCCCTGACAAAAGTCTTGTCACTTCTCCATTTGGTAAAAAGAACATCTTATAACCTGACTTTTAATTAATCCATTGGTTTTAGAAATGGCTCATATGAAAGCTAAAACTCTCCCAAATTATGTTTAATATACTAAAATAAATTTGCTCCACTCAAGAAAGATTGATCATTTAATGAACACAGAAAGGTCAGATTTTGGCAAGACAAAAGTTTTGTCGCCTACAGAGAGTAATGTGAAAATTGAACAAATAATTTACTTCAAATACAAAAATATGTTGCATAACATCAGTGAATTAAATAGTGGTGCTGTGAGATCCATATTTAATATCTTGTATGACTTCCATGAGCGTGAAGGACTGCATCCATGCGGTTTGGCAGTGATTCATACAGTTTATTGATGAAGTCATCAGGAATAGCAAAGAAAGCAGTCTTACATCCCTCCCAGAGTTCATCAAGATTCTTTGGTTTTGTCTTCCATGCTTCCTCTTTCATTCTACCCCAGACATATTCAATGATGTTCATGTCTGGTGACTGCGCTGGCCAGTCCTGGAGAACCTTAATCTTCTTTGCCTTAGGAACTTTGATGTAGAGATGGAAGTATGTGATGGAGCACCATCCTGCTGCAAAATTTGACCCCTTTTATAGCTGGGAAAGTAAGATTTAGCTAATACTTCTTGACATTTTAGGCTATTGATATTGCCTTCCACCCTGCAAATCTCTCGCACACCGCCATACTGTATGTAACCCCAGACCATGATTTTTCCAGCACCAAACTTAACTGTTTTCTGGATGAACCTCGGATCCATCCGGGCTCCAGTAGGTCTCCTGCAATATTTGCGGCGGCTGTGATGTAATTCAACTGAAGATTCATCTGAGAAATCCACATTTTGCCACTTTTCCAGCTTCCATCCTTTTAGCAGGCTGTGGGCCTTAGCAAATGCCACACGTTTTTTTTAATTGCCTTTTGTTTAGTGCTGGTTTCTGGGCACTGATTTGACCATGGAGGCCATTTTGAGCCAGAATTCTACAAACTGTTCTGGTTGACACGGGGACTTGAGGTGACCAGGCCTGGTGGAGCTCTGCTGCAGTGGAAAACGGTCCTCCCGAGCAGTTGTCTTGCAGGGTTTACCGGACCTGGACTTGTCAAAAACATCTCCAGTCTCTTCAAATCTATTTCTTATTCTTTGTACTTGACGCTGAGACACATTGAAGGTGTCAGCCACTTCAGCAGTGGATTTGGTCTTCAACCTCTTGATAATCAATGCTTTGGTCTCAGGGTGAATCTTAGGCATGTTGTCAGAGGTCAAGTTGCAGTTGATGTGAAGGTCTGGTGTGTTGGGGTTCTTTTTATACACACCCACTAATTGATTGACAAATTATTGATCACAGGTGAGGCTGTAATCTAGGATTGGGTGCAAGGCGACAAGACTTTTGTCTTTGCAAAAACTGACTCAGTGGGCTTTACCAAGCTGTGAACATTAGAATGCTTTTCAGCAGTTTCATTTGGCACCAAAACAGTATTTCAAAATCTGCTGGGATTGAAATGAGACATTTCTTGTCAAAAATAAATTATTAGATATATATTTGGGGAGCACTTAAGGTCAACTTGTACCCAAACGACAAGACTTTTGTCAGGGACTGTATTCAACAGTCTGTACTGTATTTAAAGACAGCCCCTTGTGGTCATTGTGGTGTGTGAGAGGGCCCCCACTGGGGAGGTCTCTTCACGTCTCTCTGCTAAAGCTGACAACATGGATGCTGAAGATGTCTGATGTTACCATTTTGTTTGTATTCTGCTATTTTTACATTAAAATGCTGAATAACCTCAACCTCGATCAATGCTTCCTTCAGACCTCTTTCGGACCCATTTTCTGAAACTCACACCACCTTGTGATGTCATGTGTAATACAGGAAGTGTTCCATTGTGTTTTTAAACTCCATACACCTTTACTAGAATTATTTGGATATTGTAATTGCAAATGTCTACTGAACTAAAGGTAAAACTTAGCTGTTAACTCATAAACTATCACTTCATCACAAAACAAACAGCATTTTGAGCTTTGGAGATGTTGACAGACGAATAATAACTGGTTACTCAAACATGTATGAATGAAACAAAACACATCTCGAGGTGTGTTTTTCAGGAGGTAACATTATAACATGGCTTAAAGCTCACAAGAATTCATTTTGTGTTATATAGCATCTTTAAATACAAGTAATGCCTCTAGAGAGATGAGCTCTAGAGGCATTACAAACTTCAGTAGTGTACGTTTCCCCTGGTGACTGGCCTCTGTTCTCCTCTTGCATTTCTGATATGGGCTGTGAGGCAAGAAGAGGCTGCTCTTTTATCAGATTCACTCAGCTCAAGAAAAACAAACTGAGATGGACTGACGCACCATGGGCCTGCAAAGAGTGGAGAGTATCAATTATTAAATATCACTTTATTTGTGCATTGTGTAACTTTTCCGGTAGAGGGTCTGTTCAGTGCTTTTCTCTATGTAGATGTTATTGCTTTGTTTGGGGTGTTTCACAATACGGCATTAAATCTTTCTAACTTCATGGAGACCAAAAGATGTTAAGTTACAGTTCAGATCTGTGAAGAGGGTATCCCGCTCACAGTCACAATGCCTGTTTTTCTATTTTTGAGCTATAAAACCACCTGTAATTGAATAAATGTAAGGTAGAGCTGTTTAATGTCATATTGTGGAACATTCTAGGCAGAGGAATGACATCTCCATAGAAACAAGCAGATGACAGACCCCTACCAAAAACACATACATAGTGCACCTTTAAGCACAGAGCAGTAAATTACAATAATAATAGGAAATCTTAAAGGGACAGTGTGTAAGATTTTTACCCATTAATTACTGAAATTGAAGATTCATTCAAAAATACATTGTTTTCCAAGCCTTTGCACTTCCATCATGAAATCAAAGTATTCTTTTGGACTAGATATAGTCACATAAAAGGGGGATCTTCCCCATGCAGAGGCAGCCATTTTGAATACGAGAGCCGCAGAAGGACATTTGGGCTCCGCCTTCGGCAAGGCTCGTGGTTTTGGGTAAACAACACAAGCATGCTGCCGGATCAGACTCGTAATGGATCTAACACGTGTTTTGGACTAAATTGTTTTACTGGATTTTATTCGCTGGATCCTTACGGACAAATTGAGAGCAAGTTTATGGTGAAATACAGAGTTTGACCTGTGCAAAGCATTCTAAGGTAAGCTAACCTTGTTTTGTGGTTTTCCGAATAAAAGCCCCATGTGCTCGGGGAGTGATTGTTTTGCAGGGCAATGAATTGCATAGTCAAAAAGAGGAGACTGTAAGGTTTCATTTGATGTGTAGAGTGTCATGGTACATGATCGGGAATGTGTGTTTTCATGAGAAAAAAAAAAAAACGTGACCGTGCGGCGCGCGGGTCCCTCGAGGTCTGCCGTAGCTAAAACAGAAAGTGCAATAGCACCATCCACCTATGCGCCACGAATCCTACACACTGGGGCTTTAAACAAAAGTCTAAGTGCATCTTAATAGGTCAAGTCATCAGATCCAGTGTCAGCTGAGGCTACGTTTATACAGCGACGATCAAAACAGAAGACGCAAAAGTGGCATCTCGTCTTCAATTTTTTTATCCGCGTTTAGATGAGCGTTCTCAACAGGAAATGTTTGTTTCTACGAAGGCGCAAAAGTGGGCGAATTCGATTGAATATCCATGCCAGGCCGCTAATATAATGTCAGAGCTACCTTTTTCAGGACACTGACAGGGGCTCTCATTACGGTTGTTTCGCCCTCGATGTCGGGTCGGAGCTCTTCGCTTAATGCAACAAGAGCTTGTTTAGTGATTCTGAAGTTTTTTTACCCAAGCACTGTCATTAACTAATCCATTCTCAAAATTGTCCCACCACTGACTGGTTCTGCCCGGTCTTGTCCAAACTCGCCTCTGTCGCCTGCGACGTATTGTTATTGTTTTTACCGGCTTGGCGCATCCAGTGTGACGTCAGCTGTATGCGGTGTGAACATGTTTTGCGCTTCTTGCCGTTTGGACGGAGACACGACCCGGGCCGTCTTCAGAACTCCACACTCTGGAAGGAGTCTTCAGATTTTTGCAGTTGCAGAGCCCGACGGCACAGTTGCCGTGTAAACGAAAGACACTTACGATAGAATATTTTGTCGTTTTCAATCACAATCGCCCCTGAGTGTGAGTTTGTCATGTGCCCTCAGGACAAAAATGTCGCTCCTCTATGTCCTGCAGCATCACAGCAGCCTCCAGAGGCACCAGTTAAGCTCTGGAGACACAACAGAACAGACACAACCTCTCCTAAGCCTCTCTCTCTGCTGTTTTTAGTCAGTGATGAGACGAGACAATCTTTGGAACATCTTCACTGTATTTGGTGTAGAACGTCTCTTGCATGGATACAGGGAAACAAACTGCTCAAATCACACAATCCAATTGTCCTTAATGTTTGTCATTTGAACTGCACATGCTGCACGTCTTAGCTGGTCAAAAAAAATTGTAAAAAGTTTAATAACTGCTTTTAATAACTGCTCAATGCGCCAACCAGTCAGCCACAAGACATTTAATCAATTAAACAGCCGATAGTGTTTTAGTCGACCAAAATGTGTATTAGTCGACTAATTCTTTTATCTAGACCAGGGGTCGGCAACCCGCGGCTCCGGAGCCACATGCGGCTCTTTGATCCCTCTGATGCGGCTCAATACAGCGGTCCCTTGTTTATCGTGGTGGTTACATTCTAAAAATAACCCACGATAAGCAAAATCCGCGAAATCGTCAGCTTTATATTTTACAATTATTCTCCATGTTTTAAGGCTGTAAACGCCTCACCACACACATTCTACACTTTTCTCAGACTGGAATTAACATTTTCTCACATTTCTCTCTTGTTTAAACACTCAAACTTTCGTAGATTTTCAACAAAAAAAGCACAGTATTATAGAATGAAACCAAAGCGTATTTCGCATGTATTTCACAGTTCTTGTGACCGAGCCTCTTCGTCCTGGCGCCTCTTCACTGTGGCGGGTTTTGTCGGGGAGAAACAAACATACAGCACTTCAGAGTCACACTGCGATCGAACATTTATATAAATCTGGCAAACTGAACACATTCTGTACAGGAGACACGGAGGAGAATGACTGACGAATCAGCAAAGGTCTACAGTCCCTTAGCCAATCAGGGCGCAGAAATGCACGTTGATACACTATAAAAAAAATTGGAATTAAAAAAATCTGAGAAACAGCGAGGCCACGAAAAGTGAACCACTGGGGGGGGGCACTGTATTTAATTAAAATGTATTTTATTTTAGTTTGTTCTTTTTCAAAATGTAATTCTATGTCATAAAGGCAAAAAAAGCCGTTATATGCAGTGTTATTTCATTTTAAATTTCAAAAGGGTTTTGTGGCTCCCAGTGTTTTCTTTACTGTGTGAAACGGGTCCAAATGGCTCTTTGAGTGGTAAAGGTTGCCGTCCCTTGATCTAGACGTATAATGAGTTATATGGGACGTGATTTATAAGTGTGTAAGTTAGCTGAAAATGTGTAAGGATGTTCAAAAAGCAAATCAAAGTGAAACTAAAGACTAATTCCACCTTTTCTGCTATTTAACGATGCAAATGATGTTTTAATAGCATTGTCTTCTGTGCCAAATATTTTCTGGTGACTTAAAGGAATTAGTAGTCGAGTTATAAAATGAAACCAGGGGGGATGGTGGAAGGGCAGGGCAGAATTAGAAGGTACTTTGTTAATATGGAAATGCTTTTATAACTAAAAGTCCATATTATCATTCAATAATGCACAGGATAATATGTTATCACACACAGTCTTGGTTTAGTCTTGGTTTAGTCCTGGTTTAGTCCTGGTTTAGACCTGTTTTAGACCTGTTTTAGTCCTGGCTTAGTCTTGGTTTAGTTTTGGTTTAGTCCCGGTTTAGTCCTGGTTTAGACCCGGTTTAGTTCTGGTTTAGTCTCGGCTTAGTCCTGGTTTAGACCTGGTTTAGTGCTAGTTTAGACCTGGTTTAATGCTGGTTTAGACCCGGCTTAGTCTTGGTTTAGACCTGGTTTAGTTTTGGTTAAGTCCTGGTTTAGTCCTGGTTTAGTCCCGGTTTAGTCCTGGTTTAGTCCTAGTTTAAACCTGGTTTAGTCCTGGTTTAGTGCTGGTTTAGACCCGTGCTGGTTTAGACCCGGTTTAGATCTGGTTTAGTCTTGGCTTAGTCCTGGTTTAGACCTGGTGTAGTCCTGGATTAGACCTGGTTTAGTCCTGGTTTAGTGCCGGGTTAGTCCCGGTTTAGTCCTGGTTTAGACCAGGTTTAGTCTTGGTTTAGTCCTGGTTTAGTCCCAGTTGAATCCTGGTTTAGACCCGGTTTAGACCTGGTTTAGTCTTGGTTTAGTCCTGGTTTAGTTCTGGTTTAGTCCTGGTTTAGTTCTGGTTTAGTCCTGGCTAGGTCCTGGTTTAGTCCTGGTCTAGTCCTGGTTTAGTTCTGGTTTAGTCCTGGTTTAGACCTGGTTTACTTTTGGTTAAGTCCTGGTTTAGTCCCGGTTTAGTCCTGGTTTAGACCTGGTTTAGATCTGGTTTAGTCTTGGCTTAGTCCTGGTTTAGACCTGGTTTAGACCTGGTTTAGTCCTGGTTTAGTGCCGGGTTAGTCCCGGTTTAGTCCTGGTTTAGACCTGGTTTAGTCTTGGTTTAGTCCTGGTTTAGTCCCAGTTGAATCCTGGTTTAGACCCGGTTTAGACCTGGTTTAGTCTTGGTTTAGTCCTGGTTTAGTTCTGATTTAGTCCTGGTTTAGTCCTGGTCTAGACCTAGTTTAGTCTTGGTTTAGTCCTGGTTTAGTTCTGGTTTAGTCCTGGTTTAGCCCCAGTTGAATCCTGGTTTAGACCTGGTTTAGTCTTGGTTTAGTCCTGGTTTAGTTCTGGTTTAGTCCCAGTTGAATCCTGGTTTAGACCCGGTTTAGACCTGGTTTAGTCTTGGTTTAGTCCTGGTTTAGTTCTGGTTTAGTCCTGGCTAGGTCCTGGTTTAGTCCTGGTTTAGTTCTGGTTTAGTCCTGGTTTAGACCTGGTTTAGTCTTGGTTTAGTCCTGGTTTAGTCCTGGTTTAGTCCTGGTTTAGTTATGGTTTAGTCTTGATTTAGACCTGGTTTAGTCTTGGTTTAGTCCTGGTTTAGTCCTGGTTTAGTTCTGGTTTAGTCCTGGTTTAGTTCTGGTTTAGTCCTGGTCTAGTCCTGGTTTAGACCTGATTTAGTCCTGGTTTAGTCTTGGTTTAGTCCTGGTTTAGTCCTGGTTTAGTTCTGGTTTAGTCCTGGTTTAGTCCTGGTTTAGTCCTGGTTTAGTCCTGGCTAGGTCCTGGTTTAGTCCTGGTCTAGTCCTGGTTTAGTTCTGGTTTAGTCCTGGTTTAGTCCTGGTTTAGTGCCGAAATAGATGCAGAAATAATCTAATATGACTCACCCATAAAAACGCGGTCACTCGTATCCATGTATGCACGTGTCACGGTCTTTAATAATCTGGAGCTCTGGAGAAAAGGACATATCCCGAACTTATCCCGTGTCCCGAGGCGAGAGTTCCTTCTTACGTAGCATTAACGTAGCAAGTTAAGGATCCTTATTCTCTTGGAAATGCCGCGAAAACATTCACGCGGCTCGCGGCTCACAGCTGATCGGTGAACAGGCCGATCAGCTGTGATCAGCTGATCGCTCAACTCGAGTACTGGTGCGTGAGTAACTTTTTTTCGCTGAAAACGCGGTGCCTGCATTAACTTACCGATTTTCTGGGCACAGAAGCGCTGTGAACAGTGGCTACAGTTTTGAATTGCTTAAAAAAAAAATCAGCGTGAGAAATACCATGTGTGGCGTGTGAGCGTGTGAACACGTCGAATTGTGTGTGTCACACTCTCAATGTGTGAGACTTGAGAGCCCTGGCAAAGCTGTAAGACGTTTGGACCATCGTGTTTGCAGTACCCACTTCATTCAGGACGATTTTTTACCAGCAAAGGAAAAGAAAGAAGGCCAGCGGATTCAGCGCACGATTCTGAGAAGTAATGCGAAACCGATGGCTGTTCTCTGGTGCGCTGCTCCTAAAACTGTCTCCGCTTCATTCTTTCCGTATCCATTCTGTCTCCTCATCCGTATACTCTTCTTCAGTCCTCAGTCCTCCATAAGTCCTCTTCAGCCTCAAAGTCCGAATCTTCTGCCATGTGCATGTCGCTCGCAACAGAAAAGTTATGAGCGTCTTCTTATCTGCAAAACAGCTGTGAATGAGTGCATGCGCACTGGCCTCCTCATCTACTTGAAACTATGCCTAAATATCAGATTAGAGGCCACTTTTGACTCAAACAAAAGTGTATACTAAGACATTGAGCTCCTGTAATTTGAAAAGTGATAAAGTTTGTGTTATTTGGTGACTGCAATCGCCTGCCCCAAGCACTCACGTTAACAGATATCGCCACACCACAACATCTACGAAACTCCTCCAAATGATACCAAAGTACTATGGGTGAGTAAAACAACTTGTTTTATTACAGAAATAAGGTTCAGATTGTAAAACCGTTAAAATTCCTTTAAGAGCAAGCTCGGTCAATTTGCAGCTTTTTGGTCAAGAACACTTACAGTGGCCTGTGCAATGTCAAGCACTTGGTGACATCACAAAAAAACTGCTTTAATTATGGCCTACATACCTGTTAGACCAATCACACTACCCCCTTTTCTTTACTCCTCCAGGTACTCCCTAGTTTAACTGCTCTATTTGAAATGTAGATTCAAATGTAGCTCATGTGTTGGGCCCCACTTTAAACTCACAATTCACAACATTTTTCTACATAAATAGTAGTTTTAGAATAAACTCCCCCTGCAGGTGTACTCTTGTGAGTGCAGTTTGAGTCACACACACAGATACGCAATAATTTTGAGAGCTTTTTCCATGCCCCCTTTTTAATCAAGTATTTGTTTGGCAGGATATGTCTTTCCTTACTCAACTACAGCCCTATGAAGAGAGAGGAGACACTGGGAGCTTAGGAGGAAGAAGCATTGATGCGGATGAGTTGCGTGATTTGGAATGTTGCTGCAGTTTTACGCTTGAGATTTCATGTTGAAGTGGTCGAAGGTAAAATAAACAAAGTTCCGTTGGGGGCAGAATCTATTTACTATTCTCTTTGCAGGCTACAGAGGTGGTTTTATAGCTCAAAAATACCTAGAAAAACAAGTATTCTGACTGTGAGCGGGGTCGCCTCTCCACAGGTCTGACCTGTAACTTGGTCTGGTTTGGTCTTTATGAAGATAGAAATGTTTAATGCAACAACATCTCCATGGAGAAAAGCATTTGATGGATCCTCCACCAGAAATGTTACACAATGCACCTTTAAGAAAAAATCTAGAGGTAAATTTTCTTATTGATGTTTTTTTTTTCTTCCAATAAGTATTGCTTTGATAATAAGGTTCATGTGTACTTAAAAGTATACAGTATGGTCTAATAGCTGTTGTGTTTTGTTTCATTCTTCTCAAACAGAAAACATGATCTTCCACTTTGTGATGTCATGTGGTAAAAGACGAAATGTGCCACTGTTTTTTTAAACTCCATACACCTTCACTACAATAATTTGGATACTTTCAGCTCTGGAATTACCATTCTCTACTGAACAAACGAAACGGAATTTTGATTCACTGTATGTCGAACACATATGGCGGAATTGACAACAAAGCTGACTTTAAACGGTAGCTTTTAACATGAAAACTACCACTTCATTACATCACAAGGTGGAACAGAGCATTTTGAGCTTTGGAGATGTAGACAGACTAATAATAAAGGCTTACTCAAACATGTGAATGAAACAAAACACAACTCCAGGTCTGTTTTTGATGAGTTAACATTATAACTGGGCTTAAAGCTCACAGGAATCCATTTTGCATTTATAGGGCCTTTCATATTGTTAACCAATAATTATGGCAATACCAGTTTTTAGCATTTTAGGAGCAGTTTTTTTTTATGTTTAGACTGTTGTAAGAAAGGTTACATGGTATTGGTTGATATTGTTTATCATCAGATACTCATAGCCCAAGTATCTTCACTGAAAAAGTTGGATCAGTACAATTTTAACACACAAAAAGTCCCATTTCTTCTACTGGAAGGTCAAAGTTTTCAGAGCTCCAGGCAACATTTCATTCAACAAACATGAACTATAATGAATACTTTATGACGCGGTTTCTTTGGGGGTATCTCCTTCTTGTCTCTGAGTATTTCTGCTGTGCCAAGGTCATTTGCAGTGCAGTATATTTTAAACTGATTTGGCTCCAGCTTTCCTCACATCCTGCTGTTCTGACACTGTGCACTCAACGACTGTCAGTGGGAACCTGTCCGCCCCTGCCCTTCTTCAGTGCATGTGATCTAATTATAATAAAGTACATCTGTCTACTGCAAAGATCCACACAGACCTCCCTCCCACCTTCAGCATGTTCCCCTTTGCATGACTTTAGCTACAGGGCTGCAAGATCGCAATCAAAATCTCAAATTGAATGGCCGCAATTAGCAAATCACAGAGGATTTTATAAGGAAAATTTTGCAAAAAAAACAAAAAAACATGGCAAACTAATGTGGCAAAGGCAAGAAATACCAAGAAAATGTCAAGATTGAAAGATTCAAAGTTAAAAGAAAGTCCTTTGCCTCTGAGCCTCTTGAAATTTCTCAGGATTGTGATGTCATAGATAGAAGCCTTGTGCTATTTTAAGTCCACAAATCCACTCACAGATCACACGCACGTTTCTGCCATGAAATCACAGTGATCCAAAGGTTGGCGTTACGAATCCCACATAATAAACATAATTGGTTGAGCAGTCAGATCCACTGACCCACAATGTGATTGGGTTGGCAATGCAGTTCTACCTCCCACTGAGCTGTGTCCTTGGGCAAGACACTTAACTCTCCTTGCCCACAATGTCTGTGTACACGGATGGGTGAGTGGTTCCATAATGTAAAGTGCATTGAGTGCCTTCAAGGTGGAAAAGCACAGTATACAAATGTGGCCATTTACCATGACTACTGCCTTACACTAACATGTTTGGACATGTTCCTTATTACTGAGTTTAATTGTTTTCCCTATGGTAATTCCCTTGACTGCCAGTAGATGGTGAGCTGTGCCAAAAAGAGTATAGGGAGCACTAAGGCTGTGAAATACATTTTTGATTAGGCATTATTTTAAGACAACATTAAAGATGAAATTCCAAAACAAAGGTAGGCAATAGCATGTTTAATGCCAATAACAATACAAATAGTGACTAATATTTGTTCTTTAATATTTTGTAATTCCTTGTATGTTATCTTCCAAATATGGATGGAATGAAATGGAAGCTTTATTTGTCATTGTTATACAACGACATGAGATTGGACATGGACGGGTCTCTTGACCTTAAAGGGATTATATGCCACCCCCAGGTCAAACTTGGGCATCTCCCCACAGTCCAGAGACTAAAATAAGTGGTGGAAAGCGTTTTCCTGGTCACCCAGCCATTGTCCGAGTCTGTCAGCACTGACCGCCGCGGTATCTGCAGAAAGATTTCGGCCAAAAGGAATTAATTTGCTCGATGCTTTTCCCAATTACTTTCTGTGTAGTGTAGTGTAGTGCGGAAAAAGAAAGCCGAAGCACGCACCACGCTGCGCAACAGGGGAACTCCCTTCCTGGTGCGTAACAGGGATTCCCCTGGCAGCGTGCTCTGTGCTTCGGCTTTCTTTTTCCGCACTGAAAAATAGTTCCCACCCAAAATGACCAAGGCAAGCTCTGCACATTTATTTTCACTTGATATGAATGTGCACTACACAGAAAGTAATTGGGAAAAGCATCGAGCAAATTAATTCCTTTTGGCCGAAATCTTTCTCTGGCGCCGTTAGACTCCAGTCTAACGCGGAGTAGCTGCAGATACCGCGGCGGTCAGTGCTGACAGACTCGGACAATGGCTGGGTGACCAGGAAAACGCTTTCCACCACTTATTTTAGTCTCTGGACTGTGGGGAGATGCCCAAGTTTGACCTGGGAGTGGCATATCCCTTTAAAGCAGCCGACATAGTGCGCTAACATCCCACCTCTCTCATCATCGATAGCAGAACATGAACAGAATAGAAAATGCAGATACAATAACAACAGTCACAAACACATATGACGTAATACAGTGGAACGGTAAACATTAGGTCTTTTTTTGCTTGGAAATACATTACGGTGGGGGAGGTGGCAAACTAGAGTTGAATACAGAGGAATTTAATTGATAAACTGAGGCAGAAGGCTATGTGAGAAGGGCAGAATGTTTTTATAAATACATGTTATTGTGTTCTAGCCAATTTATACTATGTCCTTTGATATCATGGTGAGCTGTGTTATCACAGCTGTGTGTCCCTGGAATGTCTAGTGTAGCAGAAATACAGACAAAACACAGCAGTCTTGTTTTTGTAGATTTTCTGGGAGAAAAATTAACCGGGGAAAAATGCGCATAAACGATGCACTTTAGAACTCAGATGAACGGACAATTGATCCAAAATCTGGTACTGCAAAGTCCCCAACTTCATGTCACCAAGCTGGGCCGTTGAGACTCTCCAGTCCTCCCTCCTGGTGCGTAGATGATTGCGGACTGAGCTGCTTGTTTCACACAGATATATTTGTGATGGTATCCGCGCATCAGTGGGGTATCCACAGATTGGAGATGGTACAGTCCTCAATCTGTGTCACCTTCTGATGTCGTGCCTTCCCTAGTCCGCAACAGCTCCACTGTGGTGTAAAAAGACATCCGACAGCTACAAGGGCTCTTTATTGGCTGCCAGTTTTCCAATTTTCCAATAGATAAGAAACATCCCCAGGCCAATCATCAGATATACTGCCATCAAAAATACAAATAGTAAATAGTTCCGTCCGGATGAGTCGGCTCTCCCAAACCCACATTTCTTAATAAAATACAACAGTTACTCTTAAAATCCACTGATCAGCTGACTTGCCTTCATATAAATGTTATTGCTTTGTCTAGAATGTTACACAGTATGGCTTTATTTGCATAGAGACAAGCCCCACAATGCCTCCAGGCCACGTTACAGGTCAGATCTGTGGAGAGATGACCTCACTTACTGTAGAGATGCATGTTTTCTGTAGTATTTTTGAGCAGTAAAACACCTGTAACTGAATAAATGCAAAATAGATAAGTTTACTGCCATACTGTGAAACTTTTCAGGCAAAACAATAATATCTCCATGTAAACAAATTTGTAGCAGACTCACAGAAAGGTAACACAGTGCAACTTCAATGACTGGGTTATCTCATTATTAGATATTAGAGATAAAAGGAGAAGTTCAATTTGTCAACTGGACAAAGTTTGTTTGGTTGAAAACGTTTTGCCGCTCATCCGAGAGGCTTCGTCAGCTCATAGCTCATAGCTCAGAGCTGACGAAGCCTCTCGGATGAGCGGCGAAACGTTTTCAACCAAACAAACTTTGTCCAGTTGACAAATTGAACTTCTCCTTTTATCAAAGATTATAAACTAGCAATTGGATTATTTCCTGTGGGTTTCATTAATCCTATCACGGTGTGTACCTTCACCGTTTCCTTGAGAAAAAAAGCAGTTCAATTTGGCTCTGAGGGGATAATCTGTTTACCCGGGCTTCATAAAGACGAGAGCTACATTTCTGATTTGGTATTAGACAAAAGCATCTGGAAAGCAATAAGAGCACGCACTGTTCACATACGGATAACCAAGCGGCATATGGCGAGCTGTAGTGACGTGCTGTGCTGAGATGAGGCGAATTATGGGATGCAGCCGTATGGGGTTAATGTTAACAACATGAACACTGACCAGTGGTTTGAAATGTGCACCAAATATCATCTATCTATATTACGCTGTTGTTTTCTCATAACAAACATACCTGGAGTTGTGTTTTGTTTCATTCACAAACCTTTAACACACTAATTGCATATTTAGGCTCTGTTCCACCTTAATGTCATGTGGTAATACAGGAAGTGCTCCACTGTGTTTTAAAGAGCCATTAAACACCTCCCGAAGCTTTAATCCACCAATAACCAAAATCTGGTTATGGGCCACCGCTCGGGTGTGGGGTGGACCCTGGAGCGTTGATTGACAACCAACTGACAGCCACAACAATCCGACACGATGCAGATTTGTGCGCTCCAGGTTTTGAAAAAGTGTGGATATTTGTGCTCGGATCATGCTGTTTCCCTTTTCTCCAGACACGGCGGGACATCACAGTGCCCAGTGGTACGACGTAGGGGCAGAGCAGAGAGGGGCTCCTCACGTACCGCCCATAGACCACCAGGGGCTGTGCTTGTCGTGTAATAACCTCAGAACTGCATCTGACTCACTGGCGGCCACTAGACAATCCTGAAAATTGAAATGCTGTGGCTGTAGTTGATCCTAAAGAGGCCAGTACAGACATGGCTTTTGACCCTAAAATCGGATTTTTAACAAAATGCACAAAAATACCAAAATAAGACCAGGGAGAGGTATAGATTTTTATTTTAGACACATTTACACAGCTAATCAGTAGGGGAAAAAAAAAAAAAGTGTTTAGTGGCTGTGGGGAAGCTAGCCAATGTGGTCTTAAGCAGGAGGCAGACTCTGAAAATGTTCCATTTGGTTTGGTTTATTCAAAATTCACCATTGTATCGTGGCAACAAAAATAATACATAGTTACAAAAAATAACTGCTCAAAATTATGCATATGCATGTGACTCTCCTGAGAAGCTGAGCTGACCTGGTTTTATAGTTCTGCTACAGAAAGCACCTTCCTCCAGGTAAGTACACATTTCTTACCAGGTTGGATATAATGCAAATTTCCTTTAGTCTAAAGTTAACCAGTCGATTGACTACAAGGGCCTAAGTCCCCTTTAAATGAAAGTGCTTAACATAAACCAGGGGTCACCAACCTTTTCAAAGCCGAGGGCTACCATAAGGTCATCAAATAATACGAGGGCTACCAGCTCAATTAAGATAATTCAAAAGTCTAAATAATCCACTTTTACGCTGTATTATTATTTATTTGATCACAATGTATGCATACATGCATTAGTTATGTGTAAATGACCACATTTATTTTGTGCAAATGAACATGTCACAATTAGATTACTCAGTAGCAAAAATATACTAGTAATGTGGTAATGTAGTTATAAATTTAACATTATTTCAACTCCCTTTTTTGTTTTAAATAAATAAAACTCTTATCATTTCAACATTGAAGCAGGCTGAATGATTTCAAATAATAATAATAAACACCATTAGCTGAGCCGTACTGCTGTTGTCCACGGACTCGTCGCTCTGGATGCTGAACCACCTGTATTCACGTCCTTGTCCAGCTGCTCATTTAAGTTTTCGGAAATAGCAGACACCCGTCTTGTCACTGTACTCACACCAAGTTGTACATCAGCCAGAGTTGAGATGACATCTGATCCATTTTTCCTCGTCTTTAAATTTGTCTCAGCAATTATCATCATCGCTCCTTTTACAGTTTCTCCATCTGAAAACGTCTTTTTGTTTTTTATCAAATAATTTGTTTCCCTGAAAGAAGCCTCGGGTTGCCTTTTTAGCCTTTTTCAGTGGTCTAGTGAAGAAAAACTGCTGCTTGGCTAAAGCAGCCTTTAACTCTCGTGCTTTTTCAGCTCGAAGTGCACTCTTAAGGGGAAAGTTTGTGTTGAAGCTGCCGTGATTCGTAGCGACTTTCCACATTGTGCCGTTTCGAAATCGCCACTGTAGCTCCACAAATGAGACATACACACTTCTCTTTTCCATGTAACAAAGAACTCTTCGTCCCAGTCGGTGTTAAAAACATACGATTTCTTTCTCTTCTCCGCCATGCTGTCTCGTCTTTTTTTTTTTTTGATGAGCCCAGCTGCATCAAACAGGTCATGCGCAGATAAGTGAACTCGAACAATATATTTTAAAATTTAAAATCTGTAAGTGTTTTTTATTATTAGCCTACTTTAAAATATGTGCATATAAAGGCGCAGCATTTTTGTAAAACATTATTATTTATATAAGTACGAGGGCGACCTGTTCTATTTTTAGAACCTGCTCTGCGGGCGACTGAAATGGGGCTCACGGGCGACCGGGTGCCCGCGGGCATAGGGTTGGTGACCCCTGACATAAACTATAAACACTGAAACACTGAAATCAAATATACAAAACATAACAAACAAAAAGGAATGGAAACCATTCTCCCCTCCACATGGTCCGGCCCAAAGGCTTTAAATATGACTGTCCTAGGGCACTCTCCCTCATTTGTCTCCAGACTATGCGGAGGAACAGGTAAGTTAGTAAATGACTGAAATGTTTAACTAAATTGAATAGATTTAACCAAATAAAATATATTTAGACTAACTTGAGAGTGTTGTGTTTAACTTAAAGGAACTAAACAAAGACTGAATAAAACGCACCAGGGATAGTTTTATTTAGTAGTTTAGTTGATTATGGAGAAATTAACAAATATGAATGAAATTAAAGTGAGTATACAAAGACAAAGGCCCTTTAAAACTCCATACACCTTCAATCATTTGGATCATTTCATACCTGACCTAAAGCTAAAAGGTAGCTGTCAACTTGAAAACTACCACTACCACATCACAAGCATTTCACCAGAACAGAGCATTTTGAGCTTTGGAGATGTAGACAGACTAATAATAAAGGGTTACTCAAACATGTGTGAATGAAACAAATATATTTGTGATGAGGAAGCCAACTCTAAAGTTTTGAAACACACAACAGAAATGGGGGAAAAAGGAAAATGGAACGGATTGGAGTTTTTAAAGTGCTTTATAAATAAAGTTGGTATGGTATGGATTTGAATCATGTGTCTCATTTGTGACCGATCACGGCAAAACCCGCCACAAGTCGCTCACAGCAAAAAAGAGAAAATCATGTTTTTTTTCCAAATTTGTGATTTTCGTTTTTTTGCCAAATGTGCTAATTGAGATCATGAAGAAGCCACTCCATGTTTCAGATAACAGCATTGGTTGCTTTAAAAGCATACATTTTGTCTTTGAAACTGGCTAGTTTTTGGGTAAGAATCGGGGGATGTGTAAATTACCATAATTACCATACTGGCCCTACTCAGCATTCACATGACGACATGCGTAGCTGCATGTAAAGTATTGCGGATGAGCTGAATCGTGGCTGTTTCACCGGACGCCAATCTGTCAGCCTCGCACAGAGGAGCAGGACTGTAAGATATCAAATGCAATATCTACAGTAACATTTGAAGAGGATAAGGACAGTGAAATGGAGAAAATCCGTAACTTTGACTGTAAATGCTACATAAGAAGGAAGGAGAACTCTCTCCTCGGGACTCGTTCATGCTGCCGGAAACTTTCTCCGGAGCTTATGTACAGAATGCGATCGGATTCTTTAGCTGAAAGGCTGTGGATATGCGAATAATCGGACAACGAGACAAACAGTAGTTACATCGGAGGTGACCACATACAGGAGAAAGCCCCTGACAAAAAGTGTCCCTGATGAAGTGTCCCTGGTGATGTTTTCAGGACCACATTTTTCTTTCTTATGGGGTGAGTAACGTGCATCTAAACTTTAACACTATATGAAGAACATCTCCAGATTTGGACAGAGTGCCAGAGGGACAGTTGATGGTGACCAGTGCTGGGCACCCAAATTAAACTGTTATTTTAACTTCTTACGCTGTGACCGGCCCGTGCACGGGCTTGTTCACTGTTTTTTTTTTTCTTTCCATATAAGAGCACACATTCCCGAACGTGTCCTATGACATCTACACATCAAATGAAACCTTACAGTCTCCTCTTTTTGACTATGCAATTCATTTCCCGGCACAACAATCAGTCCCCGAGCACATGGGGCTTTTATACGGAAAAGCACAAAACGAGGTTTGCTACTTTGCTTACCTTTGAAGGCTCTGGACAGGTCAAACATCTGTATTTCACCACAAGCTTGGTATCATTCTGTCCGTAAGGATCCAGCGAATAAAATCCAGTAAAACAATTTAGTCCAAAACACGTTTTAGATCCAATACGATGGCGAAAGTCTTCCCAACTTACATAAGCGCCAGTGTTTTTTTTTTCACTTCTTTAGCCTAAATCAAGCAAAATATAACTTTCCTCGCTAAAACCGCGCTAGCAGCAGCTAAACACGAGAGTATACTTAAAAATGACACCTAAACCGGCCAGTAAGAAGATGTCTGGGCTGAGCGAGACCTATAAAGGTCCAATCATGTGTGACGCTCCGGTAAAAATCAAGTACGACGTTCACGCTTGCTGAGTCAACAAGTTAGGTTACACAGGATGATTGACAGTTCAGGCGAACAGCCAATCAGGAGCTGAACAGGGAGACATATAGTTTGTTAGGCCTTTCACAACAAGCTCCACATGAAACAGCTGCGTAACGCGAAATTGCGGTCCGTGCGTAAACGGTGCGTAAATTACGCGCAGCCATGCGTCTTGCGCCTTTGCTGTTGATTTGAGTTTCCTTGATTGAAAATATGGCTAAAAGGACTGGAAAGAGAAAATATTTAAGTTTGGAGACTGCACAAGTCGATTTCAGCTCTGGAGGAGTCGGAGAGAGAGAATCAGGAAACAGATATGGACTGTGAGGAGGCGTTGTTTATGAAGGATGTACTTCTGAGTGTGTAAGTATCATTTTATTATGTATTTGATGTAGTGTGAATTAGTGTGAATTATTTGATGTAGTATTTGAATAAAAATAAAACAATAAACATTAGATTTTTTTTTGTGCATTTAGATCACTTTTTGTAAAATAGACCTACTATTATTTATTGGGTGTTTAGATAAAATAAATAAGAAAAATAAATAAGAATAGATTTTAGTTTTTAGATTTAGATTTTTGTCTTAGATAGTTTTAGTTTTGTCTTTATTGTATTTTGTACACTGTTTTTGCACTACTTGGCCAGAGAGAAACAAAATTTTGATTCACTGTATGTTGAACACATATGGGAGAATTGACAATAAAGCTGACTTTGATCTTTGAAAATAACATTTTAGAAAGCATATTTTGAGCTTATTTCCTATTATATTTTTGTGTTTTTCTTACTAGTGTCATCACTGTGTACCAATAAAGCCCAACTGCAGATAAGGAGCCCTACCACGACCGGAGCAACAAAGAACGGATGGGCAGCAGTGGTGAGCGCACAAATGGCAGGCTGAAGTGTAGAAGATGTCAGTCAAAGACAGCTGTAAAATGTTCTACCTGTGACACTGCACTCTGCTTTATTCAAACAAGGGACTGCTACAGTCAGTGGAACACACCAGACTCTTAGTGTGTAAATACCTGTAAATATGTGTGGAACGTTTAGTGTCCATGGTTTTTCGAAAATGTATACAGTGTGCAGTGTTATAGAATTTTTCAATACATATTTTCATTTTCAACACTTGTTTGGTCTATTTTTGATAGAAAAAAACACTTTTTTATAGAATGTAATTCTCAGGGACATAATATAGTGACCTTGTGTGCAGAAATGGATTCCTCTAGTTGTAAGCTTTCAGTAGAGCCCTCAATGATGTCTGTAGGTTGAATGAGTCAAAAGTTATTAAACGTTTTCTAAATGTTTCCAATTTGGATAGGTTTGGATAGGTTTGGATAAAGGCATGATCCCTGTATAAAACGCCTGGACAAAGTATAACAAAAAGTGGAGTAAAAAGTTTATTTTTACAGCTATTGATTCCCAATTTGAAATTTGAGTGGTCAACAACTTATTGTATTGAAAGATAGTGTATTTTAGGCCTCAGCTATGAACAGCAGCTATAGACACCTTTTATATTTACAAAAAAATTAGGCGAGGATAAAAAAAACACTTTTTTTTTGGTGTTCCAAGGTGTGTAACTTTTTTCCAATCACATTTGGAGTGAATGTAAATGCTGAGGGTAAAACTAGAGAATGTTCCCTTTATACAGAGACCAAACATTTGTATATAATCCATATACTTCAATAACAGGAATGATTTTAATTTGGAGAGGTCCTTTTAGGGACAATTGCTCAAAAAAGGCCCTCCACTGTAAGGGGTTAAGAGGTATGATTCACCCCCCACCCCCTCTTTCGAATCCCCCCTCTTCACACCTCCCCGAGCCAGTGGAGACATCCCCCTCCCCCCTCCCTCCCGGACCAACTTCACCTGCCCCCTGCCCTCCCACACTCATGCTTCTTGCCCACCTCACATGGACCCAACCCAACACCGACCTCGAGGGTCACCCGGGCACTACTGTATAAATAAAACGCGGTCCCGTTTTTTTTATTTATTTTTTTTTTTTTTCCCTCATGAAAACACACATTCCCGATCATGTACCATGACACTCTACACATCAAATGAAACCTTACATTCTCCTCTTTTTGTCTATGCAATTCATTTCCCTGCACAACAAACACTCCCCGAGCACATGGGGCTTTTATACGGAAAAGCACAAAACGAGGTTAGCTTACCCTAGAATGCTTTGCACAGGTCAAACTCTGTATTTCACCATAAACTTGCTCTCAATTTGTCCGTAAGGATCCAGCGAATAAAATCCACTAAAACAATTTAGTCCAAAACACGTGTTAGATCCATTACGAGTCTGATCCGGCAGCATGCTTGTGTTGTTTACCCAAAACCACGAGCCTTGCAGAAGGCGAAGGCGGAGCCCAAATGTCCTTCTGCGGCTCTCGTATTCAAAATGGCTGCCTCTGCATGGGGAAGATCCCCCTTTTATGTGACTATATCTAAGTCCAAAAGAATACTTTGATTTCATGATGGAAGTGAAAAGGCTTGGAAAACAATGTATTTTTGAATGGGTATCTTCAATTTCAGTAATTAACGGGTAAAAATCTTACACACTGTCCCTTTAAAGATAAGAGAGAAAATGCCTGAGAATTAAATTTTCAAATTAAGGAAATTAATTATTTTTAAAATTATTTTCATTTAATTTGTTGTGTCACGTTCTACTTTTGGAGAATTATCAACACGTATGAGTGAGGGGGTACTCGAGGTATGACAAAAAGGCTCAGGGGTACACAAGACAAAAAAAGGTTGGGAAACTCTGACATAACTGACAGTTCTTTAAACAGTCTCAAACAGCACTTTTCTCAGTATGAAACCTGTAAAATATGTTGATTTGTTTTCTATCCTTCATAAGCCTTTCTCTGCCCGCTCAGCACCAAGCCCTGTTGTTGTGCTCTCCTCTGTCAGCTCCCTGCTTTCCTGTGCCGTCAATACCAGACTATAATGTCAACATGGTAAAGGTGTCACCCCCTGGGAGTTTAGCTTACCGTTTCCCAGACTGAGGCACATTTCAGGAGCTGCTTTCAACTCAGGCCAAGAACCCAGTGAAAATGAAGGAGTGTCCATTTGTTTTATTTATCCTTCACTGGGGTACTACTATTGAGGTAACTGTTAATAATAAACTTCCATAAATGTAAAAGGGCTCATATTGTGCTGACATTTTCGAGGTCCTGTTTAAAGGTTCTATATTCAAATTAAAATTGTGAGTTTTAAGCCATGTTAGAATGTTGCTACCTCCTCAAAACCCGACCTGGAGCTCAAAATGCTTTGTTCCACCTGGTGATGTCATGTAGGCCTAGTGGTAGTTTAAGTTAAAAGCTTCCTTTTACCCTCAGATCAGCAGAGATTGCCAATTCCAGGTCTGATGGGTCTGATAATCTAAATTATGCTAGTGAAGGTGTATGGAGCACTCCCAAGGTGGAACAGAGTGTTTTCCATTTGCTAGAAGAACTCAGCCTAAAGGGTCTGCATGTTAAACATGTGTGAATGAAACAAAACACAACTCCAGGTCTGTTTGTGATGAGGAAACAACATTAGAACAGGTCAGAAAATAGTGTAATATGGGCCATTTAAAACACTGATTTAAATAGTGCTCTCTGTTTATTCTAAAGCAGGAGCGCAAGTCACTACTATTAATGAAATCATTCTTTAACTCATGCCACAACATGTGTTTTTAATGGCAATTATACATTCAGCTGTTGCATGCAGGAGTCCAATGATGTTTTCACATGGTGTTTTAGTGACATAAAGTGAAAGTTAACAGTCTACAGAGTCTAACTTTCAAAGCACCCACTGGTAAATCCATGCATTAATGGCATAAAAATAAAGTGAATGCAGAGTGTATTCGGTCAGACAGAGCGGACACCATTGGAGAAGTAAATAACACTTGATCCACAATTTTGTCAGAGGACTGTGTAGAGACAGAACACCTGCACAAAACTGCACAGCAAATACAGAGGATGTGGAATGGCTCTCATTCATTACTACAGGGAACGGCTCTCATAAACATCCCTGGAATTGTCTTGTTTCATTCACACGTTTGAGTAACCTTTTGTTACTAGTCTGTCGACATCTCCAAGGCTCAAAATGCTCTGTTCAACCTTGTGATGTCATGAAGCTGTAGTTCTCAGGTTCACCGTTACCTTTTACTTTTCATTCACTGGAGATTGCAGGGCTGAAATTATTCCAGTGACTCTAATGAAGGTATATGGAGTTTAAAAACACAATGGAGCATATTCCATGTATTACCACATGACATCACAAGGTGGAACAGAGTGTTTCCTGTTTGAGAGAAGAACTAAATCTGCAAGGTTTGTTTGTTAAACATGTGTGAATGAAACACAACTCCAGGTATGTTTGGGATGAGGAAACATTAGAACATAGATCAGAAAATTAGACTTAGGTCGTTTTCACACCTGCCTTGTTTGGTTTGTTTAAAATTTCATTTGTTCATTTGCTTTTTTGATTCTGACCTTTTGGGCTGGTGTGAATAAAAACCAAAAATCTCGATCCGGAGAAAACAAGAGAACCGAGACCACCTAAAAAGGTCGGTCTCGGTCCGGTTCCATTCGAATCCTGGTGCGGTTCGTTTGAGGTGAGAATGCAGACTGGACTCGATCCGACACAAGTTGGTTGGCTTTTTGTACTTAACGAGCTCCCGTCGTAGCTCGAGCATTATGGGAAACTGAGGCTGACGAAACGAAACGAAACGAAACTAAACTAAACAAAACAAGGCTTACTTACATTTTGCGTGAAGGGCAAGAGTCAGAACTTGATGCGCGCACATGAGCGCTGTCTTCAGTAGTCGTCTTGCCCTGTGTCTTTGTCGTTTGGAAATTGATTGTACACAGGGCTCTCAAGTTTTGAGCGGGGTCGTGCGGGTTATATAAATGGGACCGAGTTATATAAATTAAGTTATTACCTGATGGTTCTCAGTTTGTTTTATCATCACCGCACTTTGTCAGTGCGCGCTGAGAGAGGCGGGGAGGAGGGACCGGGGCCGGGGGGAGCGGGGCATTTTTAACGGATTCATGTAAGAGTCTGGTTAATGCACCGGGCCCGCTTCTCACCGCGTCTCACCGCGTCTCACCATGGGCAGTTCGGCTCTGGGCAGCGCGAATTCCGCGCGTAAGCCGTCGGGGGGGACACGTTACGCACAGACGGAGACACCGGGACTGAGGCTCAGGACGTGCCTGGGGGACGGCGCGTCTGCTCCGGCCTCCGCTCGGACCGCACGGTCGGGAGCAGACGCGCCGTCCCCCCCTCCCCCTGCTCCCCCGGAGCTCCCGTCGAATTGCGTGTGTCACACTCTCAATGCGTGAGACTTGAGAGCCCTGATTGTACAATAGTGTAAACCTCGCGATGCTGCTCAAACATTTGTGTGAACTATAAAAACTGAGCAAACCATATCGCTAAGGCTAGATTGAAAACAGCACGTAACACCGTGATTCTCCTCCTTCACGTGTTTGGACACGGCGCTTTGACACGGCTCATTTCTGTCCAATGGCTGAGCGACCTCAGCACACATGGTTTTGTTTATAGTTGTTGGTCCACTTACAAAAAAAAGTGCAGTGTGAACGCGAACCGCACCAAAATAAAAAAATAAAATAAAAAAATTTGGTCCGGACCAAAGCAAGTGAACTATTGGACTTTCCTTGTGTGAAAACGGACAGTGTGTAAGATTTTTACCCGTTAATTACCGAAATTGAAGATACCCATTCAAAAATACATTGTTTTCCAAGCCTTTTCACTTCCATCATGAAATCAAAGTATTCTTTTGAACTTAGATATAGTCACATAAAAGGGGGATCTTCCCCATATAGAGGCAGCCATTTTGAATACGAGAGCCGCAGAAGGACATTTGGGCTCCGCCTTCGGCAAGGCTCGTGGTAGCACCGGAGGCAAACAAGGCGAAGAGGGAGAGAGGGAGAGAGGTGCCGGTCGGGGGGGAAGGGGGGGGGGGGGGGCTCGTGGTTTTGCGTGAACAACAAGCATGCTGCTGTATCACAAGTCGTAATGGATCTAACACGTGTTTTGGACTAAATTGTTTTACTGGATTTTATTTGCTGGATCCTTACGGACAGATTGATACCAAGCTTGTGGTGAAATACAGAGTTTGACCTGTGCAAGGCCTTCAAAGGTAAGCTAAGTAACAAACCTCGTTTTGTGCTTTTCCGTATAAAAGCCCCATGTGCTCAGGGAGTGATTGTTGTGCCGGGAAATTAATTGCATAGAGGAGACTGTAAGGTTTCATTTGATATGTAGATTGTCATGGTACACGATCGGGAATGTGTGTTTTCATGCGAAAAGAAAAAAAAAAACAGTGAACAGGAGACCGCATTTTATTAATACCGTTGTTGTCGGCTCGCAGCGCCGGGTGCGCGCCGGGTGCACACGGGTACGCGCACGGGTACGCGAGCTGTCCGCTACGGCTCGTCCGGATGACCCTCGAGGTTTGCCGTAGCTAAAACAGGAAGTGCCATAGCCACTATCCACCTATGCGCCACGAATCCTACACACTGGGGCTTTAACACTTAGACAAAGTTTATTGATCCACAAGGGAAATTGTTTTGGGTATAGTAGCTCACTCATCAAATATAATATATAATATATAACAGAGGGTAAAAGGGAAAAAAAAAATATATACATATATATGGAATAGCAACCACAGAGCAATAGACCTATGTCAGATGAGACACAATTATATACATAAGATAATGATAATAAATATATATGTACAATCAGATTTAAATAGAAAAGTAGTAGTCAAATATAAAATACAGTATCAAATATGATGTACAATACCAGCTATATACAGTTGTAGGAAATATTATCTGTTACATAAGGGTGGGTTGTTGTACAGTTGTTTGGAGTATGGTATGAATGTATTCCTGTATCTCTCGCTGTTTGAGTGGAGCTGTAGGAGCCTGTTGGAGAATGAGCTCCTCTGTCCCTCTATGGTCTGGTGCAGTGGGTGAGCAGGAGTGTCCATGATGGAGAGCAGTTTGTCCAGTGTCCTCCTGTCCGTCACTGTGACAAATGTCTCCAGCTCACCACCAATCACGTGACCAGCTTTGTCTGATGTCTCTTTTACTGGTGCTGCTGCCCCAGCAGACTACAGCAAAGTACAGGGCGGTGGCAACCACAGACTGGTAGAAGATCTCCAGTAACTTACTGCACACATTGAAAGACCTGAGCTTCCTCAGGAAGTAGAGGCTGCTCATGCCCTTCTTGTACACAGCATTACAGTTGTCCCTTCAGTCCAGCCTATTGTTCACATGAACGCTAAGGTACTTGTAGCAGTCCACAATCTCCACCATGTAACCCTCGATGGTAATAGGCTCCACAGGTGTCCTCTTTCTCCTGAAGTCAATCACCAGTTCCTTGGTCTTGTCCAAGTTCAGGAGCAGATAATTTGCCTGGGACCACTCCACAAAATTTGCAATCAGTGTCCTGTACTCCATCTCCTCTCCATCCCTGATACACACTACCACCGCAGAGTCATCAGAGAACTTCTGCAAATGGCAGGACCATGAGCTGTACTGGAAATCAGTGGTGTACAGAGTGAACAGGAACGGAGACAGGACTGTACCCTGGGGGACTCCTACATTACTGACCACAGTATCAGACAGGGTGGTCCCAGTCGCATGTACTGAGGTCTGCCTGACAGGTAGTCAGTAATCCAGGAGACAGTGGAGGAGCTGACACCCATCCTGAGAAGTTTCTCACCCATAAGAGAGGGCTGTGTTGTGTTAAAAGTGCTGGAGAAATCAAAGAACAATATCCTCACAGAGAGTTAACACTATCCAGGTGTGAGTGAGCCCGCTGCAGAAGATAGATTACAGCGTCGTCCACACTCATGTGGGCCTGATATGCAAATTGGAGAGGGTCCAGGGATGGTGCCACCAGGGGTCTGAGCTGAGCCAGAACAAGTCTCTCAAACACTTTAATGATATGAGATGTCAGTGCAACTGAACTGGTCTGAAGTCATTGAGTCCAGATGGGACAGGCTTCTTGGGCACTGGCACAATGCAGAAGGTCTTCCAAAGCACTGGTACCCTTTCAAGCTTCAAACTCAGTGCGAAGAGAAAGTGCAGGACCCCAGTGAGCTGTGCTGCGCAAGTTCTTAGCACACGGGGGTTGATTTTGTCAAGTCCTGAAGACTTGTTCTGGCGCACTAGCAAAATACGGGCCCTTTAAATGTTTTTCTTTAGCCTCACAAAATAAGAATCTGATGTTTAGTTCCCGCCACCTTACAAATTCCAACCAGGACAACAGCTCCAGAGTCTTATGGACCATATGAGAGAGTGGTGCATGTATTCAAGATTCAAGATTCAAGATTATTTATTTGTCATATGCAGAATAAACAAAAGGTCAACAATGCAATGAAATGCTTAGGATAAGAGGAACCGTTGAAGAAGAAGAAGTGACTTTATTGATCTCACACAGGAGAAATTCTTCTCTGCATTTAACCCATCCTGTTATTAGGAGCAGTGGGCAGCACATTACTGCGCCCGGGGACCATCTCCATGATCTTCTTGCTTCGGTTTGGTCAGGACCACAGCTGGAGGATTTTACCTTTGGTGCATGTTTTGGGTTGACTCACTAAGATAGTCAAGAAGTACTAATAACATGCAATAATAGTACATGGTAAAAAAAAGTGTTGCAAAAGTGCAGTGGAAGAAGTAATCAAAATAATAAAATGTAATAAAAATACAAAGTACAATGTACAAAGGTACAGGTAGGATTAAATAAGGTGTAAGTAGAGTATTTCACAGATTGCACATAATATGGTGTAGTATAAGTATTGCATGTGGGTATTGCACAGATTATTGCACAGGTAACGGTAGTTTACAGTGAGGTAGTGACGAACATGATACATTCATATAGAGCAGCCACAGTAAACATATTATGCACAGTGAAAAGTATCTGAAGAATCCCTCAGTCGTGCAGGTAGAATCTATGGTAAAAGGAGAAATTCAATTTGTCAACTGGACAAAGTTTATTTGGTCTAAAACGATTCGTAGCTCATCCGAGTTGTCTGGGTGGGTTTCCTCCGGGCACTCCGGTTTCCCCCATCAACCCAAAACATGCACCATAGGTAAAATCCTCTAGCTTAGGTCCTGACCGAAGCAAGAAGATCATGGAGATGGTCCCCGGGCGCAGTAATGTGTGCTGCCCACTGCTCCTAATATATATATATATATATATATACAGTGGTACCTCACCTTACGAATGACCCAACAAACGGAAATTTCAAGTTACGAAACACCTTTACGTCAAATTTTGGTCTCTAGATACGAATGAAATTTCAAGTTACGAAACGCGAAATCTCTAATCCAATCCAATCCAACTTTATTTATAAAGCACTTTAAAAACAACAAATCTCAAAAATTCAATTAATGCGCGCTCAGATGCATGCCCCGAAACGTAAATACACTTTATCAACACACGGGGTTAGGTTCCAGAGGTGGCCCGCGGTGGGAGAGGTCCACGAGGTAGGACAAATTTGTATTTTGCAATTGTTCTACATGTTTTAGGGCTGTAAATGCCTCACCACACATTCTACACTTTTCTCGTATTTCTCTCTCGTTTAAACACTCGAACTTTCATGCGTGGGGGGGGGGCATGGCTCAATATAGGGGAGCGGAGACACAACACATCATCAGTATGGTAAAACTCACCTGTCTCACGACGGTCTAAACCCCGCTCACGTTCCCTTAGTGAGTGAACAATCCAACGCTTGGTGAATTCTGCTTCACAATGATAGGAAGAGACAACATCGAAGGATCAAAAAGCGACACGGCGCGGGATGGAGCCGCGGGCCCGCGCGGGGCTCACAGCTCACAGTGTCAGCCTCCCCGCTCTGGAAGTCACACAGAAGCAGAGCCCGCCCCGCTCTTATTCCCGCTGAGCGTCTGTCTTTAGGTAAATCTTCCAGCTTAGGTCCTGACCAAGCCGAAGCAAGGAGATCATGAAGATGGTCCCCAGGCGCAGTAATGTGCTGCTCACTGCTCCTAATAACAGGATGGGTTAAATGCAGAACTGGAATTTCCCCACTATGGGACTAATAAAGGCATAGCTTTCTTTCTTTCTTTCTCGGCCTCTTAGCTCTAGCGCGGAACGCGCAAGGAGCGTGGAGACAGGAGCACCGCGCTCCTCCAACGGCACTGCCATGTCCCGGGATAATCCTGGTTTAGTCCAGGTCCAGTCCAGGTTTAGACCTGGTTCAGTTCTGGTCTAGACCTGGTTTATTCCAATCAGGACGCAAGAAATAAATGTTACACTATAAAAAAAAGTTACACTATAAAAAAAAACAACCTTGGAACGGATCAGGCCTTTTCCATTGAAATAGCTACTCAACTTACTAATTTTTCACGTTACGAAACCACTTCTGGAACAAATTAATTTCGTAAGGTGAGGTACCACTGTATATAGGATGGGTTAAAATGCAGAGAAGAATTTCTCCAGTGTGAGATCAATAAAGTCACTTCTTCTTCTTCTTCTTCTTTAAGACAAAAACTAGTCCACCCAAAGGACAAAACACTGAGCCACAAACAAAGCAATGTGGTGTACTCCATTCAGCGTAGTGAAGACTGCAGTGAGCGCTACATTGGAGAAACAATACAGCCACTTCACAAGAGGATGTAGCAACACAGGCGGCGTGCCAGAGGGCCCGTCATCTGCCGTACATCTCCACCTAGAAGCCACTCCTTTGAGGACAGTGAGGTTCAAATCTTAGCCAGGGAAAAGAACTGGTTTGAGAGGGGAGTTAAAGAGGCTATTTTTGTCAAAAAAGAGAATCCTTCTTTAAACAGGAATGGGGGAGTCAGACATAATTCCATTCTCAAACCTAAATCAAAACAAACAAAGGAAACAAGGGGGCTAGCCAGGTCAGGTCCAGAGGTGTGAAAACAGCCATTAGGGTTTGAATGGGTATGCTAAACTAGACGCCAGAGAGAAACTCAAAAAACAAAAGACAGTAAACTGAAAACAAAGAGGTGGGATAGTTTCAGAATAATTTCAGTATAGTTAGCTCCTCCCTGCAGCTAGATATAAGCCAGCGCTCTCAAGTCTCACGCTTTGAGAGTGTGACACACGCAATTCGACGTGTTCACATGCTCACATGCCACACATGGTATTTCTCATGCTGAAATTTTGTTAAGCAATTCAAAACTGTAGCCACTGTTTTCTGGGCGCTTCTGTGCCCAGAAAATTGGTTAGTTAATGCAGGCACCACCACTCGCACCACTCTACAGTGATTATTTGCCTTTACTTAGAACATAATTCATATTAACAAAAATCCGTGTTCATTGTTTCAACAAGGTCACCCTAAATCATTTAATCATTTAGTGGTTCCCTGATGATACTAGCTCACTTCAGCATACAGTAAATGGATTGGAGATGACTTTTAAATGGACATTTTATGACAATTTAATTGTTTAAATATCTGTCATTCTTTTAGGATGCCATTTCTTTTTGGGAATGTTTTATCATAGACATTCAGGGATCATAAATCATGATTCACCAACTAAATGCACAATACTTTTATGTGCCTATTTATCTGCCTTTAACTTTTTCCAGTTAGTAATCTTTGTAATGATTTAATTTCACTCAACCAATATCCATAATATCCATTTCTCTGTTTTCCTCAGTATCTAAAGATTGTTTTATGTATGTAGTATGTAAAGGTCTTTTTTTCCTTGGTTTGGCGTTCATATGTAGCATATTGACTTGCTAAACACAGGCCATAAAGCTGTTTTTATTTTCATGTTTTTATTTTTATTTAAGGATCCTCTTACTCTTTCAGTCATGAAAAGTTGCCTTACTTCTTGAGTTCATTTAAAGCAAATTGAGTTGTGAGTATAATTTCCTGAATTTACTGGAGGCTCTCCTCTCTCCACTTCTACGTAGACTGGCAGCCAACGTGCTCCTGACCTTCTGCGCAAGATGCATTTTAAATAATCCGCTGAATGTGTAGTTACTGCAAGTTTGCTGGTCATTTTTGGGAGCTGGGATTTTTCCTTTAAATGTTGTGCCCTGTTTACCCTCGGCCAAGATGTAACAATAGTAAAATACTTTGCTTCGTGGAACACATACGTACATAAATTAGTCCGTTGTGCTCTGCTAATTATGAGGTACCGGTATGGGCCAAAAATGCCAGGGCCGTTTTTTTGTCCCAATCCAGCGCTGCAGTGTAGATTCTAACAGCATACTTTTACTCCGTTATGTTACTCTTATTTGAGCACAATTTGGCTACTCTACCACCACTGAATAGAACTCACCATGACGGTATGATCAAATCAAACCAATGACTAAACAAAAAAAGCTTATTCTCAAACCTTGAACAATGTCTTAAGCAACCGTGAACAACCTTCTTGAGGAAAAAGACCAAAGTCACATAAGGATAATTGGACCCAGCCCATCTGGCTCTGCCGTAACACCTACGTATTCCCCCTTTGATTAGTCGCCCTGATGTGATTATTTCTGTTGATTGCAACATCTCTCGCAAAGTGTTTGAAAAGCATCCATAAAGGTGAAAAAACATCACTGAACCTGGGTTGGAGACAGAGGTTGTGCTTTGCTATCAAACTCTCAGCTACTAGCCCAAGATCAAATGACCACAAACATGGAAGGAATTACTAGCACATTTTTAGACTTGATCGATTCTTTTGAAAATACTTGGAGGACCACAGTCCTTCTGAGCACAGGGACAGAACAAGAAGGATATAGAACTACAAAAGACAAAGATAAGGATACAGAGGAACAAATGGTAGAAACGTCATTTTAGAGATTTAGGCACATAACATGAATTGAATTAAGAACTGAGTCCCTATAATACCCAAGGCTCTCTGCTGACATGCCTGTAAAAAAAGAAAGTTCTATGCATTAAGGGCTTTACAGTGGGGCTAAACACCTAAACTCCACACACAACCACATTTCAAATGGAGCTGCTACTGGGCAGTACCTGGAGGACAAAAGGGGAGAGTGAGGAGGGAGCATGGGTTGGGGGTCTGGACATAGAGACCGTTGGGGGTCTGGACATAGAAACCCAGAGTTAGTTAGCTGTCATTGCTAACTAACTCTGGGTCGCAAATGAACACACTTTTTTTTACTTTTACTTCGATGTAGCGGACCAAAACAACACAAGCAAGACCGTAACTTGTCATCACTGCTGACCTAAACGCGTGAGTACATGGTCAAATATGTTGAATATTTTTGTTATGTTTCTTACCTCGTGCGGTTGAATGCTTGTCCTAGTCTGTAGTTTTTCCTCTGAAGATGTGTGGAGAACCCTGAGGAGAAGACTGCAAATATCAATCTAAAACAACTCACAAAAGGAGGTAAAGGACCATGGTAAAGGAGTGTTCTGCATCTCTCTGTGGGGCATAGGCTGTTCTGATTCTGACCTCTGACTGGAAGAATGTGAGGAGAATAGTGAGGACCACAGAGAAGATCACAAGGACCACTCTCCCTCTGTTCAAGACATGGCCCCGAAGCTCTGTCCTGGGACAGAAACATCATGAGCTTGCATCATCATCTGCTTGCTCTCACTGCTGACCTCTGGAAAGAGACTTTGCAGCATTTGATGCAGGACATCCAGGCTCT
The DNA here is from genome assembly GCA_036785185.1 of Paratrypauchen microcephalus. Classification (NCBI taxonomy): domain Eukaryota; kingdom Metazoa; phylum Chordata; class Actinopteri; order Gobiiformes; family Gobiidae; genus Paratrypauchen; species Paratrypauchen microcephalus. The sequence continues at coordinate 2,468,958 of JAVJIX010000075.1, forward strand.
GCAGTAGTTTTGATCTTATGGCTGTCAGACTAAAGAACTCCTCTTTAATGTATAGCCACCTTACCAAGCACTGCTGCATTTAATCTAATGATTTAAAGCTAAAAACATGCCATTGTATAATATTATGCTGATGATGTTTTAATTCTGTATGGAATACAATTTCAACAAAATGTTTTTCTGTGTAAACTTTTGTATCTGACTATTAATTAGTTTAAGTTAAGTCTAGAGTGACTGGACTCCACTGGTCCATGCAGTGGGGATCCAGATGTGCTTCCAGATGTGTTATCAGGGCTCTCAAGTCTCACGCTTTGAGAGTGTGACACACACAATTCGACGTGTTCACACGCTCACACATGGTATTTCTCACGCTGAAATTTAGTTACGCAATTCAAGCGCAGCGCACAGCGCTTCTGTGCCCAGAAAATCAGTTAGATAATGCAGGCACCCCCCCGCTCCTCGGGAAAAAATTACGCAGTCTCACGCACCACCCCGCTCAAAACTTGAGAGCCCTGTGTTATTGAGATTTAGAGAACCATGACACCTCAATTGTGGTTCTTGGATTTACATACATCTTGAAAAATCTGTTTAGTTTTCTTCCCATGCACATAAACATAGTGACAGAACATTTCCTAGTCTGGCTGGAAACCATCTGTCCAAGAGCTAAAAACGTCCCCAACATATATGTCCAAACTCACCAGCTCCTCCTTTGTGATAAAACGTGTCCAAAGAGAGTTTAAATTCTTCAGTCGCATTTGAGGATAGATGGTACCTTGAGACATATATGGACTGTTGGAACCAGTAGATCATAAATTGCAGCAGGACCAGCTCATAAAACTCTCATTTGTCTGTCTCATTTGTGTCAGCTCGTTCATCATATCCTCTTCTCTGGTTTGAAGGATTGTCACCATTTGCTTCTCTGCTCTTTGGCTGCAGTATTACGAAAGGAGATCATAACCCCAATTTACTGCATGTCTTTACTTAACAGTTAAATAATAAATCATAACTGGAGTGTAGCATTGTTTATCATGGAAAATACTGTCTACGATGTGCTGTCCTGTGCGTATAACATTATTGAAGACTACCATCCATGCTCTAGGAGTAATGGGCCTGCCACGGTCAAGGTAAAGACCATTAAAAGCATTGGTGGAGTTTGGTAACACCAGGACTAAACTGGGGTTACACCAGGAGTGAACGATATTGCTACAGATAGGCTTTAAGAAGAGTTTAAACTAATATTAAAGAGGGGATATTACATTTCTATGTGGTATTTATAGCCAACACAATGTTGCCGTTTATTGTTTTGAAAATGCTATATTCATAGTTCATTGTTTATTAGATAAATGCCAATGCGTTTTGACTTGTGTCTTCATCAGGGCATGTAAAATTCACAGGTGTGTGTGGATGGTATTTAAATGTACAAGTCACATGACAACACTGTCATGTGACAAATCACCCATACAAAAGTACAAAAGTACATACATTATAGGGGACAGAGTGATGCAACACATAATATGGGCATGTACCACTCTGGACAGAGTTCACCTGCAGCCCATGGCCCGTGGACAGAGTGGGGCATGTTCATATATAGAAAATCCATATGTAGAAAATCCAGCAGGACATATTTGCACAATAAAATTATACACTAATAAATATGGAATAGACAATGACAGGGATCGCAAATATGAAAACTGGCAACCCAGATGTTACAAATAAGGTCAGAGGTCCATTTCCTCATTTAATCCTGGATAGGTTGTGGCTCTTGATTCACGGATCCAGTAAGACTTGCGTTGTAAAATACTCTGCGTATGAATGGCATATTTATGCTCTGCCAGGCGTTCTTTAAATTTGTGTGTAGTCCTGCCAACGTAGAAGAAACCACATTCACACTCCAACCTGTTGCAAAACCTCTGCATTTGTAGAGCTTGTTAGTGAATGTGTCTGAATGTATCTGTTTTCACCACATTATTACAGTGGTTGCAAAAAACACATTTGGAAGTGCCTTGTGTTGACAGCCAGGTAAAAAGTTTAGGAGCAAGTATGTAACTAGTTACTAGGCGATCTCTTAAAGTGGGAGCCCTACGAAGTGTGAAGGTAGGAGTGTTTTGAAAGACAGGAGCCAAACAGGGATCACATTGGAGGATACTTCAATTCTTTTGTATTATGTTTTGTATTATGATTTTATAGGAAAGATCTCCGTATTTGTTTACTCTGCAGAATTACCCATATACTCTGAGGATGAGTATCTTTTTACAGGCCTCGCTCTGTGGTATAAAGTGAAAATCAGCACTCATCATCAAGATCATTTCTACATTTGACTCTAAAGCTTTAGTCCTCAAAATCTCATTCTTGTAAATTTTCTTTAGAAATAGCCTTTAAGTAGTTATTTTTTGCTCATGTACTGTTACAAAATTCATACTATGCAGTATCAGACTCGGTATCGGTATCGCCAAATACACTAAGGCCACCTATTGGTATCAGAACCCCCAAATAGAGCAATACTATTACAATGTTTCAACTTAATTTTTTATGCTCTGTCCCTCTCCTTTCTTTGTATTTCTTATTCTGTAAAGCACTTTGAATTACTTTGTGTACAAATTGTGCTATACAAATAAACTTGCGTTGCCTTTGCTCCCAGCACTCACTCTCCTTCAGAGTGCTTTCACAACACACTGTGTCATGTTTGTGAAAGTGTATTGTTCTGTATCCTGCTTTTGTATATTTATGAAAAATGGCTGTGTGGAAGTATAGGTGATGTAGGCTTGTGGGCGGAGCTTTGGACAGAATCGTACTGCTATCGAGAAGGAGGGTTCAAATAGGCCAGACTAAAATGGGTGTACCGGAAAAAAAAACTAGGAGTGCAAAATTAACTAAACCATGTCTATAGCAGGATTAAACAAACTCAACCAAAGTGCAGGTTTTAATCAGAATTAAACCAGGACTACAGGGCAGACTAAAGCAGGTCTATTTATACTAGGTGTAATGAATTCTCTCATTTGATTCAATATTTCTACAATATGCATCTCACATTTCGATAATCATTGTGATATTTTGTGAACAAAACTGTGAATATGCTACTTTTCTGTACATTCACAACAGAGTGACCTCTGGCGGGGGGGAGAGGACGCTGGCGTTAATTATTCGCCGCTTCTCCACCAGATCTGCCAAAACGCGCCTAAACTTATGATTCTGGTAATTTCTCTTGTGAACATGGATTACGCTGAAAGGCTGGCTGTTTACTGGACGTACCTGGCTCCTCTGGGGCGTCCTGGATAAGCCTTACACCTCGCTGCTGCTTGAAGTTTTCAACGGGTTCCTGAGGCGGCTTTCCCTCTGATCAAACATCCTGGTTCCCGGCGGGCTTCTGCAGTTACCAGCTATTACAGATGTACCAAAACTGTGTCCCAAGGCTGTGGCTAACGGAGTCAAACACCGCCTCTCCGGCCTTGAGTGCCCCCCGGTCAAACGCAATGTTGACTTATTCGCCTACGGAGCTCTGGAAATACAACAACAACCGTCCTCCGACTGGGCTGTCCACCATCAAGGACCTGGGAATTCTACGGAGACCTCCATACATCCACAGAGGATCCCGACGCCGATTCACAGTTTCGAACTCCAATATTCCCTCCATCTGGACTGCTGCACGTCCCGTCGCTCCACTGTCGCGTCAGCTCATGCGTCATCAGAGCGCTGCCATTACAGGAGCTGATATGGCTCAGCCATGGCGACGTGGAAAACCCGGAGTGGATTACGGTGTGCTCCGGCCTCTTAATAAAGCAAGCCCTGTTCACTCTGCCACCGTGGAGCTGCTAAATACACAATCACTCACAAATAAATCCGGTCTTATCCAGGATCACATCACAGAAAAAGAAATAGACATCATGTGTCTCACAGAGACATGGCAACAGCCGGATGTCTACTTACATCTAAATGAGGCCTGCCCCCCAGGTTACCAATACCTCAGTAAGGCCCGCACATCTGGCCGGGGGGGTGGCTTAGCTGTAATATTCCGCAATCCCATTCAAGCATCTATCCTGTCTGTGCCCAATTTTACCTCTTTTGAAAACATGGTAATCACTCTCAAACCTCCATTGTCTTTAACAATAGTGCTGATCTACTGCCCCCCTAAATCCAACTCAAGTTTCATCAGTGAAATACATGATCTCCTGGCTTCACTCTGTATCACCTCAAAAAACATTCTCATTTTGGGGGACTTTAATATTCACATGGACTCACAAACCTGTCATCTTGCGAGTGAATTTAGACAAGTCCTGGACTGTCTGAACCTCCAGCAGCTGGTTGATGGCCCCACACACACCAAAGGACATACTCTGGACTTAATCATCACAACCCTCACAACCCTCACTGATCTCCATGTGTATGACATCGGCATCTCGGATCACAATGCCATCACTGTGAAAGTACCTTCGTCAGTACCCCTCTCCAAACCGCAACGACAGATAACCTTCAGGAACCTACAGAACATCAACCCTGCTTCCCTTGATCTACACCTTCAACACCTCACTCCTCCTCTGCACTCCTCCGTCAGTGACCTGGTGGAATACTACAACCACAGTCTAACCTCCATCCTGGACTCCCATGCTCCACTGAGAACCCGGTCTGTCTCTTTCAAACAGTCAGCCCCCTGGTACACAGAGGAGCTGAGGCAGATGAAGAGATCTGGGCGAGTGCTGGAGCGTGCTTTCCTAGCCTCGGGTCTGACGGTGCATAAGCTGGCCTACCGGGAACATCAGAAGGTATACTGCAGAGCACTCCATACAGCCAGGTCCAATCACTACAGCAAACTCATAGACAATAGCCCCGGCAACTCTAAGCAACTTTTTTCCACTGTTAGCAATCTTTTACAACCACAAATCCCCACACACATCGAAAACTCAGTTCGCCAATGCAATAAATTTCTTGACTCCTTCACATCCAAAATTGACAACATCCGCTCCTCTTTCTCACTCTTAAACCATCCACCTTCCACCGACATAGATCCTACTGCAAATACACACACATTCTCAGAATTCACCCTCACTACGCAGCAGGAGGTCGAGAAAATAATCCAAAAGTCCAAACCCTCCACCTGCTCCCTGGATCCCCTTCCCTCCCCTCTGCTCAAAACCCATAATACATCAATTTCCACACTTATCACAGAAATAATTAATTTCTCTCTCCAGACTGGTCAGATTCCACCCTCCCTCAAAACTGCTCTCATCAAACCCCTCCTCAAAAAACCCACCCTAGATCCCACAGTTCTATCAAACTACAGACCAATTTCAAACCTGCCATTCATTTCCAAAATCCTAGAAAAAACTGTTTCTGCTCGTCTTCACAACCACCTCAAATCATTCAGCCTTTACGAAAAATTCCAGTCTGGTTTTCGTCCATCCCATAGCACTGAGACAGCCCTCATGAGAGTCACCAATGACCTCATGATGGCCTCAGACTCCGGTTTCACATCCCTTCTCATCCTTCTCGACCTCTCTGCTGCGTTTGACACAGTCGACCACCACATCCTCCTCCACCGTCTTCAACATTACATCGGTCTCTCTGGCACTGTCCTCCACTGGTTTCACTCCTACCTCACTGAACGCACCGAGTGTGTAGCCCTGGGGGGAGCTAAATCACGATCCCACACTGTTACTTGTGGGGTCCCCCAGGGCTCCGTACTCGGCCCAACCCTGTTCACTATTTACATGCTCCCCCTCAGTTGTGTCATCGGCAAGCATGGGGTTCAATACCACTGCTATGCCGATGACACACAACTGTACATCCAGGTCACTCCATCCTGCACCCCCTCCGCTTCTGTCACCCGCCTCAGTTCCTGCCTGGAGGAGATAAAGGCATGGATGAGCCAAAACTTCCTGCAGCTGAACAGTCTCAAAACTGAAGCCATTCAGATTGGCACCCCACATCAACTCCGTTCCTCCCCCATCACCTCTGTTTCATTTGCTGGCCACACCATTTCCCTCTCTCCCTCAGTAACCAACCTGGGGGTCAAAATTGACCCTCAGCTCACATTCAATAACCACATAAATCAGATTTCCAAAACCTCCTTTTTTCACCTCCGCAATATTTCCAAATTACGCCCCTCCCTCTCTCTCCCAGCTGCAGAGAAGCTCGTCCATGCCTTTGTCTCCTCCAGGTTGGACTACTGTAATGCACTCCTCATCGGGATCTCTGGCAGGAGCCTTCAAAAGCTCCAATACATCCAAAACAGCGCTGCCAGGGTCCTGATGAGGGTGCGGAAACATGAGCACATCACCCCCATCCTTCACACCCTGCACTGGCTTCCCGTTCACCTCCGTATTGAATACAAGATCCTCCTGCACACCCATCACTGTCTGCACGGCGGCCCCCACCTACCTCACCGAACTACTCACACCTCAGACCTCTACCAGGACCCGGTCAGGCCAGCAGCACTGTCTGATTCCACCCAGGACACGGCTAAAGACCATGGGTGACAGGGCCTTTCAAGCCGCAGCTCCCCGTCTGTGGAATACCCTTCCCGACCACCTTAGGGCCCCACAGTCGGTGGATGCTTTTAAAAGTACACTAAAGACTCACTTGTTCACAAGAGCCTATGGCTAATTGGCCCCATAATATGTTGTGTTTTTATCTTGCTATGTTTGTATTTATTCTGTCTGTGTTTTTACCCTGTTTTTAAATGCTCTGTAGCACTTTGAGATTGTTTTTTCAATGTAAAGTGCTTTATAAATAAAATCTATTATTATTTAATCATGTAGATTGGACAGAAACGAACCAAAGAATCACAGGATATGTCATTCTCTCTGTTTTTCAATTAATGCTGCACCATAACAATGAATTAAAGGAAAGAAAGTTATAATTTGATACATTGTGATGGTCCATGATATTATTGCAAGACCTTTGACAATAGGATATTGTGATATTTCGGTTACTGTTACATTCCTAATGTATACTAGAAATAAAGTAGGACTACAGGATGGACTAAAACAGGACTAAACCGGGATTAAATCAAGTCTATGTCAAGATTCAAATGGGACTACTTACTGTTAGTAAGTTTAGACTTACTAAACCAAGTCTAAACTTGGATTACTCAAAACAAAAAAAAAATAAAACCAGAATTAAACCAGAACTACAGGCTAGACAATACATGTCTACAATAGGATTTAGCCGGGAGTATGCACACCATAAACCAAGACTAAATGAGGATTAAAGTTCTACAATTTGGACTGAAAGACAAATTTATATCAGAATTCAACAAAAGAATAGAATGAATAGTATAGAATGCCTTTTACTGTCACTATTCATATGTACAATTTACATTATACATACTGTAGCTTTTTCCTCTAAAGACTTCAAAATTTGTTCTTTGTTTTGCAACAAACTTATCTCATTTTCTAAATCAATCAATAAAGAGCCTCCTCCATATTCACCATTTATAAAACTCCCTGTGGTAAGCGACATTTGGTTTGTTCCATGTTCCCATAGTGCGGTGCAAGTGTGGTCTCGTTCTGTCCAGTCTTATGTTCTTCTTTAAGAGCCTCAGTTTCTCTCAATCGTCTGATCATTGACTTTCCCTCTAACACCCATGAGTACTTCCATTCTTCTAATTCTCCCTTGTGAACTTCTGACTTCTTATCTTCTCTCTAGTTTAAATTTACTCTTTTTACTTGTGCCATAGCTGTGCTGCAATTACTGTCATTTTATGGAGACCCTGTCTCTATTCTTTTATTTTATTCTATTCTGTATTTCAACTAGTTCACCAGTACCACTTCCACACTAACTTCCTCTGTTTTGACTTCCGCATCCATCAACACACTTAACAACTCCTCTCACTCTCTATCAAACTTACCTTTCACGGTCCCGGACCTCTGGAATACTTCTGGCCAAATTATCTGTTTCTGAGGGACCCAAAACTCACCACATCTGGTGAAACGCCAGTCTACGGCGGGTCAGTATCCTTGATACTTTGACCTATTTTTATAGCATCCCTGGCGCTCAGGTCTGGAGTGTCCCTGACACTCCTTCACGTGATCCAAACTCAGAAATTCGGTTTTATAAACAACAGGTTTTCTGCTCACCAGCGGCCGCACTGGAGAGAGAAGAATCTTCAAGTGGAATCCTCGAGGCAAATTCCTTTATCCTTTTATTTCTTTTGTTCTTGTCTCTAGATCACGTCGGGGTCACCAAAAACTGTTGGATGTAGAGCGTGTTCTTATCTAAAGACGACCAAGATTCAAAAGGTTCAAATTAATCAAAAGTTTATTTTCCTAACGCAGAGCTCTGGGTCAGCCTCCCCTAGAGCTTACAGTAGCAAGTCTTACGCCAGGAGCATCAAACTGACATCTTGCTCTTACCTCACACACAGATAAAATACAATATGCAAATAATATGTTGATTCAGGATCCGCCTTCTGCTCCGGCCCACATTCTTCTGCTCATCATCCGCGCAGTCTTCTTTTGCACCCGTCTTCCCCTCCTCCACAGCACGCTCACCAGAACCAGATCCTTCCTGTCATAAATTCCAAAGAACTCCCCAACCCCAAGAGGGCAGCCTATGATCTTCTGCGCCATCTTGACCTGAAGCCGCAACCTGTCCGCCATGGTGCAGCTGCTGTACCATACTGTGATGCAGTATGTCAGCAGGCTTTCAGTGGATGCACGGTAGAAGGTCAGTAGCAGGCTGGGGTCCAGTTCGTACTTCCTGAGCACCCTCAGGAAGTGTAGACACTGCTAAGCCTTCTTAGTGATTGCTGTGATGTTCTCAGTCCAGTAGATGAGAACAGCAAGGAACCAGAAATTGTTAGCCCGCTCCACACACTCGCCATTGATGTAGAGGGGGGCTAGGTCTGCGTGGTGCCTCCTGAAATCAACGATGATCTCTTTGGTTTTCTTGGCATTCAGAGCCAGATTGTTCTCTGTACACCAGGCGGCCAGCTTCAGTACCTCCTCTCTGTAGGCTGACTCATCACCCTTTGAGATGAGCCCAACCACTGTTGTGTCATCAGTAAACTTCACTATGAGGTTGCCATTGCTGGTTGGACTGCAGTCGTGGGTGACTGGTGTGAGTGCCACAGGATGGTAGTCGTTGAGGCTGGTGAAGGGGGGACTTTTTTGGTACTGGGATTATGGTGGCTGATTTCAGGCAGGATGGGATGGCTGCCGGGGGTAGGGATTGATTGAATATTCTGGTGAAGATGCAGTCAACCTGTCGGGCACACTCTCTGAGCACTCTTCCAAGTACCCTGTCTGGACCAGCAGCCTTCCTGGGATTCACTGAGAGGAGTGATCGTCTGACAGCGTCCTCTGTTACAGTGACTGGAGTGGTGAGGGAATCAGGGGTGGTCGGGGGAGGGGTGTAGGTGGAAGAGTTAGCGGCGTCAGTGTGGGAGGGGGTGGAAAACTCAGAGGAAGTGGTAGGTAGGTTTAGGAAGTGATTTTCTGTATACCCTGCCACATGTGCTGTGGCTGTAAAGGTGGGATTCTATGCTCCTCCTATGGTCCGTCTTGGCTTTTTTAATTCCTCTTTTCAGTTCAGCACGGGCTGTGTCACCTGACCTGAAACCAGAGTTGCGGGCTCTGAGAAGTGCATGGACTTGTTTGGTCACACATGGTTTCCTGTTAGGGAAAACCTGAAAGTCCTTATCCACCATCACAATGTCAATACAGAACTTGATGTAGTCCAGTACTGACCCTGTGAATGTCTCCAGCTCCTGGTGTTTAAATATGTCCCAGTCTGTCCCTTCAAAGCAGTCCTGCAGTTTGGATATTGCGTCGTCCGGCCAGATTTTAACAGTTTTTGTGGTGGACCTGGCACTGCGTCTGAGGGGGGTGTAAGCTGGGGGAGCAGGAGGGAAAGATGGTCTGACTGTCTGAGGTGGGGGAGGGGTATGGCTCTGTATGCGTGTTTGATATTGATGGCCTGGGAATGTCTTGGGGTCTTCCCGGAGGAGCTGAAAGAAGTGTCCAGTGTGAAGGAAGTCTGGGAGTCCCTGGTTAGATTGTTGCCCCCGCGACCCGGCCCCGGATAAGCAGAAGAAAATGGATGGATGGATGAAAGAAAGAAAGAAAAAAGATATGCCTTTATTAGTCCCACAGTGGCGAAATTCCAGTTCTGCATTTAACCCATCCTGTTATTAGGAGCAGGGGGCAGCACATTACTGCGCCCGGGGACCATCTCCATGATCTTCTTGCTTCAGTTTGGTCAGGACCTAAGCTGGAGGATTTTACCTGGAGCATGTTTTGGGTTGATGGGGGAAACCGGAGTGCCCGGAGGAAACCCATCCAGACACGGGGAGAACATGCAAACTCCACACAGAAAGGCTTGGGCGACCTGGGGATCTAACCCGGAACCTTCTTGCTGTGAAGCATGAGCGCTACCCACTCAGCCACTGTATCCACCGATGGATGGATAAACGTGATCCAAAGTGTTCTCTCCTCTGGTTAAACAGTTGACATTTTGGTAGAATTTCCGAAGTACAGTCTTTAAGTTGGCCGTGTTGAAATCTCCTGCAATTATCTGAACACTGTCGGGGTGAGCCCGCTGTTGTTCATTGATGGTGTTCAGCAGAACCAAGAGCGCAGGTCTATCTATAATAGAAATAAACTAGTACAAGGATTAAACCAGGATTAAACCAGGATTAAACCTTGGATGAAAGAAATTCTTCAGTTTGGACTGAAAGACAAATTTAAACGTGCATTGCACAACTTTTCTGATGGAGGGTCTGACACCTGCTTGTCTTCATGGAGATGTTATTGCACTATGTTATTGTTGTCTAGAATGTTCTAGGACACATTACAGGTCAGATCTGTGGAGAGTCGCCTCTATTCACAGAAAGAATTATTGTATTTTATTGTATTTTTGAGCAACAGAAACAGTTGTAATGAATAAATGCTACATATAACATTCCGGACACAGCAATAACAACTATAATGGAGACAAGCAGGTGATGGACCCTCCTCCAGAAAAGTTACGGAATGCACCTATATGTCAAAATTACTGGAGTACAAAGCGAACTAAAACTGGACTAAACCAAGATTAAATCACATACTGAACAAAACCAGGTCTAAACAAGGAAAAACCCGGGACTAAAAAGTACAGATTGGACTAAAAGAGCAGTATTAAATCAAAACTACAGGCCAGACTAAAAACAGCTCTATACTAGAAATGTACCAGGACTACAAACTGGACAAAAACAGGCCTAAAAGCATTTGGCCAGAATTAAACTACTGGGATTACAGATGCTACCCTATGTCCTCCATCTCAAATGAATGAATGAAATTATTTGAGTATACTGATTATGTCCAGAAGAGACAAAACTATTCATATGTCAGTACATTACAACATATATCAAAAAGGAAAATTGACACATAAAACTGACTCTTGTGAGCTTTAAGCCATGTTAGAATGTTGTTACTTCATCGAAAACATACCTGGAGTTGTAATTTGTTTCATTCACACATGTTTGAGTAACCCTGGTTTGTTAGTCTATATCTCCAAACCTCAAAATGCTCTGTTCCCCCTTGTGATGATGTAGTTTTCAAGTTAACAGCTACCTTTTACCATTTGTTTAGCAGAGATGGGCAATTCCAGGTCTGAAATTATCCAAATGGTTCTAGTGAAGATGTATGGATTTTAAAAACACAGTGGGGCATGTCTTGTATTACCACATGGCATCACAAGGTGGAACAAAGGTTTTTCTTGAGAGAAGAACTCTGCATGGTTTCTATGTTGATGTGATGAGGAATCAGTATTAAATCCCATCCCTTTTCTCTAGATCAAACTTCAAGCAAAATATTCTAGCTTTCATTTTAACAATAGTTTTTCAGCGTTATACAGATTCACCATGATTTACATAATTTACATTAGCATAAAGTAGTTTCCATAATTCCTCACAGGAATTGAATGAGCTTTTAGCTCTGTATATTAATCCTTTATACCATCACATGCAGACTACTTCTTTGCTTATCTTTCTGTTTCCATAAAGCATTATTATAGTTGCTTTGCTCAAAAAATAAAACAAAAAACAGCCTGTTCCTTCTGTACTGCTTTTGCAACTTTCTGAAGTGATTACAGTGGTACCTCACCTTACGAATGACCCAACAAACGAAAATTTCAAGTTACGAAACGCCTTCACGGTAAATTTTTGTCTCTAGATACGAATGATATTTCAAGTTACGAAATGGACTAAACCAGGACTAAACCAGGACTAAACCAGGACTAAACCAGGACTAGACCAGGTGGATTAAAGCGCCGCGTGCGGGTCTATTTCCTGGTTTCTCACGAGTCACAGCTGAGGCGAGCAGCGAGGAGGCAGTCTGAGCGCATGTGAGCAAGAGCCATGCAAGAGCCGCGGCTCCTCTAGACCTCCTCTAGACCTGTCAGGTCTAGAGGAGGTCTAGAGGAGCCGCGGTGGTCTGGACTAAACCAGGACTAAACCTGGACTAAACCAGGAGGAGCCGCGCTCAGACTGCCTGCGGTCCCCTCCTCCCTGCAGACTCGTGAGAAACCAGGAAATAGACCCACACGCGGTGCTTTAATCCATCTGGTCTAGTCCAGGTTTAGTCCTGGTTTAGTCCTGGTCCAGTCCAGGTTTAGATCTTGGTCTAGTCCTGCTGTCAGCCCCGCGCCGGGTCATGCTGCGCACACGTGACCGCGCAGTTTTCTCCCCCCTCCCGCTTCCCCCCACACTTCAATATTGATACGTTTTGTTGAAAATCTATGAAAGTTTGAGTGTTTAAACAGAGACAAACATGAGAAAATTTTAAATCCAGTCTGAGAAACCAATCAGGACAGAACACATTGTTACACTATAAAAAAACTTACACTATAAAAAGAAAAAAAACTTGGATCGGGGCCTTGGAACGAATCAGGCTTTTTCCATTGAAATAGCTACTCAACTTACAAATTTTTCACGTTACGAAACCACTTCTGGAATGAATTAAATTCGTAAGGTGAGGTACCACTGTACATCCAAAAAAAAACAAACAGATTTTTAATTTTTTCATTTGCAAATAATAAAAGCTTCAAAAGTTTACATAAAATGTACATGTCATTGATATGCAATATGAAAATCAGTGGCGGCTGGTCCGTAATGGATGATGGGGCGCTGCCTTCCCTATCAATCATGCAAATTGGTAAAACAATTTAACATTACATTTTGAGATAGTTCAGCAATATTAGTCTTTAAACTTTAGATAAATGTTGACTATAAATAACATAAATCACAAGAAAATCTTAATCTGTTTTTATTTTTTTATTTTCTGTGTTTCAAAGTACACATTTCAAGTGCACTGAGCTGCTTGGGGCAATCTGGAAATACAGTAGCCCATCAGCTACATTCAAAGTCTATGAGAGAAATCTGACCAATCAGATAAGCGCATTTGTATGTCCAATGCATTTGAGTGGCGTGCGTGAGAGCGATCAAATCTTCAGCCCATAACCCGAGCCCCATAGTGACTGTTTTTGTTTTGTTTTTACAATGCAGCAACTCCACAGGATACAGGGACAGCCTCACATTACACGTGACACCAGGTGAAAGGAATATGTGCACAAGAAGAGGTTTGATTGAGTACAAGAAGAGTTTGATGAACCTTTAGTGCAAGAGGCAGAAGCTAGAGGCGTTTGCAGCATCGATGACAAGCGTATCTGATTCCTGCTTATTAAACACGCCAGCATAAAGCTGCAGGGACTCCCATTCATTCAATACACCAGCCCTCCAAACAAAACTCCAGACAAACAATCCCGTAAACAGCAAATACGTAAGACACCAAGCTCTTTATTGGTAAATAAAGCTGTGCTATACATTATTGGACACTTAGTGTGATTTATTTATTTAGTTCATATTATGAGTTCATATTATGTTCAAAAATACAATGCTCGATTGCAAATTCCAAAGTAAACAAGGCAAAAATGTGGATGTCTTACCTCTGGTTCGGTTCTGTTGATCCAAAACAGACTCATACAGTCTTTATGAGTCAAAATTATTAAATATTCAAAATGTAAATAAACCTAGTCACCATATATTTGTGACAAACAAACACTGTAGCCTTCACAGATTCTTTTCAGTCTTTCTGCAGGGAGCGTTTTTTGTGACAATAACATCTTACTAATATTAGTATTTGCCTGCAAAATGTCTTTTTTGTGTTTTAGCACTAGAGCTGATTTCCACCTGCAGCCTGGTACATTTTTAAAGTATTTATTGACCCCTGTGGGTCACCTGTACTATCGAAATGTAACATATTTACATTTCTTCTGTGGGTTATTAACTGCTAACACACAATGTATTTAGATCATCATGTTACCTTGTATTGTTTTGAAAATCCTATATTGGCCGAAAACGTGTTTAATCAATTCATAAATGTTTCAGAAATGTCAGTTTAGTTCTTGATGCTCTGTGTACCCACTCCCTTTGCTCTCCACTCTAAGTCATCCCTCCTTCAGAACACAATCACATTACAATCAGTGTGCATTCCACTAATGAAACTGCTGCACAGGTTTGTGAAGTTTTTGATGAGGGAACATTGTTATAACATGGTAGAAAGCTAAAAAAAACAAAAACAAAAAACAATTTAATAATGGTGTTCATAATTCCAGTAAATCACTGTGCAGAAGAATCAAAATTTTATGAGTGAACGTACCCTGTCAGCAGATCTAAAAAGGTCTAGTCAGCACTAGAGCACCAGAAGGTCTCATCTGAGTACCTGCAAGGTCAGTGTCATGTGATATATACAGGATATAGACAGGAAAACCTTACGGGAGAAAGTACTGACTATTCCTAAATTCCCTTGCAAGGTAGATAACCTTCGAATTCTGTGTAAGTATGACTATTATTAAGAGGATGATCGTGCAGATGAAGTGATGTTTGAAGGTTACTTTGGGACTTCTAAGGAGGCAATTCTTATATAGAAGGAATGAAAAGAAGAAAAGAGGAGAGGGATAAAGAGAGCTAAAGAAGTTAAAGGGACAGTGTGTAAGATTTTTACCCGTTAATTACCGAAATTGAAGATACCCATTCAAAAATACATTGTTTTCCAAGCCTTTTCACTTCCATCAAGTATTCTTTTGGACTTAGATATAGTCACATAAAAGGGGGATCTTCCCCATATAGAGGCAGCCATTTTGAATACGAGAGCCGCAGAAGGACATTTGGGCTCCGCCTTCGCCGTCGGCAAGGCTTGTGGTTTTGGGTAAACAATGACAAGCATGTTGCCGGATCACACGTCGTAATGGATCTAACACGTGTTTTGGACCAAATTGTTTTAC
This sequence comes from Paratrypauchen microcephalus, assembly GCA_036785185.1. Classification (NCBI taxonomy): domain Eukaryota; kingdom Metazoa; phylum Chordata; class Actinopteri; order Gobiiformes; family Gobiidae; genus Paratrypauchen; species Paratrypauchen microcephalus. The sequence goes on from JAVJIX010000075.1 coordinate 2,484,210, forward strand.
TGGATTTTATTCGCTGGATTCTTACGGACAGATTGAGACCAAGCTTATGGTGAAATACTGAGTTTGACCTGTCCAGAGCCTTCAAAGGTAAGCTAAGTAACAAACCTCGTTTTGTGCTTTTCCGTATAAAAGCCCCATGTGCTCGGGGACTGATTGTTGTGCCGGGAAATGAATTGCATAGTCAAAAAGAGGAGACTGTAAGGTTTCATTTGATTGTGTAGATTGTCATGGTACACGATCGGGAATGTGTGCTCTCATGCGAAAAGAAAAAAAAAAACGGTGAACGGGGCCGCGTTTTATTTATACAGTAGCGGCGCGCGGTTCGTGCGCGGGTACGAGAGCTGTACGCGTTACGGCGTGCCCAGGTGACCCTCGAGGTCTGCCGTAGCTAAAACAGGAAGTGCAATAGCACCATCCACCTATGCGCCACGAATCCTACACACTGGACCTTTAAGGAAGTTTGTGGAAGCAAGTGTGATCCTAACCTTAATGTGGGACTAAACTCCTGTCACAATCACATTTAAAGTAGAGCTGCTAAACTGGGCAGTACCTGGAGGACTAAAGGTGAGAGTGAAAAGTTAGTGTTTAGTTCCACTTTAAAATAACTATAAACTGCTTCAAATGTGTCCTAAATCTCAAATTATGACAAATGCTAAAAACTCATACAAAACTATTATTTACTTTCAGGGTGCATACAGTGGTTATTGTCATTGTCACAAGTAACAGGCATAACATTTAGGCTATAGTGTGAGACAGTATCAGTGCAAATACTCCAAATGCATTTACACTAGTGAGGTATTTACAGCAGGAACACAATGGGACATAAAAGTAGAGGTAGATACAGCAGTATAACATGTAAATGAGTTTGTTGCATCAATGCAGAGTCCAGTTCACAGTTAAGGTAGGTGTTATAGCCGGTGTGGAGAGTGGAGGGTTATGGAGTTATACTCGTTGAGGAGTCTGATAGACTGGGACTAGAGGTTATTGCCCATTCTCTTGGTTTTGGTTGGGAGTGGCCTGTACCTCCATCCAGAAGGCATCAAGTGGAACAGGTGGTGTGCTGCGTTTCTCCCCCTCTGGAGCCTGCCTCTCTGCTTTACTGCAGCTGGATAACCACAGACCATAGGTCAGCAAACTGTGAATGGCACAGGTGTAAAAGCTTGTCCTGAGCCTCCGTGGGAGTTTGACTCTTCAGTTTCTTCAGATTGAAGAACCGCTCTGAGCTTTCTCTACAGCAGAGGAGATGTTTACGTCCCAGAACAGATCCTCTGACAGTGTCAGACCCAGGTTAGACTCCCTCTACCCTGTCTCGCCATTCATGTTCAGTGGTGCATGACCTGCCACATAAGAAAAGTACTTTAAGTAATTTAATACAAATTGAGTAAATGAATAAATAATTGGAGGTGGCAATGAAGTAGTAAACAACAGGGTCGCTGGTTCACTACTTCATTGCCACCTCCAATTATTTATCCATAAAATATACAACTGTTCGAACCTTTTAATATGAAAGCAATTTGTGCCCTGTTATAGGTACCCTTTCAGGAGATTTCTGTGTATATGTGTGAATACTGTGTAATCTATGAAATGTCACCCTGCATGTTTATGATGGCTGAAAGCAGAGTAGAAGTCAAATCAAAATAACACAACGGCTCTGGTAATAGTTAAGATCTCTCCAAAGGGTCTTATCATGTATAGCACCTGCATTCTAAATGTGAAATATGTTCTGAAATGCATGGGATTATTGAAGAGTTTAAAGGTCCTATATTATACAAAATGTGAGCTTTAAGCCTTGTTAGAATGTTGTTTCCTCCTCAAAAATATACCTGGAGTTGTGTTTTGTTTCATTCAAACATGTCTGTGTAACCCTTTATTATTAGTCTGTCTACATCTCCAAAGCTCAAAATGCTCTGTTCCACCTTGTGATGTCATGAAGCTGTAGTTTTTAAGTTTAACAGCTAACTTTTATGTTTAGCTCAGTAGAGATTGGCAAAAGGAGAAATTCAATTTTTCAACTGGACAAAAGTTTACATACATTTGTGCTGCAGTGGGTGGTGTATCAAAAAGCAGGTATTGATTGGTGTGTGTGGGCTTCCTGAAGACCTCTATCTGGAGTTGCCCTGTCGTTACGGCACAATCTAAGAAAGCCAATGTGTTATCCTTAGCATCTTCATGAGTGAATTTGATGTTGGGACCTACAGAATTGATACGTGCCGTAAAAGGTTCCAAATCTTGAATTTGGCAGTAGCTCAGTTGGTAGAGCATATGCCTCGTGATCCAGGGGTTGGCGGGTTGACCGCATGTGATCCCAGCTCCCACAAATGAGCGCTGCTGTTGTGTCCTTGGGCAAGACACTTAACCCCACCTCACCCCCAGTGTCTGTGGACACTGGTAGCCCCAATGGCAGAAGATACATCAAGGCCTGTTGTGACGTGAGCCGTCCTCCTGTGGACCCACCACCTGCGGAAGGATTCATGGGGGCTGGTGCATTGTGTTCTGGGCAGCAGAACACTGCTTGGACTGCTGCCCCTGCGACCCAGAAAATGGAAAAGCGGAAGAAGATGAATGAATGATGAATTTAAATATTTGAAAAATTATCATCAACAAAGCGATACCAATGTGTGTGTGGAGTGGCTGAATATGAGGCCAAGGTACTCTGTTCAAATTGTCTCATGTATAAGTTAGCAGTGACAGGGGAGAACGGTAAGCCCATTGCACAGTCAATTTTTTTCCTTTTGCCATGGATTCTACCTGGATGACTGAGGGATTCTATACACAACTCAGTAGAGATGGGCAATTCCAGGGCTGAAATTATCCAAATGATTATAGTGAAGGTGTATAGAGTTTAAAAACACAGTGGAGCACTTCCTGTATCGTGACATGACATCACAAGGTTGAACAGAGTATTTTCTGGTTGAAACAAGAACTCAGCCTAAATATGCAGGGTTTGTGTGTTAAACATGTGTGAATGAGGAAACATATATAATTTTGATTTAAAATATGATGATAAATATGTACTGGCAATTCAGAATCTTTTTATCAAGGCAAAATCGTGTTTTCACAGATGAAAAGTTCAAAAGTGGTAGCTGTATTCAATCACACAGATGTAGTTGTCAGCTGAAAGAACAGGAAGCAGTTGAAAGAACAGAAAGCTACAATCAAAATTTAGCTGTCAGCTGTTTTTCCTTATCAGTTTAACCTTTTTAGCCCACTATAAAACTACGCCTACAGAGTCCAGGGTATTACTGGCAAGGATCCAGTCACGTCACCTCTGGGTTGATGGATGAGCTGATGCCCTGTTGGGGACTTGGGGTGACTGGACAAGGGCGGCCTGGCTATGCTTCACGTCATGCTTTACCTTTATGGCGGAATGTTCAGAAGTTGCCATGGTGAAATAATGCACACATTAGCAAACACTGCTGAAAAAGATATCTGTGTAATCCCTCCGTCGTTAAAGACAAAGAAAAATTCGATTCAAAATTCAGAATTGCCAAAGAGTTCTGAAGAGATCTGGACTTGCTTAACAGCACAAGTTCACCTGTTGTAGTTCCAGCTAAATCAGGTATTTCTGGTCTGAATGAATGTCTTCAAACAAAGGTGAGATTGACCTCTAACTCAAGTAACAGCGCTTCCGACAAAGCAGTACCTCCAGTTAGCAATAGTCCCTCAAGGAACGTTAATGACATCATCTGACATTGTAACAAAAATCTAGCTATTAGCTGTTTTTCCTACCCTCTTTAAAGGTCCCATGGCATGAAATGTTCACTTTCTGAGGTTTTTGAACATTAATGTGAGCTCCCCTACCCTGTTTAGGGCCACCCCCCCCCCATGGTTAAAAGTTGCGAAATGTCTAAACTGAGCATTTGCGATCCTTTTCTGCGTTACAAAAAATCGGAGCTCAAACGGGCGATTTTGACGTCAGATCGAAAAAAGAAATGCAAAAGCAGTTCCACCCCCGTCTGTCTGAACTCAGCGTCTCTGTAAATCACGCCCAGAGAGTTTGGACTGCGAATGTGCTAGGCAATGCAAAATGCGTTTTTTATTTGCCTGGAGGCACGTCCGAGTGTTTCTAGGCTCGGAAGTCCTTTATCTGAGCCTCTGCACCTTTGAACAGCAGTGGTTTAATTTTATTTTCTGTGGAAATGTGTTTATTTTTCAATGGAACGCTTCAAATCTCTCCCCCCATGCAAAAACACGGAAATGGATCAGCTGAGAGCTGAGAGCGGAGAGTTTGGCCACGCCCCCACCTACTATAGGCCAGCTCTTTTCTCCTCATTTGCATTCAAGCAACAACGCCCATAATGGCCTGTTCAGAGAGAGAAAAATTACTCTTTCTCATCTTATCTCTGTTTCTCATGCACCGAGTGTTGATTTTGAAGAAGGATTCATTTACAGTATTAGGGAACCATTAAGGAGCCATATAAAAGCATCAAGAAGTACCATGTCATGGGATCTTTAAAAAGTGCATTGTGGAACTTTTCTGGTGGGGGTCTGTCAAATATTTGTCTCTGGAGATGTTGTTTTGTCTGGAATGTTTCACGGTACGGCATTAAACCATTAAACCTCTCTATCTCTATCTTCATAGAGACCAAAACAGACCAAGTTACAGGTTAGATCTGTGGAGAGGCGACCCTACTCACAGCCAGAGTGCCTGTATTTATTTGAGCTATAAAACCACCTGTAATTGAATAAATGTGGGTGGATATGTCATTGCTCTGCCTGGAATGTTTCACAGTATGACATTAAACAGCTCTACCTTACATTTATTAAATAACAGTTGAATACATAGCTCAAGAATACCTAGAAAGTGGGGTTGCCTCTCCCACACTGTGAAACATTCCAGACAAAGCAAGAACATCTACATGGAGAAAAGTATTTGACAGGCCCTCCACAAGAAAAGTTACACAAAGCACATTTAAAATTTTTAGACCACTGTGTAACTTCACCTACATAGTCCAACGCATTCCTGGCTGAGTTCCAGACTGTACGTGAGAGTGATGGATGAGCTGACGCACTGTTGGGGACTTGGGGTGACTGGACAAGGGCGGTCTGGCTATTTGTATTCCGAGTCTATGTTGTTGATTTTTCGGCGTGGTGGGATACAGGATCACGGATTTGTTTTGGAAGCCGGTGTGACTTGCAGTGAGTCTGCTGGAGGTCATTGAAAGTGGAGTGGAGCGAGCCAAAGTGTCCTAATGAGAATGATGTGATGGCGTCATTGGATGTGTGGTAATGCAGTCCATCTGGTGGTATTGGTCGGATATGCTAATTGAGCTAGTGTTTCCCAACCAGACTGCGGGGGAAAAATGCTGCTTTAAAGTGCATGTTGGGCAGTTCGGAGGGGAGCAATACCTTTCATGTACCTTTGTTTCAGTAGAGATCGGCAGTACCAAGGCTGGAATTATCCAAATGATTCTAGTTGACAGAATTTCATTTTTCTTTTGCTACAGAGCCTACCCCGGACATCCAGCAAAGAGCATAATGCTTTTTATTTTATTTTTTACATTTAAGGGCACTTCATTAGCTTTGAGCCACTCTGAAGATTTAATGATTTAACCTCATCAATAAGAGCATCAGTATTTATATTTTGTATTTGCATTATAGAACATCAATGTTTGTATATAATATTATTTAATATATATCTATTTGAAATAAAAGGTTTGTATTGTTGGTAAAGAGCAATAGAAAAGCACAGACAAGAAAAGTCATTTACAAAGATACAGTATAATGCAAGAAAACAAGACTTGCAAACTTGTTATTTAGCCCAGTGTTTCCCAACCAGGGGTACAAGTACCCCTAGGGGTACGCGAGCACACTGCAGGGGGTACTCGGCAGTGTCGCTGCCAGGCACAGGGGGAGATTTTTTTGAATTTTTGAATTCTAATTTGAGTAAATTTGAGTTGAAGAAAAGAGAGAAAATGCCTGAGAATTAAATTTTCAAATTAAGGAGATGAAATAAAATGATTTTCATTTAATAATCCGTTGTGTCACGTTCTACTTTTGGCGAATTATCAACATGTATGAGTCAGGGGGTACTCGAGGTCTGACAAAAAGGCTCAGGGGGTACGCAAAACAAAAAAGTTTGGGAAACACTGATTTAGCCAACCGTAATGTAGCACTTCTTATGCATTGCTTTTTCAGGAAATGCAAGCCTTGAACCCCAAAGCTGAGGCTTTAAAGTGTAACCTGTCAGTCAAGTTCAACAGCATTGCAACAAGAATGAAGTGTGAGTCAGGGGCAGATGGAAAGAGAGGACAGAGGCAGGTGGGACAAGAGGACAGGCCAGAACAGGACATGAGAATGGCATTTGAAGGCATAACCAATGTGATTTTTATCTATTTTAGTTAGATCTGCTGCTCATCTCATTCGATCTTCCAAGTTTGTGGGAATAATATATATATATATATATATAAATATATATATATATATATATATACATATATATATATGTGTGTGTGTGTGTGTGTGTGTGTGTGTGTGTGTGTGTGTGTGTGTGTGTGTGTGTGTGTGTGTGTGTGTGTGTGTGTGTGTGTGTGTGTGTGTGTGAAGGACACATATGGTCCCGGATGCGTTTTGAGTTATTCACAGATTCTGAAAGTATAGATGCTAAGCTTTCCAATGATGGAAATGAAATCTCATTTTCTTGGAATCTGTAATGCCGACATGAGGGCTCAAAGTCTGTGGTGCATCATATATATATATATATATAAGTGCTGTCAGGCGATTAAAAAAAATAATCTAATTAATTACAGGATTTGTAATTAATTAATCTAATTAATCGCATTTTTTAAATAATTTTTTTTAGGTGGTTTATTGTGCTCTCCCACAGTGCAAAAAAGGTGTCAAACGTGTGATTTATAGTGGTACAGTGAAAAGACTGCAGACTTCCCCTTTAAGTCTAAGTTTTTCACTCACTCTTTGTCTCCACTGTAAACATGACAAGACCCCCATTCCCCCTCCCACATTATGTAACATTCATTGGAAAGCTCATTTACACCATTCCACTAATACATGGTGAATATTTCTGGTGCCAAAAGGTGAGCACGTACAGCAGCTTTCATGCAACGTCAATAAATAATATTGTAATGACCTGGGTTAATGGTGTCTGTGCCTTTAAGGGGTTGGCTGTTGGGCGCATGCGTGGGACAGGTGTTGGACTGTTAATGTTGAGTGAGTCCGAAGTTCTGTTTAATAAAGTTCATTGGAGAATAAGAGAAGCCGGGAGTCATTACAATATACAAGGCTTCAAATATACAGAGAATACAAATAATTGCCCGTGAAAATTACTCATGGCTCACATGAGCCCCGGAACCCGTGAGGAGGATTTAAATTTCCGGTGTGGATGTGTCCGGACCATCGCACCACGGGAGGAGGGAGGAGGCAGCAGCGCGGGGTGAGTAAATGATCGGGTTTAGCGTGATTTAGCGTGATGGGCAAAACTGACAGTCAAAACTTCTAAGTGTGCACCCTTAGTCGCGACAGAACACGCTGGAGAGGTTATGGGAATTGAAAATGGTTAGGGATAAGGAAACGGGCTCGTGTGTCTTCACATGCTCTCCCCTATTAGAAGTGCATTCGTCTCTGTGCCGACCAATGGTAGCACGGCATTTCTCATCGCGTCATCGCTGTCCAGGGACAAGAGGGACCTGCTCCCTCACGTTTTTATCAATAAACTCGCCGTTCAAAGGCCCCGCACGCCAAATTTAAAATGCACGCGCATTGAATTGCCGCTCATAATTAATTGCGTTAATTTTTGTAACGCGTTAATTAGCAGTGTAATTAATTAATCTAATTAACGCGTTAAACTGACAGCCCTAATATATATATATATATATATATATTTGAACACCCTGCGATTTTGCAAGTTCTCCCACTTAGAAATCATGGAGGGGTCTGAAATTTTCATCGTAGGTGCATGTCCACTGTGAGAGACATAATCTAAAAAAAATTGTGCTGTCAGCTGATTAAAAAAAACAATGTAATTAATTACAGGATTTGTAATTAATTAATCTAATTAATCACATTTTAAATACATTTTTAGGTGGTTTATTGTGGTCTCCCACAGTGCAAAAAAAGGTATCAAACGTGCATGAAAAAATATTTACAGTGGGACAGTGAAAAGACTTCCCCTTTAAGTCTTTCAGTCTTTCACTCGTGCTCTCTCTTTCTCTCTGTGCACATTACCTCCACTGTAACCAAGACAAGACTGTTGCAAATAAGTATTTGAACACCTGTCTAGAATTCAGGTAGGTAGAATTGTGACCCTCAAAGACCTGTTAGTCGCCTTTAAAAAGTCCACCTCCACTCCACTTATTATCCTAAATGAGAAGAACCTGTTTGAGGTCGTTAGCTGCATAAAAACACCTGTCCACCCCATACAATCAGTAAGACTCCAACTACTAACATGGCCAAGACCAAAGAGCTGTCCAAAGACACCAGAGACAAAATTGTAGACCTCCACAAGGCTGGAAAGGGTTACGGGGCAATTGCCAATCAGCTTGGTGAAAAAGATAAACTGTTGGAGCAATTATTAGAAAATAGAAGAAGCTAAACATGACAAATAAATAACTTGTTCACTGCCAGCCTGTTTTCAGAATTCCAACCCCAGACTGCCAGAAGTTTTAGTGCATTTTCACAGATTTTACAAGACTCACAGAAAACTGAGTTCTTTGACTATATAAACATGGCACACATCAAAATAAAGTTTAGACTCTCTTCTTTCACCTGGTAAAAAAATTATGCTTCTAACCTTTTTGGTTCTCAAGTAATTAATAGTAGAACATAGGGTAGTTTCAGCAAAAATGCTGTTTTTTGACCACAAAGTGGAGAAAACAAGCGTTTTGTGCAAAGAAGGATTTCTACCAGATCAGTGATTTTGACGTCAATACTTACTGATTTAGTGACACCTCAAACATCTAAAACAACAGAGAAAGAGATTTTGATGACAAAGTAATTTTTTATTTACAAATATAAGGCTTTGTGAATTGAAAATTCCTTCAAAACAATAGTGGCAAGAGATGTTTACAGGATATAATAATATCTTTTCATATACAATAGAACTTTGGCATTTCACAACAATATTGAGGCTCAGAGTACAGACCCATAATAAAAACTAATATACACACAGACACACACACATATGTACATACACACAAGCCCATGCATAAACCTTTACATACACACAGCTATACCCCCACACGCACGCACGTACACACACACATAACTTCATTCATTACAATTACCACACAGCAGCATCATGTAAACTTAATTCTTCTCATCTCATGCCTCTCTGGAGACGAGGATCTACTGCTCCAAGTCAGTACTCATCTTCCTTTGCGCTATCGTAATTCTGATCAGAGTCCCTGCTCTGCGCAGCGCGATCACGACACGTCCCTTGCCTCGGGCAGAGCAGATCTCTGCTCCGACCTCGCTGCTTGATCCGGCATGTCTCTGCGATCCTCTGATCCGGGATTCTGGGTCCCAAGACCGATCAGACCGCTCCGTAGGCGCTGATCAACAGTCATCTGCTTTTCCGTATTCCCTCGCCTCGCCATCTTGCTCCTCTCGCCAATACACACTACACACACTACACTCTTCCTCTCTTCCGGGTCTCTGATCGGCAGATAAGATCGGCACCTACAGGTTGGGAGGCGTGAATTACACCTTCAAAGCTGCTCCAGGTCGTATCCTAGCAACCCCCGCTGAAAAACTTCCTTGACGAATATATTCATCATGACAGTCAACGTTCGGATTCAACATGACGTCAAAACTCGTCACCGGCAGTCAATGAGATGATAATGATAAATATCATGGGCATGATTTGGCTCCATTGACTCTGGTTCCAATTGATTTCTATTGAAAAACTGTTACTTCTCTCTAACCACTGCTGCGAGCCTTGTCATTTTTTTGGTGTTAGAATGTTTGTTTCTAACCATACTAACCATAGACCAGTATATACAAATGGACATAGCTAACCTGCTAGCCGCCGCATTCCAAGTAGGAAGTGAAAACCGTCAACCCTCTCTCTGCTGCTATGAGCCTCGTCATTTTGGTCTTAAAATGTTCGTATTAACCCGCTCTACATGATCCTGGTGTTTTTATTTCACTGTTTTGCCTATAAATAAATTCCTATTCTTAATATGGAACTCGGCTTCAAATTCGATCCCATAACTTGGAGTTGTGTTTTGTTTCATTCACATTCGCATATTTTGAGCTGAGTTGTCTCATGCAGGGATGAAAGAGTTCCGTCTTTTAGCGGATCTCCACTTTTTTTTCAGCCGCGGGGTAATTTATTTATTTTTTTAATATCTGTGCAAATTCGCGCCGTGACATTCTGCTTTTTTCATGATTGGCCACTTTCATCCCTGCTCATATCATGTGATAATACAGAAAATACTCCAATGTGTTTTTAAACTCCATACACCTTCAGTAGAATCATTTGCATGAGTTCAGCCCTGGAATTGCCAATCACTACTAAAATGTAGCTATCAACTTGAAAACTATCACTTCTTGACATCAAAAGTTGGAATAGAACATTTTGAGCTTTGGAGATGTAAGAATGCAGGATTACTCAAACATGTGTAAATGAAACAAAACACAACTTCAGGTCTGTTTTTGCAGAGGTAACCACATTCTAATATGGTTGAAAGGTCACAAGAGTCAATTTTGTGTAATATATACAACCTTTAAGTTTGAAAATGTAAAATACTGATACAAAGAGACTCCAAAACATGTTCACAAAGCCAGTGCCAGTAAAATCAGTGCATGGTAGTGTGTTCACATACTGGTGATAAATCATGTTCTCTAGTTTGTATTGATTTTTGCAGCTTTCTACAGCAGTGTCAGTAATGGCGTCCCTTTAGTAAACACACACTACGGGAGGTGCAGGTTACCCAGGCCTGCTCAGAAAAACGGACATGTCTTTGTGACTATGGACCCCCCAGTAAATCCATTCAGTCCAAATGAGTGTGTGAGTCTGAGATGAGTGGATATATGAGATTTCCTCCAAACAAAAAAACAAAAACAAAAACTGATATTTGATTTCTAACGGTAGCTTTTATTCCAACCATGTCATGGGTTTTTATGTGAATTTTAAAGAGCACATACTATGCGGTTTGACTTTATGGAATTTACCCAAGATTATTATGTCACAAACGAAAGGTCTAACATTTTTTAAGTCCAAAAATCATCTCCAGCCTTATTTTAAGCCTCCCATAGAGGTAATTTCCTCTATGGCCTTTAACTGTAACCCTACACCGACTGTTTTTACTATCATGGTGTTATCAACAAAATCACCCTTTCCTTAGTACTGAAACACCGGTCTCGTGTTATCTTTTTTTGCTATTCCATCTATTTTTTGTTATCCTCTGTTATATATTATATTTGATGAGTGAGCTACTGTACCCAAATAATTTCCCTTGTGGATCAGTAAAGTTTGTCTAAGGTCCTTTTCACACCTGCCTTGTTTGGTTTGTTTAAAACGAACCAGAGTTCGTTTGCTCCTTTGATTCGGACCTTTTGGGCTGGTGTGAATAAAAACCAAAAATCTCGATCCGGAGCAAACAAGCGAACCGAGACCACCTAAAAAGCTGGGTCTCGGCACGGTTCCTTTCGAACTCTGGTGTAGTTCATTTGAGGTGAGAATGCAGAGCGGACTTGATCCGACACAAGTTGGCTTTTTGTACTTAACGAGCTCCCGTTGTATGTCGAGCATTATGGGAAACCGAGGCTGATGAAACGAAACAAAACTTACGAGGCTTACTTACGTTTTGCGTGAAGAGCAAGAGTCAGAACTTGATGTGCGCACATGAGCGCTGTTCTCCATAGTCGTCTCGCCCTGTGACTTCGTCGTTTGGAAATTGATTGTAAAATAGTGTAAACCTCACGATGCTGCTCAAACATTTGTGCGAACTGTAAAAACTGAGCAAACCATATCGCTAAGGCTAGATTGAAAACAGCAGGTAACACCATTATTCTCCTCCTTCCGTGTTTGGACACGGCTCATTTCTGTCCAATGGCTGAGCGACCTCAGCACACGTGGTTTTGTTTACAGATGTTAATCCGCTTGGGGAAAAACTGCAGTGTGAAAGCGAACCGCACCAAAATTTTAAAAAAAATTTAAAAAATTGGTCCGGACCAAAGCAAGTGAACTATCGGACTTTCCTGGTGTGAAAACGACCTAAGTCTAAGAAACTTTATAGAGTTTGGGGAGGAATGTCTGTTATTAATGGCTGTTACCATGGAAGTCCACCAAACTTTCTGGCAATGGTGAAAAACTCTCATAGACATATCAAAAACCAGTCAATCAAATTGTCAGGGAAATTTGGTTTGCAGAGACAGTACGTACATATCTGTGGTAAAAAGTACATGAAGTAGATGTGGAACAACCTGATAAACAGCTAAGTCACAGGTAAATACACATAAATAGAGAACTATGCTTTAAAGAAGACATGTAGTGATTGTGTCTACTATATAGTTATAATCTATGGCATTTGTGGATCATTATGTTATAATTAAATCGCATTTTAAATCGCAATATTAATCTAAAACGACTTAATAAAAGAAACAAGTCCACTGTCTTCTAAATTAGAAAACTGTGGAGTCTAATGGAGCTGACGTCCCCTCCTATGGGGTAGCTGCATGTCACACTATAGCAAGCAGTCTGCACAGTCCCGTGACAATTTGATCTCTTGAAAAGTCAATTTTACAGAATATATCTAACGGTTTATGGTGGAAAAAGCTGAGGGGCCTGTGGGATGTTAATATAAATAATACATAGCTTTAAAGTCCCAGAGTCAGATTCAGATTCCAAAAAAGACTAAGCTCACATCACTTTGATCCTTCCCCTGATAACACCATTGAACATTCTGATGACAGGTACTTATCAAGTTTACGATGGTAAATGTTTCAAAGGATGTAATTCAAAACTGGATGTTGCACGGCGTATTTATTCAAGGAGACACTGAATTACAGCTCAATCAGCTTTTATGTTTTTTTATCCTCACCTTTAGCTCACTCAGAGTTGCATTGCGATTGACTCATGCGTGTGTGAGGAATCCCAATACCTATTTTGTTTTAGCATTAACATATGGTTAATAGATGCTCTAAATGACTTTTAAACTGTGCATTTTATATTAAATCCTCAAAGTACTAACACACTTGTTTTCAAAATGGAACTTAAAGCTTTTAACCATGCTGTAGTTGTTTCCCCTCACCTATGTTTGTTGTATTTGGAGTGATGCCTGCATGTTTGAGCAGTCTAATTGCTTATTTACAAGATTTTGCCAATCACTGCCAGTGGCAAATGCCCACTGTTACTCACTACTATGATCTGCAGCTATCCAAAAGAGGGGCCGACACTGGCACAGTTTTCTAATATGGAAGACAGCGGACTTGTATTTTTAACTAAGTAGTTTTAGATGAATATAGCAATTTAAAATGTACAGATTATAACATAATGATCCACAAGTGTCATAGATTCTAACAATATAGCAGACACAAGTACAATATCAATCAATCAATCAATCAATCAAACATTATTTATACAGCGCTTTTCATACAAAATATAACACAAAGCGCCTCTTCTTTAAAGGTCCCATGGCATGAAATGTTCACTTTCTGAGGTTTTTGAACGTTAATGTGAGCTCACCTACCCTGTTTAGCCCCCCCATGGCTAAAAGTTGCGAAATGTGTAAACTGAGCATTTGCGATCCTTTTCTGCGTTTTAAATAAAGACAGCCCAAACGGGCGATTCTGAACAAGGGAAATTTCTGACATCACACTCGGGGAAAAATGCAAATGCAGTTCCACCACCCGTCTGGATGTCTACCCACCATCTCTGTAAATCACGCTCAGAGAACTTGGACCGCAAATGAGCTACGCAATGCGAGATGCGTTTTTTTATTTGCCTGAAGGCACGTGAGAGTGTTTCCAGGCTCCTTCCTTTATCCGAGCCTCTAAACCTCTGAAACAGCAGTGGTTTAATTTTTTTTTCTGTGGAAATGTTTATTTTTCAATGGAAATTGTCTCATATCTTCCTCTGCGCTTAAACACGGAAGTGGAGCCAGCGCATCGCTAAAGAGGAAAGAGCGGAGCGTTTGCCCCCCACCCGCTGCACTGGCCTGTCTCTGTCCTCCTCATTTGCATTCAAGCAACATCGCCTATAATAAAGTGTTTGAGGGAGATATTAATGACTCTGACTGTGTTCACGAGGCTTTCTCATGCACTGAATCTTGATTTTGAAGAAGGATTCATTTACAGTATTAGGGAACCATTAAGGCGCCACATAAAAGCATCAAGGAGTACCATGTCATGGGATCTTTAATGTCCAGTCTGCTGTACATTATTTGAAAATGCTGTGTCTAAAGGCATGCATCTGACTTGTGCCTCTGATTTGATCCAGTGCAGGATCTGAGCTTTTTAGGAGTTTGAGCCATGCACCAGAGGTGGACTTAGCATTAGGCAAACATAGGCATTCGCCTAGGGGCCCCATCAAACCTGCCCGTTGAGAGGGGCCCCAACTGTCACCCCTGACACGGTACACACACAAAAAAATTGAAATCTTAATTCAAACACACACGCTCCCTTATTTTGTGTGTGCGTGTGTGTTTGAAGAATGATTTTTGAGGGCCCTGTGTCTATATTTCGCCTAGGGCCCCAAAATGGCTAGATCCGCCCCTGCCGTTCACTTTTGTGTCATAGTCTTAAAAGGGCCCATATTACACTTTATGTTATAAAGTTTCCTTATTACAAACATACTTGGAGTTGTGTGAATATTTAGACTGTTAACTGTGTTTTTAAACTCCATACACCTTCATTAGAATCATTTGGATAATGACACTACTGGAATTGCCAATCTTTACTAAACTAAAGGTAAAAGGAGCTGTTAACTTGAAAACTATTGTTTCATGACATCACATTTTCAGATCACATGGAACAGAGCATTTTGAGCTTTGGAGATATAAACAAACTGATACTAAAAGGTTACTCAGACATGTGAATGAAACAAAACTCCACTCTGGGTATGTTATGGATGAGATAACAACGTTCTAACCAATGTTCCCCCTAATTTTTCATGTGTCTGAGCAAACACACTAACTCCCTGAGCGTTCCTTGGACTCCTGTGAGCAACATCTGACAGGCACACTGTGGCCACATCAGTATCACACCTGAGATCATGGCAAGTTACATAGCTTATGAATCAAATCACTGCTGTTATTTCTGTTAGATTACTTTTAATATAACTGATTTTTTTGGTCCACTTCTCAAAAATCTGTTCATGAACTTTGTACATGTTGTATGTCAGTGTGAGGGTCAGTGAAACATTGAACATTACAATATTTTGAAAAATAACCTGTGTATATACCTGTGTATAAACCTGTAAAACCACATGAAGAGAGATTTTTTTCAGCTTGATAAATATAGCCTACATGTAGCTGCAGATTTTTTAGGGATGATTGTAGGACCTATAGGACACTATAAGATGGGTCTTTCTCAAAATAATGATCTCCAAAATAAGTATACATTTTTATCAGTTTATATCTTGCTTTTTAATCATTACCCAGTTTAAGTAATTTTGTGAGAGTGACAGAGCTCTGTGGCTTAATGCTCTGGGGAGGGGATTCACACTTCACACAGAAAGTCCCGTCTTTTTGTTCACAAAAACCTATGGCTTGGACAGAAACAAAGAAAACAGCAGAGGATTACATTATGGCTCTACCTGTCTCCTCTTCTGTGCGGGTGGCGCTCCCGTCGGCTGGTGCGGACCTGCCGCTCTGACCCACGGCAATGCGCACGACAACTCTTACTGAAGGAAGCGAGCGAAATGCGATCGAAATGAATCTGTTTGTAGTTGGCTTGTCCCTAACGCATGTGCACATTCACATGTGCAAACTGAATCTATCAGACTGGATTCCGTGTGTCAAACCAGCGCTGAGTTCAGGTTAGATTTGATTTTATGCGCTGAAAAGGATTTGATGTGCGCGCTGAACGTCTGGGCAGTGCGCAATTGCGCACGCGCGCACCTTAGAGGGAACAGTGGTTCTAACATATCTGAAAACTCATAAGAATGAATTTTATGTAATATAGGACCTTTAATGAGTTATTTCTAAAAGTAACACTACCAAACAATACCCAGAAATCCTTAATACAGAGAGATCCCATCAAACCAAAAATGTTACTTTGAATGTTATGCTTGTCCTTTTTAAGACTAAGACTAAGACTATGCTCCATTTTCTTATGTGTGCAGATCTATCATTCTAAACTGTCATTGCATTTATTCTTTTTACCATTTCTAATGTCAAATGTGGATTTGGTTAGATTGCATTTTGTTGGAAAAGAGCCAAGAAGACGAGGTGAGAGAAGCATTTGAGAATTTCACTTTTTAAAAAGTTCTGTTGTGCTCACTTGAAAAGTGGTAGATGACCCTCAAGTGCTCTTTGGAGTCTTTATCTCCTCTGACTCACCAAAACACTGGAAACATTTCTTGCTTGAGTTGAAAAGATTAATAACGGTTAAAAGTTCTTCACCTGTCGCCACTGTTCTGTTAACAATGTTTTCCTTGTTAAAGGTCCTATATCACACACAACTGACTGTTATGAGCTTTAAGACATGTTATAATGCTGTTACCTCCTCAAAAACATACCCTGTCATTTGCACATGAAAATAAAATAATATAGACCCTTAAAAGATATATTATGTAAAATGTACTTTTTTGAGCTTTTAATCATTGTCCCTTCATTAAAACAAACTTGGAGTTGTATTTCACTTTAGTCATACTGGTTGATTCTCTGTAAAAAAAAAATTCTTAATCTCCGAACCTCATCAAACACTCCATTTGAAATTCCCAGGATAAACGTTTTTAAGTCCATCACCAGATGCGAGGTGGACGAGTCATACTCGGGCCCTCATTATGCATAATATTCATTCTTTAATGGGTTACTGCTAAAGTTACCAGAAAATCAAACCAAAAATTTAGGTAGGTTTGACATGTTAGTGTGCTCTCTGGACTGACTGTTTCCGTTACTTTTGGCTCAGTCTTGTTCATATGCACCACTCATCATTCACCCCAACTGCCATGAGCCTCTTGAGAGGCCATTACCTGATCAGAGAACTTATTTCCATGACAACGTGCTGTAAGTGGAGCGGAGCACCATGAATATGCACTCACTTCCCTAGGTCTATACACGTCTTTTATTTCACCTGTGGCTAAATACATCATGAGAGTGACAGTAGAGAAAAAGGGTTTCTGAATGACAGACCCAGACTCACCTGCAGACAGACCCAGACTCACCTGCTCAGACAGACCCAGACTCACCTGCTCAGACAGACCCAGACTCACCTGCAGACAGACCCAGACTCACCTGCAGACAGACTCAGACTCACCTGCAGACAGACCCAGACTCACCTGCAGACAGACCCAGACTCACCTGCAGACAGACTCAGACTCACCTGCTCAGACAGACCCAGACTCACCTGCTCAGACAGACCCAGACTCACCTGCTCAGACAGACCCAGACTCACCTGCTCAGACAGACCCAGACTCACCTGCTCAGACAGACCCAGACTCACCTGCTCAGACAGACCCAGACTCACCTGCTCAGACAGACCCAGACTCACCCGCAGACAGACCCAGACTCACCCGCAGACAGACCCAGGCTCACCTGTGCAGACAGACCCAGACTCACCTGCTCAGACAGACTCAGACTCACCTGCAGACAGACTCAGACTCACCTGTGCAGACAGAGGCAGGAGGAGACATGTCTCACTGAAGATAATCCAAACTTCCTTGTCAGACAAACGTGTTAAACAGCAGCTCTGCAACACCTATTCATACAAATATACATCATCTGAGCACATTTACTTCATTCCAAGCACTGTTACTGCATGGAATACTGCGTAGAACTTTCTTTTTTTTCATGGCAGCGATAGCCTGACATATTTGTGGCCCTATTTTGCTTTGGTTTTATTTTGCTGAATTGTACTGAAAAGCACTAGTTTATGTCACTTTTTTTTGGATTTTATGGGAAGAGACAAAAGCACTCAGTAGTGCCTTCCCAACCATGTGCTGGCCAGTCACTGTTTATTCATTCACATCTCTGCATGCGTCACTTTCAGAACATCTTGTGCTTTCCTGATAACAAAAGCATCCTTTGGCATAATGTGGTCTAATTTCAATGTTTCTGAAATTTTAACCGTTTTGCTTTAAGGCCAGTTTCACAAAAGTCTTTGTTCTTCATTCAAAAACATGCAAATTGCAAAAGAAGTCGTAACAAGGCCCCTGGGTTGGAAAATGATCTTTTATTGTACCAGTTTTACAAAGACCAAATGAAGCAAAACAAAATATATTGTCTCCTGAAAGGGTTATATTTTTAACTAGTTTGTAAGGTTGCCGGTTCAATGCTAGCAGCAGTTAGTTGATACTGTTGTTGTGTCCTTGCGCAAGTCACCCTCTTTCCCACTGTGATGTTGATTAAAAGGCCGACGACACAAAATGACCACCATGTCAGTCAATCAACCCTCCAGTACTTATCGTGTTTGATGGTAAAGCAAAAATATCTCCAAGATACTGTTGGTGGTCAAGAGAAGGCCCAAGGTTCTGCTTCTGAGGTGAAGATTGGGAAGAGGAGGGTTGTAGGTGGTTGAAAGAGGGAGATTAGAATGCATTAACACAGTGATTTTAGGTGAGAACACGTATTATGCAAAATGTACTTTTTTTGACCTTTGGAGTTGTATTTTGTTTCATTAAAGCGGGAGTTTATTATGATGCAAAACTGACTTTGTCCCTCATCGAACACATGCCTGTAGAGGTTTTAGATGCCATCCATGCATGCTTGAGTAATTCAGTGATCTCTCCTGGGTCCCATTCGAACCTTCCTTGCGGTCAGCTGTAAGAGTCTGTACAATGCTCCGCCCACAAGCCACGACAATTCTCCATAAATATACAAAAACACGATACAAATCTGTACAACTCACAAAACTGACTTGATGTGCACTCCAATTGTAATGTGATAGCACTCTGAAGGAGAAGTGACTTAGTGCAGAGAACAAAAGGAGGGGGGATTGAAACTTATTAAACAGGTTAATACATTATTTTTGATGAATATAACATTTTCTAAAACAATAAAAAGGTAAGATGGTGATCTAAATGTTTTGTGATAGCATTTCATACCCATAGAAGTAAGCCTGTCACAATAACAAATTTTGAAGTTCGATATATTGCTGAAGTAAATATACATGATAAATGATAATATGTCATTGACACAATAACCCAAGAGCAGATTTAAACCACAAAAACTTTTCAAAATGCACAATATCATTCAAAATCGTGAGCTGTAATAAATAAACAGCAGATTTAGTTTGTAATCTCCCAGTAGTGCAAAGACACACGATAAATATTGACCCCTAAAAAATATTGTTCCATCTTTCATATACTGGATGATACAGTCAATGCCCAGTTATTATCATGACAGGCCTACAGTGAAGTAAAATACCCCCTCTTTGACCCTTTAATCCAAAGATTTCTCTCTTTTCCACTCAAAAGTGCTCTGTTTAAAGCCTCTTAGACAATGTGAAATACTACTGTGACCAACCACTGTTATTCACAGATTCTGAAAGTGTAGACTCTAAGCTTTCCAACAATGCCTTACACATGGAAATCTGAGAACATTTGAAGAATTCGTGGCCATTCGAAAGCAGCACATCTGAAAACACAAAACTGAGAAAAGTCCTCTAAGATTTGTCGACTTGTGGCGGGTTTTGATGTGGTCGGTCACATATCTTGGCGACAAATAAAGCATAATATGTGTTCTTTAAGAGGAAAAGTAAGCAGTCTGATTCGTTGACAGTGACAGATACAAATAATTGGAGGTAGGAACAAAGTGGAAATAGTGACCAGTTATAAGATTTTTTTTAAAGGATGCAAAACTTAAAGGGTCCATTTTACGCTATTTTCTGATCTGTTATAATGTTGTTTCATCATCACAGACCTGGAGTTGTGTTTCGTTTCATTCACCCACAAACCCTGCATATTTACACTAAGTTCTCAAACAGAAAACACTCTTTACACTAAAGGTAACTTGAAAACTACCACCACATGACATCACAAGGTGGAACAGAGCATTTTTGAGCTTTAGAGATGTAGACAGACTAATAATAAAGGGTTTCTCAAACATGTGAATGAAACAGAACACAACTCTAGGTATGTTTTTGATGAGATAAGAGCATTATAACTTATTATAATTTAACTTATTATATTATAACTAACTCAAAGCTCACAAGAGTCAATTTTAAGTAATATAGGACCTTGAAGCATTCACTACTTGTATTTTTGTCATCTTCATCTCTTATTCAGTTAATATAATTTATTTTCAGAAAAGGCAACGCAAACAATAGTCTTTCCAAAAGCGTAAAGTCTTTTCACCAAAGCACACCCCAGTGCAGCACACCTCCAATGTCTAAAGAAGTGTCCCCGGGCAGGTGCACTGGTCCTGACAGGTGTCCCCCGACGAATGTGAAGGATGGGTCGGTCGCAGACAGGAAATTTCCCTGAGGAGACAAACAGAAAATTTGATAAATTGGAAAAATTGAAAAAAAATCAAATATATTCATATTGGTGTATATGCAGACACTGGGGGTGAGATGGGTTAAGTGTCATGCTCAAGGACACAATGATGACATTCATCTGTGGGAGCTAGAATCGCACCGTCACCATCAGAATCGACCGCTCTACCAATGATGTTTGTGTCGAGAGTGGAATTTGAACCACCAACGTTCAGATTAGTGAAAAAAAACAAAAACATCTGAGCTACTGTCACGAAGTTATAATATTAGAAATGTAGTATCTATGATCTCTTATAGATGTATTTTTCAGTGTCAACAAAGACCACTATGGACTCAAATATTATGGATTAATTCTAATGTTTATGGGTAACTTTGCTTTGAAATTTCATGTTTTAGAACTTAAAATGATGATTAATTAAAAAAACAAACAAACATAATTTCATAGCCTCAGTGCTCAATTTACTGATCTGTTGCAGCTCGCCATCTGCTGACACCAGAGGGCGAAAACAATTAAACTGACTGATAAGGAAAATTTTAGTCCGAACATGTTAAAGGTCCTACATCACACCAAGTTTTAAGTCATGTTCTAATGTTGTTTCCTCCTCAAAAATAAACCTGGAGTTGAGTTTTGTTTCATTCACACATGTTTAAGTAACTTTTTTATGATGAGTCTGCCTACATCTCCAAAGCTCAAAATGCTCTGTTCCACCTTATGAGAGAGACACCCACGATTCTCTCAGCTGCTCTCACTACTTGATATAACTTTTTCCGGCAGGACACGGTGCAGGTGCCATACCACACAGTGATGCAGCTGGTAAGGATGCTCTCTATGGTGCCTCTGTAGAAGGTGCTCATGATGGAAGCAGGGGCTCTGGCTCTCTTCAGCTTGTGGAGGAAGTAGAGTCACTGTTGGCCTTTACTGGTCAGTGATGCAGTGTTCTTTGACCAGGAGAGGTCGTCAGAGATATGCACACTAAGGAACTTGGTGCTGCTTACTCTCTCCACAGCATCCCCGTTGATGGTGAGGGGGGCATGCTGTGTGTGCTCTCCTGAAGTATACGACAATCTCCTTTGTCTTCTCAGGGAGAGGTTGTTGTTACTACACCACTTGACCAGGCGACTCACCTCGCTCCTATAGTGAGTCTCATCGTCGTTGCTGATGTGACCCAACACAGTTGTATCATCCACAAACTTGATGAAGCTGTGTGATGGTGTGCAGTCGTGGGTCAGCAGAGTGAAGAGGAGGGGGCTCAGCACACATCTTTTCAACGTGATGGTGTTGGAGGTGTTGCTGCCGACCCGTACCGCCAGCGGTCTTCCTGTGAGAAAATCTAGCAGCCAGTTGCACATCGAGGTGTTGATCCCAGCTTGTCTAGTTTGAGTATACATTGCTGGGGGACGATTGTATTGAATGCTGAACTGAAGTCAATGAACAGCATTCTAACATATGAGTCTCTGGTGTCCAGGTGTGTAAGGACTGAGTGGAGGGCTGTTGCGATTGCATCATCGGTTGAGCGGTTAAACCGGTATGCAAATGGGTCCAGGGTGGAGGGGAGAGATGTCTTAATGTGTTGCATGACTAGCCGTTTGAAGCATTTCATGAGGATAGGGGTGAGTGCAACCGGACGGTAGTTGTTAAGGCTGGATAGTGACGACTTCTTCAGCACGGGGATGATGGTGGCGGACTTGAGGCATGTGGGGAAGACAGCCTGGCTCAGAGATGTGTTGAAGATGTCTGTAAAGACCTCTGTGAGTTCTGCAGCACAGTCTCTCAGTACACGACCAGGGACGTTGTCCAGTCCCGGAGATTTGCGTGTGTTGATCCTGCTGAGGGTTCTCCTCATGCTGTCCGGGGACAGTGTCAGCACCTGGTCTCCGGGCGGGGTGCTACTGTGTGCCTCAAAATGACCGAAGAACTTGTTTAGCTCGTTCGGCAGGGAGGTGGAGCTGTCGGCAGTCTGTGGCGTTGGTTTCTAGTCCGTTATGGTCTGTATCCCCTGCCACAGACTCAGCGTGTCTCTGCTGTCATGGAAGTGCTGTCCTATCTTCCTAGAGTATTGTTTTTAGCCTTTCTGATGCCACGTGACAGGTTTGCCCTTGCTGTTCTTAGGCCCACCTCGTCTCCAGCTCTGAAGGCAGCGTTCCTTACCCTCAGCAGCCTGTAGACCTCCCCTGTGAGCCATGGCTTTTGGTTGGCCCAAGTGACCGTCTCTGTATAGATCTGTAGATCTATGGTGTTATCATGGGTGGCAGCCTGCTTGAATATATCCCAGTCTGTGGTGAAGCAGTCTTGCAGTGCCTCTGAGGACCCCTCTAGCCACACCCGTACCTGCTTCCAAACTGGTTAAGCAGTGGCCTGTATGCTAGTCCAGGCCACTGTACTACTGTACTACTGTACGGGTAGTGTAAACATTGTCAAGTCTGTTGTTTTCCCTTGTAGGAAAGTTGATATGTTTCTGTAATTTTGGAAACATGGACTTTGGATCTGCGTGGTTGAAATCGCCCGCTAGAATGAGAAAAGCATCTGGACGGGCAGTTTGTTGCTCACTCACATGCTGGTACAGTTCGTTAAGTGCCTCGCTCCTGTTGTTATCATTATTATTGTTCAAAAATACAAAAAATACAAAAATTACTTCTGTGAATAGAGACAACGGTAATGTAGCTTGTAGCCTGTAACCTGCTTGACTTCATCGTAATAGATTGGTTTAATCTATACTGTTACTATACTATATTATTTCCGTGGAGACAAGCAAATGTGACACTGTGCACTTTTAAGGCCATACTGCAAACTTCTAGACAAAGCAATGACATAACTCAAACACTGGAGTAATTGAGAAGGGTAAACAACAACAGGATGGTTAAATAATCAATTGTGCGTAATAAGTTTGCTTTAAATGGCAGTAAAAATCCTTGCTTGTGCGTAAATTGTCTCTGCATTTTGTATGGAATTTTTGTTGATGACGTAGAGAGAGAGGAATTCTGGATTCGATCTCCCTTATTTTAAAGGACCTATCTATTGATCTCTGTTATAATGTTGCCTCTGCATAAAAAAACACACCTGAAGTTGTGTTTTGTTTCACTCACACATGTATAACACATAAAACATGCAGTTCTTCTCTCACAGGAAAACACAGTTCCATTTTGTGATGTCATGTTTGGATCATTTCTGTCCTGGAAGTGCACATCTGTACCTAAGACAAAAGGTAGCTATTAACTTGAAACAAACAGCAACATTTTACTTTTTGTTGAGTGGAGACTGGAAAGCCAAGTGCTGAAATGATCCAAAGGATTCTAATGAAGGTAGAAACATGGTGAAGGTCAGGGCTCTCAAGTTTTGAGCGGGGTCGTGCGTGTGACTGTAATTTCCGAGTACCGGGGGGGTGGGAGTGAACAATTTTTCCCGAGAATGGGGGGGGGGGGGGGCGCTTGAATTGCGTGAGAAATGCCGTGTGAGCGTGTGAACACGTCGAATTGCGTGTTGAGAGCCCTGTTTGTCTAAAGAGCAAACTTAAACTACACTCAACAAAAATATAAACGCAACACTTTTGTTTTTGCTCCCATTTTTCCTGAGATGGACCCAAAGATCCAAAATTCACTCCAGATACACAACACTACCATTTCTCTCAAACATTGTTCACAAATCTGTCCAAATGTGTGACAGCGAGCACCTCTGCCCCGCCGAGACAATCCACCCCACCTCACAGGTGCGCCACATCAAGATGCCGTTCCAACATCATGACCAGTGCACAGGTGCGCCCCAGACTGCCCACAATAAAAGGCCACCCCGAAATGTGCATTTTTTTTTTGCTTTATTGGGGGTCTGGGGACTCAGAACCAGTCAGTATCTGGTGTGACCACCATTTGCCTCATGCAGTGCAACACATCTTCTTCGCATAGAGTTTATCAGATTGTCAATTGTGGCCTGTGGAATGTTGGTCCACTCCTCTTCAAAGGCTGTTATAGACAAAGAACACAGGTGCATTTTATTGATCACATTTTGAATGCACAGAGATACCGTGATGAGATCCTGAGGCCATTGTTGTGCCATACATCCATGAACATCACCTCATGTTTCAGCAAGATAATGCACGGCCCCATGTTGCAAGGATCTGTACACAATTCTTGGAAGCTGAAAATGTCCCAGTTCTTGCATGGCCAGCATACTCACCGGACATGTCACCCATTGAGCATGTTTGGGATGTGCTTGACCGGCGTATACGACAGCGTGTACCAGCTCCCACTAATATCCAGCAATTTCGCACAGCCATTGAAGAGGAGTGGACCAACATTCCACAGGCCACAATTGACAATCTGATAAACTCTATGCGAAGAAGATGTGTTGCACTGCATGAGGTCCCCAGACCCCCAATAAAGCAAAAAAAAAAAAAAGCTTATTTCGGGGTGGCCTTTTATTGTGGGCAGTCTGGGGTGCACCTGTGCACTGGTCATGATGTCGGATCGGCATCTTGATGTGGCGCACCTGTGAGGTGGGGTGGATTGTCTCGGCGGGGCAGAGGTGCTCGCTGTCACACATTTGAACAGATTTGTGAACAATGTTTGAGAGAAATGGTAGTGTTGTGTATCTGGAGTGAATTTTGGATCTTTGGGTCCATCTCAGGAAAAATGGGAGCAAAAACAAAAGTGTTGCGTTTATATTTTTGTTGAGTATACAAAGCAACTAATGAGAGTTATATAAATGAAGTTATTACCTGATGGTTCTGTTTGTTTTATCATCACCGCACTTTGTGCGCGCTGAGAGGGGCGGGGAGGAGGGAGCGGGGCAGGGGGGAGCGGGACATTTTTAACGGATTCACGTAAGAGTCTGGTTAATGCACCGGGCCCGCGTCTCACCGCGTCTCACCACGGGCAGTTCGGCTCTGGGCCGCGCATATTCCGCGCGTAAGCCGTCGGGGGGGACACGTTACGCACAGACGGAGACATGGGGACCGGAGTCGGTGCGTCTCAGAGGAGACGTGGCACCGGGACTGAGGCTCAGGACGTGCCCGGGGGACGGCGCGTCTGCTCCGGCCTCGCTCGGACCGCACGGTTGGGAGCAGACGCGCTGAAAACGCGCGGAGCCTGCATAAACTAAGCCACACAGACCGATTTTCTGGGCACAAAAAAATAAAAAATAAAATAAATAACACAAATCAGCGTGAGAAATGCCATGTGTGGCGTGTGCGCGTATGAATACGTCGAATTGCGTGTGTCACACTCAATGCGTGAGCCTTGAGAGCCCTGAGTGAAGGTAGTTATTAACGTAAAAACTACCTCTTCATAACATCACAAGGTGGAACAGAGCATTTTGAGCTTTGAAGATTTAGACAGACCCATAACAAATGGTCACTCAAACATGTGTGAATGAAACAGAACACAACTCCAGGTATGTTTTTGAGGAGGTAACAACAATATAACATGACTTGCAGCTCACAAGAGAATTTCTTCAGTTCTGGTCACACGCTGGTGGACACTGCCTTAAAGGAAAAGGCTTTTTTTTTAAACAATTTGAGCCTTATTTCAGTAATAAAACAAGTTGTTTTACTCACCCATAGCACTTTGGTGTCATATGGAGCACTTCCAGAGATGTTTTAGATTTGCTGTTAGCCTACCGCAACTTCTAGCCATAGCTCGGGGCATATAATATATTCCCCAAGCATGTAATATGCCCTGTGCGGGCTCCAAATAACACAAACTTTAGCACTTTTCAAATCATAGAAGCCCGATATCTTAGTCTACGATTTCGTTTGAAGTAAAAGTGGCCTGTAATCCGAGATTTATCCATAGTTTACAGCTTTGCGTTTCATGTTTGGGTCCCGGGAGCTGAGAGCACAGTCCGCACATGCGCACTGGCCTCCTCATCTACTCGAAACTATGGCTAAATCTCGGATTACAGGCCACTTTTGCTTCAAACGAAATCGTAGACTAAGATATCGGGCTTCTATGATTTGAAAAGTTCTAAAGTTTGTGTTATTTGGAGACCGCAAAGTAATGCCCCGAGCACTCAAGTTAACGGATACGCTACAACATAACTTCTACGAAACTGCTCAAAATGACACCAAACTGCTATGGGTGAGTAAAACTACTTGTTTTATTGCCGAAAGAAGGCTCAGATTGTAAAAAAAAACGTTACTTTTGCTTTAAATCTGCCCGAATGGAGGAGCTAAACTAATAGAACTACAGTTTCTATATGTTAGCTTGGTTTGTTCAACTGCGTTAAGTGTGAACTGTGCCTGAGTCACAATCGTAGAATCACTCACCTCTGAGCGTGAACAGGCTATCACTATTGTTTTCTTTGTTTTGATTTACATCCGTGAACTGTAAAGGACTGTTTGTGTCCTTTTGAATTGAATTTCTCCTTTGCTATAGGACCTGTACAGTTAGTTGAAACCGTTACACAAAAAGGACAGCCTGGAGTGCACATTGTAAATTTTACTCCGAAGAGTGTTGAGTGAAAACAGTGACGTATTAGGTCCCCGGGAGAATCATCTGCATTTCTGAAAAGGGGGTTAGATCGTGTGACAAGGAGATCTGGCCAAGGGCAAGAGAGACAGCAGCAGATGTAAAAGATACTTAAAATACGACATGGGCAGAACAGACAGCACACAAGTACGACAGGTGGGTACGATACTAAGGAATACTCAATACTATGATAATAAAAACTTTCTTTCTTTAAACAATATAATATGATTTTTGACATTAAATGGTAGTATTTTCTTTTATATTACTATATTGTCCGTGGGTGTATACTAGTCTGTGTGCTTTTATAATTGTTCTGATACAGCTCCTGATCATTCTATTGCTAAGGTTCTTTTCTGTCCTGTGAATGTGACTTTTTTTTTAGTATCGATACCTGCTCAAATGAGTATCTGTAGTTTCAATACAAGTTTTCATATTGATTAGAAATTATACTCATGGAAGAGAATTGTAACTGCAAATTAAACAAAGCTTACATGTATTTGTCGAAACTACTACCATGTGTAAGAATAACTGTCTGGGTGTATCATCTGATTTATAGTTTGAAGTTAAAGGGCTTGTTCCAATCTTTTACAAGCTCAGCACCCATGCTCCACGGCAGCTGAAAGTGTGAGCTCTGCACTTCCTGTACTGTTGGGACAGGCTCATATCCACACAATACAGTTTGTACAGCAAAAAAGTACACAGACAACATCCACCTGGAGATGTTTATAGGCACTGCTCATTTAATCTACCACTACTGCTATAAATCCCTTTGTCCCAGGTATAATTTGTTTTAAAATGGCACTTCCCAAATGGATGGCAGTATTAAAAGGCACAGCATCTGATATATATAGTTTAGTTTAGTTTAGTAAGCATTAAAACAGAGCTAGTTCATTTTAAACTGTTTGTAGAAGTCTCAAGTTATATACTTTGCCATCCTAGAGGTTGAAAATGTCTGTCCGCTGCTGCCAATGTAGTGGACCCAGCTGAGACCAGAGGGACAAACGTTTCCCTCCATTTATAGGAACAGGCAGAAAAGCCTATATAGGGCATAACATGTGGAGGGGGGGGAGGGGTACTGATTCTATAAAAAGTAACCATTACATATTATAAAAACTTGTGTTTCTCATTTTTAACAAGTTATCTTTCACTTCAAGTGAACTTGGTGCAGTTTTGTTGTGGTGTGACCATCACACTCTGAGCGCTCCTCTGCTCAGTTGTTGTGGTTGTGTCCCATAACTAACCATTTATTAAAGAAGTAGGCCTGCAGTGTCCAACAGAATGAACATGATTCACCGTGGCACCTGCGCTGTGTGGTAAAGATGCATGAGCTCCTCTTGTTATGGTTTCATTATCTGAAATGCTAACAGCCTTTGCCCTCTGTGCAGTCTGAGCCAGGGCTAACAGCGGCCTATGTCTACAGTGACTGTGTTAGTGCAGTCATTTGACACATTTGACATGAGCATAGGAGTGTGGGGAGTGGGTGCACTGTACAGTGGGCCTGTGCCAGTTTAAATGAGCCCAGTCCATGTGTGCTCCTGTGCCAGCCTGGAGCTGAGGCTTAGGTAAGTCTTAGGTGTTGTAAAGCTGTGTACTTAGGGGCAAAATGATGATGAATGCTACACACTCAGGGAGATTCAGAGGAGAACTATTTACAAGGCCTGTCTAAGGCTCTCAGTTTATTCACAGTTTTGTTATTGTTCGAAATAGTTAGGTCCACCAGGTGACCAGGTTTGATTTAAGGGTTGCTCCAGGAAAGCTGTTGTCTTGCAATTCCACAGAAACTGGAGAATACATTTCTAAATAATTATAGTAACATGAAAAAGTAAGCAGATTCAAGTGTTCAAGTACTCAAGTATTTCACACTACACATTAAAGTAATGAGTTCAAAGTGAGTGATCTTCATGAAGATTTGTGATGACCATATCTAACGATCTAACCTGGTCAGAAACAAATAAAAGCTGCATTATGTCACTTTTTTGGTCTACCATCTGTTTGTCTCCACTGAGATGCTCTTACTCAACCTGGAATAATCCACAGTTGGGCATTGATCTTATTTATCTCCATGGAACAAGACAAGCCAAGTTACAAGTCAGACCTGCGGAGATGTGAATCGGCTCACAGTAAGGATGGGCTCAGTGGTGTAGTGGGGATTGTTTAAGTGGGTGTACGCGATTTGTGACGTCATGGATGTGAATTACACCCCCCCCCCCAGAAAATTTAAAATTTCTGAAATTTTGATTTCTATATGCTAGCAATAAAGTAAAACTGTACATAAAAGTACAAAAAAAAAAACATTTTATTAACAGGTAGGCCTACTAGTAGTATATATTGGATTTGTTTTTGCTTTGCACTTCGTCTAATCAGAGGCATTGAGGAGGAGCTTATGCGCTAAAAGGCGCAGGTGAAAAAGCGAGGAGCGACGCGTTAAGTGAGACACGGGCAGGTAGGATGAGGTATAGGATGTTTTATAAAGTTTAACCTGTGTACACGCAATGGTACACGCTGTTGCGAGAGCTGCGCTCGCTCACTCGCTCGGTCCGCGGCTCCAGACACGGGCTCGCGCGGCCCGCAGTTTAATACAAAGTTTAATACGAGATACACGTACTTTTGTTCTGAATACGGGACGATTCTGTCATACATATACACCCAAAATCTTTCTCAACCACTTTGCACAGATGTTAAAAAAAAAAAAGCCTAAAAAGATAGCGGAGATCCGCTAAAAAACGGAACTCTTTCATCCCTGAATTTATATTAGTTATTTTTTTTTATATCTCACGTCGGGAGAAGTGGGTGGACGGTGTACCCCCGCGTACCACGCCCACTACACCCCTGGATGGGCTGTATACATTTTTTCGCATGTAGCTATAGGCCTATATTGTAAAATGTGCTTAGATCAAAATGAGACCAATGTGCGCAGTTTGCATCAAATTATAAAGCATTTATATCCCCCACAAACCAAGAAGTAGGCTGGTGCACTCTTAGTTGTGAAAAGCACCTATAAACTCATCATGGTGAAAAATTTGGATGTTAGGGATAGGTTAAAATGCGAAGTCTATGGGGAAAGGGTGTCCAAACTAATCCAACGTTTGAAGATTATATAGTTTCAGAAACACATTTAAAGGTGCACTGCGCAACTTTTCTGCTTGTGGAAATGTTTTTACTGTCCCTGAACTGTTTCATGGTGTAACATTAAACATATCCATCTAGCATTTATTCATTACGCATGTTCCTGTTACACAGAAATACAGTAATTCCTGTGAATAGGGGCGCCTCTCCACAGATCTGATTTGTAGCATAGTGCTGTAATCTGCCTTTCTCCAGATCCTTCACTTTATTTGGAAAGTCTATAGGGAAAATGAAAGAGAAATGTACTTCTGGAACCAGTGGGTGGGTGGTCACTGTTGTTTGTCACGTTTTAATACAGTAAAATCTGGTACAAAACTTAGCAACAGGATTTGTAAGACCAAAGTTCTGAAAGAGTGTCTCTACACCTTGACATGACTGTCCGGCTTCAGCCAGTCATCACTGCCTCCCTCTCTCTTGGGACCGGGCAGTATAGGTATGACATATTTCTCCACACTGCACTAACTTTTTCCATTAGGAATCAGTCAGAGCTTTGCACGGCCTGTCCTCTCACACAACAGGTCCATTTTATTGATGGGGCTGTGCACGAGCAGTCACTCTGCCCTCACTCCATAGTGATCCAGGCGTGATGTGAATGTCAATGGATGGAGGATTGCATTGTAGCAAACTGAACAAATTGTACCTTTCCAGAACTGTTTTAGAATCAATTGGACAAAAGTTTATTTGGTGGAATACATTTCGCAGCTCATCCAAGCTGCTTCTTCAGTCAAATGGTCAAATGCTGGTGGACACTGCCTTATTATATCTTATATATTTTATGACTCTGTGTTGGCCTCTGCTCTCCTCTACGCTGTTGTCTGCTGGGTCCCGAGCAGCACAGAGCGGGACAGGAAGAGACTTAATAAGCTGAGGGCTGTCCTCTGGACTCTGTAGAGGAGGTGGCTGAGAGGAGGGTGCTGGCCAATTTTACGTCCATCATGGATGACACCTCTCACCCTCTGTACCGGACTGTAGAGGAGCTGAGCAGCTCCTTCAGCAGCCGACTGAGGCACCCTCAGTGCAAGAAGGAGCGCTACCTCAGATCCTTCATCCACGATAAACCCCTCATCGTCCACAATAAACCCCTCATCGTGGACAAATCCGTGACAGAGCAGCACGTGCCGCGCACTTCTCCAAGGGTTTGGTGCGCGTCGCGTCCTGGGACGTGGCAGTGCTCCTCGCGCGTCCGGCGGGGCTTCCGGGGCCGTGTCTCCCCCCACGCGTCACTATTAATACATTTTGTTGAAAATCTATGAAAGTTTGAGTGTTTAAACTAGAGACAAATATGAGAAAATGCAGCGCAAGACCACGTGTACACCGGGGATGCGAGCACGAGATAGAATTGCGGCGCCCGGACCGCGTGCTCTCAACCCGAGCCACAAACCGAACACGCACAAACGAACGCAAAAGCCGCACGGAGTGATTTAATCCTTGTTCAGACCTGGTCTAGTCCCGGTTTAGTCCAGGTCTAGACCTGGTCCATTCCTGGTTTAGTCCAGGGCCAGTCCAGGTTTAGACCTAGTTTAGACCTGGTCTAGACCTGGTTTAGTTCTGGTCTAGACCTGGTTTAGTCCACGTTTAGTCTTGGTCTAGTCTCTTAGCCAATCAGGACGCAGAACCAATGTTACACTATAAAAAAAAAGTTACACTATAAAAAAAATGAAAAAAAAAAAAAATTGAAAAGAAAAATCCGCGAAACAGTGAGGCCGTGACCAGTGAACCGCGATAGAGCGAGGGTTCTCTGTAATTCCACTGTATAGTCCAGATGTGCAATATTTTCTATACTCTCTTTTTTACTTATTTTTATTATTATTATTATTTGTCTGCATGCACTTTCTGTTCAAACTTTATTTTGCACTAAACTGCCTGGAGCTAATGTGGCAAGTGAATTTCTCCTTTGTGCAATCAATAAAGTCTTATCTTATTTTATCTGCCTGAAGGGAGGAGCTAACTACAATGAAATTACTTAGAAACTACCACACCTACTTGTTTACAGTTTCTGTTAGTTAGGTGGGCCTATGAAATATGCAGTGGGGGGTTTTGTTAGCAGAACCATTCAGGGCCATAATGGGTGTTTTCACATCTCTGGATCTGACCTGGCTGCCATATTGTTTTCTTCGTTTTGATTTAGGTTTGAGGATAGAGTTATAGATGGGAGACAAATGATGTCTGAGACCTCCATTTCTGTTCAAGGAAGGATTCTCTTTCTTGACAAAAATAGCCTCTTTAACTCCCCTCTCAAACCAGTTCTTTTCTCTGGCCAAGATCTGTACCTCACTGTCCTCAAAGGAGTGGCCCGTGGCTTTTAGGTGGACATGTCCGGCAGACTGAGGTCCACTCTGGCTCTCATGTCTGTGTTGGTACATCCTCTTGTGAAGTGGCTGTTTTGTTTCTCCAATGTTGCGCTCACTGCAGTCTTCACTACACTGAATGGAGTAGACCACATTGCTTTGTTTGTGGCTCAGTGTTTTGTCCTTTGGGTGGACCAGTTTCTGTCTTAAAGTGTTTGTGTGTTTGAAATAGACTGGGATTTCATGTTGTCTGAAAATCCTCTGTAGTTTTTCCAAAATGCTCTTGATATGTTTGATAAGAAAAAAACATAAATTATAATCATACAGGAAAGTGTTAACATTGAGTGTATGAAGAATCCCTCAGTCGTCCAGGTAGAATCCATGGCAAAAGGACAAATTCAGTTTGTCAACTGGACAAAGTTTATTTGGTCCAATACGTTTCGCAGCTCATCCAAACTACTTCTTCAGTTCTGGCTAGAGTGCTGGTGGACACTGCTTATATCTACCTGCAGGGAGGAGCTAACTACAATGAAATTACTATGAAACTATCACACCTATTTGTTTCTGTACGCAGAAACTGAAAACAAATAGGTGTGCTAGTTTCATAGTAATTTCATTGTAGTTAGCTCCTCCCTGCAGCTAGTTATAAGCAGTGTCCAACAGCACTCACAAATAAACTTTGTCCAGTTGACAAATTGAATTTCTCCTTTTGCCATTATGAGTGTAACAAAATTATATTATTGTTACAACACCGAGGCTGCGCCCGCCTCGCCCTGTGCCCCCCGTGTTTGTTTTTCACATGTGCTGTGTGATATTTGCTTATACTGCTAATGCCTGGGTGTCCCGTGTTGCCATGGTTGAAAGACTGACGACCCACTCCTCCATTTTCCTTCCTGAATGTGCCAAAGCCTCGCCCAGTAAAAGTGCTGTGGGCCTGTTTGTCCTCGCCTCAGCTCACCT
This sequence comes from Paratrypauchen microcephalus, assembly GCA_036785185.1. NCBI lineage: Eukaryota > Metazoa > Chordata > Actinopteri > Gobiiformes > Gobiidae > Paratrypauchen > Paratrypauchen microcephalus. The sequence goes on from JAVJIX010000075.1 coordinate 2,517,599, forward strand.
TGTTCTGAACCAGACGTGTCTCAGACTCAGTCGAGACATTTGAGGTTGCCCTTTTGTTAAGTTTGGGTGACTGCCAGTTCAATTGGCCTCGGGCATTTGTACATTCATTTTGATTTATCATTATTCATTCTATTCGAGTCCCTTTCCTTTGTTATTTATTTTGACTTATTTATGTAAAACCTGACCCTCATTTACTTTATAAAAGCCACAATTACATCTTGTTAGGGCTACTGTCCCTGGCACTGGTTTTTAACAATTCTATTATTCTAAAACTCCAGAATTTATAAGCTCAAAAGTGCTCTTGACTGTTTTGTGGTTTTGTTCTCCCAGAACAATGTTTATAGTTAATAAAAAAAAATACCAAAAATGTTCTTTCTTGTTGTTCTTCAACATTTTTTAGTAATGTCCATAAGACGCCCTTCAGTTGCTCTTAAGTTTACTTCATGGATGAGGCCCAAGCGCAACAGTAATTTTGCTTGAGTGAAAATTTAGGCTAACCGACCAACTGTGAGTAAGTGTAGAAGAGCCATGATTATATAAACGATTACCATAAATTCCAGACTATAAGCCATTACTTTTTTCTCACACTTTGAACCCTGCAGTTTAAACAACGATGCAGCGAATATATGGACGGATTATTTGTTTATAAACACAGCGGATGTGCGAAGCCTGAGTGCAGAAAGCGTCGCTGTCAGTGTGGTTAACATGAAGTTGCAACGTGTAAATGAAAAGAAGAAACGGCAAAATCTTTCTGTGCATCAACGTGGACACCTGCGGCTTATAGGCCATATATAGGCCACTTAAGTGTGGCTTATATATGTATAATGTTTATAATGTTTTTTTTTTCTTTTAAAGCCCCAGTGTGTAGGATTCGTGGCGCATAGGTGGATGGTGCTATTGCACTTTCTGTTTTAGCTACGGCAGACCTCGAGGGTCACCCGGGCGCGCCGTAACGCGGACAGCTCTCGTACACGCGCACGAGCCGCGCGCCGCTACTGTATAAATAAAACGTGGTCCCGTTTTTTTTTTTTTTCTTTTCTTTTCTCATGAAAACACACCTTCCCGATCATGTACCATGACACTCTACACATCAAATGAAACCTTACAGTCTCCTCTTTTTGACTATGCAATTCATTTCCCTGCAAAACAAACACTCCCCGAGCACATGGGGCTTTTATACGGAAAAGCACAAAACGAGGTTAGCTTACCTTAGATTGCTTTCCACAGGTCAAACTCTGTATTTCACCATAAACTTGCTCTCAATTTGTCCGTAAGGATCCAGCGAATAAAATCCAGTAAAACAATTTAGTCCAAAACACGTGTTAGATCCATTATGAGTCTGATCCGGCAGCATGCTTGTGTTGTTTACCCAAAACCACAAGCCTTGCCGAAGGCGAAGGCGGAGCCCAAATGTCCTTCTGCGGCTCTCGTATTCAAAATGGCTGCCTCTGCATGGGGAAGATCCCCCTTTTATGTGACTATATCTAAGTCCAAAAGAATACTTTGATTTCATGATGGAAGTGAAAAGGCTTGGAAAACAATGTATTTTTGAATGGGTATCTTCAATTTCAGTAATTAATGGGTAAAAATCTTACACACTGTCCCTTTAAGATTTAGTAGATGTGGCTTATATTCAGGTGCGCTCAAGTCCGGAAATTATGGTGCAACATTTTTGCTTCTTGCATCTCTCCCTCAGATATGTTTTGTGCTTTAAATTACAGATCACACTTTAGCAGATGTTAATACCTGATGCTCGCATGTGGTTAGCATAATTCTCTTTTCTTACTTTTTTCCACAAATAACTTTAAACTTTTATATTTTTACAACTATCAGATGTATTTTTAAACACTCCTCACCATAGCAGCACATGGAACACAATATATGGATAGAGAATACAGAATGGAAGCTAAAACAAAGCCCGTCTCTGTTCTCTCCTGCTTTGATGTAACAACCTTTAAATAAGATGGAAACAGATTTTGGATTATCATCGGTCGTACCAAGTCAAACATGGCGAAAACAAAAAAGATTCAACTTTGAGTAATGCACATCCTATGAAGAGCCATTGTTTGTGCTATCAAAGCTTCTACTGACATCACAGAGTCATGACCTAAAACGTCATGCAATTTCGGTAACTAGTGGTTTTCCTAAAGCCCCCTTAAAGACTACCATGCACCGAAGAGATTAGCAGTAACATTTGTGGACATTATAAGCTGTAATTATTCACATACTTAAGGTTTTCTCAGACCACCTCAATGCCCTGGTCGAATGATGTCACGGTAAAGAAACAATAACACAACTGTAGCCTAATGCGGTTCGCTTTGGTATTAACGACAACTGTCCACTCCATGCCAGCTTTATGGAGCAGTTGTTGCTAGTACAAGCTAATAAAGTTCATTGTAAGTTATCTAAAGTTATCAATGCTAGCTAGTTATAGAAGTTCAGATATAACACTGGAGAAAGGTTGGTGGTTTGCTTCCATTTTCAGCCAGGTCATCCTCTTGTCATGTTTTTTGTCGATTTTTGTGCAGGTAGGTGAGTAGCATTTGTTTTGCTTCAGTGCATATTAGGGATGGCACGGTTCACAAAATTCACGGTTCGGTTCGTATCACGGTTTAAGGGTCATGGTTTTCGGTTCTGTACGGTTCTTATTGGTTTCTTTCAAAATACACCTTATATCCATTTATCTTAATAATCCACAATAACAGGATATAACATTAAAAAGGTTATAAGATTATATAATAATCTAATGTACCGGTAATATAAAATCTTAATACAATGTAATAATCACACAATCTGAATTTGACATGACTTTAAGCCCATTATAGGAACCATCTCTTCGATCTGGTGGCAGTAACTATGTCACCTGCTGTTGAAAAAACCCTTTCACTAGATATTGAAGAAACAGAAACAAAAGTATGTGTCTCGTATTAAACTTCTACCGGTGTGTGGGCCGCGCTTTGCCTGGAGCTGCGGATATTGCACATCAGCGAACGCGCGAGCGAGCGCGGCTCTTTCGCACATGTAAGGTGTAACGTGTATCACAGGGCAGGTTAAACTTTACAAAACATCTGTCCGTGCCTCACTTACCGACTTCACGCGCTCTCTCCTCCTGTTAGCTTCCCTGATAGCCCATAAGCTCTCTCCTCAATGCCTCTGATTAGAGCGCATTTCGGCAGCGGCGTGGGAGGGGGGGGTGTCCGTGACTTTCCGCTTTTCCCCAGACACAGGACTTAAATGACACTGGTGCATCCTCTATGTCCTTGCCGCTATCTCCACTCTCACTTGCCATTTCTATCTAACTTTATTTACCGCACTCATGTCGAGGTTACATACGGGCATGCCAGAGGCAAGTATACATTGCGCATGCCCGGAACCGTCAGGTGCGCACCGAACGGTTCGTCGTGACAAGCGAACCGAACAGTTCGTCGGTTTTTCATGAACCGTGCCACCCCTAGTGCATATATTGTAAAAGCAGCCGCTAGTCAAATCAAAATGAGACCACATGTGCTGAGATTTTTCTTCTCTAAGAACACGGAATGCAATGGTAGCCTGCTAGTTATTGTTAGCATTACCCCAAACTCCACATTGGGCTCTGAAAGTCATGAAAAGTGCTTCTAAACTCATCACGGTGAATAATTAGGATGCTCGGAGTGCATGAGGCAAGAGAGGAATACCTCTGGCCCACGGCACACCAATAACCAGCATGTTAACAGTGTTTTCCTGCCTAATGTGCTTAGATTCATTAGTAATTATAACTGTCCACTCCATTTTGACTTTATGGAGCAGATCTGGAATAGCAGTTGGAGGTGAACATCATTTGTTTTGCCTCAATATATATCAATTGTAAAAGCAGCTTACTTTCTGAGAACAAGGAAAAGCATTGTTAGCCTGACGTCTCTCATTTGGACAAAAAAATGCAGTATACAACTTCTTTTACCTGAGATCAGTGCGAGTTTAGTGGTTCACGTGTTGATTCTGCTGAAATTTTGCGTTATTTTTTTACTTGCCATGATTGTTTCGACACAAATTGACCATGCGTTTCTCTGATTGGTTAATCCGCCTGTCAGTCGCACCCAGCTCAAATCGGGGAGAAAGGATAGTGCTCCAGATCCACTCGTCTTTGTAAAGTTTTGTCAAAATGTGTGGTTCTGGCTGGACAGGAAAATTGACCAATATCCAGTGTAATGTTTCCTGTGCGTGAGTGAAACCTGAGAGTTAACTTAATTTTGACAGATAAAATGAATACTTGCGTCTGTTCTTAGCTGCGTCTGTTGGAAAGAGTAAAACGTTTTCTATCCAAAAGCAACACAGAAAAGACTAGTTGTGCTGCTCCATTTCGCTGCTGCTGCTCCTTCAAACAAATGCAGTGGTGGAAAAAGTACTGCAAATGTGTACCTAAGTAGTCGTAGTACAGTTATCAGTATCTATGAAAACTACTATTCCAACTACTAGTTTATTATTTTATAGTTTATTATATATAGGGCCTATATTAAGCTATTTCCTGATCTAGGTTCTAATATTGTTTTCTAATCACAAACAGACCTGGAGTTGTGTTTTGTTTCATTCGCACATGTTTACTAACCTAAATATGCAGGATTTGTGTTAAACATGTGCAAATGAAACAAAAAAAACAAAACTCCAGGTCTGTTTGAGACGAGGAAACAACATTAGAACATGGATCAGAAAATAGAGTAATACTGGCCCTTTAATGCGGTAGGGACAGACGTGTAATACTTGCTTTCCAAGAACTGAGTCTGCAAGTAGTGTGTGTGTGATTGTGGGTTTACAGGTCATAGCGAGTGGCCCACATCCTGTAGTTAAACACAGAGTTGAGAGATTCGTTCTACCCTGGGGGACCACGGAGAGCTGGAGAACTACCTCCGCTGACACAAGCACGGGGACTCGGTGCGCGCAGAGGAGGAGCTGTGCTGTCAACTCTACTTTGACACAACTGAAAAAGGGAGGAATGAACTTGTAGACCTAAGAAATGCATGCAGTAGAGTTCAGGTTTAGGTTCATCGGCTAATAATTTATAGAGATGGATATACAGTATATTGGGCAGATATTTGCACTGTTATCCGGTTTAAACCTCCAGCAAATGCAGATATTTTGTTTAGCTCAACCAGCTGCTTTCATTTTTTTTATTTTTTATGCAGTGCTGTTCAGTAGTAACTGTACTGTGTAACCTTTCTTTTTGTCTTAATGGAGATGTTATTGCTTTGCCTGGAATGTTCCACAGTATGACATTGACCCTACCTATCTTGCATTTATACAATTAAAGGAAAAGTAACGTTTTTTTAAAACAATCTGAGCCTTCTTTCGGCAATAAAACAAGTAGTTTTACTCACCCATAGCAGTTTGGTGTCAATTGGAGCAGTATCGCAGAACTTATGTTGAGCCGTTCTGTTCTACTAATGATCCCGTATCCGTTAGCGTGAGTGCTCGGGGCACTGATTTGCGGTGTCCAAATAACACAAACTTTAGCACTTTTCAAATCACAGAAGATCGCTGTGTCAGGGTAGACTTTTAGTAGATTCCAAAACGGCCTGAAACCCGATATCGCAACAGAAAAGTAAAGTTCAGAGCGGTGTTAGCTTCTTTCAGACTAGCGGTGTTTACAAAACAGCTGAGTTCACGCATGCGCACTGTCCTCTCTGATGACGTCATCAAATGAAACTATAGCTGCATATCGGGTTTCAGGCCGTTTTGGAATCCACTAAAACTCTACCCTGACACAGCGATCTTCTGTGATTTGAAAAGTGCTAAAGTTTGTGTTATTTGGAGAGCGCAAAGTAATGCCCCGAGCATATGATACGAGCACCATGTTAACGGATACGGGATCATTAGTAGAACAGAACGGCTCCAACATAACTTCTGCGATACTGCTCCAATTGACACCAAACTGCTATGGGTGAGTAAAACTACTTGTTTTATTGCCGAAAGAAGGCTCAGATTGTAAAAAAAAACGTTACTTTTCCTTTAAAGGTGTTTTATTACTGAAAAAGACCTTTAAAAATCATGCATCCTTTGATTGCTCTTGCTTCTCCACGGATGTGATCTTTTACTTGGCCTAGTGACCTAGTGCCACCTCCTTATATCAACGGAGTATTCATAAATTTGATGCCAGACTGTGGAACATTTCAGGAAAAGCAGTAACACAACATGCAGACAAGCACGTGGTGAAGGGCCCATCTTTCATCTATCTCATAATGTTGTTTCCACCCAGTTGTGTTTTGTTTCATTTATACGTTTAACACAAAAATCCTGTGTATTTTTAGGCTCAGTTCTTCTCTCATACAAAAAACACTCGGTCCCAGCATAATGCAGGAAGTTCTCCACAGTGTTTTTAATCTCCACACACCTTCACTAGAATAATTTGGATCATTTCATACCTGGAACTGTCAATCTCTCCTGAACAAAAGGTCGCTGTTAACTTTAAAACTACCACTACATGACATCACAAGCTGGAACAGAGCTGGAGATGTAGACAGATTTATAATATAATAAAGGATTACTCAAACATGGGTGAATGAAACAAAACACAATTCCAGGTATGTTTTTGAGGAGGTAACAACAGTATAGCACAAGAGTCAATATTGCATAATAGAGGATCTTTAAACTTTAAAAAGTATACTGTATATTTGTACTGGTACTGGCACAAAAAAACTGGACTGATGTACTGTATGTCTCGTGTAATATGCAGCATCTGATGTGATATTACCACAAAGTTCAACAGAATGAAAAAGACTGCATGGGTACATTTGTTGTTGTTGTTGTTGTCTGGGTAGTACACCGGTTGTTTTATTCACTTGAAACATGGGCAGTTCAAAATATAGATGTCTCCACAGGCAATCCAAACAGTGGCAGAGTCCATTAAGAGAAAAAGCTTTTATTCCAAAAACACACACTAGCTCATTTCCGTCAACATGACGTCCACAATCACCCGTGTTTTTCCAGTTATCTGCACATCAAAATCATACCCAAAGGAGTATTTTGCATTCTGTTTTATGCCAGTGTGTTTTTCAAACCGTTTGATTTCTGCTTTTAAAGCGCTGAATAATTTAGCTGCTGGTCAGATTAGCACAGAGCTTTTTTCTACATGTTTGACTTGGGAGCACTTCACTATGTAGATTACCAGGGTGTTATAAGCCCCTAGGCATGGCAGGTATTTTCCTTCCACGTTCATTCATTCATCTTCTTCCGCGTATTAGTGCAAAATGTGCCTGAGTACTGATATAGTGTATAAGCAGCCCTTTAGGTCAACATAAGTCCACTGTTTGTTTGCATCTAATTATAGCATGCTAGTTGTTGTTAGCATTACTTTGATGGCAAACTGGTCTGACCTCTGAAAGTTGTGGAAAGAGGTTATAAACTCACAGTGAAAGTTTTATTTAAAAGAGAAAACCGATGCCATGTCCATCTTGCCAAGGGTAATCTGCAGACCTGGTCCTTCAAAGACTCTTGGAATGCATATGGTAAACGAGGAAGTTGTGTGAATGCTCAGTCATCCAGGTAGGAGCAAAGGAGAAATTCAATTCTGTCAACTGGACAAACATTTTTTGATCAAATACATTTCGTAGCCCATCCAAGATGCTTCTTCAGTTTTGCTCTGACGCTGCTGGACACTGCCTTATATCTGCCTGAAGGGAGGAGCTAACTACAATGAAATTACTCTCAAACTTCACCTACTTGTTTACAGTTTCCGTTTCTTAGCTAGGCCTATTGACCTGCACTAAGTGGGGACTGTGTCTGAGTCATATCTGCAGAATCATTCAGGTCCCTGATGGGTGCTTTCACACCTCTGATCTTGAACAGGCTATCACTATTGTTTATTACTGTTGTATTATTATTGTTATTGTACACTATTGTTGTATTTTTTGTTGTTGTTGTTTTGATTTAGGTTTGAGGATGGAGAGGGATGACGTCTAAGGTTTCTGTTCAAAGAAGGATTGTGTTTCCTAACAAAAAATAGCCTCTTTAACTCCCATCTCACTCTAATTCATTTCTCTGGATAAGATCTCACCATGCGTCACTGAAAAAAAAAAATCCAAATAATTTTTTTACATATTATGCTTGTGTCTTCTATATAGTTATAATCTACGACACCCGTGAATCATTATGTTGTAATTAGCACACTTTAAACATCATAAAAGACCAATGGGAGCTGGCGTTGCTGTAAATATCATCACAACAAAGCCGTGCAATTGCTGGTCCCTCCTATGGATAGCTGCACATCACACTAGTAGCATATTTTGAAATATTGGTACTAAATTGGCTACCCGGCGCTGTCAAATCAAACACCTATCACTAATTAATAAAATAAAATTGGAGAACAAAGCAGTTACGTCACAGTGGGCATATGCATGCGGGAGTTAAACGGCAAAGGTGTCTTGAAAATAAGCAATTAAAGATTACTCCAAAACATGCACAAATCACTCCAAATGCAACTTCGAGAAGGTCTATGACAGGGGGATACTATAACATGGTTAAAATCTTTGAAAATTATTTTGCAGAATAGGTCTGCTTTAACTTCTTTTTAACCATTTTGGACAATGGACATCATTTACATAAAAATAAGGAGACTGCATGAAAATGGACAGAACTGGGAACACTAAAGATGACCCACTGACACTGGAGGTCTGAGGAAAGGCCTATAATAGACATGAGGACAGGTTGACCACTACACAAGGCTTAAGTTTTCTTATTTTTACACTATCATTCACAAGTTTGGACACATTTTCTCATTAAATTTAGCTTTGTATGTATGTTTACAGGTCCTATATTACACCAAACGGACTCTTGTGCGCTTTAAATCATGTTAGAACCTTGTTACCTCCTAAAAAACATGCCTGGAGTTGTGTTTTGTGTGTTTTGTCATTTGCACATGTTTGAATAATCCTGCATTATTAGTCTGTCTACATCTCCAAAGCTCAAAATGCTCTGTTCCACCTTGTAATGTCATGAAGCGGTAGTTTTCAAGTTGTTACGTATTACCTTTTGGTTAGTAGAGAATGTTTAAAAACACAGTAGAGCACTACTACCGGGGTACAATCCTTATTCCGACATACCGCCACTCTGACAGACCCCCACCACGACATTCCTTCATTCTGACATGCCCCCATTCTGACACTTTTTGATGGCGCCATTCGGACAACCTACTCATAGTTTGGAGCGTCACATTTTTTGCCTGAACCAGGACTGAACCAGGTCTAAATCAGGTCTAAACCAGCACTAAACCAGAACTGAACCAGGACTAAGTGTCAGGACGGGCCTGCAGGTGCACCTGCGGGTGACCGCAGGCAAAATGACCGGCCCAGAGCTCTGCACCCCATGGGGCTCAGCGCAACCATCACCCGATCGCATTTTGCGGACACCCTGCTCCATGGATTCGGGGTACTCTCTCTCTCAAGTCTAAGATAAGTCCTCGTTTAGTCCTGCTTCAGTTCTAGTTTAGTTCTGGTTTAGTCTTCCTGGTTCAGTCCTGGGATCGGTACAGGTTTAGCCCTGGTTCAGTCCGTATGCTGCATAAAAGTTCGGCATCTTGATCGATGTTTCTTCTGTTCAACACCAGTTAAATAACACCAGTGAAGTGAAGGTGCGTCTGTGAATTTGTATTCGTCCTGAAGAAAGCGATATCCCATATTTTCATTCCGTGATTGTAATTCTTGATGTCATAACTTTTCAATTCGTATTCTGGTAGTTAAAATCCATACAATACATTTTATGTACAACTGGACTCATTTGAGTGTTTACGAGTGTTCAACTACAGTCAATTATGCATGGATTCGTACATACATATAGCTCATTTTAGTAGGCCCACGTATTTTTAATAATTACCTTGTTGAGGTAATGGCGGAATGTTGAAAAAATGCTTAAGTGCCGCCACTCCAACCAAGGAAAAAAAAAAAATGCTGCCGCTCCGACAATTAGACGTCAATGTCAGAGTGGAGGTATGTCGGAATGGCAGCATGTAACCCTACTACCACATGACATCACTAGGTGTAATCGAATGTTTTCTGTTTGAGCGAAGTCAGCCTAAATATACAGGGCTTGTGATAAATGTGTGAATGAAACAAAACCCAACTCCAGGTATGTTTGTGATTAAAAAAAAAAAAAAAAAAAAAATTATACAATATATCAGAAATAATGTAATATGGACCCTTTATTACTACTTTCTATTATATATGCATAACAAAGACATCAAATATATAATACCAAATATGAAGCAAGATGTACAGAATTATGTAGACACTTAAATGACACTGACACTGCTGCTTAAATGACACTGACACTGCTGCTCAAATGACACCATTTGAGATTTATTACGCTACACATTGTGTGTTTTATCTATTTGTATTATATACAAGTTTACTGTACTTTTGCTACCGGTATATGTGATGTTTTAGTCATTATGTTTATTGTCTTGTCTATCAGATGTTTTATGTTCACTGTGGGCCTGGGGAGTGCTGCAGTTTCAAATCCTGTGTGTGCAACCTGTACATATGTTTTTTGACAATAAAGCTGACTTTGAACTTTGAACTTTGAACACGTGCCATGTCTGGGTTCATTAATGGCATTCCAAAAGTGTGCAAAGCATTGATCAAAGCAAAGGGTGGCTTTTTTGAAGACTATAATATCTAACCTGTTATTGTGAACTCAAAGGACCTATAGAGAACACACACTTGCCAGGGCTTGTATGGGGTGTTCCTGTAATTATTTTTAATGAGTGTGTCCTACCCGTTTTATTGACTGACAGTTGTGCATGTAAACAGGGGAATTACTGTAAACTTTCACTGTGCTGCTCTGGCAACCGAAAATCCATGCGTGTAGTGGCATGGTTTATGATATCTGTTAATGAGTTGTATTACAAATCAGGAACTATGGCAATAACAGTTATGAAGGTATTATTTGACAGGGTTGACTAGGGGTGGGAAAAGTAATACATTTTATAGCTGCATCGATGAATCTAACAAAACAATTCTGAATCAAAGCAGACACGCCAATAGGATTTATTCACGCTTGCAAACCGGGAAGAAACATACGATGATAACTTCTAGTGCAGTTACTGATGCCGGGCTCGCCTGCCGACTGTGATAAAACCCACTGAAGTAAATGTGATCAGCGGTAAAATGAAGACTGAATACGTGTGTGTTGTTTGGAATCATCTTGAGTTTGGCGCCCTCATCTCTTCTATTTGCATGTATCCAGTGAGCTCGGAGTTGTGCGTCAGTGGGGAAATGATTAAAACTGAGGTATGTAATTGCTGATTAGCCAAACATAACGGAACGCTATAATGACATGTAGATGAAGTACTGGGCTGTTTTCTAATTTTTTCTAGATTTTGTCAGACGTACTACTGCGAACAGAGCCCGCCGGAAATTGTCGCATGTTTCCAAATGTCCTCCTGGTTTGTGACGTAACGTGAATAGAGCCCATAATCGGAATTTTAAAGGAGAATTAACTTTTTTTTACAATCTGAGCCTTGTTTCGGTAATAAAACAAGTTGTTTACTCACCCATAGCACTTTGGTGTCATATGGAGCACTTCCGGAGATGTTTTAGGTTAGCGATCTCCGTAACGCGAGTTCTCAGCTTTGCGTTTCATGTTTGGGCCCCGGGAGCTGAGAGCGAAATAAACTGTGACTCCGCACATGCGCAGTGACGTCCTCATCTACTCGAATCTATGGCTAAATCTCGGATTACAGGCCACTTTTGACTCAAACGAAAGCGTAGACTAAGACATTGAGTTTCTATGATTTGAAAACTGCTAAAGTTTGTGTTATTTGGAGACCGCAAACATATGCCCCGAGAACTCACATTACGGAGATCGCAAATCTAAAACATCTCCATAAGTGCTCCATATGACACCAAAGTGCTATGGGTAAATAACTTGTTTTATTACCGAAATAAGGCTCAGATTGTAAAAAACGTTAATTCTCCTTTAAGTTGAACTTAAGTCTTTGCTCTGCCAGTTTATTTTCACTCTGAGTCCCCCCTCTTTCCTCCACTCACTCAGTGTGCATGACCAGAGCACTGTACAGACCTCTGCTGCTGCTGCCCTGTGTCACACAGAGATCCATGGAGATATCTCTGTTCACGATTTGCTGAGGCTTTATTTTGGTCATGTTTGAGTTTTCAGGAAAAGACGCTCACACGCCACACTGCAAGCTTGAAGCTCCATTAGCTTGTAGTTCTGTGAGGACAGAGGAAGTGTCCCTGCAGAAGACAGAGGTATGTGGGCTGTAATGTCTCTTATAAAAGTCTGCAGAGAAGTAGACGAATAGTAGTAGACGTATTGTTATTACAAATATCTCCCCCCTACAGATAAACGAATCTCTATCACGGAACAAACAATGCAACTGACTATTTAAATAAAGGTAATTTTTTCATCCCGCAACTCTGCACATTTTTTTAAGTATACACTAAAATACCCACTAAAGGTAGTCGTCACTGTTTCTGAACTGGAGATGTTTCAGCTGCCATCCAGAAGTCATGTTCAATCTGAAGGGACTGCCCTGAGGGAAGTGAGTTATGTAGCGGTTATGATAAGAGTGTAATCATCTAAATGACTCTACTGTGTTTATATAACTGTGCACACTGTTCACACAACTTTATGAATCCCACAGGATGTCTTCTGTCCAGAACCGAAGACATCCTGCTCGGGGTCGCACATCACGCGAAGAATACCAATACTTGTATCATCTGAATTTAAAAACAAATGCTTGTTTTTTTTTGTTTGTTTTTTGTTTTGCCAAAGAGTAATGGATCAATATTTCACTTCCTGTGACATTTTCTTAAGTTGGAGAAAATAAAACTAACAATAAAAGAATTACAATGTCAAACTTGTATTTTTGGTGCCATTTGTCCATTATAACACAGACTTAAGAAAGAGTCATTAGCATTCATGCTGGTACTAATAGTTATAATATAATGTCCACTTAATGTTTTCTAACTAGGCTCTAGTGTGACAGAGTGGTTGTCAGTTACCAAAACAGGTTTGTCACAAATGGTGATGTTTGGAGGCTAATGCTAACTCCCTCATGGAAATTGCATTGAGGCCAGTGTAATAAAGGCTACCAAATTTTAAAATGCAGGCAAAAAGGGTCTATACCAGGGGTCGGCAACCCTCTTGCTCTTTGATCCCTCTGATGCGGCTCAGTACAGTGGTCCCTTGTTTATCGCGGGGGTTACGTTGTAGAAATAACCCGCGATAGGCGAAATCCGTGAAGTAGTCAGCTTTATATTGCGTGTATAAATATGCATGTATTTCACAGTTCCTCTGACCAAGGCGCCTGGTGCCTTGCCTGCTTTACACCAGTCCATATCGGAACGAACGAAAGCAGCCTGGGATTTCCCAGGTTACCTGGTGCCGCTGCACTGTTGCGGGTTTTGTTGGGGAGAAAACTTGCAAACATACAGCACTTCAGAGCAGTGACGGACTGGGATCAAAAAACGGCCCTGGCATTTTGCACCTACAAGCGGCCCCCATAGACCGTGGAACGGGGGGGGAGGGGGTTCTACAGCTCTGCACCGTATGTACCGGTCACACGGCTCCAGGAGTCCGGCTGGATGCTCGAGGGGCGCGGAGACATGAGTCACTGGCTCCGTAGGAAACGGCTCTTTTGGGGTCTGTTGAAGCCAGTTCTGAGTCTGTCCCTCGTCTTCACATCCTTCCTCATGCTCCAGAGAAGGACGCACTGGGGCTGAAAGCGGAGCCTGGTGCGGCTCGGACTGCTGCTCATTCAAACACAGAACTGTAGTGAGAACGCATCCGTGCGCTCTCAGGTGTCACACTGCTCGTGATCGAACATTTAAATAAATTTGGCAAACTGAATGCATTCTGTACTGTACAGGAGACACGGCGCGGAGGAGAATGACTGACAAAGATCAGGATGCAGAACACAATGCGTGTTGTTACACTATAAAAAATATCTGCGAAACAGCGAGGCTGCGAATGGTATAGCGAGGGAGCACTGTATTTAAATAAATGTATTTTATTTTAGGTCGTTCATATTCAAAATGTAATTCTATGGCGCAAAGGCAAAAAAAAGCTGTTATATGCAGTGTTATTTCATTTTAAATTTCAAAAGGGTTTTGTGGCTCCCGGTGTTTTCTTTACTGTGTGAAACGGGTCCAAATGGCTCTTTGAGTGGTAAAAGTTGCCGACCCTGGTCTATACTATAAACTGCACTGTAAACATATACAGGCCAATACAAACCAGAATGAATGTTGAATACTTTCACAGAATAGAGCATTTGAAGTGTGAGAAATCACTCCTGTTCTTTAAATATGGAAGCACATGCACTTTTATTTTTAGGCTTAAATAATTTGGATATACTAATAACTTGGAGCAGCCTAGGCACCAGATGAGAACACTCTACCCAGTGCTGTCACTCTGCAGGTTTGCCCTGCTTCATTTGAGCTTATAAAAGTTTATTTTTGTGGCCATACCAGCTTGTCAAAGCCCGATCCCGTCAGATCTCAGAAGCGCAGGGCCAGGCCTGATTAGTACTTGGATGGGAGACTGGTGGGAAAATCAGGTGCCACAGTGGGGTGCCAGTAACAAGAACTGTTGTTGTGTCCTTTGGCAAGACACTTCACCCACATTGCCTAGTATGAAAGTGGAGTGTGCACGAGTGTTGGTGGTGGTCAGAGGAGCTAATGACGCAGACTGGCAACCTCGCTTCCATCAGTCTGCCCCAGGGCAGCTGTGGCTACAAGAAGAAAGAAAGAAACCTATGCCTTTATTAGTCCCACAGTGGGGAAATTCCAGTTCTGTATTAAACCCATCCTGTTATTAGGAGCAGTGGGCAGCACATTACTGCACCCGGGGACCATCTCCATGATCTTCTTGCTTCGGCTTGGTCAGGACCTAAGCTGGAGGATTTTACCTATGGTGCATGTTTTGGGTTGGTGGGGGAAACCCACCCAGACACGGGGAGAACATGCAAACTCCACACAGAAAGGCTTAGGCGACCCGGGGATCGAACCCGGAACCTTCTTGCTGTGAAGCATGAGCGCTACCCGCTCAGCCACCGTGCCGCCACTGAGTGTGGTATGAATGAACAATGAACTGTAAAGTGCTTTGAGTGTCCATATACTGATTCTCGGTATATGGACAGAACCAGTTCAGAACCTCCAGAATTCCCTCTCTGAGCTGCAAAGGCTGCACTTGCACTAATTCATGACTGACTGCAGGTGCTGGGGTTTAGGCAGTGTTGGGTGTAACTCAATTAGAAAAAAAGAAGAAGAAGACAGACTTTATTCATCCCCGTAGGGAAATTATTTCTCTGCATTTGACCCATCCTTCAGGAGCAGTGGGCAGCTCGTGTTTCCGGCGCCCGGGGACCATCTCCATGATCTTATTGCTCGGCTAGGACCTCAGCTGGAGGATTTTACCTGGAGCATGTTTTGAGTTGATGGGGGAAACCGGAGTACCCGGAGGAAACCCATTCAGACACGGGAAGAACATACAAACTCCACACAGAAAGGCTCGGGCGACCTGGAGATCGAACCCAGACCATGTATGCAAACTCCACACAGAACACACACAGAAAGGCCTGGGCGACCCGGGGATCGAACCCGGAACCTTCTAGCTGTGAAGCATGAGTGCTAGCCACTCAGCTACCGTGCCGCCACTTAGTGACTTAAATGATATTTTTAAATAACTAAAATTTTTAGGCATTACTAAAATATATTTAGTGACTTGGTTCCTCAGAGACATGACTTTTGCAGTAGACAAATACTTCAGAGGCACAGAAGTAAAGAGAAGCAGACAGAAGCAGAGGCTGTGGCAGCGTTGTGGGGAGGTTACCCATTTCTACTGTTGGTGTTTCACCAAGTGAGACAGTTTAAACTCTTTCTTTGTTGAGGCAATAGGTATTTTTAACAACTAATGGGTGACTAATTACTTTTTAAAAAATGACCCAACACTGCAGTTAAGGGGCGGCAGTAGCTCAGTTGGTAGAGCGTTTGTCCACTGATCCAAAGGTTGGCGGTTCAAATCCCGCTCTTGACATAAGAAACATCAGTGGTTGAGTGGTCAGATCCACTGACCCACAGGTTGGTTGGTACGATTCCAGCTGCGTACACTGGTGTGTGAATGCGTGTGTGAATGGGTGATTGGTTCCTTGTTGTAAAGTGCTTTGGGTGCCTTGAAGGTGGAAAAGCGCTATATAAAGATGTGACCATTTAAGGAAGAAAGGATACTGAGTCCTTTTAGGTTTAAACCAACTGGATTTCAGCTTTGAATTTGACAACCAAAATCAGAGACTTATGTCAGGTTCATTCTGCTTTCTGATTGGATAATCATCATGAGAACCAAAACACCCATTACAACATAAAACCTCTTTGTCGTGTTCCTTATTTTTGTAATCATCACCACAGTTGTAAATCGTAAAAACTATAGTTGTATATTGGGGCACATACATATTTTTGTAAAAACATGACATGAATGAGGTCCATTGCTGTTTACGGCCCTTTAAGGTCAAAGGTTACTGGCTTAACTCTTCATAATGGACACTATCTCTCCAGTCCACCATTCTGAAGGAAGGTTGGGACAATAAGATTAAGACCAGAAGTCAATTGGAGACTCTGCATTATTACCATCAAGGTAAGTCAAAGTAAATATAGATAAGCAGGACCATACAAGACAATACAACCTGATAGGGCCAGTGTTTTCTATCTCCAGTGATGAGAAAATCCATTCTTGTTTACAATCCCCAAAATGAGGTCCCGTCAATGTAATCAGCGTTCAGATATATGACCGATCAATAATGCTTTCCAACGGGAAGGACTCCAGATGACCTCAGCAGGGGTCATCTTTGGAATTATCTACATGTTTTCAGACTAATGCAAATCTATGTCCCTCCTTTAAATGTTGAGCAAGGTGATGGTAAAATAAAAGACTGAGAATTAAAGTGCAGACGACTTTTGACATATTTTAGAATTATGATTTTGGTTTGGAGGGACAGTACCTGTGGTCAAGATTTATCATAGTTTTACATCAGTTAAGTGGCAGTTTTAAAAAATACAAGAAGTAGCAGTGAGTTGGACATCAACATCGTCATCATCAACACCAACAACAACAACATACAGGTAACTTTTGGTTGATGGTGGATGGTCTACCACCAGCTTGTCTCCACAGAGATGTGCTGCTTGGCTTGAAATTTTGCTTGGTGTGGCATTAAACCAGTCTGTCTGTCTCCATGGATACATGCAGGGGACACCAGAAAGTCTATTTACAAGCTAGATTTGTGGACAGTTAACATTGCTTTTTATAAGAACCACAGACTGTATATGTAGCTTAAAGGGATATGCCACCCCCAGGTCAAACTTGGGCATCTCCCCACAGTCCAGAGACTAAAATAAGTGGTGGAAAGCGTTTTTCTGGTGACCCAGCCATTGTCCAGGTCTGTCAGCACTGACCGCCGCGGTATCTGCAGCTACTCGCGACTGGACTCTAGACTGGAGTCTAACGTCGCCAGAGAAAGATTTCGGCCAAAAGGAATTAATTTGCTCGATGCTTTTCCCAATTACTTTCTGTGTAGTGCGCATTCATATCGAGTGCAAATAAATGTGCAAATCAACACGGAGAGCTTGACTTGGTCATTTTGGGTGGGAACTATTTTTCAGTGCGGAAAAAGACAGACGAAGCACACACCACGCTGACAGGGGTGCGTGCGTGCTGGACAATGGCTGGGTCACCAGAAAAATGCTTTCCACCACTTATTTTAGTCTCTGGACTGTGGGGAGATGCCCAAGTTTGACCTGGGGGTGGCATATCCCTTTAAATGCACGCCCGCTCCCTGCCAAACCTCGCCTCGCTCCTGATTGGCTCGTTGGTCGCTATGACACCCGCGGTCAAAATTAAAAATATGGAACTCACCCAAAATTCACCCACATAACTGTCAACCCTTGACGAGCTCCCTTTGACTGGAGCTGAACACTATCGCTAATGTCACACTCACTTAGTCCACTTCTTTATATTATTTTTAAACTATAGAAACACCCGCGATTGAATAAATGCAAGATTAATGCCATACTGTGGAACATTCCAGGGGAAAAAACAAAAACAAACCAAGCTACGCGGTGCACTTTTAAAGATGTTACTGCGACCATGAAACAAATCAGTCATTTCTGGATTTTCACAATTGAAAAAAAAAAAGTTCCTTTCCCTAAATGGAGTTTTATTGCAGCAGGTTGAAAAGCTGACTACAAAGACCATGATCCTTTGCTTTATTTCAGGCAACATGATGAATACGCTGATTAAGTGCAATTTGAGCCATTTTGCAAAGGCATTTACGAGAAAAACTGCAATTCCATGAAATCTGGATTTATTTCCATGTTAATTATTATCACTACGATCATCACCAAAAAATGCTCATTTGATTAGTAATGGCAAATTGTCACTTTCCCCCAACCATCTGGTGTAGTGCTTTTGTTGTTTGTAATTCTGCCTCGGAGACTAAACTGGACTCAAACATCATTGTTTCAGTATCATCGTAAATGCTGTTGTAAATTCACACCCTGAGCACCTGAGAGAGTGGCAGCTGGTACAGTAGCTCCAGAGGTTTTTCCTGAAAACTACCTTTTTAAGTTACTCTTGTTTGCACTTTAAGTTTTTATTTTATTTTTATGTATTTTATCTGTCCAATAAAACACTCACCATGTTTTTTGGGCATCTGAGTCGTTTTTTCTTGATTTTTGCTGGCCTCTTGTTCTTTACTGTGTGGCTCAGCAGTTCAGACTTCACATTGTGTATTCTAGAGAGCACCTTGTTTCAATCTCCAAGTCCTCAGTGCTGTTTGGAGTTAAGCCTGACATTCCTGTGGAATTACGGAGGAGGAGGACGTGCAAAGGATGCCGCGTTAGAGTGAGAACGAAACAGCGGAGAAGGAAATTTGAGGTTAAACGACAACAGAATAACACCAGAGATGTGCGGAGGGGAATGAAGGCCATCACTGGTCTTTCCAAAACTAAGCAGCAAGACAACAGCCCAGATAAATCAAACCTACTCAATTTGCATTTTAATCATTTTTCATCCCCTGGCACCCCCATCTCTACACCCCCAGACCCCCAACCCACACCTCACCACACCTCACCACTCAGACGACCATTCTTCAGCTCATCAGCTCTGCTCCCACACCTATTCCCACCCCCACAGAGGAGCCCAGCTCAGTGTCTCTGTCACCTACTCTGGTGAGAAGGCAGTTGGAGAAAGTTCACCAAAACAAGTCTCCTGGGCCAAACCAAGTCAACCTCTGTGTGCTGAGGACATGTGCAGCACAGCTCACTGGGATCCTGCACTTTCTATTACACTGAGCCTGAAGCTTGAAAGGATACCGGTGCTACGGAAGACCTCCTGCATTGTGCCAGTGCCCAAAAAGCCTATTCCATCTGGACTTAATGACTTTAGACCAGTTGCTTTGACATCTCATATCATGGAAGTGTTTGAGACACTGGTTCTGGCTCAGCTCAGACACCTGGTGGCACCATCCCTGGATCCTCTACAGTTTGCCCACATGAGTGTGGATGATGCTTTAATCCATCTTCTGCAGCGGGCTCACTCTCACCTGGATAGCGTTAAGGGCTCTGTGAGGATATTGTTCTTCGATTTCTCAAACAATGAGAGATACAGGACTACATTCATATCATACTCCATACAACTGTACAACAACTCACCCTTATGTAATAGATAATACTCCCCACAACTGTACAACAGCTCAATCTTAAATAACGGATAACCTTATGCCGTTCCTGTCTCTTGTATATAGCTGCGATTTTATATTTTATTACTTATCTATTTACTTCTATTTTATTTTGACTTGTACATGCAAATTATTATTTTTATAATTATGTCTCATTTGACATCTGTCTCTTGCTATCTTTTTCGCTATACCATCTATTTTTGTTACCCTCTGTTATATATTATATTATGATGAGTGTGCTACTGTATCCGAATCATTTTCCTTGTGGCTCAGTAAAGTTTGCCCAAGTCTAAGTATACGTCTAAAAGTCTCATTCGGGAATGAATTGCCCGTAGCCATTTCATCCAAATCTCAGGCAGCGGAATCAATTGCTGCTACGTGAAGGAAAAGTCCACTAAGAGTCTCATTAGAGGGCCTGTTTTCTGATCTATGTCCTCATCAAAAACAGACCTGGAGTTGTGTTTTGCTTCATTCACACATGTTTAACACACAAACCCTCCAGATTTTGGCTGAGTTCTTCTCTCAAACACTCTGTTCCAACTGGTGATGTCATGTGGTAATACAGGACGTGCTCCATTGTGTTTTAAACTCCATCCACTTTCACTAGACTCATTTGGATGGATTTTGATGAGATCAGGAATTGCCAGTCTCTACTGAACCAAAGCTAAAAGGAGCTGTTAAAAAGCTGTTGAAAACCACCGCTTGATGACATGACAAGGTGGAACAGAGCATTTTGAGCTTTGGAGATGTAGACAGACTAAGAATGCATAGATTATTATTTATTCAAACATGTGTGAATGAAACAAAACACTCCAGGTATGTTTTTGAGGTGGTAACAACATTCTAACATGTCTTAAAGCTCATAGGAGTCCAATTTGTGTAACTTTAAGTATTCTAAATAAAAATAAATTCTTTTTGTATTGTAGAAATGGTTTGAAACAAGACGAATCAATTATAAGTATAGGTGGAACAAGTCTTCAAACCATACGGCAAACCAGATGTTAATAACCACAGTTACATTTGATTCAAGCTTTAAAAACACAATTAATGACACATCCATAATATAAGATACTCCTTTGAAGGAAATTATATCCAAGCGTGTCCATTAAGAGACTTCAATATCCTTTCACTGGCTTTGATGAGAAAAATAAATGATTTCGAAGTAATATTTAGGCAAGAAAGAAAAAAAAAAAAACAGTTCTGAAAGAGCACCATTTTAAAAGTCTTCCTGGGAAAAGGTCATAAATATATTTCCACAGAACACTGGCAGACTTCTAAGTACCAATCATGAAAATCTTTTGATCAACTGACTGGATGGTGGAATTATCAGCGTTTAGCCAGCAGCGAAGATTAAAAGGGCAATTACTGGCTACATAAGTCAATATGATGGAAACGGTTAGTTAGATTTTCCTAGTTTAACTGTTTCATAAGTTTGTAGCTTTAAAAAGATGTACCATGTGTTTCGTAATGCATTCATACGCAAAATAGATTTCAAAGTGAATTTTATGCCGTTTCTGTACAGCCATCTGATTTATAATTTGAAGTTAAAGGTCAGATATTACACAACACACTCTTATGAGCTTTAAGTCATGTTAAAATGTTGTTATGTCATCACAAACACATCTGGAGTTGTGTTTTGTTTCATGTACACATGTTGGAGTAACCCTTTATTATTCGTCTGTCTACATCTCCAAACTAAAAATACTTTGTTTCAACTTGTGATGTCATGAAGCAGTAAGTTAACAGCTACAGTTTACCTTTTGTTCAGTAAAAATGGGAATTCTATGGCTGAAATCATCCAAATGATTCTAGTGAAGGTGTATGGGGCACTTCCTGTATCACATCATAACATCATAATGTGTTTGAGGGAGGAACTCAGCCTAAATATGCAGGATTTGTGTTAAACGTGTGAATGAAATAAAACACAACTCCAGGTCTGTTTTTAACAAGGAAACAACATTATAACATAGATCTGAAAATAGCGTAATATGGGCCCTTTAATGTATTTGGATGGATGAAATATTAAAGGAACTGTACCTGATTTTTACTGTCCTCAAAACTTGAAAAGCTAGTTAATTTTCAACAGTTTGCAGTGATCCTAAAGGTCCCATGGCATGAAATTTTCACTTTCTGAGGTTTTTGAACGTTAATGTGAGCTCCCCTACCCTGTTTAGGCCCCCCCCCCATGGTTAAAAGTTGTGAAATGTCTAAACTGAGCATTTGCGATCCTTTTCTGCGATACAAAAAATCGGAGCTCAAACGGGCGAGTTTGAACAAGGGACCTTATTGACGTCAGATCGAAAAAAGAAATGCAAATCCAGTTCCACCCCCGTCTGTCTATACTCAGCATCTCTGTAAATCACGCCCAGAGAGTTTGGACTGCGAATGCGCTAGGCAATGCGAAATGCGTCTTTTTATTTGCCTGGAGGCACGTCCAAGTGTTTCTAGGCTCGGAAGTCCTTTATCTGAGCCTCTGGACCTTTGAACAGCAGTGGTTTAATTTTATTTTATGTGGAAATGTGTTTATTTTTCAATGGAACGCTTCAAATCTCACCCCCGTGCAAAAACAAGGAAATGGATCAGCTGTGGGCTCTGAGCTCTGAGCGGAGAGTTTGGCCACGCCCCCACCCTCTACTATTGGCCATCTCTTTTCTCCTCATTTGCATTCAAGCAACAACGCCCAGAATAAAGAGTTTGAGAGAGATATTTATGACTCTTTCTCATCTTATCTCTGTTTCTCATGCACTGAGTGTTGATTTTGAAGAAGGATTCATTTACAGTATTAGGGAACCATTAAGGAGCCATATAAAAGCATCAAGAAGTACCATGTCATGGGATCTTTAAGTTACCAGTTACCATAACGGTGAAGCTGACAACAACTCGCTGACAACAGCGCACCTCCTGTTACTCGGACGCTTTATAATAAGATGCACATAGCACACATGGGACTTATTTGGACCTCAAGAGCTGCTTATACAATATAACTGTACTGGGGCATTTGGCTCAAATACTTCAATTACTTTAAAGTGAAAGTTGATAAACGTACTTCATGGTAAACTACAGATAGGTCTTGTTAGGCACTAGTGCGATTCTATTATTTTTAATTTAATAAAAAAGCAATTATTTGACGGGTCTTTCCGCAAAATCTGCAATCACCAACTGTTACACAAGGTGGTCTGAATATTACTACGAAAAGTACAATTTTACAAAATAGTTACTACTGCAAACACGATCCTTTTTGGAGTTTACAACATAGGAGCAGTACCAAGGGTGAGGTGAATGTAAAATGACTAAGTTTTTAAAAAAGGCAAATTGTAACCTTTGGCAACAGATAGTTAGTCCACAACATGTGTTTTAAGTAGATTGGCTTAGCTATTTCAGTGTTTACTTTATGCTAAGGGCTTGTCTCTTTATTGTCTCCCATGAGATTTAGTTTTTTCTTGGTACGTGACATTTTAACATGAAAACATCCACCATTAAATTAAAGTTGGAAAACAGAAAAACGTGACCAAGCACCATCAGGGGGCCTTTCAATTTTTGGAGCTTGCTACCATTTTATAACTGTGTTCCTTCATCAAAAAACAATACTGAAGCGGTTTTAGATGCCATCCATGCACGTTTCAGTCATTTAGTTATCTCTCCTGGACCCTATTCAAACCCTCTTCATGGTTTGTTGTAAGATTCTGTACAAAGCTCTGCCCGCAAGCCTGACCAGCCAGTCCCTTCTGGATTCAACAGAAGGGACTGGAACTGGACCTCCAAACTTGAGACGATCCAACCAGGTGCTCATTTGTAGTGCGTGTCTCTCAAATGTAAAAATTCATGTTGTTTCACGTTCCTTTATGTAGTTTTTATTTTTATTTTTTTCAGGCATGGCAGGAGTGTTATGTAGCCCTACAGTTATAACATGGTAGAAAGTTCCATAAACTCCACCTAGACAGGAGATCCAGGAGATCCTCTTAAATCATGAGTAGGTTTTCAGTATAAGTATCGAGCACTAAATGATATCTGGTGTAGGTGATGTGGAATGGAATGCACACGTGGAGTGAGGAGTTTGTATTTCCTGTTTCTATTGGCTACTTCCTTCCTGTGCTCCACAAAGCTCTTGTAAACTATGTAAAGCCATAGGGGCTTTTGGAAGTTAAAGGTGCATTGTGTAACTTTTTTGGTGGACAGTCCAACAAATGCTTTTCTCCATTGAGATGTTATTGTTTTGTCTGGATTGTTTGGCCGTATGGTAATAAACCTTTCTATCTTCATGGACACTAAACCAGACAGTTAAAGGTCAAATCTGGAGAGAGGCAACCCAATTCACAGTCAGAATGTCTGTTTTTCTAGTGATTTTTGAGCTGTAAAACCATCTGTAATTAAATAAATGTAAGGTAGAGATGTTAAATGTCAGAGCAGAACAATAGCATAACCATAGAAACAAGCAGACAATGGACCTCCAACCATAAAAGTTACATAAAATTTATCTAAACTACTTTCTCACTCCCTAATTAGCAGGCAAGACACTCAAAGTGCTTTACATTGAATTATTTTTATTACATACTTACTTACTTCTATTTGAGCATCATTTTCCATACATTACAGTAAAGACATTGTCATTACATCATGTCTCGCCCAAGGACACAACAGCAACGCACAACTGTGGAAGCTGGAATCACAACGCCAACCCATGGATCACTGGATTAGACCGCTCAACCAGTGATGTTTATGTCAAGAGGGGATTTGGTACAGCCAACCTTTGGATAAGTGGACAAACACTCAACAAACTGAGCTACTAATAATACACAAACAGACAGTTGTTATAATATAATGGTTTAATCATTCAAATAATACCAAATAAAGTCAGTCGAGTTGTAAAATGAAACCAGGGGGATGGTAAAATTTTTAATTTATGTGACATATTTTCCAGCGGGGAGTATGGGGGCCCTAACCCAGACAATTTTGTATTTCTTAGATGCAATTTTCTGCATTCTAGTCCATTTTAGGGTGACTTGCTAGACATGGCAAATCCTAAATCCCATCTGATTCATAGCTTGCATTGCAAAACAATACTATTTATTGGAAAGAAACAACCCCCCTGGTGAAAGCAGCACATTTTGAAGGCAACAATCTGAGAAATTCCACGTTAAATATCTGCTTGTGGAATAGAAAGGAACTCATTTGCATGACATTAAGCTAAGCCCTCCCCCATCACTGACATCACTGTGGTGTTTCAGGGCAGGGCAGAATTACAAGGTACTTTGTTGGAAATGCTTTTATAACAAAAAGTCCACATAATCATTCAATAATTCAATAATACACAGGATAATATGTTATCACACGTACACACACGCACACACACACTCTGGACACACACACACACACACCTTAGTCCTGGTTCAGACCTGGTTTAGACCTGGTTCAGTCCTGGTTTAGACCTGGTTTAGACCCAGTTTAGTCCTGGGTTAGACCTGGTTTAGTCCCGGTTTAGTTCCAGTTTAGTCCTGGTTTAGACCTGGTTTAGTCTTGGTTTAGTCAGGATTTAGTCCTGGTTTAGTCCTGTACACACACGCTGACACAAGGGCCCTGCTGTCAGCTAATCTGTCCCTTTGATGCAGAAATAATATGATAATATGACTCACCCCATAAGAACGCGATCACTCCGCTGCAAAAGTTTGCCAGGTCGTCTGATAATTTGCGTATCTACGACTATGCGCGTGTCGTGTATATCCACAGTCTTTAATTATCCGGACCCCGGAGAAACGGACATATCCCGAACATATCCCATGTCCCGAGGCGAGAGTTCCTTCTTACGTAGCAAAAAGTTATGGATTCTTATTCTCTTGAAATGCCACGTACATATTCACGAGGCTCGATCACAGCTGATTGGCGAACAGGCGCAAACACAACAGCGCTAATCGTCATGATTGGTGGGAGCACGATCGGTGGGTAATTATGCTGCAACATGATGAGTGGCTCTTGGCACTGGCTATTTTGACTTCAAAATGATAATTTTCCTATGACAGGTTAGACTACTAATATTTATGTAAGGTTTTTGCAAGAACGCTCGCACTTCCCAATTTTATTTTGTTGAAATCCTTTTAAAAGTATCAGTAAAAAATATTTCTGTGTATAAAATGTGCCAAATTTTTGGATAGAATTCTCCCAGTGTGATGTCATCAATACTGATTATGTTTAGAACGCTCTATTCTATTTCCTGTAATTTTCAACATATTTTTGAACTTTTCTTCACAAATTGCTTTATGATTTGAGTAATACTACAATTTATATTTACCAGAGTTATGATCCCACCAAAGTAAGTCAAAATTACAGAATCATGCACACTTAAATGTAGTTTGATTAGCAGTTAGCCCGCTTTGTAAGTCTGATAAAAGGCTCAGGTCTTCTTCTATCTTAAAAAAAAAAAAAATCCATGTGTGCAACAATCTCTGAAACTCCATTAAAGTTTGTTCATTAGTTTCTATAGAATCCGCTCCACTGCCCCTATGGGATATATAGGTGCATGCTGGGATTGCGTGATGACTACTGCAGGAGCTCTATAGGCACTCCATGGGGAACTACAGGTCGGTCTTGCAAGACACCAATGTGATTCTTTGGGTTTCTTTAAGCAGCCTTTTCCATTTTCCTGCTTGAGTGGAAGGCTTTGGCACTGCAAGCCCAGTGGAGTTTATCCCAGTTCATGTGTGAAACCTGAAATAACCAAGTGCAAGGGGATGCAATGTTTTTTTGTGTATCCTACAGAGCTCTCCATTTTAGTGGCAAAGACTACCAATTTGTAAGGTTAGGAAGGGGTAATGTGTAAAAAAAAATATATATATATATATATACAGTGAACCCTCGTTTATCGCGGGGGTTAGGTTCCAGAAATAGCCCGCAATAAGTGAAATCCGCGAAGTAGGACAATTTTATATTTTACAATTATTCTACATGTTTTAAGGCTGAAAACGCTTCACCAGACACATTATACACCTTTCTGAGACTGGTATTAACATTTTCTCACATTTTTCTCTTGTTTAAACACTCAAACTTTTGTAGATTTTCATTAAAATATATTAATAGTGGGGCGGGGGCACGTGACACGCGGGCACGTGCGCGCGGGCACGTGCGCGCGGACACGTGCGTTTGTTTTGGTACCACATATCCATGCCATGTGCGAAAGTCGAGTGGAAAGCGACCTGGATATCATTTTGGGCAAGACTCAAGCCAATGCTAACAGTGCCGAACCGCTAACAGACGCCTCTGAGCACCACAAGACCAGGTAAGACCAACCTGCGCTCACAAGAGTTGGTTGCATTTCACCCCGGCTCCAAAATCAGTCCGCTATCAATGCGTCGCCAATACTCCACAGCTCTCTAGGACGGGGCCGACCCCGTCCTAGAGAGCTGTGGAGTATTGTGGAGTATTGGGTTCGTCCTCTCGTCCTCTCACGGGGAAGAGCCACTGTCTCCTCTGTGCGCGCGAGTGTCCTCTCCCCGCTGCGGCTCCCCGGACGCTCCATGTTGATTCTTGGCTCTTCCATGGTCCGGCTCGCACTCTCTTCCATGGCTCGTGCAAGTAAACAAAGGCCACACCCCCTGTCACCCAGGC
The DNA here is from genome assembly GCA_036785185.1 of Paratrypauchen microcephalus. Classification (NCBI taxonomy): domain Eukaryota; kingdom Metazoa; phylum Chordata; class Actinopteri; order Gobiiformes; family Gobiidae; genus Paratrypauchen; species Paratrypauchen microcephalus. The sequence continues at coordinate 2,544,903 of JAVJIX010000075.1, forward strand.
GCTCTCGTGAAGGAAATCTGAGACTCTGTCCCTACCATCCCTGGTCTAGACCTGGTTTAGTCCTGGTTTAGACCTGGTTTAGTCCTGGTTTAGACCTGCTTTAGACCTGGTTTAGTCCTGGTCTAGTCTCTTAGCTAATCAGGGCGCAGGACAGAATGTTACACTGTAAAAAAAAAGTTACACTATAAAAAAAATTGAAAAAAAAAAAAAAAAAAAAAATTGGAAAAAAAAATCCGCGAAACAGCGAGGCCGCGAAGAGTGAACCGCGATACAGCGAGGGTTCACTGTATATATATATATATGTATGTATGTACAGTGGTACCTCACCTTACGAAATTAATTCGTTCCAGAAGTGGTTTCGTAACGTGAATTTTTCGTAAGTTGAGTAGCTATTTCAATGGAAAAGGGCTGATCCGTTCCAAAAATTTTTTATTTTTTATAGTGTTCTGCGTCCTGATTGGAATAAACCAGGTCTAGACCAGAACTAAACCAGGTCTAAACCTGGACTGGACCTGGACTAAACCAGGATTATCCCAGGACATGGCAGTGCCGTTGGAGGAGCGCGTTGCTCGTGTCTCCGCGCTCCTTGCGTGTTCCGCGCTAGAGCTAAGAGGCCGAGAAAGACGCTCTTTCAGCGGGAATAAGAGCAGGGCGGGGCGGGTTCTGGTTCTATGTGACTTCCAGAGCCGGGGGGCTGACACTGTGAGCTAAGAGGCCGAGAAAGGTGCTCTATCGGCGGGCAAGACCGCGGGGTCTCGCTCGGGGCGGGCTCTGCTTCTATGTGACTTCCAGGTCTAGACCAGAACTAAACCAGGTCTAGACCAGGTCTAAACCAGGACCGGATCAGGTCCAGACCCGGACCACACCGGGACCAGACCAGGATTAAATCACCCCGTGCTCGGGCCGCGCGGGCCCACGGCCCAGAGGGAGAGGCACGGCCCGGGCGCAGCGGCTCCATTCCGCACCGTGTCGAAGTCGCTTTTTGATCCTTCGATGTCGGCTCTTCCTATCATTGTGAAGCAGAATTCACCAAGCGTTGGATTGTTCACTCACTAAGGGAACGTGAGCTGGGTTTAGACCGTCGTGAGACAGGTGAGTTTTACCATACTGATGATGTGTTGTTGATAGTAATCCTGTGTCTCCGCTCCCATCGCGCGTTATATTGAGCCGTGTCTACCCCCACGCTTCACTATCAACACATTCCATTGAAAATCTATGAAAGTTCGAGTGTTCAAACGAGAGAGAAATGCGAGAAAAGCCCAACTCCAGTCTGAGAAAAGCGTAGAATGTGTGTGGTGAGGCATTTACAGCCCTAAAACATGTAGAACAATTGCAAAATACAAAGTTGTCCTACCTCGTGGACCTCTCCCACCGCGGGCCACCTCTGGAACCTAACCCCGTGTGTGTTGATAAAGTGTATTTACGTTTTGGGGCGTGCATCTGAGCGCGCATTAATTTAATTTTTGAGATTTCGCGTTTCGTAACTTGAATTTTCTTTCGTATCTAGAGACCAAAATTTGACGTGAAGGCGTTTCGTAACTTGGATTTTTCGTATGTAGGGTCCATCGGTAGGACCTGCCTGAAACACCTCCCAAGGGAGGGGTCCAGGAGACATCCGGAATAGATGCCTGAGCCACCTTAGCTGGCTCCTCTCGATGTGGAGGAGCAGCGGCTCTACTCCGAGCCCCTCCCATGTGACTGAGCTCCTCACTCTATCTCTAAGGGTGCGCCCAGCCACTCTGCGGAGGAAACTCATTTCGGCCGCTTGTATCTACAATCTTGTATAGAAATGTTCCTTTGGCAATAATCTTCCATGGTATATTATTAAATTAATGTCCATGGAGAATGTTCCAAAGTATGGTTTTAACCTTCTGTTTCCATGAAATCATGCAGGTGACGTGCCACCTCCAGAAGGTCACATATACTGTAGCTTTAAATAAACCAGGAATGGCTTTTTATTTATAGTTTTCTTCATTATTTTTCATCTGGCTGAGTCATTATAATCGATTACTGTCTGTCCTCACATGTGACTGATGGTTATGAACTCATCTGCACAGTAGAGATAAACCACGTTTCTGGATTTGACCACCTGAAGATTAAAGGTGCACTGTGTAACTTTTCTGGTGGAGGCTCCATCAGATACTTTTCTTCATGGAGATGTTATTGCTTTGTCTGAAATGTTTCCAAGTATGACATTAAACCTTTCTATCTTCACGGAAAGCAAAACCAGGCCTAGTTACAGGTCAGCTCTGCTCACTTTCAGAATGTCTGTTTTTCTAAGTATTTTTGATCTATAAACCACCTGTAATTTAATAAATTTAGTTTAATGTCATACTGTGGAACATTCCAGGAAGAGCAACGACATCTTCACAGAAACAAGCAAGTGACGGACCCCCAACCAAAAAAGCTATAACTTTTGGTGGAGTGTCTGTCACAAGCTTCACTCCATGGAGATGTTGCCTGGAATGTTCCATAGTATGTCATTGCACTTATTTATCTCTACACAGTGCAGCTTGAAGCTCTCATCAATCTGGCTCTTTTGACTCACTTCAGCGAATCGGTTCTTAGTGCATGATCTGAGCCAAACAATCGTCTGCCAGACTCCTGTCACCACACGCACTCATCAGGTTAGTGTTTTTCCTTTCTTCTAAAATGCAAGTGGAAAACAATGACCGAAGTGTAGTAGCAAATGATTTTAGGTGTTATAATTTCCTTACATGAGTCAGCGGGCAGATTTTCCAAACGCTACATGGCCAAGAGTCTCCATCCAAAAATAACAGAGGTGCAGCTGCTACATCCACTAATTAGCTAATGAATAATGAAAACGACAATACGGAAGCCTGAAAAGGACACTTGACTGTCTGCTGTTTTTATGGTTGGCTGAACGTTAATGTCTGTGTTTTCTTTGCCCAGATAAAGAATTAGGCCCACATAATAAGGCCCACACACTATGGCTTTTGATAGTATAAAGGTTGGTAAGAAAAATGTTTCTTCAAAATAATGTGCAAAGTAAAATACACACAAAAACATATTTAAAGGTCCCATATTACACATAACTGACACTTGTGAGCTTTAAGCCATGCTATAATGTTGTTACCTCCTCAAAAACATACCTAGAGTTGTGTTTGGTTTCATTCACACATTTGAGTAACCCTTTAATATTAATGTGTAGGAGTAATCCTTTATTATTAGTCCGTCTATATCTCCAAAGCTCCAAATGCTCTGTTCCACCTTGAGGCGGTAGTTTTCAAGTTAACAGCTACTTTTAGTTCAGTAGAGATCAGCAAATCTAGTACTGAAATTATCAAAATGATTCTAGTGAAGGTGTGTGGAGTTTAAAAACACAGTGGATCATCATGTGACATCACAAGGTGAAACAGAGTGTCTTCTGTTTGAGAGAACTCTCAAACTCTCTACATATGCAGGGTTTGTGTGTTAAACCTGTGAATGAAACAATACACAACGCTCTGTTTGTGAGGAAGAAATAACATTATAACATAGATCAGAAAAACAGAGTAATATGGAACCTTAGTGCAAAAAACTAAAAATATAATGGTTTCAGTCAGTAAAAGTATTGATAATGTCTCACTCAATTACATATTAAGTCACTCAGTAGGGAAGGTAATAGGCAAGTAGTAGATACGGTGTTCAATGCTTAGCAACTTTGGCTAGTCCGGCAAGATATTAAAACATAGGGCCAGTCCCTAGTATTTTTCCTGTTCACCTTATTCCGGAAATCGCAGTGGGCCCGTCTACGTTAGGTTTGTATTGATTTGCATGGAGCTGCCGTCTTGACAGCAAATAAGTTCAATACAGGCTACAAAACAGTTTAAAGCCTCCAGAGAATCAGGGCATTGTGACTTGTTGGTCATGTGAATATTGAACATTTTACACAACTCAGCCTACCTCGCCAAGAGAGTTCTGAATTATACGTATTGTGCTGAATAAGATGAATTAAATGCCTATTATCATTGTAAATCAGGGCTGGACTGGGCATCTGAAGCATCAGACCACTGCTATAACTGCAAGGGTTTAGGGGCCCCTTAAGACCACTGCTGTATCTGCTGCTCAGACTGTGACTCTGCTCTGAGCAGGACCACCATGTACAACAAGCTCACTCTGGGGTCCTACACGGGGACCTGTTCACCTTATTTTATTTTATATCGTAACTGATTTAAATTCTACCAATAATTTTGGATCAAATCACCCCAGTTATCATCAAATTATCCCCAAATTACTGTATTAAACTTAGCCTATAATATCAACTGGCATAATTTTACTTTATTTTGTCTGATCAGGGGGTCGTTCCAGATCAAAAAGTCCAGGGACATTTTCTTCCCTCAGTCCAGCCCTGTTGTTAATGTATCATTTTGATGCATAGCTCTGTGCACTAATACAATTATAGTGGTTTTTCACAGTCATCGAACTGTTCCCATCCAAGACTTGTCATGGTTCTTATATTAACCGCTCAAATCAGTAGCTTTCTGGCATTTTCATTTAGTAAAAGTAGCTCACTCAGGCTAGAGGAGCTCAGGTTGGAGACCCCTACTTAATATCATAGTTTAGAGATGAAAGTCCCGCTGAAATTAATGGGATTCATTTAGCCCAAAGTGCCACCATAACAAAAGTGGTTTAGCAGCATTTCGAGGCAAAAGTGAGCAGGTGGTTTAATATGAAAACACTTACAGTTTAAACAATGGGTGCAGTGTGTCACATCTGCTCTGTGCGTGCTAATTATGATAACAAAGCTCAAATTGTTTTAATAAACAGTTGCCCTGGAGTTGCGGTGTCTGGAGAATTTGGTCATCATTTACAAAAACTGTGCAATGTTTAGGAAAATGGGAGCGATTTATCAAGAATACTGTCTTATCAAATGTGAACAATTGCAAAATAAATATAACCTAACAGCTGTTTAGATTCCCATGCCTCTCATTACAGCAGATAATTTATGGTAACGCGTTGTACCAAGTCCCAGATAGCTGGAAAATGAGGGTTTGTCACTGGGTGTATAAGCGTTTGTGTCACTATGATTAAAATCACGTTACAGGGGATTCAAATGACAAATTAGATGTAATTGGATTTAGTGCGGCATATCTGTATGAGTTTAGACATCAGATCTGCAGGAGAGGTGATTATGCGTGGATGAAGAGGATCCCAAGCTCACTCAGGAGTATTAGAAAAGTTTATTTATTTATTTATTTTACACAAATAAGAGCTAAGCCCTTATAATCCTGCAGTCCCTATATGCAAAAAACAGCAGTTAGCTCAAACAAAGCTCAAAAACCTCAGTTATGAACACGATTATTCAGATTCGTTATTACTACTCTGTTTGCTGTTAATGAAGACATATTGTGCTTGTGTGCTAGTTAGAATATAGGCCACATGTGGATCATTACCTTATCATTTGCAATATTTTAAATCACTATACAGTGGTCCCTCGCTCTATCGTGGTTCACAGCGAGGACCAGGTCCTCGCTGTTTCGCAGATTTTTTTTTTTTCAATAACTTTTTATAGTGTAACATTTTTTTAAAATAGTGTAACATTGTGTTCTGCGTCCTGATTGGCTAAGAGACTGCAGACCCAGGACTAAACGTGGACTAAACCAGGTTTAGACCAGAACTAAACCAGGTCTAGACCAGGTCTAAACCAGGTCTAAACCTGGACTGGACCTGGACTAAACCAGGACTGGACCAGGTCTAGACCTGGACTAAACCGGGATTAAACCACCACGTGCCGCTCTTAGCTGGTTTCGTGTGGTTTGTGACTCAGGCTGAGAGGACGCGGTCCGGGCGCCGCAGTTCGATCTCGTGCTCGCAGCCCCGGTGTACGCCCGGCCTCGCGCCGGTCGTGCTGCTCTTTCACAGATTTGACCCAATGAGGGGTGCACGTGTTGCACACTTCTCCAAGGTTGGTGCGCGTCGCGTCCCGGGACGTGGCAGTGCCGTTGGATGAGCGCAGTGCGCCCTGCTTGTCCCTCTGTGCTCACACTGTGTTTGAATGAGAAGCAGTCCGAGTCGCAACGGGCTCCGGGGCCGGATGCACGAGGAGCAGAGACATGAGTCACTGGATCCGTAGGAAGTCCAGGTCTAAACCAGGTCTAAACCTGGACTAAACCAGGACTAGACCAGGTCTAAACCTGGACTAAACCAGGACTAGACCAGATCTAAACCTGGACTAAACCAGGACTAGACCAGGTCTAAACCTGGACTAAACCAGGACTAGACCAGGTCTAAACCAGAATTGCGGCTCTTTGCCTTGTTTCGTGACCACGGGTGCACGTGTCCATGCGCACCCCACCCCACCCCCGCGCTTCACTATTAATACATTTTGTTGAAAATCTACAAAAGTTTGAGTGTTTAAACAAGAGATACATGTGAAAAAATGTTAATTCCAGTCTGAGAAAAGTGCATAATGTGTGTGGTGAGGCGTTTACAGCCTTAAAACATGTATACATGTATGTGTACAGCCTTATAAAATATAAAGTTGTCCTACTTCGGGGATTTCATGTATTGCGGGTTATTTCTGGAACCTAACCCCCGCGATAAACGAGGGACCACTGTATTCATCTAAAACAACTTAATGAAAGAAACAAGTGTAATGAGTTCCGTGTTAGAAAACTGCGGTCCCCAGTAGAAATTGACATCACAAAAAACATCACGTAAAAAGTCATCACAACAAAGAGCAATGAAGATGGCGGCGCCTCCAATGGACAGCTGCAGATCACAGTGGAGAACAGCGGAGTTTTAAAACATTTCTACCACCAAATTTTGCGACAGTGGCTCATTGGTTAGAGCAGTGGTCCCTCAACCTGAAGGTCGGAAGATCGATTCTTTCGGCAAGACACTTCACCCACATTGCAGTGTGTGTGTGAATGATTGGCGGTGGGTACAGACTGGCAGCCTGTCTGTCTCAGGGCAATTGTGGCCACAATAGTACCGTACCACCACCCAGTTTGGTGTGAACGAATGATGACGACATCCTGTAAAGTGCGTTACGTTTAAGTGTAAGGCATTATTATTATTATTATTAAAATGACTTTGTGATGCTGCCAAATCTTAAAAATATGAAGAAAATAGAGAGCAGCGGGTGTGTACTGGCGGCAGTGAAAACCCGGTTGAACAGCAATATGGCGTCTTGAAAATAAGCGATTAAAGATGTACAAACATGCACGAATCACTCCAAACAAGACTTGAAGAGAGTCAATGAGCAGGAAAAACAACTAAAACACGGCTAAAAACTCTGAAAAGGTATGCATAAATAAACTGCTTTAACTTTAAATAAAATGCTCTGTCCAAGCCATTTTTGTTGCAGATCCAAGTTTCAGTCTCAATTAATAAAACATTTTTCATAATAAAGGCAGGGTTGTACATGTGCTTGTGTTACTAAAAACATTCTTGGTCTGATTCATAAATACCTAGGACACAAGCAAAAAAGTCCACAAAGTACGCCCAGTTCCGACTCAATGAATGTGAGCGTTAGAGACAGCCTCATGTACTGGGTGTGGTCGACATCAGCTTTTGATCTTCAATCTCCAGTTCAGGCTGACATTTTGTGTCCATCTGACCACCTGATTAAAGGCCCAATATTACACAAAACTGACTCTTGTGAGTTTTAAGCCATGTAGAATGTTGTTACCTCTTCAAAAATATACCTGGAGTTGTGTTTTGTTTCATTCACACATGTTTGAGTAACCCTGCCTTATTAGTCTGTCTACATCTCCAAAGCTCAGAATGCTCTGTTCCATCTTGTGATTAAGAAAAGAACAGACCCTAAAACATGTCGGAATGAAACAAAACTGATGAGGAAACATTATAACCTCTATCAGAAAATAGCACAAATTAACTACTTCTGTTTTTCACATTTTTGAAGACAGTAAAGGCAACAGCACCTATAATTCAAAACACTGATAAATAACTCAACAATAAATCAATTATAATCATGACCAAAATTGGAATGTATTTTTCATAGGCTTCCCCACATGGTCACCTCTACTTTTTCTTTTATTTAACTACTCAAAAACATAAAAAAAAATATATTTTAACTCCATCTTTAAACGTATTTTTCTGAACATTTTAGCACACTGAAGCAGAAAAAAACGTTATTGTTTTATCAGAACTGTCCAAGAAAAAGGTGCATATTTCATTGCTCTGTCTAGAATGTTCCACAGTAGGACATTAAGCAGCTCCACCTTACATTTATTCAATTACAGGTGGTTTAAGAGCTCAAAAATACCTAGAAAAACAACATTCTAACTGTAAGTGGGGGTCGCTTTTCCACAGATCTGACCTGTAACTTAGTCTTATTTGGTCTCCATGAAGACAGAAGGGTTTAATGCCATACTTTGAAACATTCCAGACAAAGCAATAAATATATACTGTACATTTTTTTGTTGAAAATCTACAAAAGTTTGAGTGTCTAAACGAGAGAGAAATGTGAGAAAATGTGAAATGAGAAAAGTGTATAATGTGTGTGGTGAGGCGTTTACAGCCTTAAAACATGTAGAATAATTGTAAAATATGAAGCTGACTACTTCACGGATTTCACCTATTGTGGGTTATTTTTAGAACGTAACCCCCCGCGATAAACGAGGGACCACTGTATAGCATTTTCAAAATAATAAAAGGTAACAAGATGATCTAAATATGTTATGTGTTAGCAGTTAACACTCTTTAAAGGTCCCATGACATGGTACTTCTTGATGCTTTTATATGGCTCCTTAATGGTTCCCTAATACTGTAAATGAATCCTTCTTCAAAATCAACACTCAGAGATAAGATGAGAAAGAGTCATAAATATCTCTCTCAAACTCTTTATTCTGGGCGTTGTTGCTTGAATGCAAATGAGGAGAAAAAAGATGGCCAATAGTAGAGGGTGGAGGCGTGGCCAAACTCCGCTCAGAGCTCAGAGCCCACAGCTGATCCATTTCCTTGTTTTTGCACGGGGGAGAGATTTGAAGCGTTCCATTGAAAAATAAACACATTTCCACAGAAAATAAAATTAAACCACTGCTGTTCAAAGGTCCAGAGGCTCAGATAAAGGACTTCCGAGCCTAGAAACACTCGGACGTGCCTCCAGGCAAATAAAAAAACGCATTTCGCATTGCCTAGCGCATTCGCAGTCCAAACTCTCTGGGCGTGATTTACAGAGACGCTGAGTACAGACAGACGGGGGTGGAACTGCATTTGCATTTCTTTTTTTGATCTGACGTCAATAAGGTGCCTTGTTCAAACTCGCCCGTTTGAGCTCCGATTTTTTGTAACGCAGAAAAGGATCGCAAATGCTCAGTTTAGACATTTCACAACTTTTAACCATGGGGGGGCTAAACAGGGTAGGGGAGCTCACATTAACGTTCAAAAACCTCAGAAAGTGAACATTTCATGCCATGGGACCTTTAATGAACAAAAAGCAGAACATGAACATTTTAAAATGTAGTAATAATTTCTATGGCAGCCGCAGAGGTCAGCCAATGACAAGCGTGCATAGATGTCAGCTGATTGGTGAAATATGGTAAGTATTTTCTCTGCTGATAAAAAAAAGGGGTTACTATGCGTTCCGTTACTTGCTGGTTCTTCAGAAATTGCTTCATTTATGTAAAAAAATCATATATTTGAAATACCACAGTCAAGTCAAAACTAGATCATCATAAAAACCTCTCTTACGCAGAAAAGTTTTGTTCAATTTGAGTCATTACGCCGGACATCGTTCATGCAGTTGTAAATTATAAATCAGTGTTTGAGAGAATTCTTGCTTTTGTAGACATTAGCTCTGTGTAACCTCGAGTATAACATAACAACATATTTACTGTATAACTGCAGAAACTCATTCACTGTGCAGGAGCAGGCCCACAGAAGCTGGTGAACAGGCAAAATAACACAAAAAACTATCAATATTTCAGTAGTTGGATATCGAACTTTATCAATACACAGCGCACAGTCATGTTGGATTTTCTAACTCAGAACTAGCTCAGCGTTCTGAAATGTTGCCAGTTTCCAAGTAGGAATTGATCGCGGGGCGTTCAGTGTATATTTACAACTCGGAAATGGAATAATCCAACCTCCGAGAACAACTGGAAGGCAGCGTTAAACCTGTCAGGAGCACAGTGGAGGGGCTGTGTATGCCAATTTGGGCATGAGGATTCCAAGTGGGAGCTAATCAATCAATCAATCAATCAAACATTTATAAGGCGCTTTTCATACAAAATTGTAGCACAAAGCGCCTTACAGTGGTCAAGGATTAGAAGATTGACCTTTATTGATCTCACACAGGAGAGGTTGTTTCTATATTTGACCCGGGGACCATCCCCATGATTTTGTTTTGTTATTTATGCTTTGGTCAGGCCCCAAGCTGGATTTTACCTATGGCGCATGTTTAGGTTAGGTTAGTGGGGGAAACCGGAGTACCCGGAGGAAACCCACCCAAACACGGGGAGAACATGCAGTCTCCACACAGAAAGGCCCGGGCAACCCGAACCTTCTTGCTGTGAAGCATGAGTGCTAGCCACTCAGCCACCGTGCCGCCAGGGAAAAAACAAAAAACAAAAAACAAAAAAAAAAAAACAGGAACAGCAGCAACAACAGCAGCAACAACATCAACAACAGCAGCAGCAGCAGCAGCAACAACAGCAGCAGCAGCAACAACGGCAACAACGACAGAACAACAGCAACAACAACAACAGCAAGAACAACAGCAACCACAACAACAGCAACAACAACAGCAGCAACAACAACAGCAGCAGCAACAGGAACAGCAGCAACAACAACGACAACAGGAACATCAGCAACAACAACAGCAGTAGCAGCAACAACAGCAGCAACAACAACAGCAACAACAAGAACAGCAGCAACAGGAACAGCAGCAGCAACAGCAGCAGCAGCAACAACGGCAATAGCAACAACAGCAACAGGAACAACAGCAGCAACAACAGTAACAACAGCAGCAACAACGGCAGAAACAACAGCAACAACAGCAGCAGCAGCAACAACAGCAGCAACAACAGCAACACCAACATCAACAGCAACAGCAACAACAACAGCAACAACAACAAAAGCAAGAACAGCAACAACAGGAACAGCAACAACAACAGAACCGCAGCGACACCAAACCAATAACAGCAATAACAGGAACAACAACAGCAACAACAAAAGCAACGAAAGCAACAGTTACAACAAAAGCAACAACAACAGCAGCAACAACAACAACAGCAACAACAAAACAACAACAGGAACAACAGGAACAGCAACAACAGGAACAGCAACAACAGGAACAACAACAACAGCAGCAGCAACAACAGGAACAGCAACAACAAACAAAGAACAAATAAAAGACAAGCAAACAGACGACCGAAGTCAGTCAAAGGCCAAGCTAAACAGGTGAGTCTTGAGCCCACTCTTAAAAACATGAACGTTCTCTGCAGCCCTGAGGTCCTCCGGCAGGCAGTTCCATAGACGAGGGCCGTAGTACTGAAAAGACGCCTCTCCGTGAGTGTGTGTCCTGACTTTGGGAATGACCAGGAGCCTGCTGCCGGAGGAGCGCAGGGCCCGTGAAGGTTCATAAGGGGAAAGCAGTTCTGAAAGATAGGAAGGCCCAAGACCATTAAGACATTTAAAAACCAGTAAAAGAACTTTAAAATCTATCCTGTAACTCACAGGGAGCCAATGCAGGGATTTTAAGACCGGTGTAATGTGATCCCGCCCTCTGGACCTAGTCAGGACACGTGCTGCTGAATTTTGCAATAATTGCAAACCTGAAATACTCTTTTTGGAAAGACCAGAGAGCAGGGCATTACAGTAGTCTATACGGCTGGTGACAAAAGCATGCATCAGTGTCTCCGTATTGGCCTGAGAGAGAATAGGGCGAACTCTGGCTATGTTTTTTAGGTGATAGAAGCCCATTTTTGTGATGTTCTTGATGTGTGGAATAAAAGTCAGCTCAGAGTCAAAAATGACACCCAGGTTTTTCACTTGAGGAGAAAGCTAAGACAGGGATCTGCTGGTACTTCCAGAGCTACAGGGTGGAGATCCATGCGCTATATTCTCACCTTCCTCCTTTAGCTCTCCTTTTCCTTTTTCCTCCTCTCTAACTTCCCATAGAAAAGATTTGGTTTGTCTTAAATATTTGGTTTGTATCTCCTATCATATATAGTACTTCCTATGGTTTCCTATCACCATAGAGACCAAACCAGACCAAGTTACATCTATGAAGAGGCAACACCGCTCACAGTCAAAATGTGTTTCTAGTTATTTTTGAGCTATAACGCCACCTGTAATTGAATAAATGCAAAGTAGAGCTGTTTAATGTCATACTGTGGAACATTCCAGGCAGAGCAATGACATCCACAGAAACAAGCAGGTGACAGACCTGCAACCAAAGTTACACAGGGAACCGTTCAGCATCAAAATTATACATTCACAATTGTAAGTTATTCTGCACAAAGCCTGGACTGGTAATCTGGCATACCGGGCATTTTCCAGGTGGGCCGACAGTCCTTGGGGCCGATGCTGTTTTTTTTTTGTTTAGAGACCGGCCCACAATTTAGAGGAGGCGGCCCATTGGTCCATCTTCAATATAGACAGTGGACTAAACCAATCAGGATACAGTAGCTTACGAGAGCAGTCCCACCCCTTTCTTTGTACTGATCCCTGCCAGTTTCAGTGGTGAGCGTGGAAACATGGAGAAGCTGCAGAAAGGGGATGTGGAGAGGCTAAAAGATTAAAAAATCTTGCTATAGAGGCTGCAAAATGTTCTAAAGTAACAGACATATATTCTGGAGGAGCTGCTGGAGCCACATCCTCTGTAGCCCAGGTTGAAGGTGGACAGGGAGAGGAGCAGCCAGAGACTGTGGACAGGGAACCCAAGGGAACCCGAAGGAACCCGAGGGACAGAGTGACCAGGAAGTGTAGCACAGACACAGCAGGTAAGCAGGTAGTAATGTTTATAGTAATGTTTATCGTTTTCCCCAAGGCCAAGACATAACAACAGTGAAATACTTCGCTTCAGGGAGCACATACATACAGTAATTTCGTCCGTTGTGCTCCGCTAATTATGACGGGCCGGTCTAAGTCAAAAATGCCAGGGCTGTTTTTTTTGTCCCAATCCAGCCCTGTTCTGCACAATATGTATAATTCAGAAATCTTTTGGTGAAAGAAGGGAGTGGAGAGGTCCCAGTTGCTCCAGCGCTACAGGGTTGAGACCCCTGTGCTAAAAAGTTGTTTTCACCTTCCTCATTTAGCTCTCCTCTTCCTCCTTTTTCTCAATAGAAAATATGTGGCAAATTTCCAATTTTCCAAGTACCACCAGATCTTTTTTAATAGGGCTACACTATTTCTTTTCATGAGTTTTAGACACACACTTCCTTCCTGATTTGAAGGACTTTGTGAAAACCCATAAGAATTTTCCCATTCAAACTGTATAATATTTTGATTTGAATTGCTTAAAGGTGGACTATTTAACTTTTTAAAATGTATTTATTGATTATTGACAAACCCACGAGGCCAGGCTCCACAGTCAACAAACACCACCCACACATCACATCCAAACCCACTCATACAAACTAACAAAATGCAACCAAACAAAGGGCTCAAGTCATATTAAAATGAGACAATGCACTATGTAACTTTGCTGGTTGAGCATATACCACCTGCTTGTCACCATGGAGATGTCATTGCTTTGCCTAGAAGTTCCACAGTGGTGCATTAAACACATTTGTCTTGCATATATATTGAATTGCAGGTGTTTTCATAGCTTTAAAGCCCCAGTGTGTAGGATTCGTGGCACATAAGTGGATGGTGCTATTGCACTTTCTGTTTTAGCTACGGCAGACCTCCGGTCCCATTTTTTTTTTTTTTTTTTTTCTCATGAAAACACACATTCCTGATCATGTACCATGACACTCAACACGTCAAATAAAACCTCAGTCTCCTCTTTTTGACTATGCAATTCATTTCCCTGCAAAACAATCACTCCCCCGAGCTTTTATAAGGAAAAGCACAAAACAAGGTTAGCTTACCTTAGAATGCTTTGCACAGGTCAAACTCTGTATTTCACCATAGACTTGCTCTAAATTTGTCCGTAAGGATCCAGCGAATAAAATCCAGTAAAACATTTTAGTCCAAAACACGTGTTAGATCCATTACGACGTCTGATCCGGCAGCATGCTTGTGTTGTTTACCCAAAACCACGAGCCTTGCCGAAGGCGAAGGCGGAGCCGAAATGTCCTTCTGCAGCTCTCGTATTCAAAATGGCTGCCTCTGCATGGGGAAGATCCCCCTTTTCGTTCAGTTCAAAAGAATACTTTGATTTCATGAAGGAAGTGAAAAAGCTTGGAAAACAATGTATTTTTGAATGGGTATCTTCAATTTCAGTAATTAACGGGTAAAAATCTTACACACTGTTCCTTTAAAGTACCTTGAAACAAGATGTAAAAACATGCATCTTTACTGTAAGCAAGATCTCATTTCCACAGATCTGACCTGTGATTTGGGTTGGAAGTGCCAGTTGCTTGTCTGTCTGCATGGAGACAGATAAGTTGAATGCCTTATTGTAACATTCCAGGCAAAAAATAAATAAATAAATAACTGGTTGCACAGGATGGTTGCTATAGATTAAAACCCCATGGATACTGGCCTTAAGCAAAGAGTAGTCCAAAAGATAGATAACAGAATGCAGTGGTGGAAGGTATTTGTATATGTATGTGTATGTGTATATGTGTGTGTGAAATATGTCATTTCTCTACCTGGAATATTCCACAGTATGACATTAAACAGCTCTACCTTACATTTGGTCAATTACAGGTGGTTTTACAGCTCAAAAATACCTAGAAAAACATTCTGACTATGAGTGGGGTCCACAGATCTGACCTGCACCTTTGTCTGCTTTGGTCTCTGTGAAGATAGACATTTATGGTATTAAATCACATACTGTGATTCCAGACAAAGCAATAACCTCTTCAAGTGCATTTTTAAACAGACACTTTAATACTTTTACTTAAGTTGATTTTTTTCATGTGAGGTAGAGCTGTTTAATGTCATACTGTGGAACATTTCAGGCAGATCAATGACATATCCATAGAAACAAGCAGGTGATTGATCCCCAACCAAAAAGTTATATAGTGCACCTTTAAAGTCACTTCTTCTTCTTCTTCTTTAATGTTACCATGACAAATCTCAAATTTTGCCCTAATAATGTAATACTTGCTCAGATAAGTAGCTACTTTCAATATTAGATTCAATTTCGCTCTTAAAGTTCTTATATTTCACGCAGAACTGACTCTTGTGAGATTTAATGCCACGTAGGAATGTTTCTTCATCTAAAAACTGTTCAAAGAATTATTTTGTTTCATTCACACATGTCTGAGTAATCCTTTATTATTAGTCTCTCTCAATTTCCAAAGCTCAAAATGCTCTGCTCCACCTTGTGATGTCATGTAGTAATTTTCAAGTTAGCAGCTACCTTTAACCTTTTGTTCAGAAGAGAATGGCAATTCCAGGGCTGAAATGATCCAAATTATTCTAGTGAAGGTGTATGGAGGTTAAAAACAGCGGAAAAGAATAACTGAGCTTAAATATTCAGGGAACCAAAAAATACAACTCCAGGTATGTTTTTGCTGAAGAAACAATATTCTAACACAGATCAGAAAATAGCATAATATGGGCTCTTTAAAGGACGCCTATTCTGCAAAATCGACTTTTCAAAGCTTTTTAATGTTATGATTGTCCCCCCCTCCTCATTTACCCTCTGGAAGTTGTATTTGGAGTGATTCGTACATGTTGGAGTAATCTTTAACCATTTTGCCAATCACCGCCACCGGCATATGCCTACTGCTCTCTACTAACTCTGTTCGCATTCTGCAGTGTAGCGTAGTTATTTTGGTACAAATGAAAAAAAAAAAATCTGCTGCTCACTCACATGATGTGCAGATATCAGAGTTGATTGTGTTATGGATCTGATTATGTCAACACGGGCGATATGGACGTGCCTTGCAAGGACCTAGCTTTAATAAACCTAATATTTAGTTTTAAATGCCATATCTGTGGCTTTCTGTGGCATCCGCGATATGAGCCATTTACCCACCGGCACCAACAAATTTGTAACACCGACTCAGCTCCCATTGGGCACCGAATGTTTCTAAAGTAGTACTATTTCTTTAATTAAGTCATTTTAGATGACTATTGTGATTTAAAACAGGGGTCTTCAACGTTTTTCAGGCCAGGGACCCCAAACAGATGGCGAACTGGGCCAGGGACCCCCTACTATATATACGGCATAGAATTGTGTTTTATATTAAATTGAGCTTAGTGTCATGTATAAACATTGCTACTCTGTTATGGTACATCCAATACAAGGAAATAATACACAGGTTAATACTGTATTTTACACTATCAAATATAAAATTATATTATTTTAAAGTGAAATCAAAAGATTTCGCGACCCCCCTGCAGTACCTCCGCGACCCCCCTAAGGGTCGCGATCCCCCTGTTGAAGACCTCTGATTTAAAATGTATAAATAATAACACAATGATCCACAGGTGTTGGACAGGCTCAGGCACAATATGTTATCTTTAAATGTTCTTAACCCGCTTTACATTGAAACTGAAAGTAATGCCAGTATATTTAATGCCCCATACAGGGATGGACTGGGACAAAAAAAAACAAAAAAACAGCCCTGGCATTTTTAGCTTAAACCGGCCCCTCATAATTAGCAGAGCACAATGAACTAATTTATGTATGTGTTCCCCAAAGCAAAGTATTTGACTATTGTTACGTCTTGGCCGAGGGGAAACCAGGGAGCAACATTTAAAGGAAAAATCCCAGCTCCCAAAAAACACCAGGAAACTCGCAGTAACTACACATTCAATGGTTTCTTTAAAATGCATCTTGCACACAAGGTCAGGAGCACATTGGCTGGCACCCCAGGCGCAATTCCGGTGGAAACTAAGTGTAAAAAAAAAAAAGAAAAAAAAAATTCTCATTGAGTCTACATGATTCACATAAGTCACCTGTTTTGGCTTCAAAAGGCCAAATTTTGCCGAAAGGTGAGCGATTTTCATGCCTGTCCATCACCTAAAAGTCCCAGTATTATCCTAACATTACTACCTGCTGACCTGCTGTGCCTGTACAACACTTTCCTGGTCACTCTGTCCCTGTCCAGTCTCTGGCTGCTCCTCTCCGTGTCCACCTTTAACCTGGGCTGCAGAGGACGTGGAGGCTCCAGCAATATTCTCTGGAGGGGCTGCTGGGGCTGCAAAATGTTTTAAAATAACATTATGTCTGTTATTTTAGAACATTTTGCAGCGTCTATAGTGAGATTTTTTTAATCTTTTAGCCTGCAACTTCTCCACACCCCCTTTCTGCTGCTTCTCCATGTTTCCACGCTCAACACTGAAACTTGCGGGGATCAGGGCAGACAAAGGGGTGGGACCGCTCTTGTAAGCTACTATATCCTGATTGGTTTAGTCCACTGTCTATATTGAAGATGGACCAATGGCACTGACATTTGTCAAACATAGCATTGTTGTGGTAATAGTCTGTTGGTTGCCAGACAACACTCTGGTAATCAAAAAAATATTTCAATTTATTAGCACAGCTCAAGGATATGAAAGCATCTTTGAGCTAATAATTACTTTACCATCTTCAGAAGCTGTCAAAATGAAAAAGGATAACATGTAAGGACAACATAACCCTGTGCTGTTTCAATACCTTTTTACGACTTGTGGTTATGAATCGTGAGCTCTTTATGACTTTAAGATGTTTTTTCAGCAAATATCGTTTTCTGGAAGTTGAAAATCCAACGTCATATCAAGGTATATCAGATATGTGGGGGTTTACGAGACACATGGGGCTTGACCACAAAAATGTCACAGCGGTAAATTTCCAATCACACTCCATAACCTGATTATCCTTCACCCCTCACCCTCCTGTTCCAGTCCACTGCACGCATCTCAGACTTACGAGTAGCAGCTCCACCCTCCCCCGAGATGCTAGTGATTGTGCCATCGTCGAATGTTATGGATGAGATAGTCAAGACAAGCCAGGAGAACGTGCTAAGTACATTTTATTCTCCCCATAGAGAAGTTTGTCCTCAGCATTTGACTCATCCTTCAGTGCCGCTGCAGTGTCTGTCAGAAGAGCGTCTCCAGGTCTTGAGCTAGTCTTGGTCAGGACTACTTGGTCAGGACTACTTAAGCTGGAGGATTTGACCTATGGTGCAGGTTTTGGGTTGAAGGAGAAAACCAGAGTGTCCGAATGAAACCCACCCAGACTCGAGGAGAACATGCAAACTAGCGTTGGGCAATTAATCGAAAGATTGTCAGATCGCGATTCTGAATTGTCAAATCGTCAATTATATGCTTGGGATTTTTTAATCGAGATGTCCACAGCCAATCATTTGTTAGTAAAAGCGTGGTTTAGAGCAAAGTTAGACATTGGAGGAAGAAATGTAATTATGTTTTGTGTCTGTTTAAGTTCATGAAATCAGTACTAAGAGCCTTTTCAATTTAGTTTTTGAAAAGACTGGATGAAATTGAATCAAAAATCGAGATTGGTCAATATGAGGAAAAATATTGTGATACATTTTTTTACCCATATCGCCCAGCCCTAATGCAAACCATGCACAGAAAGAGCCTAGAAATTGAACCTGGAACCTTCTTGCTGTGAGGTTGGTAACCAATAGCACGGTGGCTGAGTGGCTATCTTCATTACATCACAAAGTGGAATAGAGCATATTGAGCTTTCATGTGTGAATGAAACAAAACACAAGTCCAGGTATGTTTTTGCTCTTACAGTGCTGCATTATACAGGACCTTTAATTTAGTTTAAGTTCACCCCTCAGAACACAGAGAACAATACATCTGGGAAAAAGGTTTTTGCTCAAATAAACTTAAAAAAAAAGTGTCAACTCAAACAAAAACAAAAAAAATACAGCCGATAACGAAGATACAACAGGCTGTCAAAGGACGTCAATGCAATTTGTATGAGCCACATCTGCATAAAAGCTTTACTGAAGCATTAGCAGCAACAGGCGCACTAAACATATGATTTAACGGAGCGTGCGAGATGAAATATTCACCGGGGAGTGTCTGGTGAAGAGTTTACGCAAAGATCATCACAGAGGAGGCAATGTTCTGCAAAAATGTGTAGTGTACTTGAACATTTTTTCTTTTCTTTTTTTTTTTCTTCCATTTTGTGACCAAGAGTTATTAACAGAGCTCTCAAGTTTTAATGAGTGGTTGGGGCGAGAACGCGGGGGCCCGAGGATTTAATTAAAAACTTCTGATCTAGATGTCACCAAACCGCAAATGGGATGAGAGGTTTTGGCTATAGTTAAAAGAGGGTATTATGCGCACTACCATGTTATAACATCAAAAATATGCCTGAAGAGGTTTGACATGTCATACATGTTTCAGTAATTTAGTGATCTCTTACGGTTATGTGACAATTCTCCATTAATATACGAAAACATGATACAAAGCTGTACACAAAAACATGACAAACCTGATGTGATGTGCAGGAGTTTCATTAACAGGATGCTCGCTGATTGTGTAGTGACAGCGCTCTGAAGGAGGAGTGATTTAGCGTGCGGAGCAAAGGGAAGGGATTTGTCAGAGCATTAAAAGAATGAAAGTGAAATGTATAAAATATGTTAATGCGTTGTTTTGGGTCGAATATAGCATTTTCAAAGCAATAAGAGGTAACATAGTGATCTAAATATGCTAAATATGCTTAGCTGTAGGCTAAGCATATTTAGCATATGGGGTGGGAACTATTTTCCGGTGCGTAAGAATACAGCCGTATCACGCACCACGTTGTGCAACAGGGGAACTCCCTTCCCGGTGCGTAACTGGGATTCCCCTGGTAGCGTGCTGCGTGATACGGCTGTATTCTTACGCACTGGAAAATAGTTCCCACCCAAAATGACCAAGTCAAGCTCTCCGTGTTGATTTGCACATTTATTTGCACTCGATATGAATGCGCACTACACACAAAGTAATTGGGAAACGCATCGAGCAAATTAATTCCTTTTGGCCGAAATCTTTCTCTGGTGACGTTAGACTCCAGTCTAAGGCGGAGGAGCAGCAGATACCGCGGCGGTCAGTGGCGACAGACTCGGACAATGGCTGGGTGAGCAGGAAAACGCTTTCCACCACTTATTTTAGTCTCTGGACTGTGGGGAGATGCCCAAATTTGACCTGGGGGTGGCATATCCCTTTAAATGCAAAACTGGAATTTCCCCACTGTGGGACTAATAAAAGCATAGCTTTCTTTCTTTTTAATATACCATTGAAGTATTAAGTAAAATCGACTTTCTGGAGCTTTATACCACGTTATGGGGGGGTATTTTTTCGGAGGAGCGGGGGAAGGGGGGGTACGGGTGAGTTTTTTTCCGCTGAAAACGGCGCGGTGCCTGCATAACTAACTCTTCTGAGCCACACAGACCGATTTTCTGGGCACAGAAGCGCTCTTACATCATGAGCAGCATGAGCCTCACAGCTGGGTTGCCAGTTTCAATGCAGATATCCCGTTTTATGACTACAAGAGCAAAGATGGGGTAATGTGTTTTTTTCAGTTCTTTTCTGTTTTATTTTTCAGTACATTCATGTGCAATACTTGTGCAATACTTGAACCTAGGGGTGGCACGGTATATGTATTCGTATTGAACCGTCGCGGTACGGGGGTCACGGTTCGGAGCGCGCATTTTGACGGAGAATATACGGAACAAAAGTTTAATATTGAACTGACCACGGGACTTTCATTTTGCAAGGGTTTCCTAGAGGACTCTTTAACCACTGCCATTTGCGAGCCCTGATTGGTCCATGAACATGTATATACCCCCCCCCTGCACTTTGTCTTGCTCTTCTAATCAGAGCGCGTTGAGGAGGAGCTTATGCACGCCATGAACAGGAGGACAGAGAGCGTGAAAAGAGAGCGCGTGAAAAGAGAGAGCGTGAAAGTGAGGCACGGGGAGGTAGGAAGTTTTATCAAGTTTAACCTGCCCTGTGATACACGTTACACGTGCGAAAGAGCTGCGCGCACTCGCTCGCTCGCTGACGTGCAGTATCCGCAGCTCCAGACGGAGCGTGGCTCGCACACCGCTAGAAGTTTAATATGAGACACGTACTTTTATTTCTGAATAATGGACGATTCTGTTTTTTAAGGGACAGTTGGCGACCCTAAACACAACTATACATGTATATATATATATAACTATACATATATACACCCAAGACCCCGCGGTTGAAAAATTGAATGAAGGTGTACACAGCTGTACAGTTTGTTATTGCAAAATGCACATGTTTAAAACAGCGTTATGTCGTTATCTGTGATATAGGCCAGGCCTATAGCTCATGTTCACTGAGCTATGTGAATGTAAAAAAGTGTTTAGGTACTTGTGTGTATTGTATGTGAAGGTATCCATGTGTTAAAACTTCACTGATGTTCACTTGTTTTACTTACAGTTTTTAAGTTGCAGCTATCTCAGCTGGAGATTTAAACAATAAAAAGCTGCCTTTGAGGACACCCTTCCTGGTTATGTTTTTTTTTCCTGCACTGTACCGAAAATGTACCGAACCGTGGGGTCTGAACCGAGGTACGTACCGTACCGTGAGTTTTGTGTACCGTGCCACCCCTACTTGAACCTGAGCTTTAATATTTACACATATGTTTTAATACATTTCTGATGGATTGCCATAACAAGAGGATAACCCCAAATATTGAGAGATTTTTTTGGGGGGTGTTTCACAATATAAAACCTCAGATGTGTATTTTCTGGTCCATCTTATATAATTACTTATAAAAAAGAATTTTGTGATGAATTTAACCTGTAAATCTCCCATTTTATGCTAAATTGACTCTTGTTATAAAGTTATAATGTTGTTATTTTCTCAAAAACATACCCCGAGTTGTGTTTTGTTTCATTCATGCATGTTTGATTAAGTATTATTAGTGTAAAAGCTCGAAGTGCTCTGTTTTATCTTGTGATGAAAAAGAGCATGGTAGTTTTCAAGTTAACAGCTGCCTTTTACCTTGTGTTCAGTAGAAATTGGCAATTCCAGGCCTGAAATTATCCACTGAATTGTATTGAAGGTGTATGGAGTTTAAAAATACAGTGGAGCCCTTCCGGTATTACCACATGACATCACAAGGTGGAACAGAGAGTTTTCTGTATGAGAGAAGAACTCAGCCTAAATATGCAGGGTGTGTGTGCTAAACGTGTGAGTGAAACGAAACACAACTCCAGAGAAATGGTAGAGGGCTTCATTTAAAAAAAAAAAGCTGAGTCATTAAAAATAAAAAAAATTGAACAGTCTCAACAGAATGTAGCCCTTACTGGAAAATTTACAAATGGGGAAGGTACAAATCTGAGGTACACTGACTGAATATATTAAAAGTCCTTTACTACATGGAGGGATGCCAATGTGTTTTGACCAGCAAAATGGTCTTCGTCAGGGCATAAGGTTCTCCAGGCCTGTTTGTGATGAGGAAACAACATTCGAACATAGATCAGGAAACAGCGCAACCTGGGCTTTTTAAGGGAATTATAGAATCTGATTTGTTCCGTGTGATGGACACTTAATGTAACAAATCCAGAATTTTTTTTTTCCCTCACTTTTGAAATGTTTGTGACGTGTGTGATAGACGTTGTGATTGACAGTCTGCAAATGTTTGTCACAGTGAGCTCACCAAATAGAAAGCTAAATGGGGAGATCCTATCAGATTAACTGTGTGGTTCCAGCTGACGCACAAAGCTCTGTTCTATGTCCACACAAAATAACCATTACATAGTACTTTCTTTATGCTACCATGGCATCTAATACTTGTTCTAATAAAGCAAACCTGTTGAAGAAAGATCAAATTTTGCCTTATTAATGTACTTGCCTAGATGAGTGCCTAGTTTTAGTATTGCTTAGTATTTGATTTACAATACTTTTGACTGCACAAATACATTCCAAGCATCCTAATTATTCACCACAATTCACCACTCTTTCATAACAATAAAAAATACTGGAAAATCAGTTATGTTTTTTTTTCTTATGAAATCATTACAAAGAGGCTCTGACTGATGTAAAACAGCATTTGAACTGTGCGCTTGGACCAGTCTAGACCAGGTCTAAACCTGGACTGGACCTGGACTAAACCAGGACTCGACCAGGTCTAGACCTGGACTAAACCAGGATTAAGCCACCACGTGCCGCTGCTGGTTTCGTGCGGCTGGTTTGTGGCTCGGGCTGAGACTACGCATTCCGGGCGCCGCGGTTCGATCTCGCCTCGCGCTGCTGAGCAGTGCCGTTGGCGCCTGCGGCTGGCTGTGAGTCGAGCTTGGCACAGCGCAGTTGCCTTGTTTCGTGACCACGTGGGTGCACGTGTCCGCGATTAGCGATTAATTACAATGAATGCATTTTGTTCGACCAACGTCTTAATCGACAATTAATCGTTAGTTGATTAATTGTTGCCATCCCTACCATGAATCCATAAAAAACAGTTTAAATCACACAGATCAGTAGTCGTTACCTTCTGTTTTTTCTTAGTAAAAATCCCCAAATGTTAAATGTTAAAAATGATTCCTCATATATCTTAATAAGCATTATAAGAATCCTAATTACTCACTGTGATAAGCACTATAAGCACTTTTCACAACTTTCAGAGACCAGAGCACAGTTTTGCGGTCATGTCAATGCTAACAGCAACAACTAGCATGCTAACGTACACTTTCTGATTATCAGACAACAAAACTGTTAATAATTAGATGCAGACAGCACACAGTAGACTTATGTTGACCTCAAGAACTGCTTATACAATATCTCTGTACTGGGGCAAAACACACTGGGAAATCCCCATTTGAGATTCTGAAACACAAAATTCTACAATAACAACCTCCGACAAACATTTCTCAGATAATGCTAATCTTGGCGATCTTGCCCCTTTAGGCTCACTTCAGCTATGGAAAAGGACATCGGTGGCTTAAAATTGAACTAATCCTGGGAACATGTAAGATACAATATCTAAGCCACAGAGGTTATCCAGGTTCATATTTTCAACAAAATAAGACGTCAATAAACTGCATTGGCCTCTGCTCTTGTGTTCCTTTCTCCTATTCTGGGAGGACAGCCCTGTCAGATGAAGAAGACCTTTGAGCTTTGGATATTGCTCACACGGAAAGACGATACAGCTGGGAAATCAAACTAATACACTTTCATAACCAAGTGTTCTCAAAGGCAGACTCGGGCATCGCTGGTAGTTTAGGTGGCACTCAAACATTTTAAGTAAATCAATATACAGTTTTTTTTAGGGCTATCAGTTTAACACATTAATTAGATTAATTAATTACACTGCAAATTAACGCGTTATGCAAATTAACACAATTAATTATGAGTGGGAATTCAATGCGCGTTGCATTTTAAATTTGGCCCGTTGAAGTACCTGTAGGCGACTTGGCAGTGGCACGTCACTTCCACCTGTGATGCTAATCAAACACATAAAGCCTGGGGGAAATTGACATGGACTCGACTCAGGGGGGCGAGGTGAGCAAATCGTTGTTACAGCAAGTTTATTTATAAAAAAGAACGAAGACGGGACTATCAACACGAATGCGCTGATTTGTTGCTTTTGTAAAAAGAATTTTCCAGTCACTGAAGCTGCTCCAGCCTGACGGATCATTTGAACGCTAAAGACGTCCGGACAAGTTCCACTGTTACTAGTGATAGAACGAGCATGAGCGCACTTCACTAAACAACGCTTGCAGAATTTGGGAAACGAATGAGCGAAGTGACCACAGAAAAACTGACAAACTCAATGGCAAAGTGGGTTGCCTCTCTTTCTCTCTCGATTAAAATTATTAAATAATTACATACATTAATTACAAATCCTGTAATTAATTAGATTATTTTTTTTTAATTGCCTGACAGCACTAGTTTTTTTTTTTTTTTTACATGTGTTCTACATGTGTTCTACATGTATCTCTATGGCGGAATCTTCAGCAGCTACCATGGTAACACAATGCATACAAAAACAACTCATTTTCAGGAGCCTGTGATCAATATGGGCATTCATGGTCCTGTTTAGGAGTTTGAAAAACTGTTTGCTAATGCTAGCTAGCTTGTGACTGTAATGTTGTAGTTCTAACTAAGTCGGTTCTTTCTTGTCAGATTGTGATAAAATAAAGATCAGATTCAAGTCTAACAAAGCCTAAAACAGAGCAGTGCCCACAGTTAACATCTCACCCCCATGGATCGTTGATGACATCAGCTACAAATGATCAATAGTCATGGTTAATGTTCCACAGTATGGCATTAAACATGTATTCACTCATTAAAACCAAACCTTACTGTGAGAGGGGTTGCCTTTCCACAGATCTGACCTTTGACTTGGAGGTGGATACTTTATAGTACTTTTATAGTACAGTATGCCATACTGTTGAACATTCTAGGCAAAGCAATAACAGAACCAAAAAAAATCAACAGAAAAGTATCTTATTGCAGCTTGTTTGTGTAATTCCTCAGTGGTCCATGTAGGATCCATAGCAAAGGAAAAAATTCAGTTCTGTCAACTGGATAAATTGAACTGAATTTCACCTTTTTGCAGCTTTATCATTTCCTTTTTCACTGTACTTCTTAGGCCTCACACTGCAGGATTTTTCATTCTTAAACTATTTTTAAACGTACGACAAATAGTGCTCACCAGACACAAGGAGAATCTTATGACATTTTAAATCTCTGATCACAAAGACTGCTATTATTATTTGTGAAATCTGGTGTAATTCTTCAGATGCATGATTTTTAATGCACAGAAGGTTGGAGATAAAGTACACAGGAAGTTTGCAGCTTCACCTCGATCTGCAGGCAGTTTTTAAGCAGTGTCCACCAGCACTCTAGCCAGAACAGAAGAAGCAGCTTGGATGAGCTGCGAAATGTATTCGACCAAATAAACTTTTCTCCAGTTGACAAACTGAATTTCTCCTTTTGCCTTGACATAAATTTACAACTTTCCGAGAGGTGAGTAATAATTATTTTTACTATTTCCTGAGTTTGTATCTTGCGCCTCTGTGCCCGTCAATCTGTCTGCCCATGACGCTGTTTTATTGGCCGTTACTGTAGCGTTGCTGATGTTTGGTGGTTACGATCAGATCTCAGAGTCACACAGACACCACACATGAGGAGCACAGCAGTTTCATAATCGCTCACGAAGACAGAGTCGGGTCACACCTCCCCGAGAAGCAAATTACAGCCTAAATTGGTCAATTTCTCCTGTGGTGTGTGATGGCCTTTAGATTTGGTACATTAGTATCCCATCAAAATTGGGAAGTTTACTGTAGTATTAGTAGTATTTGAAAAGCAAATAATGATAACTTGATGTGAAAAGTTAGTGCTGTGTTCTGTAGAGCTGTGAATGATTTTATGAAAATATTACAAAAAAAAGTTAGCTTGAAAAGTTTGCTCCGAATTTTAAAAAATTATATATATATATATATATATATATATATATATATATATATATATATATATATATATATATATATATATATATAATTAAATTCTGAGAACTTTTTTTTGTAATATTTATATATGCATATATGCTGTCAGGCGATAATTTTTTTTTAAATAATCTAATTAATTACAGGATTTGTAATTAATTAATTAATTAATCTAATTAATCACATTTTAAGAGTGTGAGACAGAGGGAGAGAGCGATTGAGAGTGAGTGAGCGAGCGAGCAAACCCACTTTGCGACTGAGTTTGTCAGTTTTCAGGTGCTTGCTTTGCTCATTCGTTCCTCAAATTCTGAGAGCGTAGTTTGATGCTTTGGTAAAGTGCACACTATCATCGGTAACAATAGAACTTGTCCGGACATGCACTATAGGTAAAATCCTCCAGCTGAGGTCCTGACTAAGCCTAAGCAACAAGATCATGGAGATGGTCCCCGGGCGCAGTGGGTGCTGCCCACTGCTCCTTATAATAAGGACGGTGTGGCAGGCATGGCAGAGGACACCTCTCACCCTGCAGGACTGTGGGTTGGGGGGCGTGGTTTACGGCGTATATATTGGGCGCGCTTCTAAGGGTTTTCGCGGGTTTTATGTGATGATGGAATAAAGTGTGTTCAAACCCACTTCTGATTCCTGCGTTTCTTCGTCCTGCTACATTGGTGACCCCAATTCGAACATGTTCGAAGCTACAGAGGATCGTGTCTCCTCTTCAAGCATGTCGACCGAACATTTGCAGCCAGTTGCCGTTGCAGCGGCTGTGAAGCTGCCGGATTTCTGGCTCAGCGACCCGGCTTCATGGTTCACATCGAGCCACTCCGGGTGCCTGGTGAATTTTTGTCTACAGGTTCCACTCTGTTCCGAAGTCGTTTGTCCCCATGGAACTTATGTCGGCCCGTTTTGTTTTCGTGCGGCATGATTCTCACCGCTCGCCCCTACAACCTCCTTACGACGGACCTTTTCGCGTGCTTGAACCAGGTTCCAAGCATTTTGTCCTGGATATGGGTGGGCGGAGAGAACGTGTTACGGTTGATAGACTTAAACCAGCGCACATGGTAGCGAACAAAGTTATGTTGCCGGCCCAGGTCCCCCGCAGGGGTCGTCCCCCTTCCAAGATTCCGGTTGTGTGGGATCTCATATTTAATTTACAGGTGTACTTACATATGAAAACTGTAATCTGCATACTTATCTCTGTATACTTAGAGCCTCCACCTGGTTCTTCTGTGTTTTAACCCTGTGTTCTGTGAACAGCTAAGTGTAACTCAATACACACATAGACTATCCTGGGCTGTGTTGACATCACCTGCTCCCTATCCATCAATATTTTGGCTGACTATTGGGAAAACTGGTCTTCTTAGCTAAAGCTGGGGAGTTCTCTACATGGTCTGCATAGCTAAGCTATTCTCCTATAGGTTAGTTGCTGTTGAGGTCATAAATAGTCAACAGTCTGTACTGTATTTAAAGACAGACCTTGTGGTCATTTGTGTGTGTGTGGGGGTGTGTGTGATCTGACCCCACTGGGGGGTTCTCTCCATGTCCCTCTTCACGGCCGATGTCTCTCTGCTAAGCTGATAACATGGAGGCTGATGCCTGATGACACCATTCTGTTTGTATATTGCTATTTTGACATTAAAATGCTGAATAACCTCAATTTCGACTATGCCTTCCTTCAGACCTCCTTCTGACCCACATTTTTATGAAACTGACAGTTGTTCCTGCACCTACTGTTCGTCCCGAGTTAAGGTACAGCCGTTATGGCAGACTCATTAAGCCTGTTTTAAGTGCCTAATTTCTGTTTTGGCAGTCCCTTCTGGGTGTTCGGGGGGGCATGGCATGGCAGAGGACACCTCTCACCCTGCAGGACTGTGGGTTGGGGTGCGTGGTTTACGGCGTATATATTGGGCGCGCTTCTAAGGGTTTTCGCGTTTTTTATGTGATGGTGGAATAAAGTGTGTTCAAACCCACTTCTGATTCCTGCGTTTCTTCGTCCTGCTACAACGGGTTAAATGCAGAGAACAATTTCTCCTGTGTGAGATCAATAAAGTCATTCTTCTTATTGAGCAGTTGTATTTGTTTTGATACAGACGACCCATGCTTGTCTCTGACTGGCTAATCCACCTGTCAATCACGCACATCTGAAAGCAGGGAGATACTCTGGTGACTCACATGTTCATAAAGTATTAAAGAAGTGTTTGTTCTGGATCCCAGACAAACAAAATCCGTGTCACTATAGCTTCACATTCATTGCATTTCCCATGGTGTATACAATATTTATTCTCACTGATGTTGCATCCTCTCCACCCACTTCCATAAATAAACAGTCCATATGTGTGTTTCCTGTGAAATCTAAAGGGAACATGTTTTCAGAAAAGCACAAATCAGATCCATCTATACATTTTTCTCATGTATTCAGGAAAACTGCATGTTACCCCAGTAGCTCTTGAGGCCAGTATACAGTAAGTCTGCTGTCTTTTGTCTGCATCGAATTATAACGCTTGTTTTAGTGTCTGATAATGAGGAAGTACACAGTTAGCATGCTAGTTAATGTTAGTTTTCTCATGACGGCAAAACTCTGTCCTCTGAACTCTAAAAGTTGTTCGTGGTGAATAAAAGATGCGCTGTGTAACTTTTCTTGTGGAGGGTCTGCCAACTTCTTGTCTCCATGGAGCTGTTATCCTTTTGCCTGGAATGCTCCATAGTAAAGCATTAAACTCATCTACCTACGTAATCAGGCCAAGATAGTGGTCAGATCTGCGGAGAGGCGTCTCAGTGTAACTTAAGAATGCCTGTTTTGTTAAGTTATTAACAAAACATTAACATTGTTATGTTAAAGCAATAAAACACCTGTAATGGCGCACTATGGAGGAAAACAATCTCATCTCTGTGGAGACAAGCAGGTGGTGGATACTCTACCAGAAAAGTTACACAGTGCAGCTTTAGAATGCTCCGAATGCATAAGGTAAGTAAGGTATAACTTTTGACCACTGCAAACCATTAAAAAAAAAGTTTTTACATGTTTAGACAGTAAAAACCAGATACAGCATCTTTATGGAAATATAATTACAAAAGTACATCTGAGGACTGCAGTGGATCATGGGAAGACTGGAAAGCCACAGTGTAAAGAGCAATATCTAGGTAAGTTAAAATTGCATAAAACAACAAAAAAATGAACATTTTACTTTATTTGAACAGATTCAACTTGAGTTGAATCTGTAAAATGGAATAAGTGTGTGTGTTTTTTTCATTTCTGAATTACATTTTGTTTTGTGCAAAGAGTTTCTCTTATCTTCAAGTACAAAAAGTCTTCCATTCCATTGGTAGATCATATTACTAGTCAAGTGAAATGTACTCAAATCATGATGAAGCTTCAAGTCATCTTAACTTGGCTAGGTTTGAGTTTTTGCTGTGCAGTGCGTGCTAGTCCAGACTGAAATCCTGTCTATAGGATTTAGACAGGATTCCTCCTCCTCCCCAGCAGGGCAGTCTGAGCTCCTCTCATTACTCTTAATGCTTTGGAATTCTTGCGGCCTCTGTATCAGACTTCCTCGGCGTACAGCCTGAGGTAAGGGTTAGTTTATTTTAGTCTCACATGGGAAACAGAGGAGCTCATTGGTCATGTATCATTTAAAGGGCCCATATGACGCTATTTTCTGATCTATGTTATAATATTGTTTCCTCATCACGAACATACCTGGAGTTGTGTTTTGTTTCATTCACACGTCTAACACACAAGTCCTGCATATTTAGGCTGAGTTCTTCTCAGAAAACACTCCACCTTGTCCATCAATCAATCAAACTTTATTTATAAAACACTTTTCATACAAAAAAGTTACACAAAGTGCTTTACAGTGATTAAAAACAACCCACATTTCCTTCCATTTCCTTGTGATGTCATGTGGTAGCAAAGGAAGTGCTCCACTTTGTTTTTAAATTCCATACACCTTCAGTAGAATCATTTGGATAATTTCAGCTCTGGAATCGCCAATCTCTACGGAACTAAAGGTAAAAGGTAGCATTTTGAGCTATGGAGATGTAGATAAACTAATAATAAAGGGTTAATCAGTGTGTTTATGAAACAAAACACAACTCCAGGTATGTTTCTGAGGAGGTAACAACATTATAACATGGCTTAAAGCTCACAAGAGTCACGATTGTGTATGTTTAAATCACACTTCTCTCACCTCAAATTGACAATGTTTAGTGGCTTGCTCACTGATTCTGCACTAGGACTGAAACAAGTCATATTTTTTGATCATTGGAATCGTTATCTGGACTATACAGACTTTAAAACACACATGAAAAGAACAAATACAGTGGCATTATGGAATCAAAATGTAAAATCAATTACCAATACTACGCTTTATTCACTTTATTTTCCATATTTCAGCTTTTATTTGGTTGACAGTTTGTTAAAAAAGTCAATAATTGTTTAACTGGTCAACCTTCTGTAGAAATAAATACTATGCAAACATTTTGAACAGCTCTTTGGAATAAACAGATGCAAACAATATGGATCCATTTTAAATTATTAGTCATACAATGGATGTCTGCATTTTTTATTCTCAAGTCCAAGAGTACATCGCTAATGGCATAAGATAAAAACAATCCACATTTCACACTGAATCATGCTTCCTATGTCTAGAACAGGGGTCGGCAACCTTTACCACTCAAAGAGCCATTTGGACCAGTTTCACACAGTAAAGAAAACACTAGGAGCCACAAAACACTTTTGAAATTTAAAATTAAATAACACTACATATAATGGCTTTTTTTTTTTTTTGCGTTTGTGCCATAGAATTACATTTTGAAAATGAATGAACTAAAATAAAATACATTTTAATTCAATACAGTGGTCCCTCGCTATATCGTGGTTCACTTTTCGTAGCCTCGCTGTTTCGCAGATTTTTATTCCAATTTTTTTTTATAGTGTATCAACGCGCATTTCTGCGTCCTGATCGGCTAAGGGACTGTAGACCTTTGCCGATTCGTCAGTCATTCTCCTCCTTGTCTCCTGTACAGAAGAAGAAGAAGAAGTGACTTTATTGATCTCACACTGGAGAAATTCTTCTCTGCATTTTAACCCATCCTATATATATATACATATATTAGGAGCAGTGGGCAGCACACACATTAGGGCGCCCGGGGACCATCTCCATGATCTTCTTGCTTCGGTTTGGTCAGGACCTAAGCTGGAGGTACCTATGGTGCATGTTTTGGGTAGATGGGGGAAACCGGACCATTCATGCATGCAAACTCCACACAGAACACACACAGAAAGGCCTGGGCGACCCGGGGATCGAACCCGGAACCTTCTTGCTGTGAAGCAAGAGCGCTAACCACTCAGCTACCGTGCCGCCTAGAATGCGTTCAGTTTGCCAGATTTATATAAATGTTCGATCGCAGTGTGACTCTGAAGTGCTGTTTGTTTGCAAGTTTTCTCCCCGACAAAACCCGCCACAGCGAAGCGGTCATAAGAACTGTGAAATACACACAAAATACACTTTAGTTTCGTTATATAATACTGTGCTTTTTTATTGAAAATCTACGAAAGTTTGAGTGTTTAAACAAGAGAGAAATGTGAGAAAACGTTAAGTCCAGTCTGAGAAAAGTGTACAATGTGTGTTGAGGCATTTATAGCCTTAAAACATGGAGAATAATTGTAAAATATAAAGCTGACGACTTCGCAGATTTAGCTTATCGTGGGTTATTTTTAGAATGTAACCCCCGTGATAAACAACGGACCGCTGTATTGAGCCGCATCAGAGGGATCAAGGGCTCCGGAGGGTTGTCGACCCCTGGTCTAGAACAACAGTGTCAAATTAGTTAGCAGAATCCACTTATCCTTGGTACCAGACTATAGCAGACTATAGAGCAGGGGTGGCGAACAAGTTTGACACAAAGAGCCGAAATGTTTAACTGTGAGAGTCAAAGAGCCACACCACGCACTGATCTGCCAAAACAGAAAGACACACACGCAATTAAAACCATTATTACCATTATTATTTCCCATAACACACTCCTCTCCTTACAATACAACAGCAACACTTACACACACTCTCACTATCTAATTATCTGCCTCTCTGACACACACAACTACTGAACACACTTCAGATGCATAGATAGAACATGTATAATGTAAATTGATGGAATATTAAAATATTCACACAAGAATGTTCAGTCAGGTGTTTTTCCAAACTACATCTCAGATTTTCTTACCTTGCAGGAGTGATGGGATGGTAATCTCAGTGGGATTTCTGGCATCTCTTGTTTCCAGTAATCCTCTGCAAATCAGGTTTGTATTCAGTTGTAGCCACTCGGAGCAGTTCCTTTATGAGTGTCAGTCAGAACGGACCGATGCCTTGATTTCACGTGTGTCAAGGTAGAAAAAGGGACTCGCAGACATAATGTTGACGAGAACATCGACAGCAGCTTGAGAGCGGCTCTTTTTACACACGGGAATTTTTCAGTTGGCACAGTTCTCCAAAACGTAACAGGGCCTTCTTTCAAAAGAGATTTCAGTCTGTTGTCCTCACGTAGCTCAGTCATCTCCAGTTCGCCCGCTGCCTCATCAGTGACAAACAGGGATTTCAGGCAGTCTGCATTAAAAGGCTCGATGAGAAAAGTGATCTGTGGTCGTTTCTGCTGCAGGTCCCCAAACCGCGAAGTAAAGTTCCCGTGCAGTTGCGCCAGCAGTGTCATGTACTGCGCTGTATTCATTTTAACGGCCACCTTCTGCTGTGAGAAAGTGGGATAGATTGCCATTTTGACTTCCCATTCTTCCAGAAATGTCCTGTGTTCATCTTCATTTTTGTTTCGCTTTGCGTTTTGCCATTTTGACCAGTCTGCACGCACATGAAATGTTTACTTAATTTTCCGGCATTAGACATAACCCGCGTAGATGATTGGCGGTCACTTACGTGTCCGGAGCAGCATAAAAACACCCAATCTGCCAAATTACTTTTAATATTAATATTATTCATCATTTGTTTTTAATACCCTCTGATGGATTTGAGTTTGGTTTAAGAGAAAAAAAACTAAACATGAAACGAGGCAAAGAGCCATAGAATATAGAAAATATGATTAGAGGCAAAGAGCCGCATGCTTATTGGCCGAGAGCCGCATGTTTGCCACCCCTGCTATAGAGGGACAGAGGAGCTCATTCTCCAGCTGGCTCCTACAGCTCCACTCAAACAGTGAGAGATACAGGACTACATTCATACTATAATACTCCCTACAACTGTACAACAACTCACCTTTATGTAACAGATAATACTCCCTACAACTGTACAACAACCCACCTTTATGTAACAGATAATACTCCCTACAACTGTACAACAACTCACCTTTATGTCATAGATAATACTCCCTACAACTGTACAGCAACTCACCTTTATGTAACAGATAATACTCCCTACAACTGTACAACTCACCTTTATGTAACAGATAATACTCCCCCTTAGAGGTGAGATGTAATAGATAACCTTCTGTCATGTCAATCATTACTTCATCTTTGCACTATTTCTCTCATGGAAACGGAGTGGTCGGCTGCTTTTGTGACACTTTTTTCTTTTTAAACTCAGTTTTTAACATCACATCATGGGATTTTAACCAGCTAAGAAATGCAGCGTGTGGAGTTCAAGGACACAAGTAAGAGACTGTTAGATCTTGGAGCTAACTAAGAGCTAGCTTTGAACATTTCCGATGCTGTTTTTTGTAAATTTTTTTATTTTTTTTGCTTGTCTGTTTGTGTGGCAGGAGACCTTCCAGAGGAAATACTTTGAGATAATGAACCATTTCATCACGACGAAACACCAGAGGGAGTAAGAGCGAGGCTTTTCCTGTTGCGGTCACCTGGCTCCCCTTGGAGGCTGTTGAAGAGGAACACTTTTGTCCAGAGGGCTGTTCCTCTCCTCGAACTGCCCTGACACAGATCTGCTGACCCTCCTGACCAGTCCTCCTGTTAAACTGCACTGAGACCTTTGAATGAGACACAAAGGCCACTGAAGTACAGTGTAAATGTTGCTACAGCAAAACTTGAATTTCTCTCGAGATCAATGCAATATCTTTCTCTTTCTCTCTTTTCTTGTATATAACTAGGACATATTGGAATGACTATATTTCTTTATCTTTATTTTTACTTGTACATATACCTTTGAATAATTATGCCTTATTGACATCATTCTCTTGCTATTTATGCTACTTATTTAAAATGTATTATTGCCATTTATATATTTTTGCTTTTTGTTATTATAATATATTGTGACATGTGAGCTAACGTGTTCAAATGTGTGTCCTTGTGGCTCAATAAAGTTTGTCTAAGTCTTGTCATGTTTTCTTTGTAAATTAGCATATATTTCTTTCCCATGTTCCCATTTCCTTCTGGTTATATTCACTGTGCGTATGAGGCCAAAGAAAACTGTACACATTAAATCCAAGGTTGGGCTTTAATTTAGCGCACTTAGAAACGCAAGTGGGAAAATGGCTGAACTCCAAATGTACGGTAAAAATAAGTGCGGTCACTAAAACATGTTATCACAATCTTGATGGTTTCCAGTGGTGGGCCTGTCAAATGCTTTTCCCCATGAAGATGTTCTTGCTTTGTCTGGAATGTTTCATAGTATGGCATTAAACCTTTCTATCTTCATGAAGACCAAACCCGACCAAGTTACAAGTCAGATCTGTGGAGAGGTGAACCCGCTTAAAGTCAGAATGCCTGTTTTTCTAGGTGTTTTTGAGCTATAAAACGATCTGTAATTTAATAAATGTAAGGTAGAGCTGTTTAATGTCGTACTGTGGAACATTCCAGACAGAGCAATGACATATCCATAGAAACAAGCAGACGCCCGACGCTCAACCAAAAAGTTACATAGTGTATCTTTAAACTAAGAAAAAAAGTTGTGATTTCTAAATTTGGAAATTGGCTTCAGCGTTAGCTTTGAGAAAATAACAATAGCTTTATAAAGTAGTGTTGTCACGATACTTTCAAACTCAATGTCAATACCAAAGAATAGGCTCAATAATCAGTACCGATTCTGATACCATGCAGATGATTAAAGATCCCATGACATGGTACTTCTTGATGCTTTTATATGGCTCCTTAATGGTTCCCTAATACTGTAAATGAATCCTTCTTCAAAATCAACACTCAGTGCATGAGAAACAGAGATAAGATGAGAAAGAGTATTTTTTCTCTCTCTGAACAGGCAATAATGGGTGTTGTTGCTTGAATGCAAATGAGTAGAAAAGAGATGGCCTATAGTAGAGGGTGGGGGCGTGGCCAAACTCTCCGCTCTCAGCGCTCAGCTGTCTGCTCTCTGATCCATTTCCGTGTTTTAAGAGCAGAGGAGGAAAGGAGAGCCTTTCCAATGAAAAAAACACATTTCCACATAAAATAAAATTAAACCACTGCTGTTCAAAGGTCCAGAGGCTCAGATAAAGGACTTCCGAGCATAGAAACACTCGGACGTGCCTCCAGACAAATAAAAAAACGCATTTCGCATTGCCTAGCGCATTCGCAGTCCAAACTCTCTGGGCGTGATTTACAGAGACGCTGAGTACAGACAGACGGGGGTGGAACTGCATTTGCATTTCTTTTTTCGATCTGACGTCAATAAGGTGCCTTGTTCAAAATCGCCCGTTTGAGCTCCGATTTTTTGTAACGCAGAAAAGGATCGCAAATGCTCAATTTAGACATTTCGCAACTTTTAACCATGGAGGATGGGGGGGCCTAAACAGGGTAGGGAAGCTCACATTAACGTTTAAAAACCTCAGAAAGTGAAAATTTCATGCCATGGGACCTTTAAAAACACACTTTCTATAAACAATAGAATGTGATTTTCAACATTAAATGGTAGTACTTTCTTTTCTCTTCCCATGTGATCTTATATCTGTGTACCCTCAGTGGTCCAGGTAGGCTCCTTAGTGCTCCATGGTGCTCTTATACTTGTTCTGATACAGCTCAAGATCATTCTAAACCAGGGGCGGGCAAACTTTTTGACTCGTGGGCCACAAAGGATTCTAAAATTTAAGATTTAAGATTACGATTAAGCCTTTATTGGTCTCACACACAATGACACACAGTGACACACGGGAGAAATTTGACTGCTGCATTTGACCCATCCTTTTTCAGGAGCAGTGAGCAGCCAACTTTTTCGGCGCCCGGGGGGCAGTACCGTGAAGGGTCTTGCCCAAGGACCCACACTGGTTAGCTCATTGCCCAGGGGGGGGGGTTGAACCCACAACCCCCGGGGGGAAAGTCAGTGACTTACCAGTTGAGCTAACCAGCCGGACCAGAAGGGCCGGACCAGGAGCAGCTGGATTTAGTCTTTTGATAAAAACACTAAAAATAACATGGGATATGTAAAAGACATGTGCTTTATTTCAATTAAAAATGAACAAAAGCATTACAACAAAATGTCCATCTTTCAAGTTCCACGGTATTTAGCTATTTATTGAAATGTCTCTTAAAACAGAAAGTTTAATTAATAAAATACAGCTTTGTTATTACTAACAGTTACTATTTTAAAGCAAAGCAAAGCAAAGTTCTGTTCTCCTTCAGGTTCTTTGGTTCTTTCGTTGACTTGTTAGCATGTTTTGTGGCAAAGTGACGGCTGATATTCTTTAAAAACCGCTACAATCTCTTCATATCAGGCATACAGCAGCTGATAAGTATTCGGTGAAAAAATATCAACTTGTCCACTCCTTATTAAACACTCGACATTCTCTGTCCACTTTTCTTGTCTTAGCTCCGCTCATCTTTACAGGAGGGCTGAGGGGTTAAAAGTAAAACATAAACGTGGAGCAAAACGCCGCACCTCAACAAAGGTCAATGTATCTAGGTCGTCAGCTATTGGAAAACGCCAGAATTGCAGGGAAATTAAAACTTAAAAACATTAACAAGATTTATTAATATAATTTTTTCAAGTTCAGATTAAGAAGCTTAACGGGCCGCATATGGCCCCTGGGCCGTAGTTTACCCATGCCTGTTCTAAACATATTCAGGAAAGGCTAATTTCTGTGCTGTGAATGTGACAAATGAGTATCTAGTGCCGATACTAGTCTTAGTATGAATTTGTATCTGATTTTCGATACTTTTGACAACCTTATTATAAACACAGACATATCCTGAGTATTTTTATCATCTCTAAAATGCTTACATGGTGTCAGGGGTTGTCTGTGCGTGACTCGGTGTCCCCTGCATGAACTGTATTTATTTTTAATGCACCCTAGGATTATAACGGGGACAGAAGTGAAGACGATTATAAGTGGAGCTCTGGTGTGCACAGGGCAAGTTTTCCCATTGCAAAGGCTGCATCTAAATAATAGTGTTCCTTGTAAACAGCAATCTCCTGCGTTGTTACTAAGAAAAACTCCAGTTCCCTTAGTTAGACCTCTACAAACATGTTCTGAAACGCATGGGATTTCTCTATTAGTTTAGCAGTTCAGGCTTCTCTCATTTTAAAAAGAGAATTTTCATATGCAAAAATACATTGCAGGTTTTAATGCAATTTCACAGCATCAGGGGAGATTTTTTTCTCCAAAATGGTCCTACTCCCCTTTATCACCAAAACAGTTTAGGCCAATCAATGTTAGAAACAGAATACAGAATTCAACTGCAGATGTACTGTTCCTACAGAAAGCAGTGTTTAGTCTTTATAGACGCAGAAGTGATTTGCAAAGGACTTTGTACAGACTTAGAACAGGCGCAGACTGTCCTCCATCTAAACACTGGATGCTCAAAATAATTTGAAAACTTCATGAATATTCAGACAGGTAGCAGCCATGTTTCAGGTGTTTCATAGAGTCCATTATATTTGACCTGTATGCAAACCACAAATTCTAATCATAATTCTTTAGCCTCTCACTGCAAAGACGTGTGGTTTTCAAAGGAGCTGTCCTTTAGTACATGTCATGTGTAATTGCATAAATGTCTGCACACAGTGGACAGCACAGGTGAGGACAGTTCAGATGTTTGAACGGTATATGGGGCTGACGGATGTTTACATTAGGAGAAACATTATTGTTTACATTAGGAGCTAAACCAATTGACAGTTTGCAGTGGCGTCATGCTGGGGATGTTCTGCATATATGTTTATGGCTGAATGTTCAGATGGTAACCCATGGTCATGCAATGCACACATTAGCAAATACAGCCAAAGATTTAAGATCGTCAGAAGGCTCAAGAAAAAAGTCAAAAAACCAATTGAACACATGCAGAGAAGCCAGTGATCAATACGAGCGTTCATGGTCCTATTCAGACTTAACTATAATGTACTGTGAAAACTGTTGGCTAATGCTAACAGTGAACAGTTTTTCCCGAGGAGCGGGGGGGGACTTGAGAGCCCTGTGTAAATGTTTGTCTAAAGAGCAAACTTAAACTACAAAGCAACTAATGAGAGTTATATAAATGAAGTTATTACCTGATGGTTCTCAGTTTGTTTTATCATCTCCTCCTGTTCAGTCGCTGTCCTTCACTGAGCGCGCACTGCAATGTCAACAGTCTGCCCAACAACAGAACAATCTATTTTCTGATTGGCTGAAAAGGGCGCGGCGCCTGATATCTGAGATTTTTTTCCGGGGAGCGGGGCGGGATGGAGCGGGGGAGTTTTTTTCGCGGAAAACGCGCGGTGCCTGCATAAACTGAGCCACACCGATTTTCTGGGCACAAAAAAATAAAAAAATAAATTCAGCGTAAGAAATGCCATGCCGTGTGAGCATGTGAACACGTCGAATTGCGTGTGTCACACTCTCAATGCGTGAGACTTGAGAGCCCTGCATTGTGTTAAATTAAAGCTCAGCTAAAAGTCTAAAAAATTATCACGTCATTTTTGGATCTATATTCAAATGGTGCTTCCTCATTGAAACAGACCTGGAGTTGTGTTTTATTTCATTCCCCCTGTTTATTTAGGCTGAGTTCTTCTCTCACAGAGAAAACACCCTGTTCCACCTTGTGATGTCATGTGGTAATACAGGGAGTGCTCCACTGTGTTTTTAAACTCTATACACCTTCACTAAAATCATTTGGATCATTTCAGCCCTGGTATCACCAATCTTTACTGAACAAAAGGTAAACTGTAGCTGTTAACTTAAAAACTACCTCTTCATGACATCACAAGGTGGAACAGAGCATTTTGAGCTTTGGAGATATAGACGTGTGAATGAAACAAAACTCAACTCCAGGTCTGTTTTTGAGGAGGTAATGTCATAATATGACTTAAAAGGTGTATTTCTGCTTGTTTCTATGGATATGTCACTGATCTGCCTGGAATGTTCCACAATGTGGCATTAAACAGCGTACATTAATTCAGTTACAGGTGGTTTTATAGCTCAAAACTACCTAGAAAAAGAGGGAGTCTGACTGTGACCTGTAACTTGGTCTGGTTTGGTTTAGTTTCTTAACTATAGAAAGGTTTAATATCATACTGTGAAACATTCCGGACAAAGTAATAACATCTCCATGAAGAAAAGCATTTGACAGACCCCCAACCTCCACCAGAAAATTTACCCAATGCACCCTTAAAGGAGAATTAACGTTTTTTTTTTACAATCTGAGCCTTATTTTGGTAATAAAACAAGTTGTTTTACTCACCCATAGCACTTTGGTGTCATATGGAGCACTTCCAGAGATGTTTTAGATTAGCGATTAGCAGGGCTCTCAAGTCTCACGCTTTGAGAGTGTGACACACGCAATTCGATATGTTCACACGCTCACATGCCACACATGGTATTTCTCACGCTGAAATTTAGTTACGCAATTCAAGCGCAGCGCACAGCGCTTCTGTCGGTTAGATAATGCAGGCACCGCGCGTTTTCAGCGAAAAAATAGTTTTCCCGCTCCTCGGGAAAAAAATTGACACTCGCAAGTCAAAAGTGAGTCAAAAGTGGCCTGCAATCCGAGATTTATCCATAATTTACAGCTTTGCGTTTCATGTTTGGGTCCCGAGAGCTGAGAGCAAAATAAACTGTGACTGCACATGCGCACTGGCGTCCTCATCTACTCGAAACTATGGATAAATCTCGGATTACAGGCCACTTTTGACTCAAACGAAAGTGTAGACTAAGACATCGAGCTTCTATGATTTGAAAAGTGCTAAAGTTTGTGTTATTTGGAGACCGCTCGGGGCATATATAACATGCTCTATGCCCCGAGAACGTTAATCGCTAACCGCTAATCTAAAACATCTCTGGAAGTGCTCCATATGACACCAAAGTGCTATGGGTGAGTAAAACAACTTGTTTTATTACTGAAATAAGGCTCAGATTGTAAAAAAAAAAGTTAATTCTCCTTTAAACCTTCTTGCTAATCTAAAATCAACACACACAAAACACAAAACTCCCCTCTCACCTCACAGGCTGCTGTTGTGGATGCGTAGCGATGCCGTGTGCGTTAGCATGAAGCTCTCAGTGCACTGCTGGCTGCTGGCTGACGGTGACCTCCGCGGTGACCTCTGGAAGCGTCCCCGTCGGCTGAAGTAGCTCCCAGCAGACCACGTGCGCTTGTGTTTGCGCAGATACTCCTTGTAGTTCTTGGTGAGCAGCGTGTAGAGGAAGGGGTTGATGCAGGAGTTGGAGTAGGTGAGGCAAGTGGTCAGGTAGTTGATGTTGCGTTTGGAGCGGTTGGACAAAGACAGGGATGGGTGAAACTGGCACAGGAGCTGCCACACCCAGAAGGGCAGGAAGCAGGCCCAGAAGAGGAGCACGATGGTGAAGATCAGATACAGCACCTGGGACAGACACATGTGAGCTCGAGAGTCAAATAGTAGAAGACTGAAATATGAAGAGAATCCAGTGTATTTCATTCTATGCAATTATTATCAAAATCATTAAACCTTTCCATTTTAATGATTGCACCAATTCAAACTGTGATTGAGATTGGAAATTTGTGCAGCTCTGAAATCCAGTTGGTTTAAACCTGAAAGTCGTGCAGCCTCTGCAGCTCAGGGAGGGGATTCTGGAGGTTCTGAGCTTGCACATGAGGCATGTTTTGCCCATATACCAAGAATGAGAACTAAGAACTTGGATGTGCCTCTATCTCTAAGTGGCAACACAGGTTCAGTTATGATTGAAGTACTTAAAAAAACAACAACAACTTATTAGCGCTTTTACTTTAAAGGTCCGATATTAGGCAACACTGACTCTTGTGAGCTTTTAGCCATGTTATAACTTGCTACCTCCTCAAAAAACATACCTGGAGTTGTGTTTTGTTTCATTCACACAGTAATCTTTTGTTATTTGTTTGTCTAAATCTCTACTGCTGTTCCACCTTGTTCACCTGTCGTGAACTGGCTGTTTTCAAGTTAACAGCTATCTTTTACCTTTTGTTCGGTAGAGATTGGCAATTCCAGGGCCGAAATTATCCAAATGCTTCTAGTGAACAGCCTAAATCTGGGTTTATGTGTTAAAGATGTGTGAATGAAACAAAAAACAACTCCAGGTATGTTTGTGATGAGGAAACATTATAACATAGATCAGAAAACAATGTAATATGGGCCCTTTAAAGGAGAATTAATGTTTTTTACAATCTGACCCATAGCACTTTGGTGTCATTTGGAGCATTTCCGGAGATGTCCGATATCCGTTAACGTGAGTGATCGGGGCACGACGTTGCAGTCACCAAAATAACGCAAACTTTAGCAC
This sequence comes from Paratrypauchen microcephalus, assembly GCA_036785185.1. Lineage (NCBI taxonomy): Eukaryota > Metazoa > Chordata > Actinopteri > Gobiiformes > Gobiidae > Paratrypauchen > Paratrypauchen microcephalus. The sequence continues at coordinate 2,587,007 of JAVJIX010000075.1, forward strand.
TTTCAAATCACAGAAGCTTGCTGTGTCACTTTAAGTGGAGTCCAAAGCGGCCTGAAACCCGATATCCAGCTATATTTTCATCTGATGACGTCATCATAGAGGACAGCGTGCATGTGCAAATTCCACATCTGATTCGCAGATAAACACCTCTCTGAACTTTTCTATTGCGAGCGAGACATAGCTGAAGATTCGGACTTTGAGACTGAAGAGGAGTTATTTGAGTATGATGGCCGTCCCTATCGTTTTGTGCCTGAGTACACGGATGAGGAGACAGAATGGATACGAAAAGAATGAAGCGGAGACAGTTTTAGGAGCAGCGCACCAGAGACCAGCCATCGGTTTCGCATTACTTCTCAGAATCGTGCGCTGAATCCGCTGGCGTTCTTTCTTTTCCTTTGCTGGTAAAAAATCGTCCTGACTGAAGTGGGTACTGCAAACACGATGGTCCAAACGTCTTACAGCTTTGGCTTTCATGTTTGGGTCCCGAGAGCTGAGAGCGAAATAAGCTGTGCACATGCGCACTGGCCTCCTCATCTACTCGAATCTATGGATAAATCTCGGATTAGAGGCCACTTTTGACTCAAACGAAGACATTGAGCTTCTATGATTTGAAAAGTGCTCAAGTTTGTGTTATTTTGGTGACTGCAACGTCGTGCCCTGACCACTCACGTTAACGGATATCGCTAATCTAAAACATCTCAGGAAATGTTCCAAATGACACCAAAGTGCTATGGGTGAGTAAAACAACTTGTTTTATTACTGAAATAAGGCTCAGATTGTTAAAAAAAACGTTAATTCTCCTTTAAAGATCCCATGACATGGTACTTCTTGATGCTTTTATATGGCGCCTTAATGGTTCCCTAATACTGTAAATGAATCCTTCTCCAAAATCAAGACTTAGCGCATGAGAAAGACCCATGAACACAGTCAGTCAAAAATATCTCTCTGGAACACTTTATTATGGGCGTTGTTGCTTGAATGCAAATGAGGAGGACAGAGATAGGCCAGTGCAGCAGGTGGGGCGTGGCCAAACTCTCCGCTCTTTCCTCTTTAGCGGTGCGCTGGCCCCACTTCCCCGTTTTTGCGCGGAGGAAGAGATGAGACGATTTCCATTGAAAAATAAACATTTCCACAGAAAATTAAATTAAACCACTGCTGTTTCAGAGGTTCGGAGGGTCGGATAAAGGACATCCGAGCCTGGAAACATCCGAGCCTGGAAACATCCGAGCCTGGAAACATCCGAGCCTGGAAACATCCGAGCCTGGAAACATCCGAGCCTGGAAACATCCTCACGTGCCTCCAGGCAAATAAAAAAAACGTATCTCGCATTGCGTAGCTCGTTCGCAGTCCAAACTCTCTGGGCGTGATTTACAGTGTGGGTAGACATACAGACGGGCGGGGGAACTGCATTTGCATTTTTGCTTCAGTGTGACGTCACATAGTTTCCTTGCTCAGAATCGCCCGTTTGGGCTATGTTTTTTTCAAATGCAGAAAAGGATCGCAAATGCTCAGTTTACACATTTCGCAACTTTTAGCCATGGGGGCCCTAAACAAGGTAGGGGAGCTCACATTAATGTTCAAAAGCCTCAGAAAGTGAAAATTTCATGCCATGGGACCTTTAAGCCTAATCAATATCATTACCGTACTATATCTACAGGAACAGTTCAGATTTGTGGAACGTCGAAAAGTTCTAATAATACATAGTGAATGGCAGGTTGTTTTCTTTCACTAAACCATTTGTCTCACTTGTAGTAGGAGGATGTCAGGATAAATTTAGCCGTATCATTCATGTGAGAGCTCCCCAACTGTTGAATCTGCATGCGTCGGAGAGTGGGAGTAGCTCACTTCACCAGCAACACAAATTTTGGACATTTTTCATTTAAAGGTGCACTGTGCCTCTTTTCTATGTTATTGCTTTGTCTGGAATGTTTCACAGTATGGCATTAAACCTTTTTATCTTCATGGAGACCAAACCAGACCAAGTTACAGGACAGATCTGTGGAGAGGAGAGTTCATATTTCAGTCTTTTCATTAGTTTTTCTGGTGTTCGAACGTTGATCTGAATCCTATTATTAAAAAAACATAAAGCTCAGCCATAGTGTATGACGTTGCCAGAAACTTTACTGAGGTAAGAATAGTGTTACTTCAATAAAAAGTCACTCATCATGTCTCAGACCCACTAACCCTGTCATATGAGCTTCTATAAACATATTGTGAAATGTATGGGATTCTTGTTTTAGTTAAGCTGTTCGTATTGGGTGGCAGTAGCTCAGATGGCAAGAGCGTTTATCCGAAGGTTCGAAGGCTCCCGCAGATGAGTGCTGTTGTGCACCGTGTTGGGAAAGACACTTTACCCATCTCGCTCCCGGTGTCTGTGTACAAGTGTGTGTGTGAATGGGTGAGTGGTTTCTTGTGAAGTGCTTTGAGTTACTATTATTTTTTACCTCTGCTTTTACTGCTGATTAAAAACATACAGATGTACACAGATCTGGCCTAGATCTGACCTGCTTGTCTCTATGGAGATGCATAAGTACAGCATTAAAGCATACTGTGGAACATTATAAGCAGAGCAATAACTTGATCCTGGGTGTGCTTAAAGAGGGGGAATTAAAAGGACACAACGCAACTTTTCAGGTAAACAGTCCGACAGCTATTGTCTACATGGAGATGTTACTGCTTTGCCTGGAATGTTCCACAGTATGCCATAAAACATATCTATCTTTTATTAAGTGAAATTGCAGGTATTGTTATTGCTCAAAAAAACCTTTAAAAATATGCATTCTCATTGTCAGCATAGTCGCCTCTCCACAGATAAGATAAGACTTTATTGATCTCACATAGGACAAATTCACTTGCCACATTAGCTCCAGGCAGTTTAGAGCGAGAGAAAAGTTTGAACAAGAAAGTACATGCAGACAAATAATAATAATAGAAAATATTGCACGTCTGGACTATACAGTGGAGTTACAGTCTGATGGCGGTGGGGATGAAGGATCTGCGGTAGCGCTCCTTCTTGCACTGGGGGTGCCAGATTACCTGTAAGTTGTCCTTGTGGTTTCATTTGCTTATTTCTTTGTAAATTGTTACGTTTAATGCCATGCTGTACAACATTTCAGGCAAAACAAATACATCTCCAAGGAAACAAGCAGTTGGCAGACACGCTACCAGAAAAGTTGCACAGTGCACCCCACTTTTTTTTTATCTACTGTAGCTTTCCACCATATTATAAAGTTGCCCCCTCATCAAAAACATGCCTAAAGTGGTTTGAGTAATCTCATGATCTCTCCTGGGCACTATTCAAATCCTTTTTGTGGTTAGCTGTAAAATTCGGTAAAAGCCTACGTCACCCACGCTCCCACATGGCAATTCTCCATAAATATACAAAAACACGATACAAAACGGTACACAACAACTTGACAAACCTGATGCAATGTGCAGTAGTTTCATTAGAGCGAAATCCACACAAATTGTGTGGTAGTAGTGCTCCGAAGGGGGAGTGACTTAGGGCGGGGAGTAAAGTAAAGGTGCTAACACGTGGTTTTCGGTGAATACAGCATTTTCAAACAATAAAAGGTAACACGGTGATCGAAATATGTTATGTGTTAGCTGTTAATATCTCATAGAAGTGTAATACCCCATCTTTAAAGGGACAGTGTGTAAGATTTTTACCTGTTAATTACTGAAATTGAAGATACCCATTCAAAAATACATTGTTTTCCAAGCCTTTTCACTTCCATCATGAAATCAAAGTATTCTTTTGGACTTAGATATAGTCACATAAAAGGGGGATCTTCCCCATGCAGAGGCAGCCATTTTGAATACGAGAGCCGCAGAAGGACATTTGGGCTCCGCCTTCGCCTTCGGCAAGGCTCGTGGTTTTGGGTAAACAACACAAGCATGCTGCCGGATCAGACATCGTAATGGATCTAACACGTGTTTTGGACTAAATTGTTTTACTGGATTTTGTTCGCTGGATCCTTACGGACAAATTGAGAGCAAGTTTATGGTGAAATACAGAGTTTGACCTGTGCAAAGCATTCTAAGGTAAGCTAACCTCGTTTTGTGCTTTTCCGTATAAAAGCCCCATGTGCTCAGGGAGTGTTTGTTGTGCAGGGAAATGAATTGCATAGTCAAAAAGAGGAGACTGTAAGGTTTCATTTGATGTGTAGAGTGTCATGGTACATGATCGGGAATGTGTGTTTTCATGTGAAAAGAAAAAAAAAACAAAACGGGACCGCGTTTGATTTATACAGTAGCGGCGCGCGGCTTGTGCGAGGGTACGAGAGCTGTCCGCATTACGGCGTGCCTGGGTGACCCTCGAGGTCTGCTGTAGCTAAAACAGAAAGTGCAATAGCACCATCCACCTATGCGCCACGAATCCTACACTTTAAAGGTTCACTATGTAACTTTTCAGTGCTCTGCCTGGAATGTATGACAACAATATGACATTAAACAACTCTACCTTACATTTGTTCAATTGCAGGTGTTTTTTCAACTCAAAAATATCTAGAAAAACAGGCATTCTGACTGTGATCGGGGTCGCCTCTCCATAGATCGGACCTGTAACTTGGTCTGATTTGGTCTCCATGAAGACAAAAAGGTTTAATGTCATACTATGTAACATTCCAGACGAAGCAATAACATCTCCATGGAGAGATGGAGATGAATAATGGATTTTTTGAAAATGACCAAAATGAGGTGTTGTGGCTTGAAACTAAATTCCAAAACCCACAGAAGGAATAAAAAGTCCTTACAGAGGGGCCAGCTCACATCCCATCACTCATCATCCTCATTTACCCTACAGACAATTTCCTCTGCTGTAAAATTGGACAAGCGCTTTTCATTTATTTTAGAATTCTTTCTAAAGAACAGCAGCACTAAGTGAAAACACTGTACTCAAAGTAAGGCCTTTTGACTTCTGTTCTTATGAAAGAGCTGAAGGCTGTGGATGTCCTCACATGAAGCTCACCCTCTATATGGTTTGTGTTTGGTTTCACTACTGACGCTGGGGAATAGGGCAAAACGTTAGAATGTTGATCCTAATCTCTATATAATTTGTTCTTATTAAAAACAATTTTTGCTTTATCTTAATTTCATGAAGATAAGAGGGGTATTACACTTCTATGTGATATTCCACATTACCTTTGGTCTCCATGCTAAGTCACTCCCCCTTCAGAGTGCTATTACTGTACAATTGAAATCTACTGCAAACTACTGCAAACTACTGCAGATGGCATCAGGTTTGGGAAGTTGCAGTGCAGTGTTTTGTATCCTGCTTTTGTGCATTTATGAAAATGACTGTATGTGAGCTTGGGTTTGTAAAAGTGGGTTCAGACCTGTTTTTGATGAGGGAATAGTCCCTCTCATTCAGAGGTTCCAACACTCCAAACTGCACTTTTTTCCTGAGGATAAGACTCATGTTTTTATTGTAGTTCATTTTGAGGCTGAGTATGATGAGTCAGTGCGCTGTATTGACTTGTTTCACTCATTTACACTTTTCTCTGTAACTATGAGACCCATTATAGTCAAATAAACAGCATTTTATAACTTTACACACACACACACGCAAACACACACACCAGTGGCAATGATCTGCCTGTGCATGTGTTTATCCACATCTCCTAAACCTAGAGCAGCTCGGAGAAGTGACTGTAGAGGGAAAGGAGAGATGTGAAGTTTGTGTTGATCTTGGAATGAGAAATGGGACAGAATATAAACAGATGGGTCAGGGTCAGGACATGATCTGTCCTCTGTGGGTGATATAAATATTTGTAGGGACATGTCCACAGCAGTCCTAGTCACGCCTCTGTCTGAACTCTGCTCCACACTACACTCCACACTGCACGCTTTCACTCGCAGCAGATTTGCTCTAGACTTTGGCTAAAACACCTCAGGCTGATCATTAACTGTGCGAAATAATTGGATCTCAATTGGATTTAAAAAGTAATTTAAATCTGCTTTATTAAGTCTTACGCTCACACAGGCTCACCTGTCAATCACACCCATCTGAACTCACACAGGTCTATAAGACACACCCAAAGGTGTCAAAGAACACTGATGGACAGCAGCACAACAACAAACAGCACAGAAGAGTTTATGCAAACTCACAAACAGACACTTTCACTGCTGTTACTTGAGGCGTGTAGCAGCACAATGTTCTATTTCTGTTTTGCCACATGTGCACCACTACTGACATGCTGCTGGTCCTCCAATAGTCCTCCAGGTACTGCCCAGTTTAGTGGCTCTATTTGGTACGCCCCCCTCATTAAGCTAAGTTAGTCCTCTGCATTTGACCCACCCCTCTGGAGCAGATGCAGATCCGTCTATTGTGCAAGTTTTATGAGGGAAACTGTACCCACCCACATACAGGAAGGACATGCACACTTTTATAAAGCGTGCACACTTATGATTCAAAACATATCAGATGGCACAAAGGTTATGTTTTTATTATTAGACTCTGTGACCATGCCCAGTGATATGAGACACGGCTTTCCTTTAGTGAATTTTATATTATTTATAGTGCCTCCTGTGTGTACAAGAAAACCCATCTCTTTGACTGCTCCAGGTTTGTGTATATTGTCAGTATGTGATGCGTTTTCTAATACAAATATTCCCACAGACCTGCCAAGCGTCTCAGAGCGAAATCCTTCTTAAACCATCAGAAACCATGGTTATCGGGCCCATATGATGCTAACTTCTGATCTATGTTATAATGTTTTTTCGTCACAAACATACCCGGTGTTGTGTTCAGCCCTGGAATTGCCAATCTCTACTGAACTAAAAGTAAAAGGAGCTGTTCACTTTTTAAACTACTACTTCATGACATCACATGGTCGAACAGTATTTTGAGCTTTGGCGATATAGACAAACTAATAATGCTGGGTGAATGAAACAAAACAACTCCAGGTCTGTGTTTGAGGAGGTAACAACATTCTAACATGGCTTAAAGCTCACAAGAGTCAATTTTGCTTAATATGAGACCTTTAATGTGTATAATACTGGTTAGACCATTCATTTTACTAAAACATAATTACCATCATTATATTTAAAGATCCCATGACATGGTACTTCTTGATGCTTTTATATGGCTCCTTAATGGTTCCCTAATACTGTAAATGAATCCTTCTTCAAAATCAACACTCAACACAGAGATAAGATGAGAAAGAGTCATAAATATCTCTCTCAAACACTTTATTCTGGGCGTTGTTGCTTGAATGCAAATGAGGAGAAAAGAGCCGACCTATAGTAGAGGGTGGGGGCGTGGCCAAACTCTCCGCTCTCCGCTGTCCGCTCTCAGCTGATCCATTTCCGTGTTTTTGCACGGGGGGAGAGATTTGATGCGTTCCATTGAAAAATAAACACATTTCCACAGAAAATAAAATTAAACCACTGCTGTTCAAAGGTCCAGAGGCTCAGATAAAGGACTTCCAAGCCTAGAAACACTCGGACGTGCCTCCAGGCAAATAAAAAAACGCATTTCGCATTGCCTAACGCATTCGCAGTCCAAACTCTCTGGGCGTGATTTACAGAGACGCTGAGTACAGACAGACGGGGGTGGAACTGCATTTGCATTTCTTTTTTCGATCTGACGTCAATAAGGTGCCTTGTTCAAAATCGCCCGTTTGAGCTCCGATTTTTTATAACGCAGAAAAGGATCGCAAATGCTCAGTTTAGACATTTCGCAACTTTTAACCATGGGGGGGGGCTAAACAGGGTAGGGGAGCTCACATCAACGTTCAAAAACCTCAGAAAGTGAAAATTTCATGCCAGAGGACCTTTAAGATTTTACTAAAAACTTTGACACTTAAAATTGTATTTCTTGGTTGGTCATGGACAGCAGATGTGACATATGTAGAGGCAAATCCATAACTGTTACCCAGCAACCATAATGTTGTCAAGGGCCAGAACTTACAAAGTAGTTATGACTGGACTAATAACAAGTAAATGACAGCACCTGTATTTTATTAAAGAGGTCAAATCTATGGTTTGTTTTGTAGTTTTCTGCCATGTTATAATCGTGTTCCCTCATCAAAAACATGCCGGAAGAGGTTTTCAATGTCATCCATGCATGTTTAAGTCATTTAGTGATCTCTCTTGGACCATATTCACATCCTCTTTCACATACGCCTACGTCACCCATGTCCCACACGACAATATTCTCCACAAAAATACAAAAACATGATACAAAACTGTACACGGCAACTTCACAAGCATGATGCGATGTGCAGGAGTTTCATTAACGGGATGCACGCTGACTGTGTTGTGATGGCACTCTGCAGGGGGAGTGACTTAGCGCAGAGAGAAGATTGTCCGTGTTGATGACATAGGTAGGGGTATTCTGTTTAGAAACTCACTGCTGCTTCTAGTATTTTTGTACTTTTCTTCTCAACTTTTTTCCACCAACTGCAACTACACCACTTAACCGACATAAAACTGCGATGACCCCACCAAACCAAGTCAGAATTTGAAAAACATGAAAAACTGTCATATGCCCTTTAAAGATCCCATGACATGGTACTTCTTGATGCTTTTATATGGCTCCTTAATGGTTCCCTAATACTGTAAATGAATCCTTCTTCAAAATCAACACTCAGTGCATGAGAAACAGAGATAAGATGAGAAAGAGTAATTTTTCTCTCTCTGAACACTCCATAATTGGCGTTGTTGCTTGAATGCAAATGAGGAGAAAAGAGCTGGCCTATAGTAGAGGGTGGGGGCGTGGCCAAACTCTCCGCTCTTGGCTCAGACCTCTCAGCTGATCCATTTCCGTGTTTTTGCAGGGGGGAGAGATTTGAAGCGTTCCATTGAAAAATAAACACATTTCCACAGAAAATAAAATTAAACCACTGCTGTTCAAAGGTCCAGAGGCTCAGATAAAGGACTTCCGAGCCTAGAAACACTCAGACGTGCCTCCAGGCAAATAAAAAAACGCATTTCGCATTGCCTAGCGTATTCGCAGTCCAAACTCTCTGGGCGTGATTTACAGAGACGCTGAGTTCAGACAGACGGGGGTGGAACTGCATTTGCATTTCTTTTTTCGATCTGACGTCAATCAGGTGCCTTGGTCAAAATCGCCCGTTTGAGCTCAAATTTTTTGTAACGCAGAAAAGGATCGCAAATGCTCAGTTTAGACATTTCGCAACTTTTAACCATGGGGGTGGGGTAGAGGTAAGATCGGGCCTAAAAAATCCAGCCCGACCCGACTCGGCCCGCGGGTATTAAAGCCCGACCCGGCCCGAGCCCGACCAATTAACTTGATTTGCAGGCCCGAGCCCGAAGCAAACCCGAAATTTCATATTTTATTTGTGAGGGGCGTTTTTTTGAAACAAATGATAATATAGATGTTTGACGATCATCAATTTTGCTAGTACAGCTGTTTAAATGCCTGCTCAGCGTCGAATGTTCCCCCTAATGTTTTATGTGTCTGAGCAAACACACTAACTCCCTGAGCGCTCCTTGGAACCCTGTGCACGACATCTGACATGCACCCCCGCTACACGCGGAAAGAGCTGCGCGTGCTCGCGGCTTGCGCGTGCTCGTGGCTTACACCGGTAGAAGTTTAATACGAGACACATACTTTTGTTTCTGAATACTGGACGATTCCCCCGTATTCAGATGACCCCGCGGCTGAAAAAAAAAAAAGCGGAACTCTTTCATCCCTGCGCTGCAGAGGTTTTCTTGTGCGCTGAGAATGTGTGAGCAGTGCGCAACTGCGCAGGCGCGCAGAGGGAACGTCGAGGTGCCAGTCTTTTTGCTCTCGTATGAAAGCAAAGCGCCACATTGACTACATTCAGCGAAGCCAACGCAAGTTTCTGTAGCATTTTCAACAATCAATTTGAAGCTTTTCCACACCTCACTCTTACCGGTGCGTGTTTGTCTTTTCAGTCCTGTCTTTAGTTTATCCTTAACTTCTTGCTCCTCCATATTGGGGATACCAGGTCAAAATAGATGCGGACTTGCGGAGGGGAAGATTATTAAGAGCGGCTCCTGTTTAGTAGTTAAATACCTTACAGCGCCTTCTCTGTTTTATCCAAATTATTTATTTTAAAACAAGTATTCCTTAGTTTAGTATCCACACATCGTTTTATTATACATTTTTATAAACATATATTTATTTTTTTTTAAAGTCAGCGAGAGAGAAGCCCAGCCCGAGCCCGACCCGAAGCAATGATTGACATTTTAGGCCCGAACCCGACCCGAATTTCGGGTCGGGTCAGCTCGGGCTCGGGCTCGGGCTTAAGATCTTACCTCTAGGGTGGGGGCCTAAACAGGGTAGGGGAGCTCACATTAACGTTCAAAAACCTCAGAAAGTGAAAATTTCATGCCATGGGACCTTTAAAGGTTCTATATGACACAAAATGGACTTTGTGTGAGAATGCTCTGCGTGTGATGAGGAAGCAACATTAAAATAGAGATCAGCGTAATATGGGCTTAGAACCCAGGGGAGGGGTCCAATCTGCATTCCAAAAACGCATTTTTTAAGCGTATTTTAAGTGATCCACATTTTATTTAGAAACAAATGGAAGAGAAAGCGTTGCCAACCGTGATCCAATTGGATGGAGGAACCGAAAGCCCTCTGGTGCCGTAAACAAATTTGGAATGTTAATCCTGGTTGGCTCCCTGTTTTTTCCGTTACGACGTGTGCAAAGTGAAAATGCGTTTGGTAGGACGTGCAGACAATAGTGGAGTTTTGATCCAGTGAGCGAAAGCTGTAAAGTAAAGCAAATACACTATACATTATCAAACCAGTCAAATAACGGTGTCTCGGGATGGAGGTGTGATCGCAGGTATGACCATTGAACACAGTTATGCCCTTGGGCAAGACACACTCAACCACAACAGCAGCTAAAATAATTTAAATATGCAAAAGGAAAAAACACTAATGTTATTTACAAAGGAGCGCTGTGTAACTTTTTGATTAGGAATCAGTCCGTCACCTCCTTGTTTCTACGGATATACTATTCCTGTGCCTGGAATGTTCCACAGTATGCCATTAAACAGCTCTACTTTACATTTATTCAATTACATGTGGTTTTATAGCTCAAAAATACCTAGAAAAACAGCCATTCTGACTGGAAACATGGCTGCCTCTCCACAGATCTGACCTGTAACTTGGTCTGGTTTGTTCGCCATGAAGATAGAAAGGTTTAATACCATTTAATACTGTGAAACATTCCAGATAAAGCAAGAACATCTCCATGGAGAAAAGTATTTGACGAACCCTCGACCAGAAAACTTACACAGTGACAACCAGTGTCATCCATGCAGGCTTCAGTAATTTAGCGATCTCTCCTGCACCCTATTCAAAACCCCCTTACGGTTAGCTGTAAGATTCTGTGCAAGGCTCCGCCCACAAGTCTACGTCATTCATGCTCCCACATAACAATTCTCCATAAATATACAAAAATCTGATACAAAAGTGTACACAACAGCTTAACAAACCTGATGCGATGTGCAAGCAGGATGCTGCGAAGGGGGAGTGACTCAGCACGGAGAGAAGATGTACCATATTGATGGCATACGTAGAGGAATAACATTTTAAAACTCAGCGCTACTTCTAGTGCTTTTCTCAACTTTTTTTCCTCAAACTGCCTCCTAATTAAAGCAAATGTACTATACATTATCAAAACAGTCAAATGAAAGTGTCTCGGTATGGAGGTGTGATCCCAGATATGACCAATGAACACAGTTATGTCCTTGGGCAAGACACACTCAACCACAAAAGCAGCTAAAATAATTTAAGTATGCAAATGGAAAAACACACACATATACACACACACACACACACACACACACACACACACACACACACACACACACAAATGTTATCTACAGAGGAATTATTTAAAGCCCCAGTGTGTAGGATTCGTGGCGCATAGGTGGATGGTGCTATTGCACTTTCTGTTTTAGCTACGGCAGACCTCGAGGGTCACCCGGGTGCGCGCACGAGCCGCGCGCCGCTACTGTATAAATAAAACGCAGTCCCGTTTTTTTTTTGTTTTTTTTTTCTCATGAAAACACACATTCCCGATCATGTACCATGACACTCTACACATCAAATGAAACCTTACAGTCTCCTCTTTTTGACTATGCAATTCATTTCCCTGCACAACAAACACTCCCTGAGCACATGGGGCTTTTATACGGAAAAGCACAAAACGAGCACTGGGCAAAATAAGCTAGAATCCGGACGTGTTTGGACTGGATATTTTATATGACACGCCACATATCCGGACCAGATTTTCACGATATCCTTATTTCTTGAGAATCCATGAAAATATTGACGTATCTGGACTCCGGATTTCACTGGGTACAATATCTGTTCGTATCCGGAGATATTTTGGCACTCGTGTCTCTCTGTAGCCAGCTCGCTACACGCCCATGTGATCCCCGGACTGCCCACCTCGACTGCAGACGCCACACTCCGAACCGCACTCGCTGAATTGGGAAACGCAGCAATGTTAGCCGTGCTCCTGGTGGACAAGTTTGCGGTCACGTTTTGATGGGGAGGTGAACAATCCCACTATCAGAGATGTTTTAAGGTAAGTTGAAATATCAGAATTGCTATTTGGCGGGTGAATGTTTGGCGTTAGCTACACAGTTAGCCTGCCATTCGTTGATAACGTGGAATGATAAGCTGGTTGATGGAATGATTGGGACATAATGTATCATCAGTAATATGAATGTATAACATGTAACGGCGTCGATGTCTGATTTTCGACATACGCAGGGGATGGATTTCAAAATCCCACTTGCGTAAAAATGGAGAGTAATCTGCTAGCTAAATGTAGCCTTCTAGCTAGCGTGACACTGCGATCTATCTTTGTGTAGCAGCTAGCCTACATATGTTTCCCACCCAAGTGTTTAGCGTAATAATCTGTGGGTAAAAATACGCTATTTCTTAGTCCATTACCATACAAACCAACTGGGGGCTTTGTGAAATTGGGTGGGTTTTAGAGCCGCCAGGAGACTTGAAGGTAATATGTAGGATTGTGGCCAGAGGTAGGACAAAGTACATTGCAACTGTGCTGCTTATTTCCAAAATCTTTTCATGACTATTTAGTCAAAGTAAATAAGTAATAAAATTATAGTTACTAGTATGACCAAAGTAGTTCTGCAGATTAAAAAATGTCTATTACTGGAAATTCAAAATGACAGACATGGAAAAGATTTCTTTCCTTTCCCAGTCAAAATTAATACTTAGAATTTGATGGTGGTGGTAAGTCATTCATGAAAAGGTAACATTTGTGAATGAGCAGCATGCATTCTGGAAATAAACTACCTTTTAAACATGTGTGTGACAAAACGGATCAGTCATTGCTTTTGCCCCAAGATAGATGTAGCTAATCGCAAACATTACAAAAGACAATGAGATGTTGAAATTAATGTTTCTGAATGCTGCAGGGCAATCGGTGACCTTCGCAGTTCAGTGGATTACCTGAGAAAGGAACTGAGGACCATGCAGGGTGCCATGATGCAGCAGCAACACTCCCGCATGACCCAGGAGAACCACAAAGTCCCTTTGGAGTTGGCGGTAACACTTGATTGTCTGTTTTTGAGAATAGGACACAAACTGGACTCATGTATGTGTCCCATAACTAGGCTGACATCATTATCCACTGTTTCTTTCTATATTGGTCGTCTTAACCACATACAGTTGTATAATGATTTTTTGTTATTCAGGCACGGGTGAGGCGCTTTCACTGTGGGCTTGGGGAACTGCAGTGGATACCCTTATAAATGAACATATACAAGTGAGTGAGCCTACGAGTCTCCAATGCTGGCCAGCCCACACGTGTGTAAAGTTCACAGTGGTGTGTGCGAGGGTTACAGTTTGTGATGAACCTCAGAGAGGCATGATACACACAATCTAACACTTACGCTTATAAAGAAAGCAGGGTCAATCACTGGTGTGTTTTAGTACTGTGGAGCAAATCTTAAAGGAGTGTGTGATTGAGATGTGAATAGGGAGAAGTGTAAGGATGTACAGTACATCATGTTCAGAAAAGTGGTAGGAGCCAAAGGCTCCTCCTACCTAGGTGCTCCACTAGATTTAGGAGGTCTTTTGTTCGTGCAGCAATCAGACTTTTCAACAATAGCTGAGCACTATTTTAATGTTGTGGTTCTTTTTGTATTTCTATGATGGGATGTCACTTATTTATTTTTAGCTCTTTATTTTTTATCTGTTACACTAACTTGTGTCATTGTCTTACTATTGTGTGTGTATATGTTGTATGAATGGTCAGGTGGCATAATTTCCCCTTTGGGGATTAATAAGGTCTACTCAATCACTCAAAAGTCTGTTAACTCTACTTCTTACTGTCTTGCAGAAGCTTGAAATAGGTTCTATGAACACCTGAAGGCCCCCCAAAAAATGGACCTAGCTGGGAGGACTGATGAAGTAAAGAAGAAAAAAATGAACAGCCGACGTGACCGGGTAGGTAAAACGACCCCCCAACACACCTCAAACTGGCATCACACCCTGATTAAGGCCGTAGGGCTGATTCACATTGGTGATTTTATTAGCCCACATAAAAGATTGTTTTGGACTTTTTACAGTAAATCAACTCAAGTGCCTTTTTTCCCCCTTTATTTTTTGTTGGCATCACTATCTTTGATCACTGCTTGACCAAAGAAAAAAAAAATCCAGTTGATGGTTGTGAAATTCTTCCTGGCTGCCATGAACCATTATTTGGGTGCAAGCATTGAAATTCAGGTAGGTCTGCATTCTACATTCTTTTGAAATGTGTTGCTTAATATTGCCCTCTTCTGTGTAGCTTTTCAAGCAGCGGCTTCAGGTGGCCAAGGACCTCCTTGATGACGATGACCTGCAGTATCTGAAAGGAGCAGAACTCTATTCAACCGCACGCCGGGAGTTAAAGTTAAAGGTATTCAATCACATTTTCACAGACGAACTTTGGGCGCATCTCATTAAAGGGACAAATATTTACCGTGAACAGACCGAACGTGATCACACTCCAGCGAGGGCAAAGACGCTTAAGTGGTCGAATGTAACTGTCCCTGAAATGAAGACGTTTATTGGGCTATCGGCATGGGTCTACTTGTTCTGCCTGCACAGAGAGATTATTGGAGACACACCAAAAATCTCGTCAAGACTCAGTTCTCTGACGCCATGGCAGATTCTATGCTATATGGAGGTAAGAACTAAAATACTGATTGATTGTGATAATTATGTAATAACAAACGGTGATTATTAATATTATCATTGCAAATTACATTTTTTCTAATTATGTAGCATTTCATGTTTACATCTTTGGGCATAATGATGAGAGAGGTATTGGTATTATGCATTGAACTTTTATTCAACCATAATCATGCATACAAATATAATACAAAAATAGATACATACCATCATACAAATACACGCTGTAACACAAGAGAACAATGTAATTTACAGTACCTGTAGACATTAAAAAAATACATAATATTTTTATTCATCACATACACATAGTTTGCGGTGCCATCTTATTTACAATAGACCGAATATCTCACAAAGCCACAGTACAATGTAAATTATGCTGTTTTATATTATACTTTCATCCAAGGTGACTTTCCTGTGTCTGTTTCTGCATTTTCAGCCAATCGAAGGCAACGGAGCCATCCAGCAACAGGTGGAAGTGCCAGCTTGCCTTGCAGATTATCAAAAAAATATGAAAGGTTTGTTTGCCTTTTTGGTTTTATGGCAAAATATGTGACTGTATAATTATTTATTATGTTTATTTCCACTGTTGCCTTGTGAGTGTGTAATGTGTGCTGTGTGTTCCAGGCGTCGATCTGCTTGATCAAATGGTTGGCTACTATGGGTTCCATCATCGAACGAAGAAGTGGTGGAGGCGAGTGTTTTTCTTCTTGTTGTCTGTGTCCTGCCACAATGCATACATCGCTGCAAGACCTGCCTTCAGCAGAAAGTACAGAGGGTACAAGAACTGGCTGGAGGAACTTGTCACACCAATGACAACAAGGGCTGTTCCTGTGACCTCTCCTCCTTCTCCATCTTCTCTTCCTCCTCCTCCACCCGACTGTAGGACGTTTGGGGGCCATAGTAGCCACACCACCTCCACAACATGACTGTGGAAAGATATATGACAAGCGCAAGCTGTGCCGGGAATGTCAACTGGTCCCAGAGAACGAGAAAGTAGGTGGGCCAACAGTCTTTGGATGCAAACAGTGCACATTGAGTGCTTTGGCAAGCACTATCACTGGTATATGTAAGGGATGTAACCTGTGCAGTATGTAGTGCACTTCATCTTACTGCCTTATGGCCTTGGGACACTTTATTTTTTACAGTTTTGACCTGAATAAGAGCTGTTCTTTATTTCTTAAAACTTGAAAATATTGTGCACTGTACATGTTGTGACTGTTTTCTTTTATTTTTTCCATATTATTGTGTTTCTGGATTATTTTATATTTTTTTCTTAAGGTGTAGAATAATAAGACACAGTTCTCATGAAACCCACAAGTGTAAGCTTTCAAATACTTTTGGAATTTTGTCTCTGTGCTTCAGAGTCTGAGAAATCACTTATTTAATAGTCGTTGACATTGTTGAATTTCCAGGAAAAACCTCAGGATCTCGCCCTTAAGATTTTCAGGCCTTTTTCCCCAGGTGTTTTAGGTCTAAATGGGTTAATTAATAAAGACAACTTTATCAAACACAACTTTATCAAACGTTCTTGTCTGTTGTATAAATTGTATTAGTGACATTGGCAGAGGTGGAAAAATGCTGAAAAAATTTGATTTAAGTATCTTTACTTGCTTAAAGCCTACTAAATTAAAAGTACCCATCTAAAAATCTACTTGAGTAAAAGTAAAACAGTACTTGTTAATGTATTTTGAGTTTTAAAAAAAATACTTTAAATTGGTTACATTTTTCCATGACCTCTAAAGTTTGTCAGCTGTGTAGACTTAGCTTTTTCAAAGTAATTGTGATGAGTTTTTAGTCATGCTAATCTGTTTGTCATTTTGGTCAATGTCTGTGCTATTTTAAAATAACTAAGGCATATAATTAAAATATTAACCGAGTTACCAGCCGCCTAGTCAGTAGTACACTGTAAAACATTGGTATATAAATGGTATATAAATGTATGAAAATGTTGCATGGTCATAAGGCTCTGGGTTTCACGATACAGTAGCCTATAAATGCTTGAAAAATAAAGCTCCCTAGTGAATGCTAGCTTGAGTATCCTGACATATCCGGAGGTGAGCACAGTACCAGAACGTGACGTATCCGGAGATATACCAACAGTGAATACGTGAAACACGGACGATATCCAGTAAGTATCCGGAGAACCGGATATGTAGCGTGTCGACACAGTGCCATTCCGGAGTTAGGAAATGCTCCGTATACGAGAATTGACACTAACGTATCCGGAGCGTGTCAATCCGAATATCTACAGATATTGTGAATATCCTGGGATATACGACTACAAACACCCCCGGAAACAATGCCATTTTTCCCAGTGGAGGTTAGCTTACCTTAGAATGCTTTGCACAGGTCAAACTCTGTATTTCACCATAAACTTGCTCTCAATTTGTCCGTAAGGATCCAGCGAATAAAATCCAGTAAAACAATTTAGTCCAAAACACGTGTTAGATCCATTACGACGTCTGATCCAGCAGCATGTTTGTGTTGTTTACCCAAAACCATGAGCCTTGCCGAAGGCGGAGCCCAAATGTCCTTCTGCGGCTCTCGTATTCAAAATGGCTGCCTCTGCATGGGGAAGATCCCCCTTTTATGTGACTATATCTAAGTCCAAAAGAATACTTTGATTTCATGATGGAAGTGAAAAGGCTTGGAAAACAATGTATTTTTGAATGGGTATCTTCAATTTCAGTAATTAACGGGTAAAAATATTACACACTGTCCCCTTAAGGAATACAAGGGTATTGCACAACTGGAGCTTTCAGTAGTAAGAATACATTGTGCTTCTGCCAAAAAACAGTTACTGAATGAATGGATACTGTCATAGCTTTCTTGTCCTCTGTCGCTATCCTTTTCTCTCTGTCTGGCTCTCATTGGATACTTTTCAGTCCTGTTCAAAAATGTAGTGGAGTAGAAAGTGCAGATACCTTCTTTCTATTATAGCGAAGTAAAACTAAAAAGTAAAGTACAGATACCATTTTTTTTTACAATACTTTACTACTTTAACTTTACAAAAGTTACATTCTACCACTTTTTGGATGTACGGAAATTATGCAATAGCATGAACTGCGTGAAAAGTCCCTCAGTCGTCCAGGTAGAATCCATGATCAAAGGAGAAGTTTCAATTTGTCAACTGGACAAAGTTTGTTTGTCAACCAAACAAACTTTGTCCAGTTGACAAATTGAAACTTCTCCTTTGACCAATAGCATGAACTGTAAATATAAACAACACATGATGAGAAACATGATGAGAAACACTTTAGCACAATGGGTATACAATCAGAGGTGCTCAGTAACTAAGTACCAGGGCTGGACTGGGACAAAAAAATGGCTGTGGCATTTTTGGCTTAGATCGGTCCCTCATAATTAGCGGAGCACAATGGACTAATTTATGTACGTGTTCCCCAAAGCAAAGTATTTTACTATTGTTATGTCTTGGCCGAGGGGAAACCAGGGTGCAATATTTAAAGGTGAAATTCCTGTAGAAACAAAGCATAAAACCTTTTCTCATCAAATCTACACGATTCATGTAGGTCACCTGTTTTGGTTTCACAATGGCAAATTTCGCTGAAAGGTGAGCGATTTTCATGCCTGTTCATTACCTAAAAGTCCCAGTATTGCTTGTGCTACACCTACTGCTCACTCTGTCCCTCGGGTTCCCTCGGGTTCCTTCGGGTTCCCTCGGGTTACCTCGGGTTCCCTCGGGTTCCCTGTTCACAGTCAGTGGCTGCTCCTCTCCCTGTCCACCTTCAACCAGGGCTGCAGAGGACGTGGAGGCTCCAGCAGCCCCTCCAGAGAATATGTCTTGCTATTTTAGAACATTTTGCAGTGTCTATAGTGAGATTTTTTAATCTTTTAGCCCACAACTTCTCCTCACCCCCTTTTTGCTGCTTCTCCATGTTTCCACGCTCAACACAGAAACTAGTGGGGATCAGTGCAGAGAAAGGGGTGGGACCGCTCTCGTAAGCTACTATATCCTGATTGGTTTAGTCCACTGTCTATATTGAAGATGGACCAATGGCCCGCCTCCTCTAAATTGTGGGCCGGTCTCTAAGAAAAACAAAAAACAGATGTCCTGTTACACACTCAACATGCAGAAGGTTTGCCCCTGTACAGTTCATGGGCACAGTGTGGTTGTGACTTGACCTAATCTATTTTAGGAACCATTAACAATATCAGCAGATTTAATAAGCTTTGAGGCTGATTGCATTCCTGTTTGGAAGTAACTTACTCTAGCCAGGTATGCCTTTCTGAACAAATCCTCTTTTACAGAGCTAGATCTAACCTTTCACAGGGCCCTAGGCAAAAATAGTCCTCGAGGCCCTTCTCACTTGATACTCGGGCTCAACTATTGGTTATTCACACCAACCTGATGCACAGCTGCCATCATCTACACTCCATCTCTAATCCACGTATCAGACAGTGAAATACACAGGCTGAGAACATGAACAGATGCAACAAACAGGCAAGAATAGTTTTCTGTTTATCAATCAGAGGGAGGGACACTTTTGTGAGGATGGTCTGCAAATTAATACTTGCATAACACTTATTTATTATTGTGTCAATAGGAGCGACACGCTGCCATGAAAACGTTGGTTTCACTTCATGTTATTGTGTTCAGTAAATGCAGAACACTTCTAGTAAATGAAAAAATAATTGGCAGGTGATTAAACATATTAGTCTGTGTATAATATGCACAAATGTACAAATAAATCAGCGCAACACAAAAATGCAAGCACACTGCAGCTACATTACGGGTCATTGTCTCGTCCAGCAAAGGCAAAAGAAGCTGTAAAAAGAAACAGTGACCCTCTGCAGTCTAAAGTGGCTGAATATTTGGGGCAAAACAAAAACAACAGACACCTGTGTAGCAAACTCACAGCACACTGCCTTTGTCCTTTATCTGAGACGTGTTCATGAGTGCGGGAGGAGGAAGAGGTTGAGGGCAGTGTGCTGTACTGTACAAACCCATTTAACCAGTCGCAAAGAGCTATTTACCCTGAGGAGCAAAGCAGGGCCCTGTTTTGTCTTAACTACATTTAGATGGACAGACAGACAACAATGATTAAAAAACTATCAGGACTCAGCAGGCAGGGCCCTTTTGAAGCTGCAGGACCAGATGCATCTTATGTAGAGCCAGCTCTGCTCTTTTACAACAATTACAAGGTCTAGACTGAACAGGATAAAGCCAAAATACAATTTGCATTTGTCTTTTGAAGTAACTTAGTGTATTTTAAAATGTTGTACAGTAAAAAAAAAAAAAAAAAGATCCAGTTCCAACCATTCACATGAACGTGCTAGACTACTGATTTTACTAAAACATACTTAAGACCATTTTGTTTAAGACTGGCTAAAACTCATTTTCCCAATTTGGACATTTTTTAGGTTTGAAATTTTACTTCCTAGTTGAAAATTGTGACGTCACACTAGGGAATTCCAAAACTCCTCTAATGTACACAGAAATGAACAAATCCAAATAAAAGAAAACACATTTACTAGTTGAAATCATGTTTAAAGTATCAGAAAAAATGTTTTTTAAGTGTAAATTGTGGCCAACTTTTGGACAGAATTCTCCCATCAGCGATGCCATTAGTAAGTTTGACCGCTCTTCTTGTAATTTTCAACATATTTTTCAACTTTTCTTCATAAATTTCTTCTTAATTGGTGTAAAACTATCATAGTTATAATCACACAACATGAAATGAAAAATCTGTCATATGCACTTAAAGGAACCATCCAAAAGAGCAGACTCATTTATGAAAGTCACATCACTATGAAGTTAAAAACAAGCACAACTGAAGCTGTGTCTTAAACTGCAGACTGAGGAATATGGACACATACAATTCTCTCAGGACAGACTATGTCACCTCATGTGAAAACTCAGAACATTTCTGAGCTGCAGAGAGAGCCCTTTTTGTGCTTCGACAGTTCTCATTTCAAGGTTGAAGGCAGTATCTCTTAAAATATGAGGTGAAATAAGAGGTTATTTTGGTGTGCATGCTGATGTGGATATATATCAGAATGGCTGGTTTGACAAAAATAAGAGATTAACCTTTCCAGTAGTGGGCTGCTTGCTTATTTTACACACGATTGAAGTACAATTTCCAAGGGATTGTAAAAAAAAAAAAAACTGTGCTGGTGACTGTGGGGGGTGTCATGTTGGGCAATGAGGACACTATAGAAGAGGGACTGGCGCTTTTAAAGCAAGCAAGTGTGAATGAAACTAAATAAAACTGTGGAGAATATGAGTGAATATAGAAGAGGATGGCATTTGTATATTACGCAAAATGTATTCTTTTCAGCTTTAAACCATATAATAATGTTATAATGTTGCTACCTCATTAAAACATAACTAGAGTTGTGTTTTGTTTCATTCACATGTTTGAGTAAAACTTTAAAGATCCCATGACATGGTACTTCTTGATGCTTTTATATGGCTCCTTAATGGTTCCCTAATACTGTAAATGAATCCTTCTTCAAAATCAACACTCAGTGCATGAGAAACAGAGATAAGATGAGAAAGAGTATTTTTTCTCCCTCAGAACAGGTCATAATGGGCGTTGTTGCTTGAATGCAAATGAGGAGAAAAGAGCTGGCCAATAGTAGAGGGTGGGGGCGTGGCCAAACTCTCCGCTCTCTGCTCAGAGCCCTCAGAGAGTTTTTGCACGGGGGAGAGATTTGAAGCGTTCCATTGAAAAATAAACACATTTCCACAGAAAATAAAATTATACCACTGCTGTTCAAAGGTCCAGAGGCTCAGATAAAGGACTTCCGAGCCTAGAAACACTCGGACGTGCCTCCAGGCAAATAAAAAAACGCATTTCGCATTGCGTAGCTCATTCGCGGTCCAAACTCTCTGGGCGTGATTTACAGAGACGCTGAGTACAGACAGACGGGGGTGGAACTGCATTTGCATTTCTTTTTTCAATCTGACGTCAATAAGGTGCCTTGTTCAAAATCGCCCGTTTGAGCTCCGATTTTTTGTAACGCAGAAAAGGATCGCAAATGCTCAGTTTAGACATTTCACAACTTTTAACCATGGGGGGGGGGGGCTAAACAGGGTAGGGGAGCTCACATTAATGTTCAAAAACCTCAGAAAGTGAAAATTTCATGCCATGGGACCTTTAATATTAATCTGTCCACATCTCCAAAGATCAAAACGCTCTTTTCCATCTTGTGATGTCATGAAGCGGTAGTTTTCGAGTTAACTGCTACCTTTTACCTTTAGTTCAGTAGAGATCGCCAGTTCCTGGGCTGAAATTATCCAAATGACTCCACTGAAGGTGTATGGAGTTAAAAACACAGTGTAGCACTTCCTGTATTACCGCATGACATCACAAGGTGGAACAGAGTGTTTTCTGTTTGAGAGAAGAATTCAGTCTAAATGCAGGGTTTGTGTGTTAAACATGTGTGTATGTTTGTGATGAGGAACATTAAAACAGAGGTCAGAACATAGCCTAATATGGGCATTTTAAACACTTTGGAGATGTGTTATTTGTTGTGACAAATTACACCCTGATGTCAGTGTGGTATGTGGTTGCCAAGTCCCAAAATCAAAACCCTGCAACCTCAGCCCACCCTGCAGTACAAAATCGTCAGGACAGAAACTATGACATAAGACTATATTACACGCATAGACTGTATAAAGAAATGGACTGAGGGAGTGTGACGTCACCCATAGCGTTCAGCTCCAGTCAAATGAAGCTCATGATGCTCAAAGTTACAGGGACGAATTTGGAGCTTGGAGTTCTTTATTAGGAATAGAAACTGGTTTACGGACAAAATAGTGAAATTAAAACACCAGGATCATGTAGAGTGGGTTAAAAGTACTGCGTAACTTTTCCGGTTGGAAAAGTTGCATTGCTTTGCCTGTAATGTTCCACAATATTGTATTAAATGTATTCTAGTATAAGATGCATTTATTCAATTATGAGTGTTTTTATAGCTGCGTGGGGTCGCCTCTTCACAGATCTCACCTGTAAGTTGACCTGATGGCATCTCCTGCTTGTTTCTATGGAGACTGAAAAGTTTACTGCCATACTTTGGAATAACAAAGGTAAAGCAATAATATCTAATATCTAATAATATCTACAGTATGGAAAAGTATTTAACGGACCCTCCACCAAAAAAAGTTATACAATGCAACACAATTTAAAGGAGAATTAATGTTTTTTTTTACAATCTGAGCCTTATTTCGGTAATAAAACAAGTAGTTTTACTCACCCATAGCACTTTGGTGTCATATAGAGCACTTCCAGAGATGTTTTGGATTAGCGATATCCGTAATGCGAGTTCTCGGGGCATGTAATATATGCCCCGAGCGGTCTCTAAATAAGACAAACTTTAGCACTTTTCAAATCATAGAAGCTCAATGTCTTTCGTTTGAGTCAAAAGTGGCCTGTAATCCGAGATTTATCCATAATTTACAGCTTTGCGTTTCATGTTTGGGTCCCGGGATCTGAGAGCGAAATAAGCTGTGACTTCGCACATGCGCACTCGCCTCCTCATCTATTCGAAACTATGGATAAATCTCAGATTACAGGCCAGTTTTGACTCAAACGAAAGCGTAGACATCGAGCTTCTATAATTTGAAAAATGCTAAAGTTTGTGTTATTTGGAGACCGCAAACATGTGTCCCGTGAACTCACATTACGGAGATTGCAAATCTAAAACATCTCTGGAAGTGCTCCATATGACACCAAAGTGCTATGGGTGAGTAAAACAACTTGTTTTATTACCGAAATAAGGCTCAGATTGGAAAAAACGTTAATTCTCTTTTAAGTAACAAAATTGAGTACTTCATCCGCCAGGGGTTAGCTACAGTATGTCCATTTATATACACAGGCTATGAGTACACCCACCTTTTGATTGGGAAGCTTCTTGGTCTGTTTGAACGTCTCCGTCTGTGAAATCCAGTAGGTCCTTGCGAGCTGGATGTACAGGTACCCAATGATGAGCCCTGGTGCGACTATACTCGTGCAAAACAGCAACGTGATGTAAACTTTGTAAGAAACGGGCGACAGCGTAGGTAAGCACATGGTTTTGTTCCCCACCGTCATGAGTTCGATGCTAATGATCATCGGCAGCGTTAGCACTAGCGACGCCACCCACACCAGCAATGCTATCGCCTTCCGGTAGCTTTTCGACCGCTTTACCGTATCCAGCGGTTTTAGCACTGCAAAGTAGCGTTCTGTGCTCATGATCGTCAATGTGAAGATGCTAGCATGCATGGTAAGGAAATCAATGCTGATAAGGATCTTGCAGCCAGAGTTGCCGAAGTACCAATCTCCGAGAAAGTGTGTACAGACGACAGATGGTATGGTTAGCAGGTATAGTAGGTCAGCTAATGCAAGGTTTATGATGTAGATGTACATGGACGCTGCCGATCGCATGGAGTGACACATGACGACCAGGGTGTAGATGTTGCCGGACACGCCCACGAGGCACATGATGGAGAGGATGGTGCCGATGGTGAATGTGGCGGCATTGCCATCGTCAGTTCTCGTGGGGTCCTCAGTGGTGTTGGGGCCCAGGATGTCCACAGGTTCCATGAGGACAGTGTGTATCACTAAAAACAACGAGAAAACAGAATGGGTTAGAGGGACTGAAGAGAGAGATTTTTTGTCCTGTATCTATGGAGACTACAAGAAAGCTAGCTATGGACCTCTGAGATGCTACAAGCTTTTTACACCAAATGTGGCAGCAAATGTGGCAGAAGGCCTTCCGGAAGAAATACTCCAAGGAATAGCCCATTTCATCACCAACCACAAAACAGAGTAGAGTGAGAGTGAGGCCTAAAATAACCTTTCCTATTGTGTTCACTTGGCTCCCTGTGGACAGGCTGCAGGACACAGGGAGAGGACACTTTTGTCCGGAGGGCTCTTCCTCTCCTCAAACTGCCCTGACACACATCTGTCTCCCTGGAGTGTCCTCTGTTAAACTGCAGTCAGACCTTTGACTGAGACACAAAGGTGACTGAGAAACACAGTGTAAATGTTGCTGCAGCAAAACTTGAATGTCCCTCTGGATCAATAAAGTATCTCGCGCTCTCTTTCTCTCTCTCTCTAAATGTTGAGGATTTAAATCATTTATTCAGTTACAGGCAAAAAAAAACACACAAGTGAAACAGAACCTCCAGAATTCCTTCCCTGAGCTGCAGAAGCTGCACTAGCAGGACTGGCTACAGGTGCTGGGGTTTAGGTAGAGATCATTCAGATCAGACAGAGGCATTTTAGGTTTAAACACACTGGATTTCAGCATTGAAACTGGCAACCCAAATGACATGTGAGGCTCATTCTGGATAATCATCTTGAGAGCCTAAACATGAAATTAAACATAAACAACTCAGCCATCATGTTTTTTTGTAATTCAGATTAAATACAAATTAAAATCAGTAAAATCTGTATTTGATTTGAACATACTGTATTTACCTGGATGTGATGTTCATGACATTATAATCTATGCATACAGTTCCTTTAATGTTAAAACATTCTTCCAAGCATTCTTGGCGGCATGGTGGCTGAGTGGCTAGCGCTCATGCTTCAAGAAGGTTCTGGGTTCATGTGTAGAGTTTGCATGTTCTCCCCGTGTCTGGGTGGGTTTCCTCCGGGTACTCCGGTTTCCCCGATCAACCCAAAACATGCACCATAGGTACATCCAGCTTAGGTCCTGACCAAACCGAAGCAAGAAGATCATGGAGATGGTCCCCGGGCGCAGTAATGTGCTCCTTATAGCAGGATGGTTAAATGCAGAGAAGAATTTCTCCTGTGTGAGATCAATAAAGTCACTTCTTCTTCTTCTTCTTCTTCTTCTTCTTCTTCTTCCTCTTCTTCTTAAAGTGTGTGGGCTCGCCTCTCTACGGATATGGCCTGTAACTAGGCCTGGTGGCCATAATGCAGAACCAAGCAGAGTAATTACATCACATAAAATTGCCATGCTCACACTAACCCAGATTCAGTCAATATAATATGTAATAACTGCAACATTCCATGTTACCAGCAGGGAGAGTGGAGAGAGCAATATATAGTATAAAAAGGAGATTAACATGTGTTATTTAATGACCATTCTGTTGAACATGTAGCTTGTTATAGTGTACAAATTGTTTTATGTAAAAAGTATTGACAAGAAGTAATAGGAGTGGAACAGATTTCCTTGGCTTCATTCTGTTCACTCTCAAACATATCATGACTTGTAGGAAAATAAATTACATTGTTCGTTCATAATGTTTGAGACAAGTAAATCAAAATTTTGAAAGCACTTGGACAACTCAGCTGTGTTTTTGGCCAAATTGCCGGTAGTTTCTTTTGAACTTGGAAGAGAAAGTGGTTATCTGTGAAAGGAAATCTTGAAAATATGTAGGAAAGCAGACAAACAAATAGTCTGTTAATAAAGAATAACTATTCTTTATTAGGAAGATAGATAAACCTGCACCAACACAGCACTTCATTAGATAAGGTGGGATCTACATGGTCTGACTGTCACTTAAAGGGGCTGTACCTGAGTTTTCTTTTGCCTTAACATAAATTTGTCTTTCCCCAGTAAATAGGTCAAAATAAGTGTAAGCTGTGCACTGTCTGCATCTAAAGTGTTATATTATATTGTCCGATAATCAGGAAGGGTATGGTTAGCATGCTAGTTGCTGTCAGCATTACTGTGTCGACAAAGCTCTGAATGCATAAGATAAGGAAGGCAATACAACATGATGTGTGCGGTGTCTTGCTCGATGACATAGCAGTAGCGAGCCCTAGTCTGAGCCTCGTCAGTCATTAGACCAATTAGTGCTCATATTATCCATAGTCAAACAGCTTTAATGGCGTAGGTGCGATGTTTGCAGGAACAGGGATGTCATTTTGTCATTAGTGGTGGTTTTGAGACATATTGACATAAGACATATTGTACACCGTGTGGAGAATTATTCAACAAGATGTATTTATTAGGATTAATTTTATGACTGACCAAATCCACTGCTCTGGGTCAATTCAAAACCTAAAGCTCAAACCTGAATACTTAAGAAAGTCAAAGTGAAGTTTTGGCTTTCTCAGGAGAAAATCTATATGTGCAGAATTAATGTGCAGAAATATTATGCAACTAAATGAAAAATTAACATTTTCCATTCTCACTTGTTTATTTTCATCTCTCAGAATAGAAAACAACTCAAAATTGACAAATACACATTTTTGACATTTCAAAAAATAAAATAAAATAAAATAAAAAAGTGACCAATATAGCCACCCTTCTTACGACATTGTACGATTGTGTGCGATGGAGCATTGTCCTCCAAAAAAAATCATGGTCCTCTTGAAAGATGCAGACATTTTCCTGTACCAGTGCTTGAAGAAAGTGTCTTCTAAAAACTGGCAGTAGGTTTTGGAGTTCATTTTGAGTCCACCTTCAACCCGAAAAGGTCCAACAAGCTCATCTTTAGTAATACCAGCCTTCTCAAACCTCTTGCAGTTAATTTGCACACGGTTCTTGCGACACTGTTGACTATTTGCAACAAAACGTCTTTGCAATTTCAAGAATGCTGCATCCCTTTGAAAGACTTTTTACAAGTGTTGACTTTTCAGAGTCAGTTAAATATCTTTTTTGGCCCATTTTGCCTGAGGAAAAATAGCTGCATACCTTGATATAGGGTGTTGATCTCCTTAGGTCACAACTTCCCTGTGACCTAAGACTGTGGTAAAGGGAGAAATTCAATTTGTCAAATGGACAAAGTTTATTTGGCCGAAGACGAGAAACTGAAGACAAAGAGGTGGGATAGTTTCATAATAATGTCATTGTAGTTAGCTCCTCCCTTCAGGCAGACATAAGCAGTGGCCACCAGCACTCTAGCCAGAACTGACGAAGTAGCTTGGATGAGCTGTGAAACGTCTTCGACCAAATAAACTTTGTCCAGTTGACAAATTGAATTTTTAAATTAAAAATTTTCCCTTTACCATGGATTCTGCCTGGACGACTGAGGGATTCTTCACACTTCCCTTAGACTGCTTAAATCCAATAAGAGTTCAAGTTTATACAGCTTGGAGTTGGAGTATATGCATCAAAGTCATGATATGGTCAAAATACCCACTTGCCTAATACTTGTGCAGTGTAGACAAAACTCTAATTGACTGTTGGAGTGTTCTCATGAGTGACTAGCTTTAGTATTTAGAGAGAAAATGTCACTTGTCACTAACCATATTAGAATGTTCTGGAGAACCAAGCTCCATTCTTTACATACACCCTTGAATAGCATTGCTAAAGATCCTATATTACGCAAAACTGATTCTTGCGAGCTTTAAGTCATGTTTGAATGTTGTTACCTCCTCAAAAACATACCCAGGCATGTTTCAGTAATCCTGTGTGTCTGCCTACATCTCCAAAGTTCAAAATTCTTGATCTTGTGATGTCATGAAGTGGTAGTTTTCAAGTTAACAGCTACCTTTTATGTGGCAAAAGGGGAAATTCAATTTGTCAACTGGACAACTGGATTGGGTTGAATTATCAACTAAATAAACTTTTGTCCAGTTGACAAATTGAATTTCTCCTTTTGCCATGGATTCTACCTGGACGACTGGATTCTACACACCTTTTACCTTTGGTTCAGAAAAGATTAGCAACTGATTCTAATGAAGGTGTGTGGAGTTTAAAAACACTGTGGAGCACTTCTTGTTTTTTTTGTGTATTAAACGTGTGAATGAAACAACAGACAACTCCAGGTCTGTTTGTGATGAGGAAACAACATTATAATATACTAGTGGGTCAGAAAAGAGCACAATATGGGTCATTTAAACATGCGTTTAGTCATTTTGGGATAAGTATTTCACATTTTATAACTTACAATAATGTCTGTATTTGGAAAATGTACTAAATAAACCTCTGCAACGTGAATAAATAAACAATTTAAATACTAACAGAGCCATGCATTTGTTGTGAACTCAATTTGCCCGTACAATTCAGAGTCCTGTGGTGGTTTATGGACTTATAAACTGCGTAGAAGAAGTCTGGAGTGTTTATAATGCAGTTAAATAGGCAAAATGCAAACTGAGCATTTTGAGTGCTCAGAGAAGATGACTTTGGATTAATACTGTTTGTAAAATGTCTTTGAGTGTCCAAAAAAGTGTATTTTATTATTATTATTATTATTATTATTATTATTATTATTATTATTATTATTATTAATAATAATAATAATAATAATAATAATAATAATAATAATAATAATAATAATAATAATATTATTAAAGGGACAGTGTGTAAGATTTTTACCCGTTAATTACTGAAATTGAAGATACCCATTCAAAAATACAGTGTTTTCCAACCCTTTTCACTTCCATCATGAAATCAAAGTATTCTGTTGGACTTAGATATAGTCACATAAAAGGAGGATCAGCCATTTTGAATACGAGAGCCGCAGAAGGACATTTGGGCTCCGCCTTCGCCTTCGGCAAGGCTCGTGGTTTTGGCAAGCATGCTGCCGGATCACACGACGTAATGGATCTAACACGTGTTTTGGACTAAATTGTTTTACTGGATTTTATTCGCTGGATCCTTACGGACAAATTGAGAGCAAGTTTATGGTGAAATACAGAGTTTGACCTGTGCAAAGCATTCTAAGGTAAGCTAACCTTGTTTTGTGCTTTTCCGTATAAAAGCCCCATGTGCTCGGGGAGTGTTTGTTGTGCAGGGAAATGAATTGCATAGTCAAAAATAGGAGACTGTAAGGTTTCATTTGATGTGTAGAGTGTCATGGTACAGTGTGTTTTCATGAGAAAAGAAAAAAAAAACAAAAAAAAAAAAAACGGGAACGCGTTTTATTTATACAGTAGCGCCCGGGTGACCCTCGAGGTCTGCCGTAGCTAAAACAGAAAGTGCAATAGCACCATCCACCTATGCGCCACAAATCCTACACACTGGGGCTTTAATGAAAAAGTAACAAGCATGAAAGAAGCAAAAATACAACTGGAGGTATTATTTCTGATGAAGGAACAGAGCAGTGGGTACCCATGGTGGTTAAAACAGGGGTCAAGCTAAATACAACTTTGAGTGGGTAAATGAAAAGAAAACAAAAGGTAAAAAGGTAAAAAAAAAAAAAAAAGTCACATTCTTTCATGCAATTTTGATCAAACAATGACCAGAATGTTGGTAAATTGAACATGGCTATATCTCTGCATACCAGTTACTAGAATCTAAAGCATACACAGTTGGTGAAAAGCTCCACCAGCTGTAGGTACACCTTCAAGATCTTAGCTCAAAATCTAGAGCTGTACAGTACCTGATTTTTACTTAAAAATGTGAAACACAGAACAGTTTGCAGTGGTCCAAAATGATACCTTTCAAGGTATCTTTTTACACTTGTAATTGAAAAAAATAAAAATAAAAAATAAAAAAATAAACTGCAAATTAGATACATTTAATGCTATACTATGGAGCATTCCAGGCATACAAATGAAATTTTTATGCACACAAGCTGGAAGTGGGCCCTCACCAGAAAGGTTACACAGTGCACCTTTAACAGGATTGAAGGGCCAAAGTAAGTTTAACACTGCGAGAGAGGACCACTGCCTTCTATTTATATATTTTTGTCTTTCACTGATTAGGCCTCATTAATGAAGTGAATGCAGAAATTCTACTGTTTTAGAATATTATTACTCTGATAATGCAGCAACAATTTCTGACTTGTGACGGTAAGTTATATCTTTTCTGAAACATATTACAAAGCGATCCAATAACATTTATGAGGCGTTTTATAGAGCAGGTGTCTATTGGGTGTAACTTTTTACAGGCTGCAGTGAGCCTTGTTATGAGCATGTTATTGTTTGATTTTTACAGATGTATTACGTACATTCTTTATTGATTTATGTCTTTTGATTTCCGTAGACATATCTTTTGAATAACATTTACTTCTAAATTTACTCCCACACTAGAAGATGTTCAGGTTTAAAGGGCCCCAACTTTGTGTGATACCTCTGTGCTGTATAAGAGTGGCTGACTTTACTAATGTTTTATGCAAATGGGGCGACAGTAGCTCTGTTGTCCACTGATCTGAAGGTTGGCCGTTAGAATCCTGCTTTCGACATAAACATCATTGGTTGACTGGTTAAATCCACTGACCCACAGGTCGGTGGTGTGATTCCAGCTCCCACAGATTAATGCTGTCGTTGTGTCCTTGGGCAAGACACTTAATCTACCTCTCCCCCAGTGTCTGCGTACACTCAGTGGGTGAGTGGTTCCTTGTTGTAAAGTGCTCTGAGTGCCATGAAAGTGGAAAAGCGCTGTGTAAAAATGTGACCATTTAGCATTTACCATGATTTATGTATGTTGGTCTTTCACAGTTCTTACTATTTACTTCCAAATTCTTATGTTCTCATAGTGCACTCTGAGCTTTTTATTGTATTCATGTATTCTAATTTTATTGATCCATGTCATTCATTATCCGTAGACATACTGTATCTTTTGAACAGCATTTAAAAATTAGAAGATATTTAAGTTTAAAGGGCCCCAAGTTTACCATTGCGACATAGGACCAATACCTTCTATGTTCTATAAGAGTAGCTGAGTTTACTAATTATTTCACTGTTCTTAGTCCACAGCCATATCTATTAAATAACATTTACTTCAAAATTAAAAGTGTACCATTGCAGTAGAGTAGGACCAAAGCCTTCTATGTTCTCTAACACTGGTTGTTTTTAGCATTTACTTCCAAACTAGAAGATCTTCAAGTTTAAAGTACCCCCATTACGCTACTTTTTGTATGTTATGCTGTGTTTTTACACTCCATACACCTTCACTAGAATCAGATAGATGATTTCAGACCAGAAATTGCCAATCTCTACTGAACTAAAGGTAAAATGCAGCTGTAAACTTGAAAACTACCGCTTAATGACATCACAAGGTGGAACAGAGCATTTGGAGCTTTGGAGATGTAGACAGACTAATAAGTCAGGATGACTCAAACATGTGTCAATGAAACAAAACACAACTCCAGGTCTGTTTTTGAGGAGGTAACAACATTATAACGTTTCTTAAAGCTCACAAGAGTCCATTTTGTGTCATACATAATTATTATTTAAAGTTAGCAGTGCATCCTCTGTGTGCTTCCAATGAAAAATATAACAGTTTAATAGCGCAAAACAACATAAAAACGCAATTTAAAACCTTACCTGTCGCACTGTGCCAAATATGTCAACAGCTGGCTGCACTTCCATTGTTACTTTCAACCGCAAAATTTCACGCTCCATTAAAGTCCTTCAGGGAATGCCTTGGAGAATGCAGGTGTATCAAAACGTACAAAACAATAAAACAATAAAAATTAGATAAAAATTCTCCCAAACTCCAGAAATTCCATAGAAGTAAGATGCATAGATGTGAACCGCACGTGTGAATGAAGACAAAGTTCACTCACGGTCGCAATAAAATAAATCAAAAGTCAGAATTAGCAGGATCCAAATTTTTTTCCAACACCTGAAAACAAAATAAATAAATAAAAATGAAGATATATAGGATTACGAAAAGCTAACAATAAAGGCTATGGAGAATTCCCTTTGCCGGCGAGTTAGCCAGTGTGTGCAGGAGCTGTCTGCTGTGCATGAAGGAGAGAGAGAGAAAAGAAGAGGGCTACCACGGCGACAGGCATACACATAGTGGGAGGGGCTAGGAGCAGGGGGTGAGCGAGGCGTGCGGGAAATGCTCTCTCTCTCTCTCTCTCTGTTCCCTCTCTCCTCTCTAACCTCAATGGCAGGCAGTACACAGGTACTGTATTTGGAACACTAACAGTTATGTTTTTAGACCAGTTTTAGTCTTAGTTCAAACCTACGTAGATTCTTTAGTTTTGTTTGAATTTACACCTGGTTTAGATCTGCTTTCAATGATTTAGTCATTTTTTTCCATTCGGTTGATTCAGACCATGATGCAGCCCAGTTTTGAGACAGAGAAGGGTATTTTACTTTTGTGGGATATTAGCTGCTAACACATAACATATTTAGATCACCATGTTACCTTTTATTGTTTTGGAATATATTGTATATAAGATAAGATAAGATAAGATAAGATAAGATAATCCTTTATTTGTCCCACAATGGGGAAATTGCAGTGTCACAACGCAAATTTCAGAAACAGTAGGAAAATATGAGCATGCATCAAAATGAAGATAAATAATAATAATAATAATAATAAGTATGTACAATCAACTAAAAACACAACACTGTAAGGTTAAAAGGCACAGGAACGTTGCACAATAAATGTCTTTGATTCTGAGCAGCAGTTAAAGTGACTCCAGTATAGTAATATATAATATCACTACAATAAAAATATAAATGGATATAACTAACGCATTAGCTGCCGCGGTCCCATTGACTTACATTGGGTAGGCCTTGTCGTTTTGGTTTTAAAATGTTCATATAAACCTGCTCTATAAGATGATCCACTTCTTTATAGAGCCTATGATTTCAAAATGCTGTATTAAAGGGATAGTGTGGTTTTTTTTAAATGTTAATCTGTATGGGTTTCCTTCTAAACGTTACGTGCGGTAACACTGGCTTACCTCTGACAGTTTGCGCTCAGCCCGGTTCTGCTCGCGTTCTGGAGCTCAGGTAATCAGGTCCGGTAAGTTCTCGGGGACGCGTAATAAAGCTCATTTTTCTTCTCAAAACAAAACATTAGTCCGAAAGGTGATATATTTGCGTCCCAAACAGCTGTCCATGAAAAATCCAGCAGCGTTGTTAGCATTCGCATATCTCGTCTCGATTCGTATCACTGCGCTCACATTAGCTGCCTGTTGCCTGTTCACTCGTAAACTTCTCCTTACGGCGGACCGCATCCGTCGTTCACTTCCGCTAAAGGTTAACAGGCTAATAATAAGTAATAGGTAATAGGCGCGCAGTGATACGAATTGAGACGAGATACGCGAATGCTAACAACGCCGCTGGATTTTTCGTGGACAACTGTTTGGGACGCAAATACATCACCTTTCGAACTAATGTTTTGTTTTGAGAAGAAAAACAAGCTTTATTTCGAGTCCCCGCGAACTTACCGGACCTAATTATCTGAGCTCCAGAACGCGAGCAGAACCAGGCTTAGCGCAAACTGTCAGAGGTAAGCCAGTGTTACCGCACGTAACTTTTAGAAGGAAACCCATACAGATTAACATCAAAAAAGCTGCACTATCCCTTTAACCAAACACAATGTACTAATATGTTTAAAGACAATACAGTAACGTGCATTTACCTTGTTCACATGTTTTGGCTGCTGCTGCTGCCATCCTCAGAACTGTCACCAGTGTCGACGTGACCAACCGGTGGTAACGTGTCGTATATCAACTGTTGTTACTTCCTGTAGGCGTGGTCAGCCTAATGGACCTGGCAGGTCGTCCAGACTAACCATGCCTCCCGTCACCCGGTGCTCTCTGGAGGAGGGTGTCCCAGATGTGTGATAGGAGGATAATGCTGATAGTGATACGGTTAATGCTGTCTGTGCCTCGTTTCCTGATTTCAGTGGCCTCCCTGAGCCAGCGTTTGAACTTGTTGTTTTCCAGTCCAATGATCTGTGCTCCGTCCCAATCCATAATGTAGTTATTTCTTTTACAGTGATCTGATATGGCGGATTTCAGGAAGGACAACAGTTATATTAGACGCACAAACATACGAACAGAAAATGGAAGCGCTACTTGCAGACACCGACACCTATGAAACCATCAGAAAAAATCCAACAGAAGAAAAGAAACCCCTATTATAAGAGGGAAAAAATCACCAGAGAAGCATACAACGACAATTCCAACAGCCAGCATCACCCCTTGCACCCCAATAGTAGATAGCATAGGTTAAGTCACGTACAGTCTGTCAAAAGCCTTGGTCGAAATAATAAAACCACTCATTGGTCAAACAAAATTCCGCTGCACACTACGCATAGTACAGGATAAACTCAGAAAGGACAAAACACTCAAAAAACGCACAAACTTAACAACTGACGACATTACACAATTACTACGCTTCGTGGCCAAATCTACATAATTCCAACACAATAACATCATTTACAGACACAAGGAGGGGTTTGCAATGGGAGATCCAATATCCACAATAATGAGGAGGTTTGTTTTTTTTTATGGAGGATTTGGAACAAAAAGCATTCAACACAGCACCCCCACAATGCCGTTTAACTTTCTGGAAACGCTACATAGATGACATCATGGAAAAAATACAGCAAGGACACAACCCAAGAACTCACGGACCATCTCAACACACAGGACAGTACCGGTAACATTCAGTTCACGCATGAGGAGGAGAAAGATGGAGCAATATCATATTTGGACATGAAAATCCACCACATCACAGACGGCAGTATCAAAATAACAGTGGACAGAAAACCCAGGGACACCGACCAAAATCTACTTTGGACATCTGAACATCCCACTGCACATAAACTTTCAGTAGTAAGGACACTATTCGAACGGGCCACACTCATAATAGACCACACCGACAGGGAAGAGGAGGAGAGCCACATCATACAAGCACTCAAACTGGGCCATAAACAAAGGCAGACAATAAGTCAAAAGCAACAGAGGGCAGCAGGATCACAAGAACACAGTCACACTACCATACGTTAAAAGGAGTAACTGAACCCATCCAGAGAGCCATGAAAAAACACAACATAAGCACTGTAGTCAAACCATACACAAAACTCCCCCTACAAGTACACCCCAAAGACAAAACAAGAACAAAAATGCAACGCCATTTACGAAATCCAATGCAAATCATTTCAGATCTTAAAAAAGAACACCAAAAGGAGTGTGAAAAGGAAACATCAGGGAGAATCACCAGAACAAAGAGACAAAGCAGAGCAGGAAAACATAAAATCCGCAATATCAGATCACTGTAAAAGAAATAACCACATTATGGATTGGAACGGGGCACGGGTCATTGGATCGAAAAACAAGAAGTTCAAACGCTGGATCAGGGAGGCCACTGAAATCAGGAAACGAGGCACGGACAGCATTAACCCAAGAAGTTAAAGTACATAAGAAAACAAAATGAACATCTTGGGTTTAAGCTTCAGTTTAGTTTTGATGCTATCATGACACAGATAGAAACTACAGCACAGCAGTGTCTGTGTACACTGGTGTATGAGTGTGTGTGCGCGTGTGTGTGCGTGCGTGTATGCGTGTGTGTGTGTGTGTGTGTGAATGGGTGAGTGGTTCCTTGATGTAAAGCTCTCTGAGTGCCTTGAAGGTGGAAAAAGTGATGTATGTGATCAAATGTGACCGTATTGTTTTGAACAGGGCCCGGAAGAGATTGCTAGATTACTCAAAAAATGCACGGATGACAACGAAAACCTGTTCAAGCATGTTTCTGATGAGGGAACAGCGTTAAAAAACATGGTACAGCTCCAAAAATTTATTTTGCATAATACCATAGTCCAGACCTGCTTTAGTCTGGTTTTAGTCCTGGTTTAATCCTGACTTAGTCCTTTATTCTTCCTCTCCTCCTCTCTCTCTCTGTCTTCCCCCGCTCTTTCACCTGCTAGCCTCAAGGTTAAATGTTCACATATATAAAGCTTTTCTATTTTAAAGGCACTGAAAGAGATTTACATTAAAAACCACTCACCCATTCAGTGTCTTGCCCAAGGACAGAACGACAGTATTTATCTGTGAGTGATGCTCAGTGGTACAACCAGTGGCCATGTTTTTCATTCTGGTTTAGTACTACTTTAAACCTGATTTAGTCTTAAAGTCACGGTATCTTTTAGCCCCAAAAAAGGCTAAAATAAAAGCTTTTTGGTTGGGTTTATTGAAAAAAAAAAAAAAATAGGAAACCACTGTATTTCACGGTACTCTTAGACAATAAAAACATCTGTGGACCAATCGCTAATGGCCTACAGACCTGAACACAGACAAACAAAGCATGAGAGAAAAAACAGACTGGATTAGAACTGCCAACCCTCTGTATCCCAAGGCCATGCTCTACCAGGAATCCAACCACAGAGGCAGCAACAGTCTTTAAGTATGTGTTATATACTGTCTTATACCACAGTCAGAGGACAGGACCGACTGAAGGACTTCTCCAGAAAGTGTCACTCTTAAGAGTTACTCTTAAACATACTCTGTGCAGTTAGATTTGACCCCTTTCAGGATATAATCACTTTCTACAAATTACATCTTCAACATGCAGATGCAGACTTTTACAAATGTACAGAGCCTACTTAAAATGGCTCATGTTACGCTATTTTCTGATCTATGTTATAATGTTTCTTCATCACAAACAGACCTTTGTTGAGTTGTGCTTAAACATTCACATGTTTAACACACAAACCCTGCATAAGTAAAGTAAAAGATAGCTGTTAACTTGAAGACTACCGCTTCGTGACATCACAAGGTGGAACAGAGCATTTTGAGCTTTGGAGATGTAGACAGACATAATAAAGGATTACTCAAACCTGTGTGATTGAAACAAAACACAACTCCAGGTAGAGAGATAACAAGAGATAACAACATTCTAACACGGCTTAAAGCTCACACGAGTCAAATTTGTGTATTATAAGCCCTTTAATTTGGGTTATAAAATATTCCATTTGTTTTAATATGAATTCAAGCCTGTTTTAGGTTAGCTTTGGCTTGGTTGTGTTGCCCCCCTTCCCTCCCCCACCCCATTCTCCCCTCTAACTTCTGCCATCTATTTTCATACAGAGCTGAGCAGGCCAAAACTAAATACCAAACACAACACATGTAGTTGTATCAATCAGCACACAAGTGACAGCCAAAGTATTCTGGGCTATTACAGCTCATGACCACAGTGTATTATGGGTAACTGGTGGAGCGTGCCAGGGTCAGTGTCACCAATATCTCACTGGGATGCAGACAACGCAATAGTGTGGATAGTTCCGGTTATAGCATCATGTTGGTATTGGAATTCAAATTATACTGATGTTTTTATTTTATTATTATTTGTATTTATTTTTTCAAGGAGGCCTAGTCTGCAGAATCACCTTTTAAACCATGCTATAGTAGTTTCCTTCCCACTTCCCCTCTCAGTGTTGTATTTGGAGCGTCCAACGAGGTTTGTTTGGTCTTCCAACAATTTATGCTATAAGATTTTTTTTCAGACCAAGAGATTGTTTTCATACCTGACAGATTTGACTGCGGTCTTCATCAAGTTTATTATTATTAGCTTGATTAAGGAGGCAATAGAAATACGGAAACGTGCCAAGGGGACTATAAAACGGGATGATGGGGCTTTTTCACGCTGACACACCTGGAATACTGTCCTGAGGAAGTCATCCACCACCAAAACCTGTTTAAAACATCTGACCAGAAACGTCATAACACATCACGTGACCACTCTGAGGAAGACTGTTCGTGAGCATCATGTGCAGCTATCAGTAGGAGGGTCCGACAACTGCACCGTGCTTTGTTATGATAACATTTATGACGTCAGTTTTCTAATGTACACTAACTGCAAGTGTGGTGCAGTGCTCGGGTCCAGCAAGGATTGGAAAAACATTCAAACCAATGCACCTGCCACACTGACCTCTGCACCCTGCCACACTGACCTCTGCACTCTACCACACTGACCTCTGCACCCTGCCACACTGACCTCTGCACCCTGCACTGACTTGGAAAGGTGCACTGTGTAATATATCCGGTGGAGGGTCCAGTCCTGGCTCATCTTCATGGAGATGTTACTACTTTGCCTGGAATGTTTCAAGGTATGACATTAAACGTATTCAGCTTTCAATCTTATTACAATATTTTTTATGATATCTTATAGGTTTTTATATTACCGGAAAACAAAAGCAGGTGGCGGAACCTCCACAAATAATGTTACATATTGCACCTTATATCGAGACTGCTTCTACAATTTCTCTAATAATTCTGGGCAAGACATTTTGCTGAAATACATGGGGGAAAAAATCAGGCGCAGAGCATTTTAACACTATTTCTCAAAGAAGGCCAGACACAGGAAACCAAAATGTAGTCCAAGCTAAACGCTAGCTTTAACCATTCCAGCTGTGACTAATCCTAAGCTCGCTAAAACAGACTAGCGTGTGAGACAACACACAGACCTAATTCGCATCAAATATGTAATTTGTTTGGTGATTACAGCTGGTAGGGCCTACACTATTTGAGCTACTTCGCTGTCAAAACATAATTTGGCCAGCTTAAGTAACTAAAATTGACAGTTACCTGAGGAAACAGCTCATAGAAACTGTAGGCTCTGGACCAGATTTTTTTCCACTGTATTTAAGCAAATTGTGTCTTGCCTCAGTACAGATATATTGAACAAGCAGCTCTTGAGGTCAAACAAAGTCTGCTGTGTTGTGTCTGCGTCTAATTTTGAAGAGTTTAATTGTCTGATAATCAGTAAGTGACCTGTTAGTATGCTAGTTACTTTATGTGTCACAAAAACAGCAGCAACAACAAGTGGAGTCAATATAACCACCTTGGCATCAACATGAAAACACCCAAATGCAGTTTCTGAGAGGTGATTTTATTTCAGTATGAATTTGCTTTGTCCGATATATCAGTAAGTGAACTGTTAGCATGCTAGTTGCTGTTAACTTTATGCTGATGGAAAAGCGCGGCTTATCTCTGGAAATTATGAAAAACGTTTATGATTAGGATGCTTTGAATGTCTAAGGTAAGTGAGGAAGACTTTGGACCACTGCAAACTGTTTAAAAGGAAGGCCCATCATATGCCTACGTTACACATGCTCCTGCGGAACAATTCTCCATAAATATACAAAAGCACGATACAA
The DNA here is from genome assembly GCA_036785185.1 of Paratrypauchen microcephalus. Classification (NCBI taxonomy): domain Eukaryota; kingdom Metazoa; phylum Chordata; class Actinopteri; order Gobiiformes; family Gobiidae; genus Paratrypauchen; species Paratrypauchen microcephalus. The sequence goes on from JAVJIX010000075.1 coordinate 2,626,890, forward strand.
AACAATACACTACGACACCACAACCCTGATGCGATGTGCAGTAGTTACACTGTAACATAATAGTGCTATGGGGAGTGACGTTAACGTGTAGAGCAAAGGAAGGGGGAACTCCGTGATTTTAGAAAGAAAAGTGAAACTCATTAATCTTTATATTTTTCAGTGACTATAGGCTTGTCAAAACAATTAAAGGAAACATTTGTTATGGGTTAAAGGGTCCATATTACGCTATTTTCTGATCTGCGTTCTAATGTTGTTTCTTCATCACAAACACACCTGGGAGGTATTCCATGAACGTCGCTAAACATAGCGGTGCCTAAGTGGTAAAGCGTCACCTGAAGAAGGGGCAACTTAAACTAAAGCCTGAATTCGTTCCACTAACGCATTTCAGCTGCGCCTCATCAGCGCTAACTTCAGCCAGGACTATCCAGTCCTGGACTAGACGCATGCACGGGGTACTTAAGAATCCCAGAACAAGCGACTGTCGAAAATGCGATCATGGCGAAGATTCGGGCAGATTATTTCACCGCTTCGGAACAGAAGTTGCTCGTGGAACTAGATGACAAATACAAAGGCGCGATTACAAAGAAAGGCAACACCGTTGCAATTAATAAGGCGAGAGACATGGCGTGGCAGAAGATCGCCGACCACTTAAATGCGTAAGTTAAGTCCTATAACAGTGCTGAATGTGGAGTTTCTTTCTAAGTATGTTCTCATGATCGGTATCAAGATCAGCCCGTGGGAGAGAGGGCTCGCTACGGTATTTCACGTGGGTGACCCGAGTTCAATACTCAAGAAGTTGCAGTTGATGCCATAATAGATGTTTATATTGTAGAGCAGTTGTAATTTCATTTTACTGTGTATTTGCACAAACTAATAAGTGCAATTGTGTTACCTTCCCTTTTGAGCAGGAGTGGTGTTAATAATGTAAAGCGGTCTGCTGTGCAAGTGAAAAGGAAGCATAAAAACATTTTGCAGAGTGGTAAGTAGGCTAATAATATCATTCGGTAAAATCAGTAATGCTGTTGAAATGGTACCTTAATTTAAAATTGTAGCTACCAAAAAGAAGGCAGATCTGCAGGCCACAGGAGGTGGGAGTCCCCCTCAAATGCTCACACCTGCGGAGGAGCTGGCACTGGCCCAAAACCGGGGTCGGCCGGTGGTGGAGGGGATTGAAGGAGGGACCTCATCAGAGATCCTTCCTGCAAGTTCTCGTGAGGAGTATATTAAAGATCCCATGACTTAGTACTTCATGATGCTTTTATATACTGTAAATGAATCCTTCTCCAAAATCAAGCCTCAGTGCATGAGATAGCCTCATGAAGACAGTCAGAGTCATAAATATGTCTCTGAAACGCGTTGTTGCTTGAATGCAAATGAGGAGGACAGAGACCAGCCAGTGCAGCGGGAGGGGGTGTGGCCAAATACGCCGCTGTTTCCTGGATTAGTGTGCTGCTTCGTCAGTTCATGAACTGACGAAGCAGCACGGATGAGCTGCAAAACGTTTTTGACCAAATAAACTTTGTCCAGTTGACAAATTGAATTTCTCCTTTTACTATAAATAGTATTATTTGTCTAGAATATTGTTATTAGTACACCTCTGTATAACACTGTATCCTTTATTAACATTAAAAAACAAAAAAGAAAGAAACTTCCAACTGCATTGTTTTTTTGCACTGAGGACTCAAATATTAATGTGTTTTTAATGCAGCTTTGCGCACATTTATTGAAACAAAACTTAAAACCGCATGGCTTATTTACATAAACTAACAGCGCTGAAAAAAAAACAAAAAAACGCTCTCTCCTTATGCCACTGATGCGTCAACTTCTGTCAGACTAAAGGACACGACTCAGTGGAATATATGTGCTTTTTCTGTACGTGCTTTTTCTGTGACAGAGGATGCTCTGCTGGAGCAACAATGAGAGCGCCACTGCCAACTACTGTTGTTGATGTGCAATTACACTTAGTTCTAGTACAGTACGGCAAAAAAGCATATTTCCCAGGGTCACACGCACCCCCCCTGGCATCACACCGCGCCCGCCCCACTATTTGAGAAGCACTGGTGTAGAGGAATGTGCCCGATGCAAAGAACCGCAGAGCTATGCATACTGACTATACAGTTCTTAGGGCTCTGCTACGGTGTGTTGATTTTATAATGTGTGGCTCCAGAAGAGTACAGAGGTAGATTATGGTGGCCAAACCTGCCAAACCTGCCAAACCTGTATCTCTCCCTCAGAGTCATCAGAGAAGGCCAATGGGTCATTGAAGACTCTTGGAGCCGGTAGAAGGAATGCTCTCTGCTCGCCTTCATCAAGGACGTCATCCACAAATGGACATGCCATGGTTCTTCTTAGTTGTGGCCTTAAACCTTACAGGCTACTGCTTTTATAGCCTGGGGCCTAATTAGTATATCGCTACTGAGGTCACCTGCATGCAATTATGTGTCCAGTCAATGTCACTTTCTGATTAATCCTGGCCTCACGCCTGTATGTCATACCTAATGGCTTTTATTGTTTTATGTCTAATTAAAAAGGCTTGTACAGCATCTCTGAAGCAAATTTGTTGAATCATTGAAATGGGGCATCATGAAGTGTGCCTGTTATTTGGCTACATTTAGTTTTAAAAGTAAAGGTTTAAATTTTAACTGTATTCTTTGATAGAGATGTCACATAAAATATAAAGTGTGAATGTCGTCAAGTGAGAGTGATGTTAGGCTCAGCTGATATAAGTTCTATGATGATATGAATAATTGTAGGTTAAATTCATTCACATTTGTGTAATGTGTGGCAAATGTAAATTCATAAAAATATAACACATAATTGCGCATGAATACGTCAGTAATAGGAATCAAACCCAGGATTCCCACGTGCTAGACAGAGTCTTTAACCACTCAGTCAAGGGTTTTCTCAATATCAGCTCTGGAATTCTTTAGAAAAAGACAACTTTTTAAAAGAATATTTAAATTAGTGGAAATTTGTCAAAACTGACCAAGAACATAAGGTAATTTTATTTTTGGCTGATATTGTCACCGTTGTTTTTGGACAACACAGATAGTCATACGGGAGGTGTGCAGAACTGTTTGTTTGACACTGTTTACTTCAGGTACATATTCTTTGCGACACCGCCTGATTGAGCCTCGTCTTTAGCCTGCTCCGGACCAGGCTAGTCGGGGGAACCATGTTGCAGCAGTAACTCAGCTGGGACTAATGTTTGCGAGAGTCATGGAATCGAACTCTCACTAAAACTAGCGCGGACTGTCGAATAAAGCCAGCACTTAGCCGAGTACATGGAATGCCCCCCATGAGTTGTGTTTTGTTTTATTCACACATGTTTAACACTCAAATCTTGTACATTTAGGCTGAGTTCTTCTCTCAGACTGAAACACTGATGTCATGTGGTCATACAAGTGCTCTACTGAGTTTTTAAACTCCATAGACCTGAAAAAGAATCATTTAGATAAAAAGATAGCTGTTAAATAAACAAATCTAGTTAAGAGAGCAGGAAAAGTAATGGTGCCCCCCCTCCTCTCTCCTTGAATTATATTTTAGAGGAGACTACCATTAAACAGGGACGGCAAATAGCAAGTGATCCTCCTCATGTTCTGTCTGATCAATATGAGGTTCTGCCCTTTGGAAAACAGTACAGAGTGCCACAGTGTAAAAGAAATAGATATAAAAACTAATGTATTCCTCTATCCATCTCAGTTCTGAATAAAACCAAAGCATTGTAAACATGGAAGTGTATTGCTATTGCACCTCAAGGCCAGCTAGGGAGAAATGCAATATAAAAGTGCACTTTAAGGCTAGTTATGGAAGAGTGCAAAAGAAACTGCACTTTAGGGCAAGATGCAATAGCTGGTGCACTTTAGGGCTTATGTTTTTGGTTTTAAGATGTTTATCGTATGAAATGTGCAATATTTATTCCCTGTAATGTGTTGCTTTGGTTGATTTGAGGTTGTAAGCTTGTGTGTATTGTATTGTTGTTGTGATGCCCTTAATGTCCAAAAAGAATGTCTCCTTCTGGAGACAATAAACGCTAATCTAATCTAAACTGACATCACAAGGTTACTCAAATGTGAATGAAATAAAAAACAATTCCAGGTATGTTTTAGAAAAGGTAACAAAATAATAATAGTGTACCCCATAGTAAAAAAAAAACAAAAAAAAACACTATAGTGAAAACTAGTCAGAAAGCATTCTGGTGCAGCCAGGCTTTGTTTTTGGTGATCCACAGATGTACAGATGACTGTTTTTATTTGGCTACTACTAATATATTCAAATAATATGAATAGATGTGAACAGTACTCTACAAAACATGGTATTTTCATGAAATTAATATGGGTGTACACCAGGATTAAGCTATCTCATCAAAACCAGTCAAACAACAATTGCATAGATGTACCTAAACCAGCACAAACATGCCCCCCCTTCAGGGTTCACTGCAGTAATAAGCAAGTATAACTACAACTACAAATCATTTCAGTTTTTATCTTGTATTATCAAAGGATCTGCAAGTTACATGAAGTAAAATTAGTGCAATACCTCATTTGAACTGCATGTTAGCATTAAACACATTTGAAGATACATGTTTTCGAACCTTAAATAACCGCACTCCATTTCATTTTTCATAGCAACCAAAACAATAAGTGGATTCAATAAAGCGACCATGGCAGACATATTAAAGCGCTAAAATACAGTATCTGAGAGGCCAGAGAAGGTGACTTTCTTTCAGTATTTGCTATGTTGTTCTACTTTGCAGCTGGTAGCCTTGTGCTTTTTAGGTTACCAGTGTTTTTCAAGGACACTGGTAACCTATTATGCTTTACTGTATTGTTCTTTGCCTCTAAACTTGCTCTCGGGTACCTTTGATATGTCCTCATGATTTAGAACTTAAATTAAATCTGATCTGGTTTTCATCTTCTAATTTTGATTTAGTTTGGCGGGATACAAACAGAAATTGGGATAAAAACAGAATAAAGTTGGTGTTGATCTGGTGACACAGCAGACCAGATTTCTACCTGTGATGTAATAATCCAGGTAAATTTTAAATGCCATACACAATCACGAGAATCATGTGGATGATTTCAGTTATAAAATTGCCAGTCTGTTGTTTTTGAGGAAGTACCATTGTTCTAACATACCTAAAAGCTCACAAGAGTCCGTTTTGTGTAATCACTGGGTTTCAGATGACATCACAGCATTCCATAGGCCAATATTGTTTCTTACACATGGGGGGTACCAAAATGAATATTGTTAAACTCCCAATTTTTGTTGTAATATACAATGGTCTTGGGTCTAGTCAATAATATAAGTGACCAGGTTCTATATGTGACCGGCCACCGGACACGTTTGTGACATGTCCTTTCTCCGAAGCTTATGTACAGAATGCGATCTGCGACTGCCGAAACACCATGGATACGTGAATAATCGGAGAAAGAGGCAAACGGTCACATCTTTATACAGCGCTTTTCCACCTTCAAGGCAAAGCGCTTTACAACAAGGAACCAATCATTCACCCATTCACACACGCATTCACACACCAGTGTACGCAGACACTGGGAGCGAGGTGGGTTAAGTGTCTTGCCCAAGGACACAACGGCAGCATGGAATCGTACCAACCAGTGGGTCAGTGGATCTGACCGCTCAACCACTGATGTTTCTTATGTCAAGAGCGGGATTTGAACCGCCAACCTTTGGATCAGTGGACAAACGCTCTACCAACTGAGCTACTGCCGCCCCACAGTGTACCCGATGATGTATGCAGGAACACATTTACTTTAGACTTTAAGACATGTTTAAATACTGATTTAGCTTTCGTGTGGCAATCATATTTCATGACGGCCGCTGCGGTCAGCGATAAACTTTAACTGGTGTGCAGGGCTTCTCACTGCAGCCTAGCCTATTTCTGCTAGGACTAAAACAGGACTAAACCAGAACTAAAGCAGGACTAAAACAGGACTAAGGTATGTGTGTGTGTGTGTGTGTGTGTGTGTGTGTGTGTGTGTGTGTAGTAGTAGACCACACTATTCTTTTAACTCACCTAAAACACCTCGGCCTCTCCGGTGCTGTTCACAAATGGTTCAATGGTTCATCTCACAGACAGAACATTTATGTTGAGTGTGGACACTTGCTCCTCCTAGATCCATAAAATCACATGTGGTGTTCCCCAGGGTTCCATTTTAGGCCCTGTGCTCTTTAACTTGTACATGCTCCCTCTTGGTGATGTCATCAGGAAACATGGAATCAACTTCCATAGCAGATGATACGCAGCTTTACATCTCCATGTCTCCTGATGACACCAGGCCAATGGATGCTCTTTTTGACTGCATTCTAGATATCAAATCCTGGATGGCAAGAAACTTTCTCCAACTTAACCAGCACAAAACTGAGGTTGTAGTCATCGGTTCTGAGGCTCAGAGAGAGAAACCTTTATCCAAACTACAAGCACAGTCTTTTAACCCATCTCCTCAAGTGAAAAACCTGGTCATTTTTGACTCTGAGCTGACTTTTATTCCACACATCAAGAACATCACAAAAATAGGTTTCTATCACCTAAAAAACATAGCCAGAGTCCGCCCTATTCTCTCTCAGGCCAATACGGAGACACTGATGCATGCTTTTGTCACCAGTCGTATAGACTACTATAATGCCCTGCTCTCTGGTCTTCCCTAAAAGAGTATTTCAGGTTTGCAATTATTACAAAATTCAGCAGCACGTGTCCTGACTAGGATTAGAGGGCGGGAGCACATTACACCGGTTTAAAAATCACTGCATTGGCTCCCTGTGAGTTTCAGGATAGATTTTAAAATTGTTTTACTGGTTTTTAAATGTCTTAATGGTCGTGGGCCTTCTTATCTTTCAGAACTGCTTTTTCCTTATGAACCTTCACGGGCCCCTGTGCTCCTACAGCAGCAGACTCAAGTCAGGACACACACTCACGGAGAGGCGTCTTTTCAATACTATGGCCCTCGTCTATGTAACAGCCTGCCGGAGGACCTCAGGGCTGCACAGAATGTTCATGTTTTTTAAGACTCACCTGTTTAGCTTGACCTTTGATTGAATTTGTCTGTTTGTTCTTTTGTTTGTTTGTTTGTTTGTTTGATCGTGTTTGTTTGTTTTTGTTTTGTTTTTTTTCCCTCTTGGCGGCACGGTGGTTGAGTGGCTAGCACTCATGCTTCACAGCAAGAAGGTTCGGGTCGCCCGGGCCTTTCTGTGTGGAGTTTGCATGTTCTCCCTGTGTCTGGGTGGGTTTCCTCCGGGCACTCCGGTTCCCCCCACCAAGCCAAAACATGCGCCATTGGTAAAATCCTCCAACTTGGGTCCTGACCAAGCCTAAAACAACAAAATCATGGGGATGGTCCCGGGTTAAATGCAGAAACCGATTTCTCCTGTGTGAGATCAATAAAGTCAATCTTCTAATCTTTAAAGGTCCAATGGCATGATATTTTCACTTTCTGAGGTTTTTGAATGTTAATATGAGCTCCCCTACCCTGTTTAGCCCCCCCATGGCTAAAAGTTGCAAAATGTGTAAACTGAGCATTTGCGATCCTTTTCCACGTTTGAAAAAGACAGCCTAAACGGGCGATTCTGAACAAGGGAAATTTCTGACACCACACTCAGGGAACAATGCAAATGCAGTTCCACCCCCCGTCTGGATGTCTACCCACCGTCTCTGGAATTCATGCCCAGAGAGTTTGGACCGCAAACGAGCTATGCAATGCGAGATGCGTTTTTTTATGAGATGCGGTGAGAGTGTTGCCAGGCTCGGATGTCCTTTATTCGAGCCTCCGAACCTTTGAAACAGCAGTAGTTTAATTTTATTTTCTGTGGAAATGTGTTTATTTTTCAATGGAAATCGTCTCATATCTTCCTCCGCGCTTAAACGCGGAAGTGGGGTCAGCGCACGTCACTCTGACTGTGTTCATGAGGCTTTCTCATGCACTGAGTCTTGATTTTGAAGAAGGATTCATTTACAGTATTAGGGAACCATTAAGGCGCCATATAAAAGCATCAAGAAGTACCATGTCATGGGATCTTTAATCACTGTAAGGCGCTTTGTGTTACAATTTTGTATGAAAAGCGCTTTATAATGTTTGAGTGATTGATTGATAGTGTCCTATACTATTTTGTATTGTATTAAATTGACAATACAGAATAAACAAAGTACCTTCTAATTCTGACCTTTCCTGAATGTAAACACCACACCACAGTAATGTCAGTGAGGGGGAGGGCTTAGCTTAATGTCATGCAAATGAGTTCTGAAGGCCTGGACAAGAGAATCCTTATAACGCGGCTTTTCGCAGCTTGTTCTTTTTAGAATGTGCTGCTTTTAAATGGCCACAAATTCTTCAAATGTTCTCAAATTTCCCTGTGAATCTGAAAACCACCAATATCTGGACTTGATATTACCTCCATAACGACTCATTCTCATTATTAGAGAAGCCTGTGAGATGAAATGTTTTCTGTACACATACCAACCAGTTAGCCAGATAGTGTGCCTGGCTACCTGTTATGTCAGCTGATATTAGAAGAAATGCCTAATGAACTTGAAACTAAGTTGCTTTCATGAAGCAGGGAGACAGTGCAGACCATTGTCAAAGGTACAGAAATCTGGAACAACATCCCTGCTGCAATAACCACCACAACCACATTCAGTACATTTAAAACCTGAAATCTGAAATGATGTCTTAAGAGAAATCAGACCTGTGATCACTAATGTTCTGCTTTTATGTAAGTATCAGTGTTGTATGTCATGATTGTGTTTAATTGTGCTATTTCTATCATGTTTGTCCAATGAATTGTCATTGACTTGGACTACACCCTGCCCTCTGTGACTGGCTCCTGGACTTCCTGACTGGCAGGCCCCAGTCTGTCAGGATTGGAAACAGAACTTCAGCCAGCATCACCACTAACATCGAGTATCTATCGTTGCAGAGTCCGCAAGAGAGCTGCCTCCATCATCAAAGACCCCGCCTACCCCCAACATGGACTATTCACACTCCTACCTTCAGGTCGGAGGTACAGAAGTGTGAAAAGCAGGACTACTAGACTTAAGAACTCTTTCTTCCCAACTGCTATCAAACTGTTGAACTGCTGAGCAATAGCCCTCCCCCTCCTGGACATTGATTGACCTATGCTTGACACTATACATTGTAATTTGCACTATTATTGACCAACTGCCAACTAATCTGTCAGATTACATCTGCACATGTAACTGCTCGAATGTTTACACTTCCTGTTTGCACACTATATCAACCATGTTTGCACACCGTTTTACTACTGACAGTTTCACATAAAACTAATGTTGCATATTATCTGTAAATATGTACATAGCACCTAGCCTATATTTTTCATAGTGTATATTCAGTAAAGATTGTTTCTATTTGATCATACTTTTTCACATGCTCTCTTTATCTTATTTATCTATTTTAATGTTTTGCATGCTCTTGGCATCCAGAGTGGGCAGCAAAGTAAGAATTTCATTGTACAGGGAAACGTGTTTCTTTACTGTGCATATGACAATAAAAGCTTTGAATCTTGAATTGACAGTTTGTCTATTGTGTGAAGTTTCATGTTGTTTTTATCTCTGACCTGCTCGGGACTACATATGTACTTTTGGGCTAATTCTGGCATATCTACAAGTATATGTTCATAAATATGCATTGTCCCTTTTAAATAAAAAGAATTGTATCCTTGGACAAGACTTTGCAGTATGAATTAGAGATCGAGCGATATGGGTTTAATTCATGGCTGCTATTGATTGTTTCAAATCCAGAATAAGCTGTTTTTTGGGCTGATATGTAGGGACAATTTTGATTTTCTCCCCCAAAATATGTAATTACAATTGACTACAAAGTCCCCCACAGCCTTTTTTTTTTTTAACCAATAAGAGAGCAGTGTAGTGACATTTTCAGCTGTTATCTATTTGCACTAAAGTGTTCAAATACAGCAATAGAGGCATTTTTACGCAGCAGGTCAGCCAAAACCAAATATCAGCCAGTGCTGGAGATTTAAGACTGATAGCCGATACGCTAAAAAGTCCAAATATCAGTTTAATTTATTTCAACCATGCTTCAACAAAATTATTTTCAAAAATGATGGTACCCTTAAGTTAATATTTTGTTGCACAACCTTTTGAGGCAACCACTGCAATCAAACGATTCCTGTAACTGTCAATGAGACTTCTGCACCTCTCAATAGTTATTCTGGCCCACTCCTCATGAGCAAACTGCTCCAGTTGTCTCAGGTTTGAAGGGTAGGTCAGGGCTCATAGAAGGCCACTTTAGAATAGTCCCATGGTTTCCTCTTAGCCATTCTTGGGTATTTTTAGCTGTGTGTTTGGGTCATTGTCTTTTTGCAAGACCCATGACCTGGGACCGAACTTTCTGACACTGGCCAGCACATTTCTCTCTAGAATCCCTTGATAGTTTTGAGATTTCATTGTACCCTACACAGATTCAAGACATTCTGTGCCAGATGCAGCAAAGCAGCCCCAGAACATAACAGAGCCTCCCCCATGTTTCACAGTAGGGACAGTGTTTTTTTCTTGATATGCTTCATTTTTCCGTCTGTGAACATAGAGCTGATGTGCCTTGGCAAAAAGTTCCATTTTTGTCTCATCTGTCTGTAGGATATTTTTCCAGAAGCTTTGTGGTTTGTCAACATGTAGTTTGGCAAATTCCAATCTGGGTTTTTTGTATGATTTGTTTTCAACAATGGTGTCCTCCTTGGTTGTCTCCCATTAAGTCTTTTGGTTCTTGGGCTCAAATAACGACGGATAGTGCGAGCTGACACTGATGTTCCTTGATCTTGAAGTTCACATTTAATCTCTTTAGAAGTAAAAACTTCTTTAAAAAATTCTTCTGGGCTCTTTTATTACCATTTGTATTGTCCATCTCTTTGATTTGTCATCAGTTTTCCTCCTGCGGCCATGTCCAGGAAGGTTGGCTGCAGTCCCATGGATCTTAAATTTCTGAGTGTGTACCACTGTTGTCACAGGAACATCAAGCTGCTTGGAGATGGTCTTATAGCCTTTATCTTTAACATGCTTGTCTATAATTTTCTTTCTAATCTCCTGAGACAACTCTTTCCTTTGCGAGATTGTAGACACCTCTGATGCTAATTAGTGGACACATCTTGGATTAACATGTCCCTTTGGTCACATTATTTTCACTCTTTTCTAGGGGTACCATCATTTTTGTCTAGGCCTGTTTCATGAGTTATGGGGTCTCACTCCCAGAGGGAACAATAACAGACATTGAGGACAGTTACATGTACCTTGGTATCCCACAAGCAAATGGCAACCTTGAAGAGGCAACAAGGAAAGCGGCTACGGCCAAATACCTGCAACGAGTAAGGCAAGTCCTAAGAAGTCAGCTCAATGGCAAGAACAAGGCCCAGACAATAAACAGCTATGCCCTGCCAGCAGTGTTGGGCACGTTACTTTGAAAAAGTAATTAGTTACAGTTACTAGTTACTAACCCAAAAAAGTAACTGAGTTAGTAACTGAGTTACTACACTATAAAAGTAACTAGTTACATAGGAAAGTAACTAATGCGTTACTTTTTTTTTAGTAAAAAAATGTCAAATAATTTGGCCTTCATTGCTAACGGCACCTAGCATGCGATTATCATCATGGGGCCTGCTTCTTCTGCCCCTTCCTCTCCTCCTCCTCTCCTCTTCCTCCTCCTTTCCTCTTCCTCCTCTCCTCCTCCTCCTCTCTCCTTCATTGTTAACCACACCTAGCATGCGATTATCATCATGGGGCCTGCTGGGGGCCACTAGTTTAACAGAAGCGTGCGCCGTCCAGAGTAGGGTGACCACCGGCATGAAACAGGAAAGGGGGACACTTGTGTCCAAAAAGGAGGACAAAGGCCCTAAAGTGAGGACACCTTGTTTTTTTGTTTTGTTTTTTTTCCCTCGGGGAAAACAAAGAATGTGCTCTGAGAATGTGCACTGCTCGCACATTTTGCATTTCGGATGTCGCGCACAGGAATTCCAAGTATTACTAGTCGCAATAGAATAATATTTTGTCTTTAGGGAACAAGGAGCAGACCACCCGGCTCATTGAGCTGAGGCGGGACCTGTTCCATCTCGCAGATGGCCATGCGGTCCACGGACTGCACTCAGGGCTGAGCGAGTATGCACCGCCTCGATTGCAGGCTGAGACCACACTCCGAACCATGCACTTTCTGAATTGGGAAACGTCGAACATCGCAGAGTAGCAAGTGTAAATAATGGGTGGGGATTTATGACGATTTATGCAACGAAAGGAGGACAAAACGTAAAAAAGGAGGACACGTGACAGACGGCCGGACAGACAGCTCTAAAACCGGACTGTCCGGATGAAATCCGGACGAATGGTCACCCTAGTCCAGAGATGCTTCATTAAATTCGAGTTGCTTATATTGGACGTGGACAAAGTATTTGGTCTTTGACACAATGTGCACGTAACATGTACGTTTTTACCTTTTACCTCGACGAGGTTAAAATACTGCCTATACTTCTGTCTTCGACTCAGGACTCGCCATCTGACACGGGGTGTGTGTATTGTGTGTGAGCGCTACTACTGTGTGCTGGGATTGTGTGTAGAACCCGCCCACCGCCCACTGGGTGTCTCTGGTTGGCTCAACATGAAATCTTACTCTGCTTCAGCCAATCATCATTACTTATCCCGCCCTCACCAAAGGGAGAAAAAAAATTCCCCTGTGCCTATGCGAGTCGCGCACATGATGCCAGTTTCTAAATGAGCAGGTTCAGTAACGCGGTAACGCGTCGTTTAGTAACGGTAATTGAGTTCCTTTATTTTAAAAGTAACGCGTTACAGTATTAGGGCCTGTCCCCACGACAGTGGTTTTGGAGGAAACGGAGAAGTTTGTGTGCGTTTGGGCCTGTCGTCCAGACGGCGCCGGCGTTTTTGGGGGTGAGAACGGAGTTTTTCAAAAACGGGTTCCAGAGTGGAGAAGTCGGAGAACGCCCCCCGTCGCGTTGGCATGTGGGCGGCAAAAAAGCGCGGCAGGTGAGAAAATGACGTCGCGCTGCCGTAATCATCACGTGACCGGTGACCAGAGGGTGTAACCCTGCGCCTTCCGCAGGTAATGACCAGATAACAGCCATGGCGGACAATGGACTTCAGTATATTTTACAGACATTTGGAAGTTTATTTGCACTGCTGCATCAAACTCTGTTTATCTGCAATGCAGTGCAACAACAGCAGAGATACATGCACAATTACGCACGTCGGATTCTTTTCACCCCGCTGCAGCTAAACACGTATTTTAAAACTGGAAAAATCCCGTCAATGAAAAGGCAGATAGTGGACAATGAGGAGCCCAGACCAATTTGAGTGTGTTGTGTGCTGTAAATAAAGAAAAAGAGCAACCATTTCTTGTCGTTTTTTTATTGAATGAAAATGTATCTTTTACAAACAGGCACATGCAGTATCACACACAAACATATATAAAAGCATTTCTGTTTTCGCTTGTCTGAGGGGAATCCGGGGAAGGTGAAGAACACAGCGATCTCGTAGACGTGGGGTTGTCCTCTAACAAATCCCAGGTTTCCACTCCGGCTGTAATGGCTGTAGTAGCTGGCGATCCACCCCAGATTTGTTCGCACAGCTCAAAATATAACAGGACCACATGCCACTGCGACGCCCAGAGTCAAAGGCATGTTTGTATTTGTTCCTTACTGCCTACAGTTTTGTTGTTAGCTGCACTTTGGTGATGGTATGGGGATCATGAGAAAAATCTTTCCCTTCGGCCGTGTCCCCGGTAGTATATTCACGCCGAAAAGCCAACATAATGTCCGAGTATTTGCTTGGGCAGGACTCCCAGTCGACGTTCTGCTGATACTGTTGTGTTTTGTAATCCAGCGTAACGAGCAAGGTTAACGAGAGTTCTACTTGTTAATGTCTAGCTAATAAAACGATAGCAAGTAATACTAACTATCGATTTATAGGCAAAAACTCTGCTCACGCAGCGCAAACCTTCGTTCTGTGGCGTCTGTCTATGTTAGGGACGGTCAGCATTTTCACATTACCGGAGTGAGTCCCTGCTACATTGGTGGAGCAGGGGGACAAAATAAATTCGCGTTTGTTGATGGTCCCTAAAGTACACGCGTTTGCTTGTTTACGAAAGAGAAGGACTTTCTGCGCATGTGCTCTTTGTAGTCTTGTGTTACCGGTGGCTCTGGCTCTTTCCGGTTTACAGCGCCACTTATCGGTGTGACATATGTATTACATCGTTTTCACTCAGCGCTCCGTGCTCATCTTGACACGAATGTTTTCTGATCCAACAAGTGTGTGGACGACACTTTTTTTCACCCCGGGTAAAAAAAAAAAACAGGAACGTTGTCGTGGGGACAGGGCCTTAGTTACTGTCAACAGTAACGGCGTTACAGTAATGCGTTATTAGTAACGCGTTACTGCACAACACTGCCTGCCAGTGATCAGATACCCTGCAGGAATCATAAGCTGGCCAAAGGAGGAGATACAGACCACAGACGTTAAGACACGAAAGCTCCTGACCATGCATGGAGGGTTCCATCCCAAATCCAGCACCCTGAGACTGTACACAAGCCGGAAGGAAGGAGGCCGAGGACTAGTGAGTGTGGGAACCACTGTCCAGGATGAAACATCCAAAATCCATAAGTACATCATGGACAAGGCCCCAACAGATGATGTGCTCAAGGAATGCCTCAGACAGTGGAGTGCACTGCATTGTGAGTTTTTCTTTCATTAACTGAAGGGTACCAACAATTTTGTCCACGTCTATCTCTACTTTGTCCACGTCTATCTCTAATTTGAATATGGTGTTTGTGTGTGGTGATGATGCAGACGGGGGAGGCAGTTGGAGAAGGTGTAGTTACCATTTAAACGTCCTACATTTCACAACACTGATTCTTGTGAGTTGTAAGCAATGTTATATAAGATAAAAACGCTCTTTAGATTAGCAATTCCAGGGCTGAAATTATTCAAATGATTTTTGTGAAGGTGTATCGGGTTTAAAACACAGTGGAGCACTTCCTGTACTACCATATGTCATTGCAAAGTGGCTCAAGTCTGCAACCTGCCCTCCTACAACTGGACCTTGCATTCATTCAGCTGACAAATCCAGAAATACGTCTCTGTATTATTTATACAGAGGGACGACAGTCTGGTCCCTTCGTTGTGTCTCCAGCCAGAACTAAAAATGAAAACAGATTCGTGGTTCCATGTCCACGCTAAATCAAAACCAGACTTGTTTAACTTATAAAACCATTCTAAAATGATATGTAAACAGCAAATCATCGCGTTTTCTTTTTGATCATGGTCCCTCTGATTGCTCCCATCAGACTTTGTGGTTTGCCTGTCATTTAAATAATCTCAAAGGTCCAGATATCAGAATATAAACAGCATTTGGTGTGCGTGTGGACACAGCCATAGACCAGTGACGTGCGATGACGGTCATGGCTGGTGAGGCACTGAAGTCATCATTGACGTCACCAGGTGTCGGCAAGTACATTTCTCCCTGTAAATGACTGGATATTTATTTTGCAATATTTCGCAATATTTTTGATGAGAAGCTGAAAATTAATTATTGTTTAGTGCATTTTCCAGAGTGCACTGAGAAGCGTCATAAATTAAAATGTTTTTAGCGTGATCTGGCTTTAAATGTGAGTGGCGGACCGCTCGTGTTTAACAAGGCTTCTTTGCAAATAATATCCTATCTCACAGTATCCCATCTGAGTCCAGACATTGTCACAGCAGGTTGAGAAAAGAAGGCAGGAAAAGCAGAAAAGACCATTTCTTACCAGCTGTTTGAAAAGAGCAAGTCTTTCATCCCGTAGTCTGGAGCAAACCTTGGTCTTCCTTTAACTATAACCTCCTGCTTCGACAGAAAGTGCAGTTTAGAAGACTGCTGGAGCTTTAATATGAAATCTTCTTCCATTTAAAAAGTAGGGCCAGACAAGAAGAAAAAAATTAAGTTGAATGGATTATTAAACTTCACTTGCTAACTATAAATTGTAGCTTCATTCATTGTCACTCATTCTATGTCACTTATTGTAATCCGCTGCCCCAGAAGTTGCAAGGACTCACGACTGCCCCGAGCATGAGGCCAGGTAACTGCGTGCCTCACCCGGTGCCTTTGCACAGCCGCTTTGCTTTAGTGCAGTAGCTAGCTGTAGCTTTAGCTGTCACTGCTGAGCTACAGCACAGTCAGTCCACGATGAGGCACGAACGGCTGGTGCCTCTCCACTAGGGTTACAAAATTCTGGGAATTTTCAAAGTTGGAAACTTTCCATGGGAATTTTTGGGAATTCACGGGAATTTTTGGGAATTAACGGGAATTTTTGGGAATTAATGGGAATTAATGGGAATAAACTGGGAATGATCAAAGTTGAAGGTTAGGGGCATCAATATAGTTGGTTGAAAAAATATTGTAGCATAATCTTGGCTAAAATAATCACATTTCTGTGAATAAAGTAGGACACTATTTTCTGCAGAGCCGTCGAGCCACACCCTCTACATGCAGTTTGCATTCCTTTATCACATGCACAATAACTTCTAGAATTCTAAAGAGCTCAAGCTACTTTTCTGAGCTCACAGCAAATACAGAACACACACACACAATGGGAAGACACACTCAAAAGTTCAGAACAGGCTCACGAATGAGTGAGTGGAGAAATTAGTGGCCATACTTGCAAACCTCAGGCTCTTTGAGCCTGACACAGCCATCCTCCACAAGATTGGACACAGACAAGGACACAGACACTGAAGAAGATGAGGAGTCTGATGTTGAGGAAGTGAACACTGTGGACACTGAGGAAGAAGCTTGAAAGTATTTGGCAAAATGGAGAACATGCAAAAACCAGGCTTGAGAAGCTTTGGGTAAATATTTTGATTGACAAAAGATTTTTTGCCATTCAAGAAACTTTTCAGAGGGGAAAGCTGCTTTCATTTTACATTTTGAATTCAAGTTTTTGGACAGGAGAGGAGTTCCTTTCATTAAATTTTGAATTATAAGACACATTTTAGCCTATGTTCATGTTTTGTTGTTCAGTGAAGGAGATACGCATTGATAAAGTTCTTCTTACAAATAAATCATGTGAGTCATGTGTTTTAATTGTCTCCTTTTACAATAATGCCTGCTGATGACAAAATAAAATGATTATATTTATGTTGGTATATGACTCACAATAATTCCTATAAATTCCCAATTCTGTGCAAAGTTACCAATTTGAAAATTCCCAAAATTCCCATGCCAAAGTTTCCATGGAAATTTTCCGGAAACTTTCCGGAAACTTTCCGGAAATTTTCCGCCCCTTTGCAACCCTACTCTCCACACCAGTATTTGAACAGTAAAAGTGAAAATTCAGCGAATAAAAAAATAATTAAAATGGCAAAGTTAAATAGAAAATAACTTTATAGTACAAATCATTGGATAAACATAACCATTTAATTTATTTTTTCATTTTACTTTTTTACTTTTTTTTAACTTTTTTTCTCTGATGACAGGTGAGGCACGGCCTCCCCTACCTCTAATGACCGCACGACACTGCCACAGACACATGTGAAATCAAGGAGCTCTTTGGTATCGAAATCAGTATCAGAACTGAAAAAGTTCTGATACTGATTTCGATACTAAAGCTTCAAAGGTGCATGGTGTAATTTTTCACTTTTCTGGTCCATCAGATGCTTTTTTCCATGGAGATGTTATTGGTTTGTCTGGAATGTTTCACAGTATGGTCATTTTTGGTTGGGGGTCCATCACCTGCTTGTTTCTATGAATGTCATTGCTCTACCTGGAATGTTCCATGAATGTTCCATTAAAGAGCTCTACCTTATATTTATTCAATTTTTATAGCTCAAAAATACCTAGAAAAAACTGGCATTCTGACTCTCCACAGAGCTGACCTGTAGCTTGGCCTGGTTTGGTCTTCATGTAGGTAGAAAGATTTAATACCATACTGTGAAACATTCCAGACAAAGAAAAACATCTCCATAGAGAAAAGCATTTGACAGACCCTCCACCAGAAAAGTTACACAATGTGCAGAGTTTAGTGCTTTGCTCATTGATATGTCAGAAATCTGCAATATTTAGAAATGGTGATTCTTTTTGTCAGACAGCAGGCAAACTGACTCTCCTGTCTGAAAATAGATTTGCTAATTTGAAGTTTAAAACTGAAAACAGAATAAAACTTTACCAAAGAATAAGCCGTGTTTCTCAGTCCTCTCTGATATTTTATTCCTTTAATTTTTCTTCTTAAGCAGTTTTATTTATTATGACAGCACCCATCTGAACTATGGGAGTTTTACTAGTGACCAGACTTACATCTTCATAAAGTATTGCAGAAGTGTGTATTCTGGATCCCAGGCAAGTACCCTATCACATTACAGTTATATTAGAATATCAGAGAAGGAGATCTTCCATGATGCAATGAGTTTGCACACCGCACAGAAGAATTTAGTGCCAAAAGCTATAGCCGAGTGGAGCAGTTCAAACATTCACATGCTGGTTTGTGGCCATGTCTGCTTCTGTCTCTTTATTCAAGGTTGGAAATCCTGTGATGCCTTCAGAAATGATCCAATTGTCCTCCGCTGTGCAATGTCAACTGTTAATGTAGACTCTGATCTTTACTGCTCCACTTAAAGTTTTCCAACATACCTGGACCTAATTTTCCTCTTTCCTCCAAACCAAAAGCAGATGTCTTCTCTTCTTCAGCTTTAATATAGCGTAACCTGGATGAGAACATAAAGAACACAGTTTATGTTTCTTTGACGCAGAGTGAGCTACTGAGCACGCCACATCGCAGCACGGTCAAGTGGAGGATTAACCTAAAATACACATGTGTTATGTAAAGTAGACATATGTGGAAGAAATCCAACAAACAAATCCACATGGAAAAGCCCAACTCTGACTGGGAATTGAACCTACGACCTGCAAAGTGTCTATGTGAAAAGTGCAGATATACAATGGGATTATGGCACAAGTGGGAGTTAGTGGAACGCAGTGAAGTATGTGGAAAGTACATCAGCTGGTGACTACATAAATTCCACGTTTGGATCTTGTGTGGCTCTTACCTCAAGTGACCTTTATGGAATAAAATCATAATAAAATAAATACTGTGCAAATAAATTATTCATTATTAAGGTTATTCAAATGATTATCTAAAATGTGATCTTTTTCTACAGTCTAAGATTTTTATTTATGATTTTTTTAAAAGATAGATTTTCCTCTAAATCCTGTAAACACATCTGGGCTGTTGGTAACATCCGTAGTGCAAAAACGACATAACACAAGTGGTTTTCACACTGTCACTAATTTGGTTGATGTAAAGATCATTCAATCTCAGGGTGGTGCTTGCACATTCTGAGTCTGGGTCTGTCTGCAGGTGAGTCCGGGTCTGTCTGCACATGTAGCTCACTGTGTCCGCTTGAAGCCTGTTTTCATAAGTTTGGCGATTAGAAACAGAAGTAAATCTAGTGCACACTGGGGTCAGTCCAGAGAGAGCAGCAACATGTGTGAAAACGAGCACAGCTTTATTACATTAAAACATTACTGACATAAACACCTTTAAAGTCATGCATCTGGAGCAGGCTTGCCTCTCCACATATCTGACCTGTGACTGGAACACTTGCATGTCCCTTTAGAGACAGACACATTTAATGCCATACTATAGAACAGGGGTCGGCAACCCGCGGCTCCAGAGCCGCATGCGGCTCTTTGATCCCTCTGATGCGGCTCAGTACATTGGTTCCTCATTTAACGTGGGGGTTACATTGTAAAAATAACCTGCGATAGACTAAATCCGTGAAGTAATCAGCTTTATATTGCGGTTATAAATATGTGTGTATTTCACAGTTCGTCTGACCGAGGCGCCGCTGTGCTGTTGCGGGTTTTATTGTAGTGAGAACGCATCCGTGCGCTCTCAGGACTGGTTCCACCGCCTGGACTCCAGGTTTGTTCTGCGGAAACACCGCCGCTACTTCCCGACGCGCATTGACCATCCAGAGAAGTGTGTGTTCGGACATGTGCACCTGCACTCGTGGTCAAATCCGTAATAGAACAGCATAACCGGTGCGACCAGCCCCAGGTGAGACACACGGCCGTGGCCCTTCTGGCATCTGCCCAAATGCCAGACCGCTTAGTCCGTCACTGCTTCAGAGTCACACTGCTCGTGATCACGTTTAAATAAATTTGGCAAACTGAACGCATTCTGTAGCCTACTGTACAGGAGACACGGAGGAGAATGACTGACGAATCGGCAAAGGTCTACAGTCCTTTAGCCAATCAGGATGCAGAACACAATGCGTATTGATACACTATTAAAAAAAATCTGTGAAACAGCGAGGGACCACTGTATTTAATTAAAATATATTTTATTTTAGTTTGTTCATTTTCAAAATGTAATTCTATGACACAAAGATGTTTTTAAAAAATGTATATGCAGTGTTATTTCATTTTAAATTTCAAAAGGATTTTGTGGCTCCCAGTGTTTTCTTTACTGTGTTAAACGGGTCCAAATGGCTCTTTGAGTGGTAAAGGTTGCCGACCCCTGCTATAGAATATTCTAGGCCAGGGGTCGGCAACCTTTAATTTTTTAGAGTGTATCAACGTGCATTTCTGCGTCCTGTCAGTCGTTCTCCTCCGTGTCTCCTGTACGGTACAGAATGCGTTCAGTTTGCCAAATTTGTATAAATGTTTGATCGCTCGCAGTGTGACTCTGGAGTGCTGTATGTTTGCAAGTTTTCTCCCAGACAAAACCTGCGACAGTGGAGTGGTGCCAGGACAAAGAAGCTCGGTCAGAGGAACTGTAAAATACACACAATATGTTTAGGACCTGAAAACAGTTTTGGATCTTTGGTTTCATTCTATAATATCTTTGCAAATTTCGCCTATCGTGGGTTATTTTTAGAACATAACCACTGTGATAAATGAGGGACCACTGTACTGAGCCGCATCAGAGGGCTCAAAGAACCGTATGTGGCTCCGGAGCCGCAGGTTGCCGACCCCTGTTCTAGGCAAAGCAGTAACATCTCTGTGGCGACAAACAAGTTGTGTAACCACCAGCAGAAAAGTACCGCAATGCCCCTTTAAAAATCTAAGCAACAGTACTTTTTGAACTCATTTCACAGCAAAAAAAGTGAAATTGCTCATATTTTTGTATTATTACTTTGCAGTTTTAGTCAGAAAACATGGAGAAAGGAGATTTTACTTTTGCAGTTCCTTTTTCACAATCATGCACAAACTGGTTCAGGAGCTTTGTTTGAATTTGGGCTTTTTATCATTTGTGAAAACCAAAATTTGAATAATGTCTTTTTGCGTAAGATCTAGAAATGTTGGCATTTTTGTAACAGTTTAACATCGTGTATTCCTCTCAAAGCATGGTTCTCCCTGCAGCCCTGCAGCATTATCAATCAATACAACATCTGTGCTTCCAGTTCTTAGTCATTTATCATAAGAAAAAAAAGCGTACAACTTTGAGATTTTCCTGATATTAAAGAACTCAACTTTTAACTCCTACAATTGTACCACAGATATGGCTGCTTAAGAGGAAATATAGCAGAGGACTAAAATACATGGTGGATTTTTGCATCAATGTGAAAAGCACTAAACTCTGTTCATCTGAAAATTACAAATTTGATTTTGTTTTTAAGTGACAGAGATGAATGATCTCCTTTATCTCCTGTGTCCTGAAATAAATCTGACTAGGCCATGCCTGGTTCTGGTTACAGACAGATATCATATTTGATTTATGAGCAAGTGTGAACACACCCGTGATAAATACAAGTCCAGTTAATGAATGTGTCGGTGAACAATATTTGCAGAGTGATTTTAAAACTAGCTGACTGTGTACAAGCATGGCTAGTCTACAGGGCCTGTCTACATTACATTTCTATCTTTTACTCTTGAAAAATGTATTTATTTTACTCTATTAGTTCTGTATTACAATCATGAGTTTTTATGTCAATCAAAACTAAAAATGAATACATAACTAAGGGACAGTGAAATATGGTTCTAGCAAATCCATTCTATTCCAAATGAAACGTTAGCAGATAAAATCATCTAAAGGGATATAGGCATTCTCTCCTTCATTAATGTGGTGATATCTAATTTGAGCAGTTATCTGCGCTCATTCAGATTTTAATTAATGCATTCAAAGAGCAAGCAATATTATATAAGATACTAATAAACAGATCTGTGTATACGCGGCCTGTACGACATTGTATTCAGGCGGAAATATTACTGGGGCCTTATAATGTATGCACTGCTCGGTTTGAGTGTGTTACGGCCCGCTTTTAATAAATCCTAATCGTAAAACACAGTGCAAAGAAGCATGCCAATAATCCAATGCTAATTAATCTCTTCTTAAAATACCTACAGTATACTGCAGTACTTGTTTGCTATATTATAATATTTCCTTATCACAAACATACCTGGAGTTGTGTTTTATTTCATTTAGACATGTTTAACACACAAATCTGATATATTTAGACTAAGCTCTTCTCTCAGTCAGAAAACACTCTGTTCCACCTTGTGTAGTAGTAGTAGTAACAGTAATTAAGGATTTGAAGTTACAGCTATTGCTTTAGCTGCACTGAAACAGCATCACTCCGTGGTGCACCAGCAGATCTTAGAGACATTCTACTGACAATCTCAAATGTCCAAAAGGTTTTTTAAAAAATCAATAATAAAAACAACTTAAATGTGCAGTATTTGAATCTTTGAATCTTTGACAACAAAAGCTTTGAATCTATGTAACCTTTTGGTTGCGGGCCTGGAATGTTCCACACTGTGACATTAAACAGCTCTATTTACAGTATATAGCTCTCCACTGATCTGACCTGTAACTTGGTCTGGTTTGGTCTCCATGAAAATAGACTGTGAAACACTTCAGGCAAAGCAATAACATCTTCATGGGGAATAAAATCCAATAAAAGTTATGACTGCGTGCTGGGTCCAAAGACAAAAAGAAAAAAAAACAGATTCACACTGCAGTTCTTTGGAGCTCCCAATTTTTTACTTTAACGCCACCACAATGTGACGTTTCGGGGTCTAGCTCTTCTTCAGACATATTTTTATAATGGTCTATATGGACTGCAGGCCTATGTATGGATCCAACTCCATCATCAAGTTTGCAGATGACACCACGGTGATCGGACTCATTACTAACAATGATGAGTCAGACTACAGGGCAGAGGTTCACTGACAATAACCTGCTCCTCAACACCAGCAAAACCAAGGAGCTCATTGTGGATTTCAGGAAGGAGAAGGGAGACACACACACACCCATCCACATCAATGGCATGGCTGTCAAACGTGTCTCCAGCTTCAAGTTCCTGGGAACTCACATCTCTTATAACTACCAGCACCTTCAGCCTGGTTAAGAAGGCTCACCAACAACTCTTCTTCCTGAGGACATTGAAGAACAACCACCTGGCTGCTCATATCCTGGGTAACTTCTACCACTGTGTAATTGAAAGCATCCTGACCAACTGTATCACAGTATGGTATGGGAACTGCTCTGTCGATGCCTACGCAGGGCTCGTAGCATCCTAAAAGATCCCTTCCACCTCAACTATAGACTTTTCTGGCTCCTCCCCTCCGGAAGGCGCTTCAGGAGCCTTCAGACTAAAACCAGCAGGTTTAGGAACAGTTTCTTTCCTACAGCTGTTTCCCTGCTCAACTCTACCCCCTTCTGAACTTCCATGCCCCCCCCCCCCAGTGTCAGTGAACTCTACCCAATCCCCGCATCCATTGGCACTCCACCCAAACCACATATGTATATTGTCAATACTGTATATCCTCTGTATATCTCTGTTATAGTTCATCTGGTACATATCTTGTACATATTGTTCATACATATCATATTTATTCACTTATATATTAGCACACCTGTATACTTGTTCATATCTCATCATATTAATAGCTCTACTGTATACTTGTTTATAATGTTTATATCCCCTACATAGACTCACAACAAAGTATGAACGTGCTGTGTGCGTGAGTGTTGGTGGTGGTCGGAGGGGCCGATGGCGCTGATTGGCAGCCTCGCTTCCATCAGTCTGCCCCAGAGCAGCTGTGGCTACAGAAAGTAGCTTACCACCACCAAGTGAGGAGCGAATGAACAATGAACTGTAAAGTGCTTTGGGTGTCATGAAAGGCGCTATATAAATACAGTGG
Source organism: Paratrypauchen microcephalus (assembly GCA_036785185.1). Taxonomy (NCBI): domain Eukaryota; kingdom Metazoa; phylum Chordata; class Actinopteri; order Gobiiformes; family Gobiidae; genus Paratrypauchen; species Paratrypauchen microcephalus. The sequence continues at coordinate 2,651,054 of JAVJIX010000075.1, forward strand.
TATCTCACCTTACGAATGACCCAACAAATGAAAATTTCAAGTTACGAAATGCCTTCACAGTAAATTTTGGTCTCTAGATACGAAAGAAAATTCAAGTTACGAAACGCGAAATCTCAAAAATTCAAATAATGCGCGCTCAGCCACACACATTATACGCTTTTCTCAGACTGAATTTAAACTTTTCTCACATTTGTCTCTCGTTTAAACACTCAAACTTTCATAGATTTTCAACTAAATGTACTGGTCTAGTCCTGGTTTAGTCCAGGTTTAGTCCTGGTTTAGTCCAGGTTTAGTCCAGGTTTAGTCCTGGTTTAGTCCAGGTCTAGACCTGCTGGCAGCCCCGTGCCGGGTCATGCTGCGCTATCACACGTGTCAGAGCGCAGTTTTCGCCCCCCTCCTCCTTCCCCCCACACTTCATTATTAATACATTTTGTTGAAAATCTATGAAAGTTTGAGTGTTTAAATGAGAGACAAATGTGAGAAAAGTTTAAATCCAGTCTGAGAAACCAATCAGGACGCAGAACACAATGTTACACTATAAAAAAAGTTACACTATAAAAAAAAACTTGGATCGGGGCCTTGGAACGAATCAGGCTTTTTCCATTGAAATAGCTACTCAACTTACGAATTTTTCACGTTACGAAACCACTTCTGGAACGAATTAATTTCGTAAGGTGAGGTACCACTGTACTATGAATTATTATTATTATTATTATTATTATTAGTAGTAGTAGTAGTAGTAGTAGTAGTATTACTCCCACATGTTCATATTACCCTATTTATCTGTACATAATTCTACAACCATACTGTATACCTATTGTACTGTATATTGTATATACTGTATATATGCACTGCTGCTACTTGCACTTCTGATTAGATGCTAAACCACATTTCGTTACCTGTATTTATACATGTGTAATGACAATAAAGTCAAATCTAATCTAATGTTGTGCAAAATGGACTCTTGTGAACTCTAAGCCATGTTTTAATGATGTTACTTCGTCAAAAACAGACCTGGAGTTGTGTTTTATTTCACACATGTTTGAGAAATGTTTTATTATTAGTCTGTTTACATGAGTCTGTCAACATGACGAGGCTGCCAATCTACAGCAGATTAGCAGCCTCGCTTCTGTCACTCTTGTCTAGGGCAGCTGCGGTAGTAGTATCTACCAACAATGGGTGTGGAGTGAGTGAATAATGTACTGTAAAACATCCAATGTATTTTTATTACCTATCCAAAATCCACATTTGACACAACCCAATTTGTTATCGCAATACAAAACATAGTCATCATATACTGTATTACAAGTATTTCTTATAGTAGTAGTAGTATTAGTAATAGTAAATCTGCACAACATTCCTCATCGCAAACATTCCTCACCAATACAAACTGCTTCAGTATTTTTCACACTCAATTTTCAATAATTCATAATATCGATACCACAATTTACCAATTTCGATACCACAATGATTTAAAAAAAAAATAAAAATGCTGCTATTTTAGACGATACAATGCCATTTTCAACATTGAAGGTGTAAATTTGTTGGTTGAGAGTCCGTCAAATGCTTTTCTCTTTCCATGGAGATGTTCTTTCTTTCTCTGAAATGTTTCACAGTATGGCATTAAACCTTTCTATCTTCATGGAGAAGATAGAACCCAGGCCAAGTTACAGGTCAGATCTGCGGCAAGACGACCCCGCTCACAGTCAGAATGCTTGTTTTTTCTAGGTAGTTTTGAGCTATAAAACCACCGCAATGACATAAATGTAAGGTAGAGCTGTTTAATGTCATACTGTGGAACATTTCAGGCAAAAAAAATGACATATCCATTGAAACAAGGAGGTTACAAGTTACATAAAGCACCTTTAAATAATAGTACTTTCTTTGATATTCCCATGTGTAATCCTGCAGTCATCCAGGTAGGTTCCATAGTGTGTCTTTGAAGGTGATAGAACTCAAATTATTTTTATTACGTATCCGAAATCCACATTTGTAAACCCGACCCAAACCGATGTGGTGCCTAGAGCCCTGAATTAGGAGTATGACATCACCACATTACATTGAATTAACGTTGTTTTCACATCTGCCTTGTTTGGTTCGTTTAAAACGAACCAGAGTTTGTTTGCTCCTTTGATTCGGACCTTTTGGGCTGGTGTGAATAAAAAACAAAAATCTCGATCCGGAGCAAACAAGCGAACCGAGACCACCTAAAAAACTGGGTCTAAGCACGGTTCCATTCGAATCCTGGTGCGGTTAGTTTGAGGTGAGAATGCAGACCGGACTCGATCCGACACAAGTTGGCTTTTTGTACTTAACGAGCTCCCGTCGTATGTCGAGCATTATGGGAAACCGAGGCTTACATAACGAAACTAAACGACACAAAACAAAACAAGGCTTATTTACGTTTTGCGTGAAGAGCAAGAGTCACATCTTGATGCGCGCACATGAGCGCTGTCCTCCGTAGCCGTCTTGTCCTGTGTCTTCGTTGTTTGGAAATTGATTGTAAAATAGTGTAAACCTCACGATGCTGCTCAAACATTTGTGCGAACTGTAAAAACTGAGCAAACCATATCGCTAAGGCTAGATTGAAAACAGCACATAACACCATGATTCTCCTCCTTCCGTGTTTGGACACGGCGTTTGGACACGGCTCATTTCTGTCCAATGGCTGAGCGACCTCAGCACACGTGGTTTTGTTTATAGATGTTGGTCCACTTGGAAAAAAAGTGCAGTGTGAAAGCGAACTGCACCAAAAAAAAAAAAAAAATTTGGTCCGGACCAAAGCAAGTGAACTATCGGACTTTCCTGTTGTGAAAACGACCTTAGACTCACCGACCCATGTTTTATTGTGTTTCTATCTTTTGTAATCACAGACAAACCGTTATTCAGTGAAATCAGACACGTTGGGAATTTCACCTTGAGTCCTACAAGAGGCTAGGAGTTTGTGATTGTGACCTCGGCTCTGCTCAGTGACCTCATGTTGGCAGGACGCCATCTGGCTCTGGTTCTCTGCTGTTCTTTTTTGGAAGCTGTCACTGCCCCTCCCCCTCTTTCTGTCTGTCTCACTTTGTCTCTTTTTCTCTCTCTTCTTTCTCCCTCTCTCTTGTCTCTATGTCTTTCTCTACTTTCTATTTCAATCTATTTCAATCTCTCTCTCTCCCGCTTCATCTCTTTCTCTCTGTTTCCCTCCCGCAGAGCCAGAGTGGCGTAATGGTCTCAGAATAACGAGACAATTACGCAATGGACTTGGTCCGGGAGGTTTAGCTGCCTTGTCCTCTGTGCCTACGGGGCTCAGCTGGTTCCATCGTGAAGAAAAGATGTGGGTGAAGCGCAGATGTGGTCTATACTGTTCTGAGCGGCCCTTCCTCCGTGTACTTCGTTCTTCCCAGGAGAAGTGCTGCTCAGATGAAGGCACCTGTAAAACATCCAATGTATTTTTATTATGTATCTAAAATCCACATTTGACCCAATTTGTTATCGCAATACAATACATAGTCATCATATATCACAACTTTTTCTTATTGTAGCAGTAGTATAGTAGTAATAACAGTAGTAGTAATAGTAGTAGTAGTAGTAGTAGTAGTAGTAGTAGTAGTAGTAGTAGTAAAATCTACACATCATTCCTCATCACAAACATACCTGTACCAATACAAACTTCTTCACACTCAATTTTCAATAATGATTAATAATATCGATACCACAAGTTACCAATTTCAATACCACAATGAAAAAAAAAAAATAACACTCTATTTTCAACACTGAAGGGGTAACTTTTCTGGTGAAGGGTCCGTCAAATGCTTTTCTCCATAGAGATGTTCTTTATTTGTATGGAATCTTTCACAGTATGGCTTTAAACCTTTCTATCTTCATGGAACCCAACCCAGGCCAGGTTACAGGTCAGATCTGTGGTGGGACAACTCCACTCACAGTAAGAATATACGGTCCATAAGGAATATGAGCGGTCCGTCCTCCGTGCATTTGGTTCTTCCCAGGAGAAGTGCTGCTCAGACGGAGGTGCCTAACTCCACTCCTCGCTCCAACTCATCTGAGCCCGGCCTGGACCAGAGCTGCTCTCCGCTGGTTCAGGCGAGGCTGTTATATTGATTTAGAAGTTGAATTAATACATGACAAATACAGGATATTTTTAGGGCTAAGATTTGTTTTCTGCAATATGACAATTTTTCTACACTTTACAATGAGCCAAAACAACATATTTCTTTTTTTCTGTAATTCTTTATGATTTCCTTATCAGGTAAATGCAGCATTTTGCCGAATTCCGCACGCCGTAACTCCCGGGGGAGACCATTTCAAATATGAATACAAAAATAAACACACAAATATACACACAAATATACACATAAATATACACACAAATATACACACAAATATACACCCTTTTCACCGCAATGTTAGTAAATTGGGGCCTCTTTCTCTTTTCTCTCATTCTCTTATTCTCTCTCTTTTTCCTATCTCTCTTTCTTTCTGCCTTTCTCTATTGTCTCTCTCATCTCCCTTCCTTGACTCTCTTTCTTTGTCTCTACGCTGCTGTCTGTCTCTCTCCCTCTTTCTCTTTCTCTGTCTGTCTGTCTCTCCTTCTGTTTCTGTCCCCCTCTCGTTCTCTATCTCTCTGCCTCCCTCTTTTTTTCTCTCATTCTCTGTCTCTCTCTCCCTCATTTCCTTCCCACACCTCTTTTTCTTTGTGTTTCCCTCCCTCACCCCCTTTACTCCCTCTCTTTTTGTCTCCCTCCTTCTTTCTCCACCTGTCTCTCCATCTCTGTCTCAGTCTCTCTCTGTCTGTCCTTCTTTGTTTCTCTGTGCTCTGTCTTTCACCTCTCTTTCTTGTATGTCATTCTCGCTCTCTCTCTCTCTCTCTCTCCCCCCTCGCTCTCTCCCTGTCTTCCTCTGTCTGTCCCCTCTCTGTTTGTCTCTCTTTTGTTCGATCTCTCTCCATCTCTGTCTCTCCTTCTCTGTTTTGCTTCCCCCCCCCCCCTCTCCCTTTTTTCTCCCCATTGCTCTCTCCCTCTCCTCCTCTGTCTGTGTCCCTCTTTTTGTCTCTCTTTCTCTCACCATCACTGTTTCTCTCCTCTCTCTCTCTTTCTCTGTCTCTCCCTCCCTTTCTTTCCATTTCTGTCCCATCTCTATTTCTCTCTCTCCTCCCTCTTGCTCTCCTTCCCTCCTGCTCTCTCCATCCTTCACTCCCACTCTCTCTCCCTTCCGCTCTCTTCTCCCTTCCCTCCCGCTCTCCTTTCCTTCCCTCCCACTCTCCCTTCCTTCCCTGCTGCTCTCTTCTCCTATCCTTCCAACTCTCTCCTTCCCTCCTGCTCTCCCTCCCACCTGCTCTCTCCTTCCTTCCCTCCCACTCTCCCTCTCTTCTGCTCTCTCCTCCTTTCCCTTCCTCTCCCTTCTCCCTTCCCTCCCGCTCTCCTTTCCTTCCCTCCCGCTCTCACTTCCTTCCCTCCTGCTCTCTTCTCCTATCCTTCCAACTCTCTCCTTCCCTCCTGCTCTCCCTCCCGCCTGCTCTCTCCTTCCTTCCCTCCTGCTCTCCCTCTCTTCTGCTCTCTCCTCCTTTCCCTTCATCTCCCTTCTCCCTTCCCTCCCGCTCTCCTTTCCTTCCCTCCCGTTCTCCCTTCCTTCCCTCCTGCTCTTTTCTCCCATTCTTCAAACTCTCTCCTTCCCTCACGCTCGCCTCCTGCTCTCCTTCCCTCCTCCCCGCTCTCTCCTCTCCTCCTGCTCTCCCTTCCCTCCTGCTCTTCCTTCCCTCCCCCTCATCGTTCCCTCCCACTCTCCCTTCCTTCCCTCCCACTCTCTCCTCCCTTCCCTCCTGCTCTCCCTTCCCTCCCCCTCTTCAAACTCTCTCCTTCCCTCCCGCTTGCCTCCTGCTCTCCCTCCCTCCTTCCCGCTCTCTCCTCTCCTCCTGCTCTCCCTCTACTCCTGCTCTCGCTTCCCTCCCCCTCTTCGTTCCCTCCCTCCCTCTCTCCCTTCCTTCCCTCTCTTTCGTGTAAGTGTCCACATGTGTTCAGTCTGCTCTTGTGCCCTTGTAGAGGAGTGTACTGCGTTCTTCAGGATCTCAGTGATACTCCTGTACGACATGTAAGGCAGTGCATACGGTACAGCGTGTCCAGCTTTAACATGATATTACAATCTGCAAAAATAACAATTCCTCATGGGGCCAGTGAACCAGCCCCACAGGAATTCATGTACTTTATGTCTCAAAAACAGTTGGAAAGAGGCAACAAACGTGAGTACAGAGGGCACGCTATAAAACACCACAGTTACATTTGTGGCTAAAAATGACACACACAAAAAATGTTAGTAAAAAATAGCAGTAGTATATTGGCCATGGTTTATTTGGTCAAAAACGTTTCGCAGCTCATCCGAGTTGCTTCGTCAGTTCTGGTTAGAGTGCTGAAGGACACTCCTTATATCTAGCTGCAGGGAGGAGCTAACTACACTGAAATTATTCTGAAACTATCCCACCTCTTTGTTTTCAACGTTCTGTCTTTTGTTTTTCAGTTTCTCTCTAACAAGTTTCCCTCTAGTTTAGCATACCCATTCAACCATTCAACTAGACGCCAAAGAGAAACTGAAAAACAAAAGACAGAAAGCTGAAAACAAAGAGGTGGGATAGTTTCAGAATAATTTCAGTGTAGATAGCTCCTCCCTGCAGCTAGATATAAGCAGTGTCCTTCAGCACTCTAACCAGAACTGACGAAGCACCTCAGATGAGCTGCGAAACGTTTTCGACCAAATAAACTTTGTCCAGTTGACAAATTGAATTTCTCCTTTTACCATGGATTCTACCTGGACGACTGAGGGATTCTTCTCACATATTGGCCATGCTGCATTACTGCTATTAGTGACTGAAGAGTCCCTCAGTCGTCCAGGTAGAATCCTTGCTTATATCTCGCTGCAGGGAGGAGCTAACTAGCTAACCACTTTCCGAAACTATCTCGCCTATTGGTTTCTGTCTTTTGTTTCTCTGACGTCTAGATTAGCATACCTATTCATCCCTATCCGACTGTTTTTCACACCTCTGGCCCTGACCTGGCTAGCCCTATTGTATCTTTTTTTTGTTTGATCTAGGTTCAAGAATGGAATTATAGATGGGAGACAAATTATGTCTGACTCCACCATTTCTGTTTAGAGAAGGATTCTCTTTTTTGACAAAAATAGACTCTTTAACTCCCCTCTCAAACCAATTCTTTTCCCTGGCCAAGATCTGAACCTCACTGTCCTCAAAAGAATGGCCCGTGGCTTCTAGGTGGAGATGTACGGCAGATGACGGTCCACTCTGGCACACCCGTCTGTGTTGGTACATCCTCTTGTGAAGTGGCTGTTTTGTTTCTCCAATATAGCGCTCACTGCAGTCTTCACTACACTGAATGGAGTAGACCACATTGCTTTGTTTGTGGCTCGGTGTTTTGTCCTTTGGGTGGATGCAGGATTACTCAAACATGTGTGAATGAAACAAAACACAACTCCAGTTATATTTTTGAGGAGGTAACAACATTCTAACATGGTTAAAGCTTACAAAAGTCCATTGTGTGTGATATAGGACCGTTAAGTGCTGCATAAGTTGGCTTGGTCTTAGTTTTGTCTCTGTTAGCTTAACGTATTCAAATATTGCATTAATATCATTATCACAATACACATCACAATATCACATTTTTCTTATATTGAGCCACTGTAATACAAACTGCTTCAGACACTAGTGTTGTCAAAATACAAACATTTCAAACTTGATTTCGATACTAATGAATAGTGTTCATACTCAATGCCGATTCCAATACCACAATGGTAAAAAGCAGTCTTTCTTTAGACAATAGAATGATATTTTCAACATTAAATGGTAGGGTGAAGAGTCCCTCAGTCGTCCAGGTAGAATCCATGATAAAAGGAGAAATTCAATTTGTCAACTGGAGTAGTAGTAGTAGTAGTAGTAGTAATTTATTTCGAGCATATGATACTTGTAGTGCACAGAAAATGTACAGTGTCATACAATTTAAATAAACAACAAAAAAAGAACATAAAAAAGAAAGAATATATAGACAAATACATTTTTTTTTTTTTTGCGTATATGTACATGCCCGAAAAGGAGTGGGTAGAAGTAAAACTTATTAAATCCCACCCCTTCTCCCAAAGTTAGTAGTAATCCTTATTTTTGTGTTTTTACAGTTAACCGGTGACAGTGGTTGGCTGCCAATACTTGAATACTTGTACAGTGTAAAGCAATTACAATAAGACAGGAAAAAAATGAGAAAGAAAAAAAATATATCTTATCTTATTGATATCCTATTAGTATCATCATCATCGGCATCATTTTGCTCTTATGTTTTACCTCTGGTTATCACTATTTATGTAATTTCTTAAAGTGTTATTTATTATATCTGCATGAAAATTATGTTTATTGGAAGTATTGGTGCTGATGGTATTAAAACTTAATGTGGACAAAGTTTGTTTGGTCGAAAACGTTTCGCCGCTCATCCGAGAGGCTTCGTCATTTCTGATTCTAATTCTGGTTAGACCCTGTTTATATCTAGCTGCAGGGAGGAGCCCACTACACTGAAATAGCTCCAAAACTATCTCAACTAATCTGTTTCTTTGTTTTTCAAATTGAATTTCTCCTTTTATCATTAAATGGTAGTACTTTCTTATATTCCCATGTGGTCTTGTATCTGTGTACTTCCTCAGAGGTCCAGGTAAATTCCATAGTGGTCCATGGGCGTATACTAGTCTATGTGCTCTTATACTTGTTCTGATACAGCTCAAGATCATTCTAAAGGCCTTTACACACTACAGAGGATGTACCAACACAGACGGGCATGCCAAAGTGGACCGTCATCTGCCGTACATCTTCACCTAGAAGCCACGGGCCATTCGTTTGAGGACAGTGAGGTTCAGATCTTAGCCAGGGAAAAGAATTGGTTTGAGAGGGGAGTTAAAGAGGCAATTTTTGTCAAAAAAGAGAATCCGTCGCTAAACAGAAATGGGGGAGTTAGACATAACTTGTCTCCCATTTATAATTCGATTCTTTAACCAAGTCAGAACAGACGAAAGAAACATTAGGGCAGACAAGTCAGAGACAGAGGGGTGGAGACGGTCGTTAGTCTGAATAGAGATGCTAAACTATACGCCAGAGAAATTCGAATAACAAAAAGGAACAAATGAGTTGAGATAGTTTCAGAGCTATTTCAGTGCAGTGAGCTCCTCCTAGGGCTGAATAGAGATGCTAAACGAGACGCCAGAGAAACAAAAGATACAGGTTAGTTGAGATAGTTTCAGAATGATTTCAGTGTAGTGAGCTCCTCCCTGCAGCTAGATATAAACGGGGTCTAACCAGCACTAGAACCAGAACTGAAGAAGCCTCTCGGATGAGCGGCGAAACGTTTTCAACCAAACAAACTTTGTCCAGTTGACAAATTGAACTTCTCCTTTTAACACTACAGGATTTTTCAGTCTTAAACAATTTTTAAACATGCGACAAAAAGTGCAGACCACAGACACGAGAATTGTGTGAGATTTTAAATCATCATTGACAAAGACTGCATCGGGATATGGCTGCGGACCACAGGCTACATAGTTGTGTAGAATAAAAGGACTCACTTTGAGACTCTTAAGTGTTTGAAAGATCAGAGCGCTGCACTTTTAGTTTAGATGCAAGACAAAACCGTGTTATTATTATTTGTGAAATATGGTGCAATACTTATCAGATACATGATTTTTAAAGGTCCCATGGCATGAAATTTTCACTTTCTGAGGTTTTTGAATGTTAATGTGAGCTCCCCTACCCTGTTTAGCCCCCCCCCCATGGCTAAAAGTTGCGAAATGTCTAAACTGAGCATTTGCGATCCTTTTCTGCATTAGAAAAAAATCTGAGCTCAAACAGGCGATTTTGAACAAGGCACCTTGTTGACGTCAGATCGAAAAAAGAAATTCAAATGCAGTTCCACCCCCGTCTGTCTGTACTCAGCGTCTCTGTAAATCACGCCCAGAGAGTTTGGACTGCGAATGCGCTAGGCAATGCGAAATGCGTTTTTTTATTTGCCTGGAGGCACGTCCGAGTGTTTCTAGGCTCGGAAGTCCTTTATCTGAGCCTCTGGACCTTTGAACAGCAGTGGTTTAATTTTATTTGGATATTTGGATTTATTTGGATTTATTTGGAAATTTGTTTATTTTTCAATGGAACGCTTCTAATCTCTTCTCCACACAAAAATGCGGAAATGGATCAGAGAGAGCACAGGTGAGAGCTGAGAGTGGAGAGTGGAGCATTTGGCCACGCCCCCACCCTCTACTATAGGCCATCTCTTTTCTCCTCATTTGCATTCAAGCAACAACGCCCATAATGGCCTGTTCAGAGAGAGAAAAATTACTCTTTCTCATCTTATCTCTGTTTCTCATGCACTGAGTGTTGATTTTGAAGAAGGATTCATTTACAGTATTAGGGAACCATTAAGGAGCCATATAAAAGCATCAAGAAGTACCATGTCATGGGATCTTAAATGCACAGAAGGTTGGAGATAAAGTACACAGAAGTAGAGTCCCGATTGCAGCTTCACCTCGATCCATGCGCTGTGTGGATGTCAACAGACACTTCAAACTGGATTAACAGCACTGTTTAATGGACTGGGTGTCATTATTTACAGAGGGCAAATTCTATGAATAATGTGGATGAGATGCTGCAGGTTAAATGTACATCTTTACGAAAGCCGAGTAATAAAGTCTTCATATTATTTTCACTATTTCCTGAGTTTGTATCTTGAGTCTCTGTGTCCGTCATTTCGTCTGCCCTTGATGCTGTGTTTGGTGGTTACGATCTGACAGAGCAGCTCAGAGTCACACAGACACCACACATGAGGAGCAGACTGGCTTCAAAATGGCACAGAGTCGGGTCACACCTCCCTTAGAAGCAAATCGCATCCAAAATCAGGCAAATTCTCCTGTAGTGTGTGGCAGCCTTAAAGCTTTTCTGGAAAGGTTCATTTCTGTCGTGCCCTATTTTTGAAGACTTCCTCCAATTTAGCTGAAATTCATTCCAAACCACAGAATAATAGTTTGAATACAATGCAATAATAGTCCACTTTTTTTCTCTTTGTAACTTGGCACCTCCTAGACAAATCCACTTTTGAAAGTACAATTTCAAATAATAACCAAGTATAAAATAAAATTATACCTTTGAAAATTACTGGTGTAAAGACAAAATATTGACTCCACTGAAGTCTTATGAACTTTTTATTGATACCAAATTGTTGTGTTGTTTTTTGTGTTTATTTGAATTTCCTGTCAGAATTCTGTATTTTTGTATAATTTACTTCGGAATGACTGACACTTTTATGAAAAATGGGACCAATAGGCGTTTTGATTGACAGTCCATGTAACCTGCCATTCACCACTAATTAACCGCAGGAATTTAAAATACTAAGGTGTCCATCAAAACATTTCTCAGTTTTTCAAATGCTTGGTCCAGAAGTGATAATATCCTCCATATGCTAACAACCCGTTTAAAGGAAAAGTAACGTTTTTTTTACAATCTGAGCCTTCTTTCGGCAATAAAACAAGTAGTTTTACTCACCCATAGCAGTTTGCTGTCATTTTGAGCAGTTTCGTAGAAGTTATGTTGTAGCATATCCGTTAACTTGAGTGCTCGAGGCATTACTTTGCGGTCTCCAAATAACACAAACTTTAGCACTTTTCAAATCATAGAAGCCCGATATCTTAATCTACGATTTTGTTTGAAGCAAAAGTGGCCTGTAATCCGAGATTTAGCCATAGTTTTGAGTAGATGAGGAGGCCAGTGCGCATGCGCAGACTGTGCTCTCAGCTCCCGGGACCCAAACATGAAACGCAAAGCTGTAAACTATGGATAAATCTCGGATTACAGGCCACTTTTGCTTCAAACGCAATCGTAGACTAAGATATCGGGCTTCTATGATTTGAAAAGTGCTAAAGTTTGTGCTATTTGGAGCCCGCACGGGGCATATTACATGCTTGGGGAATATATTATATGCCCTGAGCTATGGCTAGAAGTTGCGCTAGGCTAACCGCAAATCTAAAACATCTCTGGAAGTGCTCCATATGACACCAAAGTGCTATGGGTGAGTAAAACTACTTGTTTTATTACCGAAAGAAGGCTCAGATTGTAAAAAAACGTTACTTTTCCTTTAACACCAATTACAGAGTCATACTGCACCGACACATTCTTAGTCAAGGTGAGTTAAAAAAGAAAAGTTACATTTTAAAAGCCTTTTTTCTTTTTCTTCCATGTACAGTATTTAAAGTACTTATGAGTATTATGAGGTTATGCAACTCATATGCATATTTAGCCTGAGAGTTCTTCTCTCAAACGAAAAACACTCCTTGTTCCACCTTGTGACGTGATGTGGTAATACAGGAAGTGCTCCACTGTGTTTTTAAACTCCATACACCTTCATTTGGCGGCATGGTGGCTGAGCGGCTGAGCCTCACAGCAAGAAGGTTCCAGGTTCGATCCCCGGGTCACCTGGGCCTTTCTGTGTGGAGTTTGCATGTTCTCCCCATGTCTGGGTGGGTTTCCTCCGGGCACTCCGGTTTCCCCCATCAACCCAAAACATGCACCATGGTAAAATTCTCCAGCTGTGGTCCTGACCAAGCCTAAGCAACAAGATCATGGAGATGGGTCCCACTGCTCCTGAATAAAGGATGGCTCAAATGCAAAGGACAAATTTCCCTTCTGGGACAAATAAACAATATAAATAAATAAAAATAAATAAACTAGAATTATTTGGATGATTTCATTTCCTGGTATTGCCAATTTCTACAGAACTAAAACTAAAAGGTAGCTGTTAACTTAAAGATCCCATGACATGGTACTTCTTGATGCTTTTATATGGCGCCTTAATGGTTCCCTAATACTGTAAATGAATCCTTCTTCAAAATCAAGACTCAGTGCAAGAGAAAGACCCATGAACACAGACAGAGTCATAAATATCTCTCTGGAACACCCCATTATGGGCGTTGTTGCTTGAATGCAAATGAGGAGGACAGAGATAGGCCAGTGCAGCGGGTGGGGGCGTGTCCAAACTCTCGACTCTTTCCTCTTTAGCGATGTGCACTGGCCCCACTTCTGCGTTTTTGCTCGGAGGAAGAGACGAGAAGCATTCCATTGAAAAATAAACACATTTCCACAGAAAATAAAATTAAACCACTGCTGTTTCAGAGGTTTGGAGGGTCAGATAAAGGACATCCGAGCCTGTAAACACTCTCACGTGTCTCCAGGCAATAAAAAAGCGCATCTCGCATTGCGTAGCTCGTTCGCAGTCCAAACTCTCTGGGCATGATTTACAGAGAGTGTGGGTAGAAACACAGACGGGCGGTGGAACTGCATTTGCATTTTTTCTTCAGTGTGACGTCACATAGTTTCCTTGTTCAGAATCGCCCATTTGAGCTGTCTTTTTTTCAAACGCAGAAAAGGACCGCAAATGCTCAGTTTACACATGTCGCAACTTTTAGCCATGGGGGCCCTAAACAGGGTAGGGGAGCTCACATTAACGTTCAAAAACCTCAGAAAGTGAAAATTTCATGCCATGGGACCTTTAAAAACTACTACTACATTAGGGTGACCAGATGTCCCTATTTACCCGGGACAGTCCCAGTTTTGAGCCCTGTGTCCCCTGTCCCAGTTACCTGGCCAGCCAAATGATATCTCTCTGTATTTCCTATACAACGCGATACCATTTGGACACCCTCCATCCACTCTCGCTCCTCCGGTTACAAACGGACTCCGCGATTCTGATTCGTTCAAAGATGGTGACGTCAGTGCACCCGCCTTTGCCCGCAAAGTCACTCTTAGGCAGCGGAAGTTCCGCCTCAGTTTTGAATCAAGATGGCGCAATCTCTGATTGGTTCACTTAGCTGTCTGTCTACGCGCAACCGCAGCGCATTCTGTGGATCAAGCGTTACCAGACTCACCGCTGGAACAGCGATGAGTCATGGATTCTTCCAGGCAACTGTCCCAGCAGATTTATCCAAAACCAGTGATTTGTCCCAGTTTTATACAAGAAATGTCCCAATTGCCACCAGTAAAGACAGGCATAAATTGTCACTTGCTTAAGTAAAATACATAAAAGCTGCTTAAGAATTACGAAAACACAAAGAAAATGTGACTATACTGACTCACATGTTCGTCATGAATGGGCTGAGTGCAGAACAGTTCTCTGTTATTACACACTCATATCATAATTTTTTTATTATTATTATTATTATTTTTATTATTATTCCAGTTGTATATCTATGGCGGTTTTGCAGAGTCGTGCTAAAATGAATAAATACTTAACGATAAGGCAAATTACGTGTGGATGTGTGAAAAACAAACCAAATCAGATCAAAAACACCTCTGCTCTGCTCTAACGCTAATGCTATTTCTAATTCTGAGCCATGATAAATAATAAAACAACACTAAAAACTGAAATAATCTACATTTAAAAATAATTGGGTAGGCTTTACTTGAATTGATTAGAATTTTAATAGGTTGTTTATGGGTGCATGCTTCTGTGCACACAGCCTGTTGAGCAGGTGGACAGGTCAAATTGTTTTGATGGATTTTTCTATTAAAATGTCACATTTTATTTCAGATTATTTCATCACAGTTTGAAACCACATGAAAGAAAACCGAGCAAAAACAGCTTCAAAGTTAACATCATCCATCTGTGGTGCCATTTTTCATCTCCATAGTCCTGATTATCTGTAAAAAGGACTAAAGGTCAATACTACACGTGATAAAGTTCAACATTTGTGGATCATACGTTAAGTTATTTCTTTCAAAAACTGTACATTCAATTATGACATTATTTGATCTTACATTTATAACACATATTTTTCCTCCAGATTTGTTCCTCTTTGGACACTTCCAAGGTGTATAATTTTAAATGTACTCTCGTTGAGCACTTAATCGTGTAGGAATGCTGTTACCTCATGAAAAACATATCTGGAGTTGTGTTTTGTTTCATTCACACACATTCGAGTAATCCTTCACTATTAGTCTGTCATCTCCAAACGTCAAAATGCTCTGTTCCACCTTGTGATGTGAATGAGGTTGTTTTCAAGTTAACAGCTACCTTTGACCTTTTGTTCAGTAGAGATTGGCAATTCCAGGTCTGAAATATTCCAAATGATTCTAGTGAAGGTGTATGGGGCTTTAAAAAACACAGTGGATCACTTCCTGTGTTGCCCATATACTGTATATATAAATGGACAAAGCTAGGAAGTTCACATGTGGCTCTTCCAGCTCCTTCTGACCCTGGCTCCCATTGACTTCCACTGGAATATCGTCGCCCCTTTCTGTATCTGCAGCAGCGAGTCTTAAAATGTTCAGATTAATCTGCTCCACGTGATCCTGGTGTTTTTATTTCGCCATTTTGTCTGTTAAAAAATCCTATTCAGAATATAAGACAGGGGTGGGCAAACTTTTTGACTCATGGGCCACAAAGGGTTCTAAAATTTGACAGAAGGGCCGGACCAGGAGCAGGTGGATTTAGTGTTTTGGTAATCCACCTCATAAGAGCAAAAAATAACATGGGATGTGTAGAAAACTTATGCTTTATTTCAATTAAAAATAAACAAAAGCATCACAACAAAATGTCCATCTTTCAAGTTCCACGGTAATTAGCTATTTATTGAAATGACTCTTAAAACACAGAAAAATTAAATTACTAAAATACAGCTTTTGTTACTACTAACAGTTACTATTTTAAAGCACTGAAAGTTCTGTTCTCCTTCAGGTTCTTTCGTTCTTTCGTTGACTGCTTGTTAGCATAGTTAGCATGTTTTGTGGCAAAGTGACGGCTGATATTATATTCTTTAAAAACCGCTACAGTCTCTTGGCATATCAGGCATACAGCAGCTGATAATTATTTGGTGAAAAAATATTTACTTGTCCACTCCTTATTAAACACTCGACATTCTCTGTCCACTTTTCTTTTCTTAGCTCCGCTCATCTTTACAGGAGGGCTGAGGGGTTAAAGAGTAAAGCACAAACGTGGAGCAAAACGCCGCACCTCAACAAAGGTCAATGTATGTAGTGCGTCAGCTATTGGAAAACGCCAGAATTGCAGGGAAATTAAAACATTAAAACATTAACAAGGTTTATTAATATAATTTCTTCAACTTCGGCGGGCCGGATTAAAAAGTTTAACGGGCCGCATATGACCCCCGGGCCGTAGTTTGCCCATGCCTGATATAGGACCTAGCTCCAAACTCATCCCTGTAACCACCAGCACCACGAGCTTCACCTTTTTGATACAGTCTACGATTTTAATGGTCCAGTCAAAACAATGTCTGATCAGAAGGGTGACACAGTATGTACATGCCTGTAGCTCTTACGCAACAGGCTGATTGCTGTTGAATAATCGCCCCCTACCCCCTACCTCCACAGACCTCCAACCCTCCCCTAACACATGAGGAGAACACAGACTAACTCTTCAAATCGCAACTGGTTCTGTCTGGTTCAAGTCTGCGTTCAAACTGACTCCACTGGGCATATTAGTTTTGTTATTATGTCTATTTCTATTGTTTGTAGCTTCACGCAAATTACATCCTAATTCATCCGGTGGTGTTTTGTACAGCCAAATCATCAATCAAGTTCACTATGTCAAAGAAGTAGGTGGCCAAAACTCTGATCTCAGAATCTACACAAGGCTGGGCCTGGTTAGTGCTTGGATGGGAGACCGCTCGCAATTCCATGTGCCACAGCGGGGCGCCAGCAGTAAAAACTGTTGTTGTGTCCTTTGGCAAGACACTCACATTGCCTAGTATGGTTAGTGGTTACCTGTCCCGCCAGAACCACACGCTTTGACAAAACTTTACAAAATGGGTCCCAATTCCAGAGGGTGTGATTGACAGGACACATGCACCATTCATGCCAAAAACAATGTAAAAAAGGAAACAAAAACACAAAGAAAACAGAAGTCAGAGAAACAGTGCGGATTTCTGCAAAATCAGCCAACAAAGCAGCAAGCTATTACTCACATCAAGTAAAAGAAGATATATTTTGTTCTGACTGTTCGGAAAATGTTTGAGAGGAAATGTGACCCGCCACGACAAAACCCGCTACAAGTCGGTATTCGTGAAACCGAGAAAAAAAATTGTGATTTTTTTTTTTTTTTTTTGCAGAATGTGCTAGTTGAGATCATGAAAAAGCCACTCCATGTTTCAGATAACAGCATTTGTTGCGTTAAAAGCATACATTTTGTATTTCAAATTGGCTTGTTTTTCGGAAATAAATAAATCACCATAATTACCCACGTTTGCGCTCCCGCCAATCATGATCCGAGTAGCGTTGTTGTTGTTGTTTCCGCCTGTTCGCCTATCAGCTGTGAGGAGCTCGTGAATATGTACACTTCATTTCAAGAGAATAAGGACAGTGAAAATAGACTGTACTACTTTGACACAGGACACATTCGGGACACATCCGTTTCTCTGGAGCTCATGTACAGAGTGCTGTCGGAGAATTTAGTTGCCGAAAGTCCATGGATATACGCGATACGCGCACACGTGGAGATACGCAAATTATCGAACAACACGGCAAACTCATTACATCGGAGGTAAACGTGTTCTCTTTCTTATGGGGTGAGTCATATTATCATATTATTTCTGCATCAAAGGGCTATATTAGGTGAAAGCAGGGGACTTGTGTCAGCGTGTGTTTACGGGACTAGTAAGTAGTAAGTAAGTAAGTAAGACTAAACTGGGAATAAACTGGGACTAAACCAGGACTAAACCGGGACTAAACCAGGACTAAAACAGGACTAAACCAGGACTAAAACAGGACTAAAACAGGACTAAAACAGGACTAAACCAGGACTAAAACAGGACTAAAACAGGACTAACCCGGGACTAACCCGGGACTAAACTAGGACTAAACCAGGACTAAAACAGGACTAAAACAGGACTAAGGTGTGTGTGTGTAGTGTCCTATACTACTTAACAATACAGGTGACTTTGACTTAACATATTATCCTGTATATCAGGGGTCACCAACCTTTTTGAAACCGAGAGCTACTTCCTGGGTACTGAATAATGTGAAGGGCTACCAGTTTGATACACACTTCTGAAATAGCCAATTTGCTCAATTTACCTTTATCTAAATGTCATTATTAATAGTTAATGATAGTCATCTCTGCAAAGACACTGATCATGTTAATGATTTCTCACAATGAATATCAACAATGATTTAACAAGAACGGGGACAGATAAATATCAATATGCAACACTTTATTTCTATATTTTGTCTTAGTGCAAGTGTTTTTCAAATTGAAAAAAAGAATGTTCAAAAACATTTTAAAATGATCACTTCTACAACAGTCCTAGGAAATCACAAATTTTTAAATTTTAAAATATTTTAAAATAAAGATTTTATATAGATTTTAAAATGAATCTGATTACGTTTTGAACTTCACACTTAAGTCTGCAGATTTTTTTACATTAACATTTTAACATAAACAATTGTTACAAACACATTTAACAAATTATGAACTAAACACCAAATCTGTTATCCGTTTCTTTGTCAGTTAGTGGGAAGCCTGGCATTGCATGCTGTTTACCAGTATGTTGTACTCTGGGTGTGTAACTTGACAGTGCAACTCTGAGTGAGTCTTGCAGATGTGTATCAGTGAGGCGTGTTCTGTGTTTGTTCTTGATGAAATTCATGTCAGAAAAGGCTGATTCACAAAGATAGGTTGAACCAAACAGGCTTGCAACCTTCATAGCTGCTGTACATACACCACTGTACTTTTCTGTGTCAACAAGGCACCAAAAGTTTGGTGCAGCCTGATAGGCTTTGAGGTAAAGGTCATTTTGCAATGTTACAATTTCAAATTCCATCTGTCCAGCATCCAGGCTGAACGTTGCACTTAACTGCTCAGCAATGCATGATATGTCCACGTTCATGAAAGGATTAGAAATGAATGACACACATGGCTCAAGCTGATCCAGGTCACAGAACCTGTTCTCAAACTCTTGCCCAAGTCTTTTTATGACCTGAGAGTACTTTTCTACGCTTTTGTCAAAAGCCTCACATGCAGAAGCATTGTCTTTCAGCACCATCTGCACAGAGGGAAAGTGCAGCACCTTTTTTGTCTGTAAATGCATAGCGAAAATGTTCATCTTGGCTTTAAATGCATTTAAAGCACTTATCATATCAGCAACAGTCTTACCTTTGCCTTGCAGTTCGCAGTTCAAACTGTTCAGTTTCCCAGTAATGTCCGTTAAAAATGCAAGGTCAAGTGTCCAGTCAGTGTCCTCCAGCAGCGTGGTGTCTTCCCCTCTGGACTGCATGAACTCTATGATTTCACTCAAAAGTGACAAAAACGAAGCAAAATCCGTCCCCTGCTGAGCCATCGGATTTCTGTATGTAGTAGCAGGTCACCATATTCAGTTGACAGCTCCTCCAACAGTACCTTGAATGTTCTGTGCTGTTTAGCTCTGGAGCGGATGCTGTTTATTATTTTCACAACAGGAGTCATCACGTGCTCAAAGCCGATCACTTTTGCACATAAGGCCTGCTGGTGAATGATGCAGTGGTAATGCAGAAAGTTTGGGAACTCTGTGTCACCTTTACAATGAGCAATGAATCCTGTGTGTCGGCCGATCATAGCAGGAGCCCCGTCTGTAGTCACTGATACCAGCTTTTCCAGCGGCACTTTTTTCTCCACCAAAAACTCCTTCACCGCGTTATATATGTCAATTCCCCTCGTAGTTGTCTTTAGGGGCAGTAGTGTGAGAAGTTCTTCTTTTGTGGAGAAATCATCAAACACCATCCTGATAAAGATCATCAGCTGCGCCGTACTGCCGCTATCCACCGACTCGTCACACTGGACGCTAAACCACCTGCACCTCGCCAGATCACGGTCCAGCTGGTCGGCCAAGTTCCCGGACATCGCAGATACTCTTCTTACCATCGTAGCTGCCCCCAGTTGAACATCGGAGAGATTGGAGATCACGTTGGTTCCGTATTTCTCGTCTTCAAGTACAGTTTTAGCAATTAACATCATCGCTTCTTTAACTACCTTCCCGTCTGAAAATGCCTTCTTCTTTTTAATCAAGAATTGCGTAGCTCTAAATGAGGCTTCTGTTGCTTTTTGGGAGGCTTTAAGTGGCCTTGTGAAAAAAGCTTGCTGTTTGCACAAAGCTGCCTTTAACTCGCGGGCTTTTTCTGCTCGCAGTGCACTGCCCTGTGGATAGTTAGTATGGTAGCTTGGGTGACACGTTATGAAATGTCTCTCCACATTGTGCCGCTTTGCCATCGCCACAGTCGCCCCGCAAATAAGACAAACGCATGATCCTTTCACAGTGGTAAAAAAAAAATCGACCTCCCATTCGTCATGAAAATTATATGTCTTCTTTCTTTTTTCTGCCATCTTTATGGGTCATTTACGCTGCGCCCGCTAGGTTGCAATCTGCGTAGCCGTTTTGGTGATGCGCATCATACTGACCTTTGAACTATACTAGATCATAGTTCATTTATATTAAACATTTTTTAAAGTTTTTTTTAATATATTGTTATTTCCAGTTTATGTGTAAGTGTGATTTAAACAAGAATAGCAAACAAAATAAATTAGATGCAGCTCATTGGTAAGTGGTGCTATTTGAGCTATTTTTAGAACAGGCCGGCGGGCGACTCATGTGGTTCTTACGGGCGACCGGGTGCCCGCGGGCAACGTGTTGGTGACCCCTGCTGTATATTATTGAATTATTGAATGATTATATGGACGTTTTTGGTATAAAAGCATTTCCATTTTAACAAAGTACCTTCTAATTCTGACCTGCCTTGAAACACCACGCCACAGTGATACAGTTACTGATGGGGGAGGGCTTAGCTTAATGTCATGCAAATGAGCTTTGAAGGCCTGAATTTCGAGAATCTTTAGAGAAGCTTTTCTCAGCTCCTTCTTCTCGGATGTGCTGTTTTCAAATGGTCACAAATTCTTCAAATGTACGCAGATTTCCATGTGTAAGGCATCGTTGGAAAGCTTAGAATCTACACTTTCAGACTCTGTGAATAACTCAAAACGCCTCCAGAATAACTTGTGTCTGGGTTTTCCGTGGCCGGGCACAAATGTCTTCTGTGTTTGGGGGACACATGATACAAATGAGAGGCTGTAGTTGGATTGTCCAAAGTTAGGACGGAGTTTTGTCACCCTCTATGATCCAATTAGAAACCCTTCTAAATTCAGGCAGAATGTAGGAGGCACTGGCTGCTCAGGCAAGCAGACTTGTTTCTGTCTATCTGTTCCAGAGCAGTGGTGGCTTCAGTAGTAACTTATCACCAGTGTGGAGTGAATGAATACTGCCCAAAATCATTTAAACATCTGGAAAAGCAGTATATAAGACTATTGCGTTATTATCAATCATCAGGTTTGTCTTTGCTCCCACCAAAAGCAAAACCATCAGAAAATGTGTTTTGTCATGGAATAAACTAATGATTGGATAAACTGTTCTAAATGACTGGCTGGGACATTAGCTGCATGCCGTGCTAATTGTAATCACAATGTTTCCAAGTTCTTGATTGTTGGCATTTCCTGGTGTTTTACTCTTGGATTGGAGAGCTGTTGTTTATGACAGGATTGCACAAGAGTGTGATAAAGTTACTGTTGAGTTTTTTGTGTAATTTTGTAGTTTATTGTCCAGTAAATTGTCAGTTACCTGTTGTAGAATAAATAGTAGTAGTAATAAAGTTGAAGAGAAGAGGCATGACTCTGTAGTTCTAACGTACAAGAGGTTTATTTACATTTTTCGTTGCTTTGTCAGTTTAAAAAAATCCTATTCCTAATCCATTTTCTTCCATTTCTCTGGGGCTGGGTCGCGGGGGCAACAGTCTAAGCAGGGACTCCCAGACTTCCTTCACCCTGAACACTTCCTCCAGCTCCTCTGGGGGGACTTCAAGGCATTTCCAGGCCAGCCGGGAGACATAGTCCCTCTAACGTGTTCTGGGTCTTCCCTGGGGCCTTCTCCCAGTGTACAGAAATGTTGAATAATTTCTCTGACATTACCTGCTGTCCTTTAGATGCGTGAAAAGTCCCTCAGTGAAAACGCTTCGCCGCTCATCCGAGAGGCTTCGTCAGCTCTGGCCCTCATGCTGGTTAGACCCTGTTTATATCTAGCTCCAAGGGAGGAGCTACCTACCCTGAACAAAGCTCTGAACCTATCCCAGCTACTCTCTTTTGTTTTACGAATTCCTCTGGCGTCTAGTATTAGCATATGGTCATAGGGCTTATAGATATGCTAATACTAGACGCCAGAAGAATTCGTAAAACAAAAGAGAGTAGCTGGGATAGGTTCAGAGCTTTGTTCAGGGTAGGTAGCTCCTCCCTTGCAGCTAGATGAGGGACTAATAAAATTTATCTTATATAAACGGGGTCTAACCAGCATGAGGGCCAGAGCTGACGAAGCCTCTCAGATGAGCGGCGAAACGTTTTCAACCAAACAAACTTTGTCCAGTTCACAAATTGAACTTCTCCTTTTATCCTGCTGTCCTTTAGTTTTGTTGTTATGTTCATATGTTTATTTTGTTTATTTGTTTACTCCTCCACCGTTTAATGGCATCTGTGTTAGTTGATCTGTCTGGGAATGTTGGACTAACTATATTATTTCCTTTTCTTTGCTTTTTGGTCACTTCTCCTCTGAAAAAACTGAAATGCAGATTCGTAGAGCTATATTGGGACCTAATTGGGACTCTTGCAGTGCAGAGTTCCAATTACAGTGTTGTTTTGTAGTGTTGATTTGCCGTGTTGTTTTGTATTGTTGATTTCTACTAGAGTGGAGTAAATAGCTTTCTTTTTGTGGGTTTGCCTGTTGTACACTTTTGTTCCTTCAGATTCCCACTGACTGTATATTTATATCAGTCTCCCAGTAATTTCCCAAGGGAAGACAAACTTGTACATGTAAATTAATTTACTTTCTGTCCTGGACCCAATTTTTCCCATGTATTTGTTTTGCCTCAGTACAGATATATTATATCAGCAGCTTGAGGTCAAAATAAGTCCACTGTGTACTGTCTGTTGTTATTAAAACTAATCACAGTGAATAATTAGGATGTTTGGAATGTATTAAGTAAGTGAGGAATAACTATTGATGACTGGAAACGGTTTCAAATGAACTACTTTTGTTCTATTCTTTTTTAAAGACCCTAAAACTTGACCTGAGACATTGTTTTGTTTTATCTTGGCTTTATAATCTCTGGGAGGGAAAAAAGGGGAAAAAAAGTATAATTTAACTCATTGAGTGCCGGCCTGTTTTCAGAATTCTATCCCCCAGAGTGTCGGACGTTTTAGTGTATTTTTACTGATTTTCCAAGACCCACAGAATACTGAGTTCTTTGACTATATAAACATGGCACACATCAAAATAAAGTGTTGACTCTCTTCTTTCACCTAGAAAAAAAATATGTTTCTAACCTTTTCGGTTCTCAAGTAATTGATAGTAGAACATAGAGAAGTTTCAGCAAAAACACAGATCGGTGATTTTGACGTCAATATTTATGGATTTAGTGACACCTCAAACATCTAAAACAACAGAGAAAGAGATTTTTGATGACAAAGTACTTTTTTTTTTTTTTTACAAATATATGAATATAAGGCTCTGTGAATTGAAAATTCCTTCAAATCAATTGTGCCAAGAGATGTTACAGGATATAATAATATCTTTTCCTATAAAATAGAACTTTGTCACTTCACAACAATATTGAGGCTCAGAGTACAGATCCATAATAAAAACCAATACACACACACACACACACACATATATATGTACATACACACAAGCCCATGCATAAACCTTTACACACACCCAGCTACACACGCACACACGCGCGTACACACGCACACACACACACACACACATATAGCTTCATTCATTACAATTACCACACAGCAGCATCATGTAAAGTTAATTCTTCTCATCTCATGCCACTTTGGAGACCAGGATCTACTGCTCCAAGTCAGTAAACTTCTTCTTTGGTGCTGTCGTAGTCTGATCAGAGTCCCTGCTCCGTGCAGCGCACACATGACACGCCCCCTGCCTCGGGCACAGCAGATCTCTGCCCCGACCTTGCTGCTTGATCCGGCTTGTCTCTGCGATCCTCTGATCCGGGATCCTGGGTCCCAAGAGCGATCAGACCCCTCCATAGGCGCTGATCAACAGTTATCTGCTTTTTCGGATTCCCCTCGCCTCGCCATCTTGCTCCTTTCGCCAATATACAGTACACAAACTACACTCCTCCTCTCTTCCGCGTCTCCGATCGGCAAATAATGATACAAGATCGCTACCTACAGGTTGGGAGATGTGAATTACACCTTCAAAGTTGCTCCAGGTCGTATTCTAGCGATCCCCGCTGAAAAACGTCCTTGGTGAATATATTCGTCACGGCACTCAACGTTTGGTTTCAACATGACGAGAAAACTCGTCCCGGCACTCAATGAGTTTTAAAGGTGCATTGTGTAACTTTTCCGGTGGAGGGTAAGTCACCTAGTTTCCCAAATGAGATACTGGTACTTTGCCTAGAATATTCCACAATACATTAAACTATTTAGTACATTACTACTACTATATTACTATACTATTACTACTATATTTAACTCGAGAAGATGACATAATTAAGCCAAGTTAGAAGTCAGATCTATGGTAAGGCAAGCCCAGGCACAGTAAGAATGAATGATTCCAAACCCAAAACGAAATAAATGCAAAAGCTATATATTTTTAATGCTATACTGTGGAACATTCCAGACAAAGCAATTAAATCTGAAGAGCCTCCATCAGAAAAGTTACGCGGTGCACCTTTAATAGCAGTAAAATACAAATTAAAATGACAGAAATATACAGCCTTATTGTATTTTATTTATTGTAAGTTAAGTTTTTATTTAAATCTGTTGCTTGTTTTTTTTTTTTGTCAATATTTCTATATTGACGAACCTCCTGACCCCAGTGTACTCTCTCGTGTCCTGGAGTCAATACGTATTTACTGTTTGACGAAAGGCTGCCATGGGAGATGCGGTTTCTGTTAAATGATGAAAAGAAAGGGTGAGCTACTACGGGAAGCCGGAGGGATACAAATCATGTGGACAGGCTGAGTGGTGCTTTACAACGCTTCCATGTCAGAAGCCAGCTATCTGAACTCAGCAGTAGTGGTGTGACATTTGTGAATGGATCGGATCTTTTGAAAGGTTCCTTGACGTGAACAGTTGGAACCGGATCTCAATTTAATTTTGTTTTTAATTTTTATGCATATATATACCGATTAATGCTGAACCAACCTAAGAAAAATAAGAGCTTTGTGCACAAGAAAACTAAACAAAATATAAATATTTATATCACTAATGAAGATATTAAGAAAATTACAAAAGTGGGTTTAGTCTCAACACAGGATTTGGAGTTTTTATAGGATAAGTGTTGGAACTCAGTGCTGTTCTTATGACTTAGTTTATGACAGAATTACGCAAGGGTTTTAATGGTGACTGGCAGTGGGCTGTTTATAAGGTATTTACGGTGCACAGGTATGGCATTTTCAGACCGTTTAATGATGTTTAAGTATGGTCAAATTACTGCTGGGTGTTTTAGTAATTTTGTTTTACAGTGTCATTGGATACACATTGCTTTTGTTATTATGTTTAAATAAGGGCCCCATAACAAAATGCAATCTTCTCTGTAAAACTGTCTGTATCCTCCTAAGTTTCAATGACCCACAGACTGGTGGGTTATTGCCTGTGAATAAACCAATAAGGATGCTTCTGTAACTGAACTATCACTGTATTCCATCTGTGAGATGGACAGCATTAACCATAGCCTAAAGATACACAAACTGTCAAAGTGTACACAGAAGAAGTGTACACAGGCCAGAGCACTGGGCAAACATGGGCATGACCACACTGTTTTTGTGAAATCCTGGTTTGAGACCAGTTTAGTCCTAATGTAGTCCTATTCTAGGCCTGGTCCTGTTCGTGGTTTGGTTCTGTCTTGATCTAGTCCAGGTTTGTGCTGCTTTAGTAGCAAAATGAAACAGGACATGTTAACAGTGGCATGCTAGACTTGTAAATGTAGCATAATTGGGCAGGCATAAATGTGACCGACCAAGGAAAAAAACAGTTGTACCTGTATTGCCAATTTAATACAATACAATATGGAATGTATTTTACAATGTAAAATGAAAAAGAGAGAAAGAATAAAAATAAAAATACATTTTAAAAAATTGCAGTATATAGGTAAATATAGGCTTAATGATCTTCATGTGGGAAAAGGCTGATTCACATAAATACGTTTTCATAACTCTATCTGATAAATGTTAATTTTAATCTTAAAATAAGCCAAGTAAACTGTAAACACTCTGTTTTTGGGCCCTCACCCACAGTTTGAGAACTCCTTTGAATTTTTTTTTTTTTTTTTTAACTGTTTTTTTTTTCAACTTTCTAACTGAAGTTACATTCTCTTACTGATTTTGCAGTGGTATTTACCAGCCTCTGCACATTTACCAAATGCGCATTGTGACAAACAGATGCATTTGTGCACTTTTTTGCAAAATTCAACCACATGTTACTGTAGGCCTGCTCTGTGCTCTGTGCTGTAGACCTGATCTGTGCGGTCACTGTAACATGAATTTAGATTAGTTTTTGCTTTGCACTTAGTCTTGCACTTATAATCAGAGCCATTGAGGAGGGAGCCTGTGTGCACTATGAGCAGGAGGAGTGAGAGTGTAAAAAGGAGCGGTGCGCTGACGTGAGATGGGCGAACAGGTAGGATGTTTTAAAAAGTTTAACGTGCTCTGTGATACACGCTGGGGCACAAGGGTGCACGCTGTAGTGGTGCCGCACAGTGTTTGCGGGTTCCAGATGAGCGCACAGGCTGCAGTGAGAAGCCCCGTGCGGTCCTGTACACCGGTTAAAGTTTATTGCTGACGGCAGCAGCCGTTATGAAATATGATCACCACACGAAAGCTGAATTAGTATTTAAACATGTTCTTAAGCCTGTAGTGTTAAAGTTTAGAGGCAATTTACTCACCCAAGAAAGAGAAAGTATCCGCTCGCGTTCTGTTCATGAGCTCCGTCCTGTGTCCCGAGGAGAGGGTTCCTTCTTACGTAGCATTTACAGTCAAAGTTACGGATTTTCTCCTTTTTCACTGTCCTTATCCCCTTGAAATGCAACGCAAATATTCACGAGCTGCTCACAGCTGATAGGCGGAAAAAGAAAACAAAACAGTGCTACTCATCATGTGAATGGGCAGCTGCGGTAGTATGGTAATTTATGCATGCCCCGTTTCAAAAACAAGCAAATTTCACAGACAAAATGTATGCTTTTAAAGCCCACAATTTAAAGGAGGCAGCCCATTGGTCCATCTTCAATATAGACAGTGGACTAAACCAATCAGGATATAGAGAGCTGTCCCACCCCTTTCTCTGCGCTGATCCCCGCCAGTTTCATAATCATACTGTTGAGCGAATGAGCGGGTAAACACGGAAACGCGCATGAAAGGAGATGCGGAGAATTATCGGGCGAAAAGATTAAAAACCTCATTCTGGAGGAGCTGCTGGAGCCTCCACATCCTCTGCAGACCAGGCTGAAGGTGGACAGGGAGAGGAGCCCCCAGAGACTGTCGACAGGGAACACGAGGGAACGCGAGGGAACGCGAGGGAACGCGAGGGAACGCGAGGGAACCCGAGGGAACCCGAGGGAGAGGAGGAGCAGCCAGAGACTGTGTACAGGGAACCCGAGGGACAGTGACAGTGACCAGGGAGGTGTATCACAGCAGGCAAGCAGGTAGTAATGTTAGGATAATACCGGGACTTTTAGGTGATGGACAGGCATGCCGCATGGATAGAAAATGGTGAATTTTCGGCAAAGTTTGCTGTTTTGAAGCCAAAATAGGTGACCTACGTGAATATAGATTCAATGAGAAAAACGCTTCTTTTCCGCAGGGCAAAATCCAAGTGCTAGGCCAATTTCGCCTGGAGGTGTGGTCGCAAAACCGGCATGAATATTAAATGAATGTTGCTATCCTGTGGTAGCCAAGTGGTTGCGATGCAGTAGCCGGGCAGCTAGAGTAAAGTTTGAGTGGAATGCACATTCAAGATTCAAGATTTTGTTTATTTGTCATATGCAGGATCAACACAAGGTCACCAATGCAATGAAATGCTTAGGATCAGAGGAACCGTTGACTCGCTAAGATAGTCAAGAAGTACTAATAACATGCAATAATAGTACGTGGCAAAAAAGTGTTGCAAAAAAGTGCAGAAAAGTGCAAAAAAGTGCAAAAGTGTAATAAAATGTAATAAAAATACAAAATACAATGCATAAAGGTGCAGGTAGGATTAAATAAGGTGTAAGTATTTCACAGATTGCACATAATATGGTGTAGTATAAGTGTTGCATGTGGATTTCGTATTGCACATAATATAGTATAAGTATTGCACGTGGGTTATTGCACAGATTATTGCACAGGTAACAGTAGTTTATAGTGAGGTAGTGACAAACATGATACATACATATAGAGCAGCAGCAGTAAACATATTATGCATGATGAAAAGTAGTTTAGTGCAGTATTATTGAGAGTTCAGTATTATTTAGAGTATTACCCAGAGTTCAGTAGTCTGACAGCTTGGGGGTAATAGCTGTCTTTGAGTCTTTTTGTGCATGCTGGCAGGCTCCTGTATCGTCTACCAGAGAGTAGCAGATGGAAGAGTCCTTGTGCTGGATGAGTATGGTCCTTAGTGATGCTGCGTGCCTTACGCAGACCCCTGCTGTGGTAAATGTCCTGGATGGAGGGGAGACTGCTGCCAGTGATGTCCTCTGCCACTCGCACCACCCTCTGTAGTGCTTTGCGGCTCTGAGCGGTGCAGTTCCCATACCACACTGTGATGCAGCCCGTCAGCAGGCTCTCGATGGTGCACCTGTAGAAGTTTGTGAGGATGCTGGTGTTCATACCAAACTTCCTCAACTTCCTCAGGAAGTAGAGTCTTTGTCGGACTTTCTTAACCACAGTGTCTGTATGTAGTGTCCAGGACAGATCCTCAGTGATGTGTACCCCAAGGAACTTAAAGCTGCTGACCTGCTCCACCTCAGCGTTGTTGATGAAGATGATAGGGGGGTGCTGGTCTACACGCTGTCTCCTGAAGTCCACAATCATTTCCATGGTTTTGCTGACGTTCAGAGAGAGGTTATTTTCCTGACACCAGCTGGTCAGTAATTTCACCTCATCTCTGTAGGCGTTCTCGTCCTTGTTAGTGATGAGGCCTAAGATGGTGGTGTTGTCAGCAAACTTGAGGATGATGTTGGAGCTGTGCCTGGTGGTACAGTCATAGGTGAACAGGGAGTAAAGGAGAGATCTGAGAACACAGCCCTGGGGTGCACCAGTGCTGAGGACACGTGTGGAGGAAAGGTGGCTGCCGATCCTGTGGCCTGTTAGTGAGGAAGTTGAAAACAATTTCCCTTGTGGATCAATAAAGTTTGTCTAAGTCTAAGTTTGGAGGGGATTATGGTGTTGAATGCCGAGCTGTAGTCAATGAAGAGCATTCTCACATATGTGTTTCCTCTCTCCAGATGATTGAGAGAAGTGTGGACTGCTAGAGCAATGGCGTCGTCTGTAGCCTTCTTTGCTCTATATGCAAACTGCAGGGGGTCCATGGTGTAGGGGAGGGACCCACAGATGTGTCTCTTAATGATTCGTTCAAAGCACTTCATGATGATAGAAGTGAGTACATTAATAAACATTTGCATATTATGCCAGAATTAGCCCAAGGGCTATTTTTCATCTGTAGTCCATAGACGGGTGTAAAGTGTCAACCTGCAGGAAGTAAAATACAATAGAATAAATACAAGGATATTATTTATACTCTAAAATCATTCTTACATACAGTTGCATACAGCTCCATGCAATTATATACAGTCATAAAGCCACATTCAGGCACATACATTCATTTTCAGCCACAAACACCACATACCGTTGGCGACATGTTTAAACCCATTTTATATTTTTTCTTGAGTTTTCAGACCATTTAAAAACTTTTTGACAGTGTTTGCTAATGTGTGCATTCTGTAACCAAGGTAACATTCCACCGTAGCGATACATGCCAAACACCCCCAGCACGATATCACTGCAAAGTATGAATATCCATTTTCAGTTTTGCATGTTCCCACACACACAAGACTGGGAAGTACTGCAGCCAATGACCACACCGCAAACAACAGGATCAGTGTGAGCACATGCAGGCTCACTGGCACGTGCTTAGCTTATACCACAAACAGCTAGGAGGGGATCGGAGCGGAGTTACCACAGTCTCCACTTGGGGTATGACAGATTGGACATCATTAATGGACATTTTTAACATTAGAAAAATGTTTACCTTGGATTGCCCTCGGTAAACTCCGGATTTCAGAAGACAAAACAACATTCTTGGGGTTGAGATCATAATAACACTGTTGACAATATTTAGATTTTGAGGGCCCATATTTACTTTACTAATCTATGTTATAATGTTGTGTTTTGTTTCATTCACATGCATTTAACACACAAACCCTGCATATTTAGGCTTAGTTCTTCTCTCAAACTGAAAACTCTAAATTTCACCTTGTGATGTCATGTGGTAAAACATGGAGTGCCCCACTGTGTTTTTAAACTCCATACACCTTCACTAGAATCATTTGGATAATTTCAGCTCTGTCAGTCTCTACTGATAAACGGTAGATCTTAATTTGAAATCTACCGCTTGACGACATCACAAGGTGGAACAGAGCATTTTGTGCTTGGAGATGTAGACAGACTAATTATAAGAAGTTGCTCAAACAAATAAAAAATAACTCCAGGTATGATGAGGTAACAACATTATAACGTGGCTACAATCTTAAATTAATACATTTTGCGTAATAGAAGAACTGATTTTTCGACCCAATTTGATAATGAGTACATTTTCTCACTAAAGAATCAAGAAGTGGACTTATTTTTAGTCACAACAACAGGACAGCAAACACGCTGTCAGAATAGTTTTTTATATTCTGACAGCTTTTGGAATATTTTGGAATTTCCTCTGCTTAGAATTCGTATCTGCTGCCGTTTTAATGGAGATGGTCTTGTGTTTGAGATAGCTGCCTGCACTTCCATTGGCATCTTCTCCCTAGGAACTGAAGAGCTCCACCTAATTACTTTTAATGGGGTTAGCAGAAGAGCTTGGGGAGCTGGCAGTGCTAGAACAACTTGCAGAGGCCTGTGATGACGTTGAGTTTGGGTAAAATGATGTTGAGGATCCTTGCAATGGACTGGAAACTGGGGAGAATACATATCAGTAATATAAAACTGGAGAATAAGCATGATTCAAGTGCTTTCTGAAAGTAAAAAATATATATATTTTTAAACAAATTATATCAAATGTATAAACATCAATAAACTACAGACGTGGACAAAATTGTTGGTACCCGTTAATGAAAGAAAAACTCACAATGATCACAGAAATAACTTGAATCTGACTAAAGTAATAATAAATAAAAATTCTATGAAATTTAACCAATTTGCATGTAAACTGAGGAAAACGAAGTGCGATTCTGATTGGCTTGCAGTGTGTTCTCCTTCATTTTCAGAGGCGAATTTGCCATTTGCGTGTAAAAGATGTGTACAAACCAAGGGAAACGTCTCTGTTTTTAAAAATACCAGTGTACGTGTAAATGGGGCCTCATTTTGGAAAACAGAGGGATACAAATATTCATTTCTCAACATACCCGGCTATGTGTAAACGTAGCCTTAAACTGCAAAAAATATGACTAGGAACAGTAGAATCCTATTCAAACACCATATACACAGTTTAGTAGTGAAAAAGGTCATTATAATAAAGAAAGATCAATTTTAATCCTTAGTCATTATAATAAAGGAAAAAAAAATGCATGAACAAAAAAGTATAAGGTTAGTTAGGAGGCATATGTTTCTGAGCGTTTTGGAACAGCTGGTTAATTTAAGATAGAAGTTATATGAAGCAGTAGTGTTTCCAAGTCCACGGCACAGCTCCGAGTCCGACAGCCCATTAGTCCGAAAATGGACCACTGAGTAGAGATCCCATTAGTTTGACATTCCACTAGTCCAGGCATGTCCAAACTATGGCCCGTGGGCCAAATGCGGCCCTCAGAATTTTTCTTGACCCCCAGGCTTCCAGGTGAATTGGCCCAAATTATCTTGAGCAGAACTTTTGACTGCAAGTTTTTTCAAAATCTACCTTGATAAGACAATATTTAATATTTATTGTGTGGTTTTGTTACCTAGCCAGCCAAATGATATCTCTCTGTATTTCCTATACAACGCGATACCATTTGGACACCCTCCCTCCACTCTCGCTCCTCCGGTTAACAACGGACTCCGCGATTCTGATTCGTTCAAAGATGGTGACGTCAGTGCACCCGCCTTTGCCCGCAAAGTCACTCTTAGGCAGCGGAAGTTCCTCCTCAGTTTTGAATCAAGATGGCGCAATCTCTGATTGGTTCACTTAGCTGTCTGTCTACGCGCAACTGCAGCGCATTTTGGACCAAGCGTTACCAGACTCACTCGCTGGTACAGCGACGAGTCATGGATTCTTCCAGGCAAGTGGTTTTGAGGATTTTGAATGAATAAAGACTGATAACTCATTTTAACATGTTAAACATGCATATATTTCAATTATTCACTGTACTGAGCACCAGTCTCTGGCCCTCAATTGGCCCTCTGCTTTGTCTGTGTTTAGATATGTGGCCCTTGATGAAAAAAGTTTGGACACCCCTGCACTAGTCCAAAAAAAAGAGAAGCATTGGTCCAACAGCCCAATAGTCTGACAGCCCGTTAGTAGAGACAGTCCAACGGTAGAGATGACTTATAATAAACCATTAGTAAATTCAGAGTGTGATGGTTTTATGTAATAAAAGGTGTTTTTCTCCTGTTTGTCCACAGAGATGCACGTCTGAATGCAGCACATTGTCAACTTGTTTTTATATTTCCTCCTAAAGAAGTAGACAGAGGACTTGTTTCTTTTATTAAATTGTAGATTATTATTGAGATTTAAAATGTGCAAATTATAACACTGTGATCCTGTACAGTATATAGCAAACACAAGCACAATGTCTTCTTTAAAATATGCACATCTACTTAGTGAGCACTTGTGGCAAACGTCCCAAAGGGAAATTAATTTGTCTTTGTCTTGAGTGTCTTTACAACTTACAGTGTGGACATACGGAAATAGTGCTCATTTATCTGAGAAGTGTTTCGGTATGAGTCCCTTCACTGTCTGTGGACAGACTTTTGGACTATACCCAACTGTTCCAAAATGAACCAATGGAACGAAGGCTTTAGAACAGAGACTGCATAAAGAAGCAGACTAAGGGCATTCGGCTCCAGTCAAATGAAGCTTGTTGAGGCTTCATAGGGGAAAATTTGGAGCCAAGTTCCATATATGAAATCCTGACTGAGAATATCATAACAACCAAAGACCCAATCCGGAGTGAGGTTGTTGAAAGTAACCGCCCTTCCCGCTCTCACTGCTGGTTTATTCATATCTTGAAACCAAAATGACGAGGCTCACAGCATCAGTCACAGCGAGGGGTGCGATAGTTTTTCAATACAAAGTGAAATGTAGTCAGATTCGATGGAGCTGGAAGTGCTCTCATGCTCACTTCCTATTTGGAAAACAGCTGTTAGCAGGTTATGCCCATTTATATCAGGCAATACTTTAGATAACAGCTATTGAAAAATATGTTGTGTTGTTCTAGGTAAGTTCTGGCCTGTCTCTGTTCCTGTTCACTCTGTACACCTCTGATTTCCAGTACATCTCCGGGTCCTGCCATCTGCAGAAATTGATGGACAGGAGCTGGAGTACAGGACACTGATTGCAAATTTTGTGGAGTGGTCCCAGGCAAACCATCTGCTCCTGAACATCAAGCTCAGGATGTTCTCAACACACCCCCAAGGACACAGCTGTGGTTGTCACGGCACACTATAAACAAAAGGACATGTAATCAAAATTCGTCTGGAACACTCTGGAACATGTATTTTGTAAGCACTCTGCCCTGCCTATTTTAGTAATGTCCGTCTCAGCTTCAGTTCCAGTCAATTTCATAAATATTCAGTTTTGCTCCCCCTCCCCACTCTCCCGTTTGTTCACCACACAAAAAGATGCCATGTGTTACCTGTCCCATTGTTTTTGTTGTAATATGTTTGTGAATATTGTTGGGGCAAAGCACCAAAGGTGCGAGGCACCATAGTGTTTCTACTGATTCTTATACATTATTCTTCTACCCATGGGAGTCTATGGCAACCCCTAGAACCGTCTGGTAAAAAGTTGTGAAATTTTGCATGCACATTCCAGCCAGTCTCCTCATTACCCACAGCAATTTATAGGCCCCCACCCCCAACCCTCTAGTGCCACCAGCAGGTCAAAGTTGCAGGAATTTTTAGGAATTTTCTCCGTTGCTAGGCAACGCAGAAATGTAGCTTTGATCTGTCTTTGATGTGTCTTTGATCTAGCCGAAGTGAGCTCATATCACGGGAACCCTTCATAGGAAGCCTGGGAGCCTGGGAAGCCTGGCTAACAGACCATGTTAGACCCTGTTAAACCCTGCTAGACCCTGTCAGACTCTGTTAGACCCTGTCAGACCCTGTTAGACCCTGTCAGACTCTGTTAGACTCTGTTAGACTCTGTCAGACCCTGTTAGACCCTGTCAGACCCTGTTAGACCCTGTCAGTAAGTAAGTAAGTAAAGTAAAATTTTATTTATATAGCACCTTTCACAGACAAGAGCCACAACAAGACTTAAAATACAAAATATAAAAAATACAAATATAAAAATATAAAAAGGTGGAGACAGTGATTAAGATCAAGACAACATAAAATCACAGCAGCCCAGAAACTCTAACCAAAAGCTTGCACAAAAAAGAAGGTCTTAAGTTGGCTTTAAAAGCGTCAACAGACTCAACTGAACGCAGAGAGAGTGGAAGATCGTTCCAGAGCCGAGGAGCAACAGCCTGGAAGGATCGATCTCCTCTGGTCCGAAAACGCGTGCGTGGAACCATCAGTAGATTCTGATCCACAGACCTCAGAGCCCTCACAGGGGAGCAAGGCTGGATCATATCCCTGATGTTTGAGGGAGCCTGGCCATGCAAAGCTCTAAAAGTAAAAACCAAAATTTTAAAATTTATCCTATAGGACACTGGCAGCTTCGGTGCTTGGCCCCACATTGCTGCTTGCAGCTATATTTATTATTTATTATTTTTCTACTCTTGTTATCTCCAAGATGGCGGCCTCTCCCTGCCATCACTCACTGTCTCTGCTTGGTCAGGGAGAAACGAAATTTCGATTCACTGTATGTCATGTACATATGGCAGCATTCGTCAATAAAGCTAACTATGAACTATTGACAAGACCAAAGAACTGATGATTGACTTCAGGAGAAAGAGGACACCAGTAGGGCCCATTACCATCCAGGGTTATGATGTGGAGATCGTGGACTGCTACCAGTACCTTGGCGTCCATGTGAACATCCAGCTGGACTAGATGGCCAACTGTAATGATGTCTACAAGAAGAGCATGAGCAGACTCTACTTATTGGGAAGCTCAGGTCTTTCAATGTGTGCAGCAAGTTACTGGAGATCTTCTACCAGTCTGTGGTTGCCAATGCCCTGTACTTCACTGTGGTCTGTTGGGGGAGCAGCACCAGTAACAGGGACATTGGTCAGATTGACAAACTGATCCGCAAAGCTGGTCTTGTGATCGGCTGTGAGCTGGAGACATTTGTCACAGTGAGGGACAGGAGGACACTGGACAAACTACTCTCCATCATGGACACTCCTGCTCACCTACTGCACCAGACCATAGAGGGACAGAGGAGCTCTTTCTCCAACAACTCACCCTTATGTATCAGATAATACTCCCTACAACTGTATATACAGTAGCTGTGATTGGATATCTTATTGATATTGTATTTTATATTGTATTACTTATTTTTATATTTTATTCTGATTTGTACATATACATTTCTTATCATTTTTTAATATATTTTTTATAATTATGTCTCATTTGTCACTGGTCTCTTGCTCTTTTTTGATATTCCATCTATTTTTTGTTACCCTCTGTTATATATTATATTTGATGAGTGAGCTACTGTACCCCAACAATTTCCCTTGTGGATCGATAAAGTTTGTTTAAGTCTAAATTTGATTTAGAAGAGTGAAAAAACTTACTTCATGTTTAATTTGGCACAAGTGAAATGTGAGAGTTCAGTTTTGCCTCACATGAAGTACTCAGCATACCAGAAGCCTAATGAACAACCAGGTAATCAGCAGCAGTCAGCAGTACGGTGATGAGGGCTGAGACTCTTCAGACCAGCATGCACGGCTCTGAGAGGCACAACAAACACATCACATCCTGAGAAGAAATTACTGCTCCTCCCGGTCTCCTCTGAACGAGCACATCCTGAGATCTCACATCACTGCTCCGTCTGCGCTGCTCTGAACCAGGCTCTACACAGGTGCTCAGCTCTTTACCTCACATGTCCTTGGCCTTTTGGATTTCCACAAGTGTCAGTCTAATTTACAACTGTAGTCATTACTTTTCTGATAACTACATTTTACCACGGTCACCATGGGTACTACTACTACTACTACTACTACTACTACTACTACTACTACTACTACTACTACTACTACTAATAATAATAATAATAATAATAATAATAATAATAATATGTTAATAGTAACCATCGTGACTATGGTAAAATGTAGTTAAACACGGTCACGATGGTTACTATTATTATCATTATTATGTCAATAGACCTGTTATTAACTGAAATACAAGCTGTTAATGTTTTAAAGTTGGTAAAAAAAAGTAATTAAAATATGCACATCTCCTTAGTGAGCACTCTGCGGCAAGACTTTATTACTTTATTACAACTTTATTACTGTCCCAAAGGAACTAAGATTTTGAACCATAAACATCTATATCATAGTATTTAACATGGTATAACTTACAATGTAAACATTGTGTTGTTGGGGGGGTGAGTTCAGTTGTGTCTTTAAACAAGACACCAAGATGCCTAGTTGAATGTGATGTGAGTGAGAGAGTGGTTGGAGGGGCCAATAATGCAAAGTGGCAGCCTCGCCAAGAAATATCTTACCATCACCAAGTGTGGAATGAATGAATAATGACTACAGCAGAGGTCTTCAACAGGGAAGTCGCGACCCCCCTAGGGGTCGCGGAGGTACTGCAGGGGGGTCGCGAAATCTTTTGATTTCACTTCAAAATAATATAATTTTATATTTTATAGTGTAAAATACAGTATTAACCTGTGTATTATTTCCTTGTATTGGATGTACCATAACAGAGTAGCAATGTTTATACATGACACTAAGCTCAAGTTAATATAAAACACAATTTTATGCCGTATATATAGTAGGGGGTCCCTGGCCCAGTTCGCCATCTGTTTGGGGGTCCCTGGCCCCTGGACTACACTGTATTACTTTGAATAGGTTTATAAGCTTATAATGCACAAAACATATATAAGGTTACCTGGCCAGCCAAATGATATCTCTCTGTATTTGCTATACAGCGAGATACCATTTGGACACCCTCGCTCCACCCTCGCTCCCCCGGTTAACAACGGACTCCGCGATTCTGATTCGTTCAAAGATGGTGACGTCAGTGCACCCGCCTTTGCCCGCAACGTCACTCTTAGGCAGCGGAAGTTCCTCCTCAGTTTTGAATCAAGATGGCGCATCGGAGAACTGAACGTCCCTTCCATTCAGCTGTAAAATTGGTCTTAAATGACCTAAAACACATCAATTCCTTAAAACCACAGCAGCTGACAGCTCTAGAGGCCTTTCTTTTCTTTTGTTTGATTGGTTCACGTCGCTGTCCGTTAACTGTTCTCTGATTGGTTCACTTAGCTGTCTGTCTACGCGCAACGGCAGCGCATTCTGGACCAAGCATTACCAGACTCGCCGCTGGTACAGCAATGAGTCATGGATTCTTCCAGGCAATATATAAGGCATTCTTCTATCAGTTATTTCATCAATTATTTACGATTCAGTGCACCCTAATGAAACCACTGTACAACATGGCAGGTTTTGTACAGCTAACCGTGACGAAGGTTCGAATAGTGCCTGGGAGAGCTCGCTAGATTACTCAAACACGCATGGAGGACATCTAAAACCTCTTTAGACATGCTTTTGATGTGGGAACAATGGTACAAAGCTCTAAAAAGTCAATTTCTTACACAGAGATAGGTATTGAAGAGCATGTTTAAAGGCCAATAACAACACAAATAATGCCTAGTATAAAATGAGTATTGGGTGAGGGTTTGTTAGCATGTTAAAAGAGCACATATTCAACCTATCTACATCACTGACTCCCTGTACTTGCCTACTAATTTATGAGTTCCATTCCTCTTTAATAACACAATTCACCCGAACACCTGTAGTTTTCCACACTGTATAATTATTCCCCTGAAGCCATCCACTCAACAGATTTGGTAGCTCGGAGCCCTGGTTACATGGGTTTGATAATGGTTTGGTATGGATATTGCAGGGTGAACGCTTGGATTATGAATGGAGCAAGTAAAAACATAATTTGCCGTAGTGTGCCTGGGGGGCTTAAGCTAATGCCCTTTTAATGTAGATAGAACTAACATGACACATGAAGAGGAGGGAGATGGATGTGAATCACCTTGAGACCTTGAGTTGGGCTTGTCACGGTCAACTCTCAATGAGGCACTTACCATTCACTGCACATCAAATTGTATTCTAAAGGTTTTTGAATAATAATACATCAAAGTGGACCTATTATGCAAATATGACTTTATTGAGCTTTTAAACACGTTATAATTGTAGAATGGAGTAAGTTTGGAACAATAGGAGTGTACCGGTGGCAGTTAAAATGGGCATTGATCGACGTCTTCGAGGTGGTGTCTTGAAAATAAGCGATTTAAGATCACTAGTGGAGCTTCAGCCACGTGTTTGTCTCCACAGAAATGCTATTGCTTTGTTAAAGTTCAAAGTCAGCTTTATTGTCAAAAAACATTTGAACAGGTTGCACACACACATGATTTGAAATTGCAGCACTCCCCAGGCCCACAGTGAACATAAAACATCTGATAAACAAGACAATAAACACCATGACTAAAACATCACATATACCCCTAGCAAAAGTATAGTAAACTTGTATATAACACAAATAGGTAAAACACACAATGTGTAGCGTAATAAAGCTCAAATGTGTCATTTAAGCAACAGTGTCAGTGTAATTTCAGTGTCATTTAAGCAGCAGTGTCATTGGGGGAGGGAGGGCAGGGCAGGGAGAGAGAGTTCAACATCCTGACAGCTTGGTTAGGATGCCAAACTCTCTCCCTGTCCTGCCCTGTCCTGCCTAGGGGTGGGTATTGGCAAAGAAGTCACGATTCAATTCGAATCACGATTCATATGCCACGATGCGATACTATCACGATGCATCACAATACCCATCATGAATTATTGCGATGCATTGCAATATATTCGACATACTTCAGTGAAAATGTACCAAAAAAAAAAGAGGATAACTTAAATATCAGTGGCTGTGTATCTGGGTAGTGTCTTCAATTGATACATAAATCTGAGCAACTCAATTCATAACTGAATTTATTGAATAACAAAAACAAATAAACCAAACCAATAACAAAAAAAGTGCATAGGATTTTTCTAAAACAAAAAATGATTTTCAAACATTTGCCATTTCGGAGGTAGCTACCATCATAACAAACAATACCCTTTCACAAAGAAAAAAGTGCATAGGATTTATTTAATTAAAAAAAAAAATATATATATATATATATATATATATATATATATATATATATATATATATATATATATATATATATATATATATATATAATTAATTAATTAATAAATTATTAATTAATAAAAATCGATTTTTGGCATCAAGAATCGATGCAGTATATTGTGAAAGTTAGTATTGCGATGCATTGTCATGACGATTATTTTGCACACCCCTACTCCTGCCCTCTAGAATGTTCCACAGTATAGATTAAACCTCGCAAGAGAGACAAGCACGCGACATTACAATTCAGATCTGTGGAGAGTTGCCCCTATTCACAGAAGGAATTATTGTATTTTCTATATGTCTATATAATGGGTTTGATTTTCTGAAATGAGTGACAAAAATATTGAACTTTCTCATGGTGTCCTAATTCTAATAGACTTTTTAAATTCCATGATATATCAGAGAAGTAAACAACAAAGTTAAGTGCCTCCATCTGTAAGTTAATTGCTCTGTAACTTTGCGTTTAAAACACTGTCTTATCCTCCTAATGCACTTGGTTTGGTTTTACACAACTCCCCCTGCTTTCAAACGATATCCATTATTTCTCAGTGTCACAAACAACTAATTTCCAAGAAGGCACTATTTTCATTATTTCCTCTCAGCCATAAATTTTAATGCCTCTTTCCGTCTCCTGTGTTCCTGGATCCACAGTTGGTAATGTAGTCTTCCTCTTTTGCGTGGGAACTCACTTTGACAGACTGGAGCTGTAGCATGCGCTGAGAGGAGACACTGGCCTGTTTCAGAGCGTAGAGCAGGCAGACGGCGGTGCAGACTGGTCCAGAGCCAGCCGAGTGTCACTGGTCATTCTGGGGTCTTCTGAGGAAAGCCAAAGGAAAGTCTCCGGTAGAGCTAGTGAGCCAAACATGTGGCGCTCTGGCACTGCTCATGGGGAGTAAATGTAAAGAATTTGAGGTACTAAAAGCAGGCAGATGAGGAGACAGATTGCATGTATGTTTAAAGGTGTAGGTTACACCACTAGACTATATTACAATTCAGATCTGTGTGTCCACTATTCACAGAAGGCATTATTGTATTTTTAAGCAATAGAAACACCTGTAATGAAGAAATGCTAGATGGATATGTTTAATATCATACCATGTAACATTCCAGGCAAAGAAAAAAACATGGTGACAAGTAGGCGGCAGACCTTCCACCAGAAGGTGTTGCATGGTGAGGGGTCAAACAACAGTTTAGGTCCAGCTTTGGTGTGGTGAGTTAGACCATCTACACCCCCACAATAAAATGCACTTTGGCAGCCACCCCACTGTCAGTCTACCCCGGGACAGGAAATGCAAAAGGGACAGGTTCTGAATAAAAACATTTAAAATATATACAGTGGTACCTCACCTTACGAAAGACCCAACAAACGAAAATTTCAAGTTACAAAACGCCTTCACGTTAAATTTTGGTCTCTAGATATGAAAGAAAATTCAAGTTACGAAACGCGAAATCTCAAAAATTCAAATAATGCGCGCTCAGCCACACACATTATACGCTTTTCTCAGACTGAATTTAAACTTTTCTTACATTTGTCTCTCGTTTAAACACTCAAACTTTCATAGATTTTCAACAAAATTATTAATAGTGAAGTGTGGGGGGAAGGGGGAGGGGGGAGAAAACTGCGCGCGGACACATGTGATAGCACAGCATGACCCGGCGCGGGGCTGCCAGCAGGTCTAGACCTGGACTAAACCAGGACTGGACCAGGACTAAACCTGGACTAAAGCACCGCGCGCGGGTCTATGTCCTGGTTCCTGGAGTCACGGCTGAGGCGAGCAGCGAGGGGGACCGCACGCAGTCTGGGCGCATGAACGAGACCCGTGCTCAAACCGTGCCTCCTCTAGACCTGGTCTAGACCAGGTCTAGAGGAGGTCTAGAGGAGGCACGGTTTGAGCACTGGTCT
Organism: Paratrypauchen microcephalus; assembly: GCA_036785185.1. Classification (NCBI taxonomy): domain Eukaryota; kingdom Metazoa; phylum Chordata; class Actinopteri; order Gobiiformes; family Gobiidae; genus Paratrypauchen; species Paratrypauchen microcephalus. The sequence goes on from JAVJIX010000075.1 coordinate 2,692,780, forward strand.
CGTTCATGCGCTCAGACTGCGTCCGGTCCCCCTCGCTGCTTGCCTCAGCCGTGACTCGAAACGAAACCAGGAAATAGACCCGCATGCGGCGCTTTAATCCACCTGGTCTAGTCCTGGTTTAGTCCAGGTTTAGTCCAGGTTTAGACCTTAGTCCTGGGTCTACAGTCTCTACGCAGAACAAAAAGATACACTATAAAAAAAAACTTGGATCGGGGCCTTGGAACGAATCAGGCTTTTTCCATTGAAATAGCTACTTAACTTACGAAAAATTCACGTTACGAAACCACTTCTGGAACGAATTAATTTCGTAAGGTGAGGTACCACTGTATATATATATTTCTGGATGCTCAATTATGGTAAATGGTCAAATTTTTATATAGCACTTTTCCATTTTCAAGCAACCATGGTATTCCGATTGCCAAACTTCGGATCGGTGGACCACTATTGTCAACTCAATTGGGCACGTAAACACACAGAAATTTTAACTTGAAAACTAATTAAATCTAATTAAAGTATCAATCTTTTCACGTATGTTTTTTTGATTCATCAGAGCTTAAAGGAGGTGAAGGGAGCTGTTTTTGTCTGTATCTTCATCTTCATTTCTCTTTATCTGTATTTGTGTCCAAATCCAAACCAGAAGGTGCCTCGCCCTGTGGCTAAAAGCTGTAATAATCCAGTCCATTCTGTCAATTTATGCGAATGGACAGAATGGCGATTAGGCTTATAGTTAATAATCACATGATAATTGCATTGATCAAACAAGTTTTTTAACTAGCTGATTTACACAACTCCTCTGCATTTTTTTTTTCCCCTCATGCTAGCTGCCGTGAGGGGCAGACATACTTTCTTCTTCCTCCCTAAACCTTGCTCTGTCTGATGTCTTATTTCTCTCGTCTCATTTTTCTCCTGTTGGAAAAGATTTTCAAATCCTAAATCATGAATTGGAGCTGGTCCCTACGCAATTTGTATATTTTCACAGAGGAGCGCCGGTCCGGGAGAGCCGGAGAGTCCCAAGGGAACATGCTGCCTGATACATGAGGGACACGTCGTGCACCTGGCACCCTCTTACTGGAGGACACGGAGCGATTACTATTGGCATTTTGACAGGATTTTGACAGGATTGGCCTGGGGGATGTTTTCTGGCCCACTAATTGGAGCCGAGTGGTTAAAAAGAGCCCCGATCCACCGGACAGTCATTTTACGGGGAACTGCGAACTCGGGGGGGCAACATCAAAAGGAAAAACACATCTATGGGATCGCCCTGGTGCTGGATAACATCGCGGAAATGGATATGGAACTGTGGGGAACAGCGGTGCAGTCCGTATTCATTATCATACGTGGATCTGGCAAATTGCTTGTTCACCTGGGTTCTAAGAAGAGTAACTTTATTGATCTCACACAGGAGCAGTGGGGGACCATCTCCATGATCTTCTTGCTTAGACTTGGTCAGGACCCAAGCTGGAGGATTTTACCTATGGTGCATGTTTTGGGTTGATGGGGGAAACCAAAGTGCCCGGAGGAAACCCACCCTGACACGGGGAGAACATGCAAACTCCGCACAGAAAGGCTCAGGCGACCCGGGGGATCAAACCCAGACCATGCATGCAAACTCCACACACGGAAAGGCCTGGGCAACCCGGGGATCGAACCCGGAACCTTCTTGCTGTGAAGCATGAGCGCTAGCCACTCAGCCACCGTGCCGCCAAAAAAATGTATCGATTATTAAATTTCCCTTTCATAATCAATTCTCCTGAAAATGTGACCCAACTGAACTGGACTCTTTGTTTTGACTGCATCTTCTGCACAAACACGTCCAAGGCCGACAGCTGCCGCTTATCTCACAGACTCTACAAAAACACTGGCACACACTATTTGACTCACACTCACATGTATTAAGTAATACTGCCCTGTCTATTTTAATAATGTCTGCTTCTACTTCAGTTTTCAATCAATTGCATTGATTTCTGATCTTTTCCCTTGCCCCACCCTTCCCTTTGTCGCCAAAGAAAAAAATACCGTATGTTACCTGTCCAATTGTTTTTCTGTCATTACAAGTTGTGAATAATTGTCATTGATTGTATTGCATCTTTTCCACTCTGCATCCCCCAGTCAGCGGCACGCGCAAGTGCAGCGACCCCTCCCCTAGCCGCTCTATCACTGTCCTGCCTGGTTATTGGGGAAACGAAATTTCGAATTATTCTATGTACATGTACATATGTTTTTTTCGACAATAAAGCAAACTATGACTACTATGACTACAGTTTAGCCAATAGCTCCACCTCCTGCTGTAGAAAGGTATTATGTTGTTAAATTTTGGTTGTTATAGTGAGAATGGAGATTTAGACAGGGAAAGCATGAGGCTGTGGAGATAGATATGTTTAATGCCTTACTGTGGTACATTCTAGCAAAGCATAAAACAATAACAACAAAAGCAGGTGGTGGACCCTCAGACAAAAATAAAGTTTTATAGTGCTTGAGTAAATTACAGCTGAAACCATAAACCGATCATTATGTTGCATAATAGCTATTTATTTTGTTACATTTGAAAAACTTCTGCTGTAGTGAAAAGTAGAAATGATTTTCCTGTGTCAATTTTGGTTTTACCTCTGAAGAGGAAATTGTGACCATGACTTTTCAGAACATTTGAGAATGAAAAAGAACTATACTATATAAACTATATAAACTTACAATTTAAAGGTCCTATATTACACAAATTTGATACTTTGACTGAGCTTTAAGACATGTTAAAATGCTGTTACATCCTCAAAAACATACCTGGAGATGTTTTGAAGTTGTTTTCATGAGTTGAGTTACCCTTTATTATTAGTCTGTCTACATCTCCAAAGCTCAAAATACTCTCTGTCTGCGAACATACTGTATTTTATTATGGCTGTTGCTGACTCGTGCGGTACATTAAACACACACGTGCTCAGTCCGCGGCTTGTCCGCAACAGGCCTTACGTACCAGTGTGTATCACAGGGCTGATAAAACTTTTTAACATGTCCTACCTGTCCATTCACCTCACGTCAGTGCGCCCCTCCTCACCTCCTCGCATCGGCTTGGTCCTTACTTTGTGCTGATTAGAAGGGCAAGACGAAACGCAAAGCAAATACTAATCAAAACAAAACAAAAAAATTTAAATGTGATTAATTCATTACAAATCCTGTAATTAGATTAATTTTTTTAATCGCCTGACAGCACTAAATAAAATATAATAAAATACAAAGGTACAGGTAGGATTAAATAAGGTGTAAGTAGAGTATTTCACAGATTGCTCATAATATAGTATAGAATAAGTATTGCACCTGGGTCGACTGGCTGGTTAGCTCAACTGGTAAGTCACTGACTTTTTTTTTTTTTTTTTCCTGGCAGCACGGTGGCTGAGTGGCTAGCACTCATGCTTCACAGCAAGAAGGTTCAGGTTGCCCGGGCCTTTCTGTGTGGAGATTGCATGTTCTCCCCGTGTCTGGGTGGGTTTTCTCCGGGCACTCCGGTTTCCCCCACCAACCTAAACATAGGTAAAATCCTCCATCTTAGGGCCTGACCAAGCCTAAATAACAAAACAAAATCATGGGGATAGTCCCAAATATAGAAACAACTTCTCCTGTGCGAGATCAATAAAGGTCAATCTTCTAATCCTTGACCACTGTAAGGCGCTTTGTGTTACAATTTTGTATGAAAAGCGCCTTATAAATATTGTTTGATTGATTGATTGATTGATTTCCCCAGGGGGGATGTGGGTTCAAATTTCCCCCAGCAATGAGCAAAGCCAGTGTGGGTCCTTGGGCAAGACCCTTCACGGTACTGCCCCCCGGGCGCCGAAAAGATGACTGCTCACTGCTCCTGAAAAAGGATGGGTCAAATGCAGAAGTCAAATTTCTCCCGTGTGTCACTGTGTGTCATTGTGTGTGAGACCAATAAAGGCTTAATCTTAATCTTAATCTTATTGCACAGGTAACAGTAGTTTACAGTGAGGTAGTGACAAACATGATACATTCATATAGAGCAGCAGCAGTAAACATATTATGCATAATGAAAAGTAGTTTAGTGCAGTATTATTGAGAGTTCAGTATTATTTAGAGTATTATCCAGAGTTCAGTAGTCTGACAGCTTTGGGGTAATAGCTGTCTTTGAGTCTTTTTGTGTGTGCTGGCAGGCTCCTGTATCATCTACCAGAGGGTAGCAGACGGAAGAGTCCTTGTGCTTTTCATAACTTCCAGAGATGGAGTTTTGAGGGTAAAGCTAACAACAACTAGCATGCCAAACAGTTCACTTGCTGATTATCAGACAAGAAAACTCTTATTTTGACTTCAAGAGCTGCTTACAATGTATTTAGACTAATTGGGTTCAAATACATGGATACAGAGTTTTTAATAACACGTAAGTTTAAGGTTTGAGTTAGCAAACCCACCAAATCAGCAAAAAGATCCTGTAGTTTCCCTTCAGACAGCAGATACACACATTTCCTTGGACTGGCAATGTTTTGTTTCTTAAACGAAAATGATTGATTGATTGTGATTTTTGGATGTAAGACCCCCCAAATTTTAAGTGAACACTATTTAAAAATCTTAAATTGATGATTACCAGTTTCTTCTGTTATTGGAACAAACTTCCCAGAGTATAAGTTCCAATGTATACTGTATTTCTATCGCATCTCATTAATCATATGAATGTTTAAAGTGCACATGCCCGTATGTTTTGGTTTGATGAGATAGTACATGGAAAATCGTTGTTTTACATTAGTTAAATGGAAGTTTGTAGGAAGAAAATTGGAGAATTTTCTGTGTTGACATCCGAAAATACCATCCAAAATGCAAAGAAAAGTATGCACAAAGAAAGCATTTTTCTGACAGTTTTAACTGTCATTTAACAAAATTAGAGCATTTTTTTTAGCAGTCTAATTATTGGACACATTGACTATTGTTAACATTGTGGTTGCTAGGTAACAGTTATGAAATTACCTCTATGTATCCATATCTACTGCGCAAATCGACTTTTTACCATGTTATACGAGTAGTTGTTGTTTTCCCTTCTCAAAGTTGTATTTAGAGTAATTTTATGCATTTTTGTCCTTACTTACTTACTCTGCTCTCCAATTCTATGTTCTTAATCTGTGATACACGCATGATTTAGCAGCGTCACATAGTCATAGTCACATAGTCATAGTCACATAGTCATAATCACATAGTACTAAAATCTTCTGCTATTCATCGGAGGTGCCAACTCTTTGTTGTAATGATGTTTACGACAGTTTCTAATTTGTTCAGCTTGTTTCTTTTATTAAGCCATTTTAAATGAGTATTGTGATTTAAAATGTCCAAATTATAACATAATGATCCATGCATGTCATAGATTATAACTATAGAAGACACAAGCACAATATGTCCACTTTAAATTAAAAAAACTTTGACTACGTTCACACTGCAGGGCTTAATGTTCAATTCCGATTTTTTTTGGTGAAATCACATATCCAAGTGGCCTGGACCGCATTTGAATAAATCGGATCTGTGTCGTTCAGACTGTCAGAAGATCAGATACAGGTCGCACAGAGGCAAAAAAAATCGGATTTGGGTCATTTCAGGCTGCAGTCTGAACGTAGCCTTTAAGTAGAAACTTATGTGAACTGTGTTTTATGAGTAGTCTAATCTGCCATAGGCACTTAAATGATAGATTTTTGCTACCTTCTGAATATAGTCCTGTACTGAGGTAATGCACCCTTAGCCTAAGCCAGCCTCTGACAGGTCTCACCGGCACCTCACCAACACCCGTCTGCATCCAGTCTGTGCCCATTGTCTGCTCTGCCAATCCCAACGCTCCATGCTTAATGGCCAACTTTCCCTTAATATACATTTCCCCGAAATGAAACACCACTGTGGTGTTTAAGATATGTTTAAGATGTGTTTAAGCTATATATATATATATATATATATATATATATATATATATATATATATATATATATATATATATATATATATATATATATATATATATATCTGGGGTCAATCCAGCCAATAAAAACTAAGATGTCAACCACCCATTTTGGGGGGAAAATTCCCTTTCCCCCTCTTGATGATCCCAATTGCACTACCTTCTCAGTAAATTTTACAAATATATATGTTTGCAATAAAACTGTAAATCAAAGCACAAACCACATTTTTTCACAAGTACTACTGGTAACATACACATTCCTGGTACATACACAAGTATATGTATATAGTAAATTTACAATGAAAAGGGCTGACCCACAAATACATTTTCATAAACCTATCTCCATTTTTATCTGATAAATGTTCATTTTAATCTTAAAATAATTCAACCAAACTGTACTGCACTTAAACACTCTGTGCCCCGTTTTTGGACCCTCACCAACAGTTTGTCACAAGTCACATTCTCTTACTGGTTTTGCAATGGTATTTACCAGCCTCTGTACATTTACCAAATGCATGTCGTGACAAACATGCATTTGTGCAATTGACTGTATAACTCCACTATATAGTCAAGACGCGCAATATTTTTCTATACTCCCTTATTTACTTATTTTATTAATATTACTATTTGTCTGCATGCACTTTCTGTCCAAACTTTCTTTTGCACTAAACTATCTGGAGTTAATGTGGCAAGTGAATTTCTCCTGTGTGAGATCAATAAAGTCTTATCTTATCTTATCTTTTATTAGGCAAAATTCAACCACATGTCATTGTAGACCTGCTCTTTGCTGTAGAACTGCTCTGTGCCAACACTGTAACATAAATTTAGATTAGTTTTTGCTTTGCATTTCGTCAAGCCTGTGTGCGCTATGAGCAGGAGGAGTGAGAGCGTGAAAAGACGAGGAGCGACGCGCTGACATGAGGTGACGCACTGATGTGAGGCGGATGGACAGATAGGATGTTTTATAAAGTTTAACCTGCTCTGTGATACACGCTGGTACGCAAAGGTACACGCTGTTGTGGATAAGCTGTGCGCACTTGGGGCGCTCGTGGTGCGGCAGTGTCTGCGGGCTTGAGCACACAGGCTGCAGTGAGAAGCACAGGCTGCAGTGAGAAGCCCCGCACGGTCCTGCACACCAGTAAAAGTTTCTTGCTAACCGCAGTGGCTGTAATGAAATAAGATCGTGAAATAAGATTGAGACCAAGACCGGTGTCGAGTACTACGACACTACGATATACCCACACTACCTTGGCAATCGACTGTTTTAGACACTATTTTTGATTCACACGGTAATATGGGACAAAGTGTGTCCCCCAGCTCAATACAGGACGCGTAATTTTGTTTCTGAATACGGGACGGACGATTCCGTTTTTCAAGGGACAGTTGGCAACCCTAAACACAACTACACATATACACTCAACAAAAATATAAACGCAACACTTTTGTTTTTGCTCCCATTTTTCATGAGATGGACTTAAAGGTACAGTGTGTAGGATTCGTGGCGCATAGGTGGTTAGTAGCTATTCCACTTCCTCTTTTGGCTATGGCAGACCACGAGGGTCACCCGGGCGCGCCGTAGCGCGTGCCCGCGCCGCTGTATACATAAAACGCGGTCCCCCGTTCACTTTTTTTTTTTCTTTTCGCATGAAAACACACAATCCCGATCATGATTCATGACAATCTACACATCAAATGAAACCTTACAGTCTCCTCTTTTTGACTATGCAATTCATTTCCCTGCAAAACAATCACTCCCCGAGCACATGGGGCTTTTATACAGAAAAGCACAAAACGAGGTTTGTTAGCTTACCTTTGAAGGCTCTGCACAGGTCAAACTCTGTATTTCACCATAAACTTGGTCTCAATCTGTCCATAAGGATCCAGCGAATAAAATCCAGTAAAACAATTTAGTCCAAAATACGTGTTATATCCATTACGATGTGTGATACAGCAGCATGCTTGTTTACACGAGGCTCCCCCCTTCCCCCCTCCCCTTCCCCTTCTCTCCTTCGCTCCTCTGCTCCCATATGCAGCGCGGCTGAGCAGCTGTTAGCAGGAGCCTCGGCGAAGGATGAGCCCAAATGTCCTTCTGCGGCTCTCGTATTCAAAATGGCTGCCTCTATATGGGGAAGATCCCCCTTTTATGTGACTATATCTAAGTCCAAAAGAATACTTTGATTTCATGATGGAAGTGAAAAGGCTTGGAAAACAATGTATTTTTGAATGGGTATCTTCAATTTCAGTAATTAACGGGTAAAAATCTTACACACTGTCCCTTTAAAGATCTAAAATTCATTCCAGATATACAATATTACCATTTCTCTCAAACATTGTTCACAAATCTGTCTAAATGTGTGATAGTGAGCACTTCTGCTTTGCTGAGATAATCCATCCCACCTCACAGGTGCGCCACATCAAGATGCTGATCTGACATCATGATTAGTGCACAGGTGTGCCTTAGACTACCCACAATAAAAGGCCACTCTGAAATGTGCAGTTTTGTCTCACAGCAAAATGCCACAGATGTCACAAGCATTGAGGGAGCGTGCAATTGGCATGCTGACAGCAGGAATGTCAACCAGATCTGTTGCTCGTGCATTGAATGTTCATTTCTCCACCATAAGCCGTCTCCAAAGGCGTTTCAGAGAATATGGCAGTACATCCAACCGGCCTCACAACCACAGACCACGTGTAACCACACCAGCCCAGGACCTCCACATCCAGCAGGTTCACCTCCAAGATCGTCTGAGACCAGCCACTCGGACAGCTGCTGAAACAATTGGTTTATAACCAAACAATTTCTGCACAAACTGTCAGAAACCGTCTCAGGGAAGCTCAACTGCATGCTCGTCGTCCTCATTGGGGTCTTAACCTGACTCCAGATCGTCGCCGTAACAGACTTGAGTGGGCAAATGCTCACATTCGATGGCGTCTGGCACGTTGGAGAGGTGTTCTCTTCACGGATGAATCTCGGTTTACATTGTTCAGGGCAGATGGCAGACAGCGTGTGTGGCGTTGTGTGGGTGAGCGCTTTGCTGATGTCAGTTTTGTGGATCGAGTGGCCCATGGTGGTGGTGGGGTTATGGTATGGGCAGGCATCTGTTGTGGACGAAGAACACAGGGGCATTTTATTGATGGCATTTTGAATGCACAGAGATACCGTGATGAGATCCTGAGGCCCATTGTTGTGCCATACATCCATGAACATCACCTCATGTTTCAGCAAGATAATGCATGGCCCCATGTTGCATGGATCTGTACACAATTCTTGGAAGCTGAAAATGTCCCAGTTCTTGCATGGCCAGCATACTCACCGGACATGTCACCCATTGAGCATGTTTGGGATGTGCTTGACCGGCGTATACGACAGCGTGTACCAGCTCCCACTAATATCCAGCAACTTCGCACAGCCATTGAAGAGGAGTGGACCAACATTCCATAGGCCACAATTGACAATCTGATAAACTCTATGCGAAGAAGATGTGTTGCACTGCATGAGGCAAATGATGGTCACACCAGATACTGACAGGTTCTGAGTCCCCAGACCCCCAATAAAGCAAAAAAAATAAAAAATAAAGCACATTTCATGGTGGCCTTTTATTGTGGGCAGTATAAGGCACACCTGTGCACTAATCATAAAGTCAGATCAGCATCTTGATGTGGCACACCTGTGAGGTGGGATGGATTGTCTCAGCAAAGCAGAAGTGCTCACTATCACACATTTAGACAGATTTGTGAACAATGTTTGAGAGAAATGGTAATATTGTGTATCTGGAATGAATTTTAGATCTTTAAGTCCATCTCATGAAAAATGGGAGCAAAAACAAAAGTGTTGCGTTTATATTTTTGTTGAGTGTATATACACCCAAAATGGATTTGCGCTGATATAAAAAATTACCCAGGCGGCTGACAAAAAAGCGGAAATTTTTTATCCCTGTGTAGTTTTCCCATGTCATCAATCATAATTTCAAGGTCCAAGAAGGTTATAGTGGTCCTACTGTATTTCAAACTTAATCTAATGTTTGGGTTTGTGTTATTAAGGTGCTTGTGGAAATGTACAAGTTGTTGTTCAGTTTCCTCGAAGAGGGAAAAAAACGTCATCAGTGTAGCACCCGTACCACTGGATATTGTCAGTAATAGCTCAATGAATGATAGAATAATTGTTGCATAAACCTTGTATTAGAGCCTTCCAAAACATGCAAAGCATTTTACAGAGCATTCTTCTTCACTCCACACTGGATGATGCTAATCTTCTTTTGTAGCCACATCTACCCTGGGTTAAACTGAAGATGAATAAACAGAGTTATGAAATACAATGTGGAAGAATTGTACGGTTAAGTCTGCTAAACATTACCACTAATCATTCCGTACAGTATAAACCTCTTTCTCCTTCTTTTCCATGACTCTTGCTTTATTTTCGGAACAGCATCGTCGTCTGGGAAACTCCAAGCAAGTACTTACTCCAAACAATGCGGGCCTAGTCATACCTGATTCAAGTCTTTCCACTTTGGCTGACTTAAAAAGAGAATTCTATCAGACAAAATAGAGCAGCTTTCCAAAACATGTCAATCTGAATACACCGAACAGTAGCGTAGAGAAGGTAACAGAATTAACTACATTAATTACCACATGAGAGTGGAACAGAGTGACAGAGATGATGTTCTATTTGAGAGAAGAAGTCAGGCTAAATGGCCCATATTACACTATTTTCTGATCTATGTTATATTGTCGTTTCCTCATCTCAAACATACCTGGAGTTTGTTTCATTCACACATGAATGAACACACAAACCCGGCGGATTTAGGCTGACTTCTTGTCTCAAACGATAAATACTATGGATGATGTCATGTAGTAATACAGTGCTCCATGTGTGTTTTCAACTTCATATACCTGCACTGGAATCATTTTGAGAATTTCACTCTTTGAATTTATACTGAATTAAAAGATATGAAGTAGCTGGTAACTTGAAAACTACCCCTTCATGACATCACAAGGTGGAACAGCGCATTTTGAGCTTTGGAGCTGTAGACAGACTGACAATAAAGGATTATTTAAACATGTAACAACATTATAACATTTAATTTAACATTGTTCCCTGATCAAAAACCTGCCTGAAGAGGTTTTAGATATCAGCCATGCATTTTTGAATAATTTAGCAATCTCCCCTGGGCCCTATTCAAACCCTCTTTACAAAACTGTACAAGTCTGATGCGATGTGGAGTAGTTTCATTAGATGATATCGCTCTGAAGGGAGAGTGACTGAACAAGGAGAGCAAAGGGAGTTGTTTTCGGCGAATATAGCATTTTCAAAACAATAAACGGTAACATTGTGATCCAAATATGATCTGTGTTAGGAGTTATTTGTTATTTGACCTGACATGGAACACAAACTACTGAACCACATAGACCAGGAACTGTACCACTCCTCAACCATTGACGAGAGTAGACATGTTGTTATGCAGAAACATCTGGATCTTGTCATAAGACGCTACAGGCAGAAGCATCATTGCTCTACTTGCATTTCTAATCAGTTTGCAAGGTGAAGACACTGATACCATAGACACTAAACAAACCAAAACTCACATTTTTGTTTACATAATCCAAACAAAACTTGTGTATCACTTCATCCTACACTATTCATATGTTGTGTGAACTGCTAAGAAACATGGAGGATCAGGTTTCCCAGACCTACTCATGCTTTTCCCGCAGCTCAATGTATCATCACTACAAACATCTTTATGAAATGGTAAACCCAAACTCACCTAAAAATCCTCCATCTATCAGACACAAGATGGCTTTATATCAGCACGTGTTTTGACTGGGTACTGGACCAATAAGAAAAGCTCAAACATTTCAATCACTGTAATCCGGTCAAGGAGAAAGACAAACATTATAATGCAGAAATAGTAAATCAAATTAACTCACAACTCCAGTGAACAAGATGTGCTCATTGCTTTTCATCCAAAAGGGCCACTTGCATGAGTAAAATGGAAAATATAAATCTGTCCAGGCTTTTTCAGGAGCTCATCACATTTTAGGTGAGCCTGCTGTGAAGGGCTGCAAACATTGGCAATACTCGTGGACTGCAGCTTGGCAGACCGTTGAAAAAATGATACAGATATTAGCTACTACTCTTTTTTTTGGCATCCAGTTTCAAACTGAGCACAAAAATATATATATCCCTGCACCATCAGTCTTAAAGGAAAAGTAACGTTTTTTTTACAATTTGAGCCTTATTTCGGTAATAAAACAAGTTGTTTTACTCACCCATATCACTTTGGTGTCATATGGAGCATTTCCGGAGATGTTTTAGATTAGCATTAGGCTAACGCCATTAGCCTAGCGCGACTTATAGCCATAGCTCGGGGCATTCCCCGAGCATGTATTATGCCCCGTGCGGGCTCCAAATAACACAAACTTTAGCACTTTTCAAATCATAGAAGCTCGATGTCTTTAGTCTACGATTTTGTTTGAATCAAAAGGGGCCTGTAATCCGAGATTTATCCATAGTTTACAGGTATGCGTTCCATGTTTGGGTCCCGGGAGCTGAGAGCACACTCCGCGCATGCGCACTGGCGTCCTCATCTACTCGAAACTATGGCTAAATCTCGGATTACAGGCCACTTTTGACCAAACGAAATCATAGACTAAAGACATCGAGCTTCTATGATTTGAAAAGTGCTAAAGTTTGTGTTATTTGGAGCCCGCACGGGGCATATTACATGCTCGGGGAATGCCCCGAGCTATGGATATAAGTCGCGCTAGGCTAACGGCGTTAGCCTAACGCTAATCTAAAACATCTCCGGAAATGCTCCATATGACACCAAAGTGATATGGGTGAGTAAAACAACTTGTTTTATTACCGAAATAAGGCTCAAATTTCCTTTAAATGTGCACTGTGTAACTTTCCTGGTGGAGGGTTCGTCAAATGCTTTTCCCTGTGAGATGTTATTGCTTTGTCTGGAATGTTTCACAGTGTGGTATTAAGCATTTTTATCATGGAGACCAAACCAGGCCAAGTTACAGGTCAGATCTTTGGAGAGGCGACCCAGCTCAGTCAGAATGTTGTTTTTCTAGGTATTAGTTATAAAAAACACCTGTAATTGTAAGTGTAAGGTAGAGATGTTTTGATGTCATACTGGGGAACACTCCAGGCAGAGCAATGGCATATCTGTAGAAACAAGAAGGTGATGGACCTCCAACCAAAAAGTTACATATTGCACAAGACTATCTGCTGGAGTTGGTCAAGCAAATTAAATGGCTACAGGCATGCACCAGTCCTTGAGCCCATCCATAATCAGAAGAAGAAAGCCCCAACTGGTGTCCCCTATATTCTAAATTCATGTTGATGCTGCAGGAGATCCTGACTTATAGAACTTGTATCTCTAGCTCTTTTCTTCTGGCACTATTCAGTAATGTTGTGGTGGAGCAAATGTTTTCAGAAGTAACTTGATAAAGACAAAACTGCACAACCACATGCAAGAGTTGAGGAATTCCTTTGGAGTCCTGTGAATCCATTGGGATCTCTGGGAATGTGGCATAAGGTATCTGTGAGATGTTCTGGCTGACCATTCTCTGATGAGAAAAAATTTAACCTTGACGGTCCTGATGGCTTCCAACGTTACTGGCATGACAAGGAGATCTCACCTGAGATGTTTTCTACACGGCACAGTGGAGGTGGCACCATCATGATCTGGGCTTTTTCCTTCAATGGAACAATGGAGCTTCAGGTTGTGCAGTGGTGTCAAACAGCAGCTGACTCTGTGGAGATGTTGCAGGGGGCATCCCTCATGACTGAAGGCCATCATCTGTGTGGTAATGACTGGGTCTTTCAATAGCTCTTTTGAACCATCCTCCATGTTCCCTTGATTTGAATCCAATTGAATACATTTGGGGTTGGATGGCAAGGGAAGTTTACAAAAATACACATCAGTTCCAGACAGTGCATGCTCTCCGTGAAGCCATCTTGAAATTTTTGAGGTGATTAACAAGAATGGCACAGCTACTCATTACTGAGTCCTTTTTTGAAGAAATATTTTTGGGTGTATTTGAGATGTGGTCTTAAAATTTTAATGGTTGTTTGCAATAAATTGCTTACTCAAAATCTTTTCTTGTCTCACTCCCATTTCTTTTTTTTGCATTTTGAAGCTCTACTTAGGTTACCTGGCCAGCCAAATGATATCTCTCTGTATTTGCTATACAGCGAGATACCATTTGGACACCCTCGCTCCACCCTCGCTCCCCCAGTTAACAACGGACTCCGCGATTCTGATTCGTTCAAAGATGGTGACGTCAGTGCACCCGCCTTTGTCCGCAACGTCCCTTCCATTCAGCTGTAAAATTGGTCTTAAATGACCTAAAACACATCGATTCCTTAAAACCACAGCAGCTGACAGCTCTAGAGGCCTTTCTTTTCAAAAAATATGTTTTTGCATTGCTTCCTACCGGCTTGGTTCACGTCGCTGTCCGTTAACTGTTCTCTGATTGGTTCACTGCAACGGCAGCGCATTCTGGACCAAGCGTTACCAGACTCGCCGCTGGTACAGCGATGAGTCATGGATTCTTCCAGGCAACTACTTAGGACCTTCTTAAGATCCAACAGTGCAGAATGTGAATTTGTACAATTTTTCAACTGGTTTTAAAATTATTATTAGAAAAATTTGTGAGCTTTTAACCATGATATAGAGTTGTTACCTCATCAAAAACATACCCATAGCTGTGTTTTGTTTCATTCACACATGTTTGAGTAATCCTTGATTATTAGTCTGTCTCTTAAGATCGAAATGTTCTGGTCCACCTTGTGATGTAAAGATTGGGTAGTTTTCAAGTTAGCAGCTACCTTTTACTGTCACTGCGTGCACATGGTAGGATCGGATTGGATTTCTCCAAATCCGATCCCGTTACTTGGTCTGTCCAAGTGCACATTAAACTTGTGTAATCGGATAATGGTCAGCGACCTGGCACTGTAGTCCAACTACTTCTGGGTGATGGCTACTTAATAAAAACACAAGAAACTATGTGGCGGTATACAAAGATGGCGCTCGAGGAGTTTGACGGAGCAGCATTGGTGTACGTGTTGTGCATTCTTTCTTCGCAGCCATGATTTCTCCTAACTTTTCCGGCAACCATCGCTACTTATGACGGCGTCGGTGCCTCCTGCCACTTCTGGGTGAAATCCCTGGCGAAAATTCCCATGCATACGCAGTACGCCAATCCGATCCAATATCGCGCCCAAGGCGGCACCAAGCGGATTACTATCAGCCTAAGCCAGGGGTTCCAGTCAGATTCGGAAAACCAATCCCTATGCGATCCTTAGCCTGTGCACATGAATTCGATACGATCCCAATCTGTTTGCAATCGGACTGTTTTACAGTTTTACACTCGTCCATGTGCACGCAGTGAGTATCTATGTTCAATAGAGATTGGCAATTCCAGGGCTGCAATCATCCAAATGATTCTTGCAAAGGTGTATGGCAGAGGTCTTCAACAGGGGGGTCGCTTTAAATAATATAATTTTATATTTTATAGTGTAAAATACAGTATTAACCTGTGTATTATTTCCTTGTATTGGATGTACCATAACAGAGTAGCAATGTTTATACATGACACTAAGCTCAATTTAATATAAAACACAATTCTATGCCGTATATATAGTAGTGGGTCCCTGGCCCAGTTCGCCATCTGTTTGGGGGTCCCTGGCCTGAAAAACGTTGAAGACCCCTGGTGTATGGACTTTGTTTTCTGAACAGAACTTGAACAGAATTAGCAGGATTTATGTGTTAAACATGTGTGAATGAAACAAAACACAGCTCCAGGTCTGTTTATGATGAGGACACAACATTATAACATAGATTTAAAAATTGTGCAATACAGGTCCTCTTGCGACGCATAAGATTATTGTATTACCTCATGACTGGGCTTTGATTGTATAGGATCATGTATAGCTCTCTTCCCTGTGAATAAAATATGATTTGTCTAATACAGGGGGTCCTCGGGTTACGACGTTGATCCGTTCTTAAGACGCGTCGTAACCCGAATTTCGTCGTAAGTCGGATTTTGCCTTTGATCTTCCAACCAAAGCACCAACAACCTTTCCATCTCAATAATTAGACCACTACGCTGCTTGGTTATCACTGCCGCTTTCATAGGAGCAGATCAGAGCCCACATCAGGTACTTCCGCCCACATTGGGCACGCACAGGAGGCGGTCTTCTTCGCCCTACAACCACAACAGAGCGTATTCTTCCGCCGTTCGCCGCGCGCTGTTCGCGTTTGTTTACGTCGCTTACCACGCTAAACCGCGTAAGACGGAATGACGCGTAATTTTTTTTATTTTTTTTTTAATGGGGGCGCGTTCGTAACCACGAAACGTCGTAAGTCGAGACCGTCGTAACCCGAGGACCCCCTATATAGCTTGGGCCTAAAGACACTCATACAGCGTCCATGTTTTTTCACATGTTAAAACTAACTAAACTAAAAAAACTAAAACTACAAACTAAAACCAATACATCACTTCTATAAGCAACGAAGTGAGAGCAACAAACACAACCAAGCTACAACTCCACATACGTACCACTATCTGCTCCACAGCATCAGAACTCAACTTCATTTTCTGTTCTTTCACATCTTACTCACAGCTTATCCCCTTTTATCGTAGGAGATTTGTGTGCTGTTCGAAGATTTACCAGCAATAACAGCACTATCCATTGATCTTGTCAACGCCTCTGAAACTGTCTGACTGAAGCCAAACAGATATGGGATAAGGAAATTGGACTAAACTACCCACAAAAACTTTTCTCTTTATTCGCTTTTGATGAGGTGTGTTGGACATGCAGCAGTTGGTACTTTTGAAAGTACAACGGAAAAGCCATCACTGATTTGAATACCGCTTGAACATGTACTACAATGTGACAGTATACAGAGTACAAATGTGGAATTACAAGAGTTTTTTATCTTACCTTGATGAAGTGGCTGATGGATAAAGCAAAAATTCAAAAACAGAAAACCATCAGAAGGCCTGTTGTGATGTGAGCCGTCCTCCTGTGGACCTACCACCCGCGGGAGGATTCATGGGGGCTGGTGCATTGTGTTCTGGGCAGCAGATCTGCTTGGACTGCTGTCCCCGCGACCCAGAAAATGGTAAAAGCGGAAGAAGATAGATGAATGAATGAATGAATGAATGAGAAAACCATCAAGGCATGATTTAAAGGTGCACAGTGTTACTTTTCTGAGGGTCCATCATCTGCATATCTCCATGGTGATTGTATTGCTTTACCAGGAATTTCCACAGTATGGCATTTATTCAATTACAGGTATTTTTATTTCACAAAACTACCGCAAAGACGGGGATTATTATTGCGAGCAGGTCCACTTGATCACAGATCTGACCTGTAACCTGGTGATGTGGCCAGGAGTCGAAATGGTGGACCCTCTACCAGAAAGTCACACAGTCTATCTATATATCTAGCATAGTTACAAGTAGTTTATTTACATGTTTCTCAAAAATGTGTTCAGTTTGACAATTATATTAATATAAGTGTAATGAGATGAGCTGTAGAGGGAGTGGTCCTGACTGTCTGTAGGTGTTTATTCTTACGTTTATTCAATTGCAGATGGTTTTATAGCTTAATACATACCTGTAACTTGGCCTGGTTTGGTCTCCATGAAGATAGAACGGTTTAACGCCATACTGTGAAACATTCCAGATGAAAAAATGTCCTTTGAAAGGCTCTTTGAAATGAACAGATCCAAAAGATTCAAAGGCCATAAAAGAGCTGAAATCCCCTTCACTAGAGTGGTTTCAGAAAGTGTTCCTGTGTCTTATTGGCGTTTAAGCACACTTCGGCCACCTTAGCACTTTGTGTAAAATGTTTTAGAATAGAATAAAGTAAGGTCTGTATGTTTGGAAAACATACCCATGCATAGTCCCATTTCCATGCAATAAGAAGTCAGGCAGGTGAGGATTTATGAACTATGAAACTGTGCAGATGACACAGAATACCGATGTATTTCATCACTATCTGGGCAGTGACTCATAAGTGTTCAGAGAAAGATGACCTTGTAAACAAGATTAATGAAACAAAGTGGAATGAAGATAAATACTCCAGGTATGTTTTTGATGAAAGAAAACCTTATACCATTGTTAAAACCTCAAAAAAGTCAAATTAGCTTTCTTTATTTCTATGGAGAATTAGTCTTAGACTTAGACAAACTTTATTGATCCACAAGGGGAAACTGTTTTGGGTACAGTAGCTCACTTATCAAATATAATACATATTATATAATAACAGATGGAATAGCAACCAAAGAGCAATAGACCAGTGTCAGGTGAAACATAATTATAGAAATAAAAATAATGGTAATAAATGTATATGTACAAATCAAAATTAAATAGAAAAGTAGTAATAAAGTATGACATACAATATCAAATAAGATGTACAATCCTGGCTATATACAGTTGTAGGGAGTATTATCTGTTACATAAGAGTTCGTTGTTGTATAGTTGTATGGAGTATGGTATGAACGTAGTCCTGTATCTCTCACTGTTTGAGTGGAGCTGTAGGAGCCTGTTGGAGAATGAGCTCCTCTGTCCCTCTATGGTCTGGTACAGTGGGTGAGCAGGAGTATCCATGATGGAGAGCAGTTTGTCCAGTGTCCCCCATGATCACATGACCAGCTTTGCGGATCAATTTGTCAATCCGCCCAATGTCCCTTTTACTGGTGCTGTTCCCCCAGCAGACCACAGCAAAGTACAGGGTGCTGGCCACCACAGACTGGTAGAAGATCTACAGTAACTTGCTGCACACATTGAAAGACTTGAGCTTCCTCAGGAAGTAGAGTCTGCTCATGTTCTTCTTGTAGACAGAATTACAGTTTTCCCTTCAGTCCAGCCTGTTGTTCACATGAACGCCGAGGTACTTGTAGCAGTCCACAGTCTCCACCTCATGACCCTGGATGGTAATGGGCTCCACTGGTGACTTCATCCTCCTTCACCAAGTCAATCACCAATTCCTTGGTCTTGTCAGTGTTCAGGAAAGATGGTTTGTCTGGGACCACTCCACAAAATGTGCAATCAGTGTCCTGTACTCCATCTCCTGTCCATGCCTGATACACCCTACCACTGCAGAGTCATCAGAGAACTTCTGTAGATGGCAGGACCCGGAGTTGTGCTGGAAATCAGAGGTGTACAGAGTGAACAGGGATGGAGACAGGACTGTACCCTGGGGGACCACACTGGGGACACTGACCACAGTGTCAGACAGGGTGGTCCCCAGTCGCACGTACTGAGGTCTGCCTGACAGGTAGTCAGTAATCCAGGAGACAATGGAGGAGCTGACACACATCCTGAGCAGCTTCTCACTCACCAGAAAGGGCTGGATTGTGTTAAAGATGCTGGAGAAATCAAAGAACAATATCCTCACTCCCCAAGAACTCCATCCTGCATTTAACCCAGGATTTAACCCAGGATGGGTTAAATGCAGAGAAGAATTTCTCCTGTGTGAGATCAATAAAGTCACTTCTTCTTCTTCTTCTTCTTCTTCTCACAGAGCCCTTAACTGCTTAACTTCTAAAATATGAGACAAAAGGAGAAATTCAATTTGTCAACTGGACAAAAGTTTATTTGGTCGAATACGTTTCACAGCTCATCCAAGCTGCTTCTTCACTTCTGGTCAGACGCTGATTTACACTGCCTATATTTGCCTGAAGGAGGAGCTAACTACAATTAAATTACTCTGAGACTACCACACCTATTTGTTTTCAGTTTCTGTTAGTTAGGTAGGCCTATTAGATATGCAGTGGACAAAGGCTCTACCAACTGAGCTCCTATCGTCCAGTAGTGTGTTGTTTAGTATCCTGCTTTTGTATGAGTATGAAAAATTCTCAAAAAGATGAGTTTGTATTTTTATTTTTTAATGTCTTTACTATGACTTCAGTGCTGCAAATGTAGCTGTTTGATTCTGATGTTTAAAGAAGTGCTCCAAGGGACAAGGAAATAACAGCACTACTTCAGACAGAGAGATAACACACACACAGTGCATAATGTGAATGTTCAAAGTTCTAAAAAGCCTGGGAGAAATGGTGTCTTGAAACTGACTGCAAAGTAATGAAACCTTTGAGCTTAGCAAAATGTCTCATTCAATTTTCAAAAGAATTACGCTTCAGTTAAAACAATCAGCTTTAGCTCTTGGTTTTCCTTCTTGGATCTGACGCAGCTTTTTTCATCCAGTTTTATTTACATAACTACTAGGGGAGTTCTATTAAAATGGTCTGGAATTTGGAAAAGTTAATATGATCTTTGGATGAATGCCGTATTATCACAATATTATTCGCAATCATGAGACTTTAGTGACCTGTGCTTGACGGAGGAGGAAGTGATAAGCTGTGAAGACAAGATAAGAGGACAGCCAGTTTGAGGTCATAATTTAACAGCGTGACAGTGTGTATTGATTATGGGTCATTAAAAGGACATAATTAATCATGGCAACTGGAAACAGACGATGAAAGATAATGATGAAAATCTTATGAAAAATTAATCAAAATTAGGTCCCTACTTGAAAGATCTGGGGATGCAACTACGTATAGAAGCAACGCGCACCCAAGGACATCAATTCAGACCAAGATTTTAATAGTTACAAGTACTTAAAGGGCCCATATTACGCTGTTTTCTGATCTGTGTTATGATGTTGTTTCCTCATCCAAAAATACCTGGAGTTTTGCTCCATTCACACATGTTTAACACACAAACCCAGTTCCTCTCTCAACAGAAAACACAGGAATGAGCGGCATGAGGCTAATGTGGGTTGTGTTTTTAGTATCCATGGCTCGGTGATGGGCTATCTTCAGCGTGTTTGGGTGGCGCTTCATGATGAATTTACCTTGATATGTCACTATTGTGTTTCCTATTCAAGTAGATTTTTTATTGCATCTTAAATGTCAGCTACTGTGTTTCTTTTACTGCTGACAAGAAGCCTCTCCACTTTCTGTGTCCCTCGTCCTGTCCATTACCCGGGTGTGTCCTGTGGGGAA
Source organism: Paratrypauchen microcephalus (assembly GCA_036785185.1). Lineage (NCBI taxonomy): Eukaryota > Metazoa > Chordata > Actinopteri > Gobiiformes > Gobiidae > Paratrypauchen > Paratrypauchen microcephalus. Next base: position 2,713,738 of record JAVJIX010000075.1, read on the forward strand.
AGGACTCGCTCTCTGGAATCTTCATCATCTTGTGGGAAGTTCTACTGCAATGCACAATGTTGACCTTAGGACCACTGACTGTAATGGTCCTAAGGTACCCTCGAGTAAACTGGACCATGCGACTCATGAGCATGAACGGTCAAAATGCTGTCACTAAACAGGGCGGGTCCTGTTGACTGATGACCTTTGAACCAAGTGAACCATCAACTGAAGTCTGCCAGGGCTATCCTTTCATGATTTGTATGAAACAAAAGCGGAGTTCTAGTATCTTAGATCTTTTTCAGTCTTTGATAAACACTAAAAGTTTAATGACCGTATAGAGGGCAAATGAAGAGAAGAGAAGAGAAGAGAACACTACTGAACATGTAAAAAAAAAAAAGTTGTTTATTTTAAAAAGCCTGATTTTATGCCTTTTTTTTTTTTAAATTCTTGAAAGGTTTAGAGCAAATGCAAAATTACCAAATGCCCACGAGTGTCTCTTTGCCTTATCTGCTCTTTGATCTGCTATAGACCGTGACTAAAGTGGTCTGACAGGCTCTCTGGAGAAAACAAACAAAAACTGGATAATCTGTGCATGTAAACATTGTGACTGAGATGAGTTTCCTTCATCCAGCCAAGCTCAATCACCGTGTTGGCATGGGGCTTCCCTCACTGCATCCACAACCTCGCCCAAACAGGAGACACAAGCCCAGAATTAAAGAAAAGGTGCAATGCATATCTTCACCTTTCTACAGATCTGACCTGACAAAACTTGTTTCCACGGTAACATATAAGTCAAAAGCCATACCATAGACAAGGGGTGTCAAACATGCGGCCCGGGGGCCAGATCCGGCCCTTCAAGACATTTAATCTGGCCCTCAGCTGATTTTCTATTAAAATATTTTAATTATATTTAATTTTTCTATTAAACTATTGGTAATTTTATCTTTCCAAACACTCTTAAAGGACACCCTCATCAGCAAAATGTCAAAAATGAGAAAAGTGGACGCCAAATGGAGGATTTTCCAAGAAAAACTGACTAATCCCTATTTGTTCACGGAGGTGAATGGGAAACCTGTATGCTTGTGTTGAAATAGCATTTTTCTTAAAGTTTCAGGTTGTTCATAATATTATAATATTTTGTTGTTAGTTCATCAAATAAAGACTCCTGTAATAGATTTGCATTTCTCTGCACAAATATTCGGACTTATTGCTATTTTGGGGGTATATATGCAGTGGTGAAAGTAAAGCGGTGCGCACCGGAACGCAGCACCGGTATAAAATTCACAGCACAGTACGCAGCACCGCTAAGAGAATATGGTTAATGGTGGCCAAAACCCACATTTGAAAAAAAAAGTAAGGTGCGCTATTTAAGTAGAAAACACAAACAACCACACTATGCCATTCGAGAATAACTGAAAGCTACCCGAAACTCTCATGCAGAGATATCTGCAGTCTGTTAAGCAAGGATTGTCAAAACTTATCTGACTGTAGCCGTGAAAGTAGCTTAAACCATTGCGAGGCGGTAGAAGATTTAAGGCCGGCGCGCTGCCTGCACCTGTAAGAGAGGGTTTATGCTGACTAAAAAAATATGAAATAATTAAGTATATTAAAAAAGTTATTTACACTGTTACACTGGACATTATAGCACCTGTAAGAAATGAAAACTACTTTCACCACTGTATATATGCCATGAGTTTTCTGATCCGGCCTCTTTGGGATCAAAGTAAGTTGAATACGGCCCCGGACCAAAATGAGTTTGACACCACTGCCATAGACTATATAAACAATTGGACTGAGTGTGTCACCGGAGTATAATAGCAACCAAAGAGCCATTTAGGAGTGAGGCCATTGTAAGGTAACACCTCTTCCCACTAAGAAATATTGTCAACCAAAGCTGACAAGCAGGAGCAACCACGGGAAAGGAACGCGCCTGAACGTTCATATGGACAAAATTGAAAAGTGAAATCAAGCCACCAGCATCATCTAGAGCGGGTTAATATGAACATTTTAAGACCAAAATGAAGAGCCTGACAGCCGCAGTTACAGAGAGTCAATGGAGCCAGAAGCGCGCCCATGCTCACTTCCTATTTGGATCGCAGCGACCATTTATATACACAATCTATGAGCTGTACTGACGAGATGTCCCGCTTCACCCTGCCTGCTACTGAATTTCACTCAAATGCAGTCAAGAAAATTCTCATAATTAACCCTTCGAACAGTAGAGCTTCCACCCACAGACCAATGTAAGATATTTCCATATTTTCTGTGGAATACTGGCTCAGACCTGTCATGGCGTGAGGCAGGTACCCAACTCTATGGTTCCTAAGAATAAACACAGAGCTGTCAGAGCAAGAAGTGAAACATGTGGTTATGAACATTAAACTTACACAAAATCCACTAATTGTACTCTGTCCATCCAAATGAGTAAAGTTCAGTTACCATAATGTTTTAAATACATCAGCTTCAGTCTTGATCTAAAATAACTTTGGATCAATATAATAATTTCAATGGGAAAAAAAGTTACATAATACATTTCAACTGGGTCAGCATTTCATATTCTTGAGAGTGGGTGAGTCCCCGAAGGAGAATATACCACACCAGTACCTATGCAAAGCTTTAGGCAACTTCCACAGTGCAGGAATTTTAGGATTTTAAAAAAGGGGCTCAAAATCAACTTCTACCATGCTACTTCTACTCAAAACCACAAGCCTATTAAACCATGCTCCCTCATGGCCATTTTTTTGTAAATACTCTAAAACAGTGGTTCTTAACCTGGGTTCGATCGAACCCTAGGGGTTCGGTGAGTCAGTCTCAGGGGTTCGGCGGAGGTCAAGACATGCACCCGACTCATATGATTTGTGAGAAGAAATCACACTGATTTGCAGTAAATATTCATTATTATTGTCGCCTCATGGAAATGTTAAAAACAATAAATAGCATAAATACAATAAGTTCATTATTGGAATACATAAGGTTAAAAATTAAAACCATTTCAGTGTGGTAGTCTTAAAAAAGGTCATGTCTTTGTGAAAAGGTCTGTAATTTGTTGTGAGTTCATACATTTTATTGGTTTTGTTCTTTGAACACAATGATGTCAATGCACGGTTCATTTTGTGCACCAGTAAAACATATACCTATGTCTTGAATTTGAAAAATAAATAAAAAATAAAAATCATATTTTATTTTTCAATAAAGAAGGGTTCAGTGAATGTGCATATGAAACTGGTGGGGTTCAGTACCTCCAACAAGGTTAAGAACCACTGCTCTAAAAGCAGGATGCAAAGCAGTACACTACAGCTTCACAAACCTGATGTGATGTGCTGCAGTTTCATTAGTGGCTATAGGCGCTGATTATGTTGTGGCAGCATTCTGAAAGGGGAGTGACTTAGCAGACGGTTAAAAAGAACTGAACGAGAACTGTAAGAACTGAAAGTAATTTAACTTTTTAGTATAGTTGATGTTTAGTTTACTATTTAGTAAACAATAAAGGTAATATGGTGATCTAAATATGGCATGTGTTAACAGTTAATACACCATAGAAGTAAAATACTACTAATAAAAGATTCTTCAAAGTGCTCCAATATAAATTAATCTTAGCATTTTCTTCTGTGTTTGGACCTTTCAGTATACCGGTGGGATAAATCCCAGCAAAAACTTTTATTAAAAATAAACACATTAAAGGTGCACAGTGTAACTTTTCTGGTAGAGGGCCCACCAGTTAGTTGTCGCCATGGAGATGTTATTGCTCTACCACCTAGTATGGCATTAAACTTTTCAATCTCCATAGAATCAAGCAAAAGATGCCACCAGGGTAATTTACAGGTGAGATCTGTGAAGCGGTGACCCCACTCCCACTCACAGTCAAAATGCATGCTTTTAAATGTATTTTTGAGCAATGAAAACACCCACAACTGAATAAATGCATCTTATATAAGTTTAATACCATATTGTGGAACAGCATCGCCATGACAGCGGACCTCCAGCCTGATAAATTACACAGTGCACCTCTAAACATTGCAAGCATTGTCTGTTGATGAGCTATTGAGGGTGCTGTTGTCTGTCAGTGGTGACTGGATGAGGCATATACTGTAGAGGCTAAAATAAAAGTTAAAAAATAGAGCTGTTAATGCGTTCATTTTGCATTAAATAATGCAATCATTATCATCTTCATTATTAAAGGGATATGCTACCCCCAGGTCAAACTTGGGCATCTCCCCACAGTCCAGAGACTAAAATAAGTGGTGGAAAGCGTTTTCCTGGTCACCCAGCCATTGTCCAAGTCTGTCAGCATTGACCGCCGCGGTATCTGCAGCTACTTAGACTGGACGTTAGACTGGAGGCTAACGTCGCCAGAGAAAGATTTCGGCCAAAAGGAATTAATTTGCTCCATGCTTTTCCCAATTACTTTCTGTGTAGTGCGCATTCATATCGAGTGCAAATAAATGTGCAAATCAACACGGAGAGCTTGACTTGGTCATTTTGGGTGGGAACTATTTTTCAGTGCGGAAAAACAGAGCCGAAGCACGCACCATGCTGCGTAACAGGGGAACTCCCAACATGGTGCGTAACAGGGATTCCCCTGTGTGCTTCGGCTGTGCTTCCATCACTTATTTTATTCTCTGGACTGTGGGGAGATGCCCAAGTTTGACCTGGGGGTGGCATATCCCTTTAACAAACATGGAGAAGGATACGTAACTTTTACATGGCCATTGTCATTTTAAAGTTCTTCCATGCGGCGCAGTCGACAGAGCCACCATCTTTTGTAACCACTGCAACGCTGAATTGTCTTAACACTGGAGTTTCACGAGTCTGAAATACCAAAGGCAAACTATCAAATACCAAACTAAATGCAGTACACTCTGTTGATGCTGACAAATCATTCAATGAAGCAAGTCGAGCGAGGCTTTGGCAGACCACGTTAGATGCAACACAGCCATTATGCACACTACACTACACACTACACTACATTATGTAGGGCACCAAGTGCTTGCAGGGGACCACTGAGCAGTCGATCGCACGTTCGTTCTACCGTGGCCGGCAAGTGCAAAAGTCTTTTACATTTCACAACACACATTAACAAGTTTGAAAACAACACATTTACATCTTGAAAACAAATTCCAACTTTCATTAAACACATTTGCAAATGTGCAAACAGATTTACAAAACATGAAACATTTGTACAAGCACCGAGATAAATTTGCATGTGGCAAAAAGACAAATACAGACCCCCAAAACAAATGAACAAGACAGTTCTTACGGGAAAGGGAATGTCCTAAAAAGTGGATGTGATGCAGTGACATGTGAGACAAGCAGGATGTCAACAATAAGTCACTGAGAGTGTGTGTTTATAGTCAGAAACTTTTCTTTTTATTTCTGTTGTTGTGGTGAATGAATGTTTTGCCAAGATTCGTCAATCTTCTCCACGTTACACACTTTTGTTCAGCCTGTGGACGGTCTCTGGAGATCACACGGATCCCAGACCAAGTGGAAAATATCCTGCAGTACTGTATTGAGGGTGTTTCCTGTTTTACAAATTTGTTTACAAATGGGTTTTATGAAACTTGGAATTTGTTTTCAAAATGTGAATGTGTATTCTAAATGGAATTTTGTTTTCAAACTTGTTCATGTGTGTTGTGAAATGTAAAAGTATTTTGCACTTTCCGGCCACAGTACATTTCCAATAAAAACTGTGCTATACGCTACTTTTGAATTCATTATTGGGTTTTGCTTATAACGTGATTAATCATGATTAATCATAGGAACTCATGATTAATGTGATTCAGTTTTTTTTTTGTTTTTTTGCCCAGCCCTATTAAAAAGTTAGTTAAAATGCCTATGAACTTGATAACAGGGCTAATGTGGACCTGTCTAATTGGAATAAGTTAAATAGTCAAATTGTGTAAAATTTGCAGTAAAAAATTTCACAACAACGATCCAAGATGCCAAATCAGAAGCAATCAATCATGTGCGAGTGAGGAGGACAGAGGCAGCTGTTTCCTAGTGGCGGATGGCCTATTGGCCTTTCTCATTTGTCGGCAGGGTTGACACTTAAGAAACAAAAGAGATGAGTGGTGCATCGGAAAATGTTAAAATGCACTTAGGAAGTTCCTTTCCTTAACATTTACCCGGACGTGCGTCATCATCCGCTATGACAAGGACCATCCGAATTGATCAGTAAAGATAGGAAGGAGTAAGGAAAGGAGACATTATGTGTTCTTCTGAGATTAAAGCACACGACTACCAAACCCCAGCTGACATACCTGATGTTACGGCCAGTGTCATTCCAAATCATTTATTTCATTTTCGCTCAACACTGTAGCCCTTTACAGAAAACCACTCCAGGCTCCACAGTTTGTGCTTAAAAATCCAAGCTCTGTTTAATGAATTGCATTTTTATATATATTTATATTTATATATTATTCCTACAAATACATGGTTTTCAGCACTTTGAAAAAACGGCCACTTTCTTCAGTAAAACCAAGAAAGCTGGAAATATCCTACAGTGAAAAAAGGACAGACAAAAAAAAAAAAGAAAAAGTCACAACAAAAGATGTAAAAAAAAAAATCATGAAAAAATAAAAATTAAAAACAACATCCTGTACAAACACTATGGCCCAATAATTTAAGAAAATAGTGTCTCTAAAACGTCCGTATTGCTTAGTGCGTCCAGGGAGCCGCACGGGCAGGTCAAGTCCAGAGGCGCTGGGTCCATGCGCTCTGGGTTTGGCAGTATCAGTATCGTACAGAGACAAAAACAGCTCACATTGAAAGAGTACCGCGCTCCCAGGGTACGTTTATTACTCTCTACAGCATTATTACTAGTACTACCACCAGCCTGGAGACGCCGAGTGCACTGTGCAGTGGGGTGTGTGTGTATGTGTGTGTGTGTGTGTGTGTGTGTGTGTGTGTGTGTCTGTGGGGAAAGGAAGGGGGGTCAGGTATAGTACACTCATAGGACGGCTCCATGTGTTTACAGCAGGTATGATACAGACCTCATACAGTGATCCTTAAATAGCCCGTTTACCCTCTTCATTGTGGATCATAGATGTACAAAACAAGTATTTATCACTGTGTTTGATGTTGATGGAGCTACCACACGTTCACATGACCAACTCAATGGCACATAGAAGAACATGTATTCTGTACTTTTCTTCATGGATGAAACACACAATGTAAGATAGTATTCTTACAGAACCACACAAAGGCCTAATGCAGTGGCGCCCTCCCTGAACAGCCCCCTCTAGTGGTTGATGTTTCCCTGTGTGTTTTCCCTCAGTGAGCACTCCTGAGTGGGCCTCCCACAGCAGAGGGAGGGGCTCCTCTAGTGTTCAGTGCTCAGAAGTGCTCTTCTCAAATGAGAGGCTGGGCAGAGTCAACAGTTTGGGGTTGGTGCTTTTGGGCGAGCCCCGGTCGGGCCCGATGGCCTCTCCTACAGTCAGGTCAAAGGAGTCCTTGGAGTCACTAGAGGGTGCCCTCCTCCTGAGGCAGGTGTCCTGTCCCGGCAGGAGGGGGGGTAGCCCTGTGAGCGTGCTCAGACCAGAGAAGTCCGGAGGGTCCACAGAGATACAGGGCGGACTCATCTTCTTCTTCCTGCGGGGAGAGGGCAGCTGGGTGGAGGTCTGGAGACTGTCCCCTCTGGACACAAAGCCAGAGGAGGTTGAGGCGCTGCTGCGCTGAGGACTGGACTCCACAGACGAGCACACCTCTACAGAGTGACGCCGCGGTTCGTCCAACCACGACAGGGGGCGGGGCTGGGGCAGGAGCCTGTTGCGCCCTCTGGTGTCCACACTGTGGAAGCGCTTCAGCCCGCGGCTCTCCTGTCTCTCCCCGTACGCTGTGCTGCTGGTGAGGAGGGACACCTCCTGGTCCACCAGGTTCTCCTCCTGCGGCCCACAGGGGGCGACACTGTGCTGCTCACTGTGCGGGGGGGCAGAGGAGAGGGGCTGCTGCTCCACCACACAAGAGGGGGGAGGGGCCAACACCAGAGACGCCACATTCACCAGTCCTTCACTGCTCTGCCCTGTGTCCGGGCAAAGCGCCTCCTGAGAATCAGTAGACACTGCCACCTGTAGGACAGAGAGCGGAGGGACATAAGGAGGGATCAGAGAGGAGAGAGACAGAAAGAAAGAAAGAAAGAAAGAAAGAAAGAAAGAAAGAAAGAGAAAGAAAGAAAGAAAGAAAGAGAGGACTGTTAGAATGTCAGGGTGACCAGGAGAAGCTGCAATGCGTCAGAGATCCTTTGATTTATTATGTATTTGAATAGAGAGAGATACAAGAAAACATAGATTAACGATTCAATAACCTGATTATCAGTAACCAGGTATCACAGTGATTATAGCCTAGACTTATATGCAAAACCAGTTTTAGACTATTTTAAACAATTATTTCCAAAGAATTCCTTTTTTTTTTTTTTTTTTTTTTTTTGCAATTAAAGCTGAAATTCCATATGGTTAAAAAGTAGAATTATTTAATTACTTATTTGGATTGTGCATTTGTTGTCACAGAGTGTTTGTTAGTGCATTTTGTATTTCCAACATTGTAGACTGCATTGGGATGTGCTTGGTTAGGGGTTCATGTGTAGATGTCTGGCTCCATCTATTGGATTAAACTGCCAACTGCAGGCACATCTTATTATGCCACACAATACTAGTATACACAATTCAAAGTGCAATTGCCTATTTATATTCTTATTATTTAATGTTCCTGTTTTTGCATTTCATATCACTTGATTTTTTGTTTTGTTTTTGTTTTACACTATTTTCATCCACCTTCTTGGCTCACATTTTCCACAGGACTAAGCAGCACGGATGTGTTTACCTGTCTGCAAAGGGTCCGGTTGAGCATGTGGGTGCGGCGGGGAGGGGGCAGGCGGGGGATGCCCTCTGAGTCAGACACACTATGGGGGCTGATGGGTCTGAAGAGGTCCGCGGGGATGGGGAGTTTCTGCGACCTTTCCTCGGGCTGAGAGCGCACCGAGCTCGTGGAACCTGCCCAAAACACACAGTCAGATCATACGTGCTTTGTGGTGTTTGTGGTGACATAACTTTGACTTATATTAATTTCATCTACAATAATCACTACTTGCCTAAACCTTAAAGGTACATTGTGTAACTTAGAAGGTCTGCCACATGCTTGCTTCCATGAAGATATTATTCCTTTGTCTGGAATGCTCCACAGTATGGCATAAAATATATCCGTCTTCTGTATTTATTGAATTAGGTGTGTTTTTATTACACTACTAGTGGGCTTGCCTTTCCACAGATCTGACCAGTAAATTGGCATAGTGTCACCGCCTGCTTTATCCAGGGAGATTAATGCCCTACTGTGGAACATTCCAGGCAATTTTCATGGAAACAAGCAGTAGGCTTACCCTGCTGAAGTTGCGCAGTGTAGCTTTAGCTCAAGGCATAACTTGGATCTAAATGAACTCATATTGATCATGTCCTACTTAGCTGACCCCAGATAAGAGGTAAACATGTTCAAATCAAATATAGCTTTTAATGGTGATACAGTTCCTTTAACCTTAATGGTGCACTATGTAACTTTAAAGGTACACTGTGTAGGATGGTGGCGCATTGGTGGATGGTGGGTATTGCAGTTCCGGTTCTAGCTACGGCAGACTTCGAGGGTCAGAAACAACAGTAATAAGTAGCAGAATCTCCCAGGAACCAGTAGGTGGCGGTATGCGCAAGCAACGCGTAACCCGCCATTAACCCGAAAGTGAAAGTGTGTGAAATCCACGGGCCACTGCCGACAGCTATAAAGAAAACGGCGAAGGCGGAGCCCAAAATACAGTATGTCCTTCTGCGGCTCTCGTAGTTAAAATGGATGCCGCTACATGGGGAAGATCCCCCTTTTATGCAGGTGAAATCGACTATATCTAAGTCCAACAGAATACTTTGATTTCATGATGGAAGTGAAAAGGCTTGGAAAACACTGTATTTTTAAATGGGTATCTTCAATTTCGGTAATTAACGGGTAAAAATCTTACACAGTGTACCTTTAAGGTTGGGGCTTCATCACCTTGTTTTTATAGAGCTGTCATTACTCTGATTGGAATGTTCCACAGTATGACATTAAACAGTTCTACCTTACATTTATTCAGTTACAGGCGGTTTTATAGCTCAACAATACCTAGAAAAAGAGGCATTCTGACTGTGAGCAGGACTGCTACTCCACAGATCTGACCTGTAACTTGATCTGGTTTGGTCTCCATGATCATAGAAAGCGTTAATACCATACTGTGAAACATTCCAGACAAAGCAATAACATCTCCATGGAGAAAAGCATTTCATGGACCCTCCAACAGAGAAGTTACACTTGCTCTAATATGCAGGATTCATGTTCTGACTTACCTCTTGGGGACCTGATGTTTGACCCAAAAAGTGACTTCGCATGTTAGAATCAATCATCTATAGTCATTTATTTGTGTTTTGAGGAAAGGAATATCAGCATTCATCTTTAATTGGCACCAGTGTATCATGATAAATAATCCAAGAGAACAAGATTGGCAAGGTTGGCATGATTTCACATTCACTGTTTTCGAAAGAAATACCCAAAGTAATGGGATTGGGTTGGACTTACAGCTGCAGGAAAATGAATATTGTTAAAAAAAAATAATAATAATATAGCAAGTTCAAGGAATGTAGCCACTAATAGAAATGATCAGATTCAACATTTGTGAATTTTCCTTTTGGATATTTCTACCGAGAACACCATAATCATTAGAAACTGTGTCTTGCCCCTCATCTGGGAGCATGACACCACATTCTAGAATTGTAAAACCACCAACTGAGACGAACCAACACTCAAATTGCCTTTCTAAACCAACCTAGCAAACTTAACTGCTCCTCTTTTGTCTCTATTTGAAAATGAGATAAAACTCCATGACCTTTAAGAGCCACTGCAGTCCTTTCAAAATGCTCACCTGACTGCCCCCTGTGCGAGCCCAGTGCGTGGTGCGGCTGGTGGCCCTGTGGGAGGAGCTGCGTGGAGGTGCTGGCTGCTGATTGGTCAAGTGGCAGGAACATGTAGCTGTCATTGGGCAGGGAGTGTGTGCGTCCGACCGCTGGCTTCCTGACGCTCAGCAGGTTCTCTTCCCTTGGACCCTCCCCATTTAGGCTCTCAGGCTGTGGATAGAGACAAGAACGGTCAGGCATCATACTACTACTGCTACTACTACTACTACTACTGCTACTACTACTGCTACTACACTCCATTACAGTAAAGGTTAAGTACACACAGGAGAAGAACATGGGGTCTTTGTGTCGGAGTTGTCAATGCAGATCGCATAGACAAGTTCGAGTTGCATATGGTATTTCATATTTTCATCTTATTTTCAGTGTGTGTGCGTGTGTGTGTGTGTGTGTGTGTGTGTGTGAAGGTTGTAATTTCACTTCCTGCTTTCCTGGTTGGATAAGGGCAACAGTTATGAGCACAAATGAGCCACATTCCAAATAGGAAGTGAGCATGGGCGCTCTTCTGGCTCCAATTAATTTTGTTTTGAAAATAAACATGTTCGTATTAACCTGCTCTACATAATCCTGATGATTTTCTTTTGTTATTTTGTCCCTAAACCAATTCCTATCCCTAATAACTGCTAGCCTCGGTGAACTTCACCCAACTGAAGCTGAACACCATGGGTGACGTTACAACTCCTTATTCCACTTCTTTATACAGGCTATGGCTATGACATACGTACAAGTTATTCCATACATGTTACCTAGCAACCATAATGTGCACAAGGGCCAAAACTGGTCTAAGATGTACAATAGTTATGCTTAGACTACAGAAATAAAATAGATGGCAATCATTATTTAATCTGACAGAAAAATACATTCTTGTGCATAATTTTGTCTTAGCATTAGCATTTTGGACGGAACTTTTGTCAGGAGGATTGTCTTGATTGTCCTGTTGAGGTCATACTGCTATCCACTCTGTGTCTGAGGTGGCGCACGATGTAACTTATACAGAATTCCACTGGTCATGTTGGTTAAACGCCAGTGAAATCCAGTTTGGAGTAGATGTTGGGTATGTCCGTTTGCCACTTCACATTCAAATAAAAAACTAAACAACTACTAGTTTTTCCTAGGGGGATTCTTTCCATTCTTAAATGAATTTGACATTAGAGTATCTATCTATTTTAACCACATTTTGCAAGTAATTTTAACAAAATGCATTTCAATTTCAACGTTGAAGTTAGAGTTAGATTTCAGAAAGTAAGTACCCTATTGTTTTTCACTTGAGTAAAAGTTCTGCTAATTTGTTGTTACATTGTAGATCAGTAACTTTGAGGTTTTAAGAGAGTGAGAATTGGACGCAGACCCACATAGAAAGCACACAGGATCAACACTGGGACAGAAAAGGGGCAGAGGAGGTTTAGGGGTAGAGAGAAAGCGTGGAGCTGTGGAGGAGGCACTATTCTACTGGACTGGACTGGAGAACACACAGGAGTCTGAAAGGTGGAATGACAACATTAGATTCTCCGGGGTTCTTCAACGCTACATGCTCCACAACGTTTTAGTATTTTTTTTTTTTGAAGATCTTTGCAATACCATTTCAAGTCATTCAGTCATCATATGTGCAGTAGCCTAAGCTGGGCCCAGATAATCATGGAGCGCAGATTTGTAATGCCTGTTGTTTTGTTTGAAATGGTACTGATTTGTCACAAAAAATATAGAGTATATTAATATCACAATAGTTTTTTGCTGTAATGCACATTAGACTACAGAGTGTATCATCTATTGTAAAAAAAAAACCTCTAAAAACATTGTTCTGTAAACAGTAATACACCTTGGACCTGTTACAAAAACCTAACAAAACTTAATAATAATGCATTCCTTACGTAGCTATTCTCATTCTATTCTATTCTAGCCTTTTCAGACATGCAAAATTACAACAATTTTATGCATAATTCACTCCACAACTGCCCTGAGACAGACTGATAGAAGTGAGGCTGCCAATCTGCACCATTGGACCCTCTTGACAACCACCAACAATCTCACACACACCACATTCACAATAGGCAATGTGGGGGAAGTGTCTTGCCTTGCCGTTTTTGCCACTGCTGCCACATTCTGGCACCTAGTATTCTCGCCGATCTCCCATCCAAGTACTAGCCTTAGCTTAGCTTCTGGCCTTCCTTAGCTTCTGAGATTTGAAAGGATCAGGCTTTGACAAGGAGAATTGGCCATAACAAGAATTTTGACCCTCAGCCAAGACATTAACAGACATGTTCAAATTCACATTTCTTTCACTATTGTCCATCACCTGTTTAAAGGTCCCATGGCATGAAATTTTCACTTTCTGAGGTTTTTGAACGTTAATGTGAGCTCCCCTACCCTGTTTAGGGCCCCCCCCATGGTTAAAAGTTGTGAAATGTCTAAACTGAGCATTTGCGATCCTTTTCTGCGTTACAAAAAATCGGAGCTCAAACGGGCGATTTTGAACAAGGCACCTTATTGACATCAGATCGAAAAAAGAAATGCAAATGCAGTTCCACCCCCGTCTGTCTGTACTCAGCGTCTCTGTAAATCACGCCCAGAGAGTTTGGACCGCGAATGCGCTAGGCAATGCGAAATGCGTTTTTTTATTTGCCTGGAGGCACTTGCGAGAGTTTCTAGGCTCGGAAGTCCTTTATCTGAGCCTCTGGACCTTTGAACAGCAGTGGTTTAATTTTATTTTATGTGGAAATGTGTTTATTTTTCAATGGAACGCTTCAAATCGCTCCCCCCGTGCTAAAACAAGGAAATGGATCAGCTGTGAGCTACAGAGAGAGCGGAGCATTTGGCCACGCCCCCACCCTCTACTATTGGCCAGCTCTTTTCTCCTCATTTGCATTCAAGCAACAACGCCCATTATGCCCTGTTCTGAGGGAGAAAAAATACTCTTTCTCATCTTATCTCTGTTTCTCATGCACTGAGTGTTGATTTTGAAGAAGGATTCATTTACAGTATTAGGGAACCATTAAGGAGCCATATAAAAGCATCAAGAAGTACCATGTCATGGGATCTTTAAAGCTGAAACAAGTCAAATGATCATAACATGTGACCTTTTAAGCATGAGCTACACAAACTGTTGTACACAGCGAGGTTACAGTGACCCTTCCTTCTCACGTGAGCAGAGGTTGCTAAGGTCGATGCTAACACCGCCTAAACCAAACCCAGCAGGCTGCAGATAATTACCTCTGGACTCTACAATGACATTCTATTCATGTTCGATTTGGGGGGAGATGTCCTTTACTGTGGTGGCAGGCTTTGGAAGTCAGGGTATTATAGAGCGATGTATAGATCTGGGGAAGTTAGATAGTGCTAATGGGTCACATGATCGGCTCAAAGAACGAGCTGATCTGTGAGGAACGCCTTTGAAGAACTTCTGGAGGACAGCAGCTGCTTGCGTAGAGCTTTGCAGAAAATGAGAAGGTCACTTTTTTTTTTTTTATGATATTGCCCCAGTACAGATTGTATGAGCAGCTCTTAAGGTCAAAATAAATGTTTTATTCTCCTGTTACCTTTACTATGACTGCAAAAACTCCGTTCTGAAAAGAGCTTACAATCTTATGATGGTGAATAATTATAATTAAAACATAGTAATAATATAATCATTTTTACAATATAGTAATATTTTAACAATGCATCAGGGATTTGCTCAAATGTGCCTGTAAATGTCTTGGTTGAGGTTGAAGTCACAAAATGTATGGACCATAAACTGCTTTAAGATCACTTTAAAGTTCATACTCTTGTTTGGGAGATTCCTTTTTTTTCTCTTTTTAATGTCATTTTTAATATATGAATATTATTTACATATGATACACTCGATATTCAAATTTTGCACATCACCAAATCAACATCAGGCTCTGAGCACAATGGCAGTGTACCCATTTCCACTCTAATGCAATCTCTGTTTGGTTTTTCCTGAGTCGCGCTAAAATGAAATAAATGCTGACAGTTCAGGCAGTGGACAGGCAGCCGCAGGTGGATGTCAATAATAACTAGGCCTACATCTTTGTGTGTCAGTGCTAATGCTTTTATTAGAACATTAAATCTAACCGAGCAAAATGACATTTGTAGTAAAGGCTACTCAGTTTGTAAGTGTCAATTATTTCAGCCTGTAATATTATTTAAAGGAGAATTAATGTTTTTTTTGCAATCTGAGCCTTATTTCAGCAATAAAACAAGTTGTTTTACTCACCCATAGCACTTTGGTGTCATATGGAGCACTTCCAAAGATGTTTTAGATTAGCGATAGCCGTAGCGCGAGTTCTCGGGGCAATATATGCACCGTGCGGTCTCCAAATAAGACAAACTTTAGCACTTTTCAAATCATAGAAGCTCAATGTCTTAATCTACGCTTTTGTTTGAGTCAAAAGTGGCCTGTAATCCGAGATTTATCCATAGTTTCGAGTAGATGAGGCCAGTGTACATGTGCGGAGTCACAGCTCCCGGGACCCAAACATGAAACGCAAAGCTGTAAATTATGGATAAATCTCGGATTACAGGCCACTTTTGACTCAAACGAAAGCGTAGACCAAGACATCGAGCTTTTATGATTTGAAAAGTGCTAAAGTTTGTGTTATTTGGAGACCACTAGGGGCATATATTACATGCTCTATGCCCCAAGAACGCTAATCGCAAATCTAAAACATCTCTGGAAGTGCTCCATATGACACCAAAGTGCTATGGGTGAGTAAAACAACTTGTTTTATTGCTGCTCGGATTGTAAAAAACGTTAATTCTCCTTTAAATATTTATTAGACTCCGAAATTAGCATTAGCTTTAGCGCCAAGTCAAAGACGTCCCTTTGTAAATGCAAAAGTGTCCTCTGGTGAAGTTTTCTCCTCATTTGTCAGGTGTTCAACATCACATGGTCAGTGACATCCACCCTCACATAAATAGTCACACTGACCCTCCCTCTGGAATCAGCCAGGTACCACTGTGCCTAGAAGATTGTGATATTATCAGTCTTTCGATATATTGCCCACCCCTAATAGTGAATCATTTTTGTCTTCCAGAATGTATTTCCAAAAATGACCTTCAATCTAGTCGCCTTATTCAGTTAGAACCATACTGAACATGTAGCTTTGAAAGAACCCAGGGAAAAACAAACTGCAGAGAGGAGAGAAGGCGATGGAGTCAAAGCAGCGTATGGCTCAGTACATTGCATTCCAGGCTGGTTAGAAAAAGAGGATTAAAATCATCGGCGGTGGAGTCGTCGGCCAGCGACCAGGATCTCTCCGAGGCCAGAGACAGAGCTTCCATCTCCGCTAGAGGGATCTACAGCAGG